>CM077079.1:278620255-279231655 GCA_039513925.1 Platanthera zijinensis
AAGATACTTAACATGAGCATAGATGCATTCTTAGTATTATATGTAGATGGCATATTACTAATCGAGATTGACATTTCATCTCTGTAGTCTATAAAGACTTGGCTACGGAACTACTTTTTATGAAAGATGTAGGTGAAACTAAATATATACTAGGTATTAAGATTTATAAATATAGATCGAGAAAATTATTTGAATACGTCATAGTACGCATACCGACAAGGTGTTAAAGCGGTTTAACAAAGAGGATATGTTACACGCCAAAAATCTCTACGAGACTTTATATCCCAAGATAATAGGAATCATATGAGTGATTCAGTATAATTTGGCAATTGAAATTATCATGTATGTTATATACTCGTTACAATGCCATGTGCAATAAGCATGACAAGCAGATAACAATCATATACAGGTAAAGGTCATTAAACGACGGTCAAGACTATCCTAGAATACTTCAGAAGAACTAATGATGTACTTTTGATATATAGGGGTGAAGATGCACTAGTTGCAAAGGGTTACAATGATATCCGATTTTACACTGATAAGGACAACAATAAATATCAATTGGGTTCTATGTTTTGCATAAATATGAGTTGCAAGCTAGAAGAGTTCGAAGCAATAGACGATAGTTGATTATACTATAAAGGCCAAGTATATTAATGTTGTTATGCAACAAAAGAGCGTGCTTGATTTAGGTTCTCCACCAAGCTTGATATTACTCATAGCATTATTGTTCAAGTGAGTTTTTATTCTGACAATAATGGAGTCATTGTACGAGATAAGGAACATAAATCTTATCAACTTTCCATAACTGCAGGGTTCAATCTAATTTAGAAATTAGAGAGACAGGGACGGATCTACGTTTAGGCACACCCAGGCACGTGCCCCGGTTGAAATTTTCGCAAAATCAATTGAGGCCCGCTCGTTTTCTCACTTTTCGCCTTCCACACCAAAACCAGCAAGCGTTGCTTGCCCTAGTTTCCTTCACTTGCTCTACCACCAAAACCTCAATCCTGCCTCCTGCCTCCTTATCACAACCTGTAAATAAATAAAAAGCGGGGGAAAATGCTTAAAATAATTTTTATAAGTAATGGCATATTTGCAAATTGCCTAAATTCTTCCCCCTTTAAGCCTAGTCGCAGCCCCTGGTTCCCTCAACAAGAAATATTCGGTGCATGGGTCTCCCGCACCCGCTCTCCGCTCGACACCCGATTTCCGCAACTAGTCTCTTGTAGTCGCAGCACCGACAGCTGCGCCACCCGATTCCGTCGCCTCCTCGGGCCGACAACTCCTCTCCAAGTCGACGGTCTCCTCATGTTTTGGCCGACAGATCCCTCTCCTCCCCAAGCCGATTGCTTCATCCTTCCATCTCCTCCGAGGGGCCAGCAGCTAACTTGTCTTCCGCAAGGATAGCAACCATTTAAGGGCTGGCAACCCTAATTCCTCTTCTTCTTCGCCTTTTGCGAGAAGGACAACTAGGGTTTCCTTCCCCCTCCTCCTTACACTCGAATTTGGTTTCCTTAGGTAAGAACTCCCTCCTCTCCTACTCTATTCAGATTTTGTTAATCCTCCATGATTTATTTATCTCCAAATTTGCATATATCTTGTAATTCAAGTTTATGCTCCTCTTGTAATCGTCTAATCCTGTGGTATTTATGATTTTTGGCGCCGCTCATCGAACTAATTGACTAGATCGCTCAAAACCCTCTCCAATTTAGGGTTTATCAAGCCAAAGCGCCGTCAAATCTATGATTTTTGCATGGTACTCTCCTCTCCCCTTACTTGTGAGAAAGGTAAATTCTTAAACCCCGGTCATGTTTAAATTATATAAAATAAATGGCATGTGCTAGCGTAGGGTTTCCGTTAATTCAAATATCAACTATGTTTGTGCTTGAACATGTTTGAAATGAGGTTTCTAAAAATTCGCTTGTGTCGCTTAGTCGATACCGTCTGTTTCAGTCTTACTTAAGGCAAGTAAAAAATCTTTCTCGCTTGCAAACATTGAATTTAATTTCATGCACCTTTTTCGTATGCTTTTGAATTCTACTCTTGAATATCTGAATCATTAAATTAGTAGCATATCTTGATACGCTAGGTATTACTAAACTATAAATCATCTAATTCATTAATATCATAAACGAACATTGAAATATATTGTCTAATTGATGCAATACCATGAACTTTAATCTCTGATAAGTCTTAAATCTGGACATGAATATCTGATAAGTCTTGAATCTGAACTTGAATCTCTGATAAAACTTGCATCTGAACTTGAATATTTCAAATCATAAATTTGTGCATCAAATAAAAATATCTCAATCTTTCATTTTGTTATAACTTATGACATTACGTGAATGAATATATGCTACACTCTAAAGTATGCTAATAATTTTGGTTATTTTTGCTTGACTTTGTTACTTGTCTGTTTTGTTAGCTTTGCTTCATGATAAATCAGTACACGTACATTTTTTATTCCCTTACTAGTTATGTATATTTCTTTACTTTTTTCAATGTTCTGAGACTTTTTTCTTCTTATTGTGGAATTTGTCTTAGCGTTCATGACTGCGCCGTCTGCTACCTGAGCCTAATCCGCATCAAGCTCTTACTTCTCGTTGTGTAAGATTTTATGTTGTATTTCCTTTACTATCAGATTTTGCTTATTATGTAATAAATATGATCAGTCATTTTTTTCTTGTATCATAGACAACTATTAGGCTAAATAAAATTATGTATTGCATTGTGATATTATTGCATGTTCATTTTCTTAGGATTCTTATTGCGTGAAATTAGTGTCAGTACTTTGTATCATGAGTTTTATTAAAATACATGGGCGTCTAACTTTTCACTCTATATTTTAAGGCTTCCACATAAAAATAATATATTTTTCCCTGAATTATTTATTTTAAATCTAATAATATTAATTCAGCTCCCGCATAACAGATATAAAGTTTCTTCCCTCCATGTCTGTGGCATCACGACTCGCATGTAACGCACTCTAATTTTTGCTATAAGACAGGTCGTGACAGTTAGTATCAAAGCTACGTTGAGCTTCTAAAGATAAAGTATTTATATTTTCACATATTTGAATTAAATTGTAAATTATATAATGCAAGCATCATTTCTTCACTAACTTGGTCATTATTTATTGTTCTCGGTTGAAATACTCACACTACATTCATAAGCATGAGTAGTATGCACATGAATGTTAAGGAGTTATGGGCAAACCTGATAATTATGTGTATATGAACTTCCACTAAGATATACTTGCGAATATTAAATGGATATGAGGAGTTAAATATTTTTAAAGTGCAATAGCATTAGAAACATAATATGCACGACATGTTAAGTGATATGGGCACTAAATATGGCATGTGAATCCAATCTTGAGCATTCTTAAGAATACATTTTACGCACAATTGCATTGCATAAATAGCATAACACATTGCAAAAGTGTTAAGCTAAGAAAAACAGATGATGATTGTACACATGAATTTACAAATTATTTGTTATTGCATATGATTTTATTGTTGCATTTACATGATCATTACTTATAGTTGTCTAATGAAAATACTGTAATTATTACATGATTTACGTATCTGATAGTACTAAAGTGTTAAAACATCTAGTCTCAATCCCTTCTGTTCTGTTTAGTTATCAATCTTATATAATTCTCTCGTACCTCTTTCCAATGTTCTAAATGTCGGCCGACAAGTCGGAATTGAAGGGGAAACGATCTGTTTTTTTAAACTTAGGCTAATATGTCGTTTTCATAAAAATCGGCCGAAATTTCGGATTTTACCCGAAATTTCGGTCGAAACCAACTTGCAATATATCGGACGGCAAATGCCCGAACAGTTTGGTTTTTTATTTAATAAAAAAATATATACCCTAAACCCTTCATCCGCGGTTTCTTTCCCGTTTATTTCGTGGCGTGCGGCTGTGCAGCGCTGAGGAAGGAATGAAGCGCTCCTCCAGTCATCCCTCCTCCGTCGCCGGTGATCACTGCTCCAGTCCTCCGTCGTCGGTGATCACTTCCCCTCCTCGCGCGACATTCTCTATCTCTCGCCGGATCTCCCTCCTCCGCCGACTTCTGAAAAATAAGGCCCCGATCTTAATTTCCAGGCTAATCAGGCCCGACCTTGTTTTTTCAGAAAAATTGCTCCTCCCTCCTCCGTCGCTGGTGAGTTTCAGAACCTGGGCCATGGAAAATAGGTTTCTTCTTTGAGCTTTTTAGATTAGGGTTTAAATTTTCATTTCATATAGAATATCTGAATATGAATGAAGAATGCCACCCTAGCAGCAAAAATGGAGTACCAAGTAGCGTTTAGTGTGCCCCATTTGGTTCTTGAACTTAGACTTTATGATTTGATCATGACGAGTTTAGAAAGTTTTGTCATTTGATTATATATAGTGAGGTATTAATATCTTTTTTAATTACAAAAACGCCTTCCATGTGATGATTTTGTTTTTGCATACAAATAGGTCAACAAACCATCAACTTTTCAAGCAAAGATGCGTGATCTTAAATACAAATGATGTGCACCATGTATCCAATTGTCATTTTAGATATCTAGACGGGGGTGGAATGTTAATTAATTAGGTATAACTGAATATATTTCCTGGTTTAAATAAAATTTGAATACTATATTTTAAATTGTCATGACAAAAAATTAAGCATTCAATTTGAGAGCAAATTGTCTGAAAAGCCCTGTAACTACATTATCTGCAAAATATATGCTACAATAATAAGGATGGAATGCCAAATACAAAGTTAATTAAGCAGATATTTATTTTTCTTTAGGTGCTTCACTAGTCTAATATACAGTTTATCTTATTTGTACTTATTTCTTTTGTTTTTGGTAAATGTAGTTTATTTAGAATACTCGTGATGTCGTCTGAAGCTTCAACAAAAGAATCAAGTACAAAGCTAGGCAGAGATTTCTTTTGGTCTCGCGGTGAAAAGGTTGATGTGAGGGACACAAATAGGGTTCGATGCCGGTATTGCAGTCAAGTATTAAGTGGAGGGGTGAGTCGATTGAAGGCGCATCTAGCAGGGATACGAGGCAATGTTAAACCATGCCCAAAAGTACCAGCAGAGGTGAAAATTCAAGTTGATGTTGCTTTAAAGTCACAGCTAGTACTAAAAGAAGCCATTTTGGAGGGGAGTATTCTATAGGTTTAACTTTTGGAGGGAAGTATTTTGATGTGAATTTAAATATAATGTGACTCTATGTACTTCTTTGTTACGACTTAAGACTATATGCCTAGTTATCACGATGATGATGCGAGTCTATGTTTATATCTTAGTTAACTGTGGTTTTATGTGATCATGTTTATTTCATGCATGATGATTGACTTTTTTCCTACTTGATGCAACATTCATGGTGTTATTGTTATGTTGAAAAGGGTATTATAATTGTATTACATTCATGATTGGCTTTTCTCCCATAGCATGAGCCTTTCAGGAAAAAAGCACTGGAGGCAATAAAAACTGCCAGCTGTATTGGTGATTGGTGAAAGTCTCTCAGGAAAAATGCTCATTCTTGATGCCCTCTCTTCTCGTATCCGGATAGTATGTTACTTCACCCTTCATATTTATCATACTATAGTCTATACAGTCTATTCTATTGTTATTTTGTAATTATGATTTAATGATGCTACTTATTATGTATAGACCTCTTTGAATGATTATTTAGACATGTCAACTATTAAAAGAATATGCAGCACCTAAGCATAGTTATCTTAGATATATAACAACATGATAAATGCATAGTTATATTATACATACATCTAATAGTATATATTTTAATTTTGAAATCCGATATTTTCAAATGTCCCCGACATGTCTCCGACATCCGGCATCCGACATTTAAAAAACCAATCTGATATGTACCCGACATCCGACATTCAGAACATTGCAACTTTCTAAATGGCTTTTAAACTGATGATTCACAAACAGGCTATATCTTCTGCAAGGGAAGCTTCTGGAGATGCAACTGCCCAACTTCTGAGGCAGATTCTGAATCGTCTCACTCGCATAGAAAAGAATTGTCAAACTCCTGATTCAGCCTCTGGTCCCGGCAGCGCAGGCACAACTGGAGTACCTATTACTACTACCCTTCCTGAATTCACCCCTCTTGCATCTGATCCCGGAACCAGCAAACTTGTCGTCAACCTGGTGACCCCGCTCGTGTCAAATCCGACTACTCCTCTTGTAGCGATGGTAGATACTTTGGCGTTCAAGAGGCTAATGTTGAGTTTTCTTTACTTGGGTGAAATCAGCACATCAGATGTGCGCAGCGGAATAAAACTTACAAGAAAACCCTAAAAAGTAAAGGATCTTGCGAAATCCATGAATCAAGAAATAAATACAACAAGTGAAATGATTACTTGTGTGTGGTCGATTCACACCAATCGACCAAGAATCTTCAGAAAATTTCTTTTCTTCAGTTTTCTGTCAAAGTCGAAATACTTCTGTATTTGCAATGAATTAAGAATTATGGCAATAATATTAGCCACAAATTAGGAAACCGTGGCAAATAGTCTCTTTTTAGTCATAAATTCAATAAACTGTGGTTAATGTGTTCCTCTTTGCACAGAAGTAGATCTATATCTCTACAGCAGTCCACACGAATGATGAAGAACCCCAAGGTCTTGTCCAACAAGATCTGGGTCGGAGAAAGAGCGTCTTCAACATCTCCATGAATTGCTAGATTCGTTCCAGGAGAGGCGGCAACAGTTGGATGGGATCTCGCGAAAGAGATCACGGCAGATTCTGGGGCTCGGCTTGGGAAAACCCTTTTCCCGTCTAAGATTCAAAAGCATACACAGTATAAAAAACCCTTTTCTCATGTCTATTTATACCAAAGGATATAAGACAGACACGAGCCTCCACAATCCGCTAATAACTCGACATACGTCGAATTGTACTCGACGTGCGTCGATAAGCACTCGACGCAACCTGTGTCGAATAGAACTCGACGTGCGTCGATATCTACTCGACGCAAGCGTCGACTTAAGCCTGCTTTTATTTCGACTTTGGTTGCGTCAAATTGAACTCGGCGTGCATCGATAAGTACTCGACGCAACCTGCATCAATTTTCTGTGTCATATGATTTGTCCTTCACTCATATCCAATATGAGTACGACCAACACAATCTTTTTTCCAACTTCTTCAAACGCTCTTATGTGCGACTCTATAGCCTCATATTGCGTTGGCAGTGTGACTAATTGTTTGACTACTTTAAAATCATCCTAGAAAACTCCAATAGTCTTTCACTTGATGTAGAACGTATCAACAAAAGTCTCACAAGCAATGAACGGCATCTATCAATGCATCATTGCTACCCAAGCAATAATAATTCATGAATCAATGAGCCAATTTGTGATCAATGTATCAGTGTTGTCATCTTCCTTTGTCCTTTGCATCCGAATTGAACTTGAGGTATGTACCACGTCACTCTCATAATTATTCAATCTTTTTTTCTTGATCTAGAATGAGCTTCCAGAAATTGGTGAACTCAATATCACATATTGACTCAACCAAAGATGACATGCATTTCTCAGTCTCATTTCATCAAGAGGCTCATGGATGCAACTCTTGTTATATAGGAGGACAAATCAAATCTATGTTCACACACAAATAATCAAATGATTTGTAACATATCCAATAACCACATTTATCACCAACTTTTCTCAAGAAAGACTTTAGATGGCACCAAAGTACGTTATTCATCATTTGATGAATGTTGTGACTTAAGATCAAAGAACTACAAATATTATTGTCATTTGAGACCTACCTGTGACATATTCATATAACAATCCACAAAGTATTCTCGTGGTGGGTATGTCCAGTACAACGTGTTCACTAACAAATACCTATGTGATAACTTGATATCACAACATCATAACCTATGAGAACCTGTTATCAGTCAACCCACATATTAGCCTTAATGTAACATCATCACCTCAATTTCTAAGATGACACTTCAACTATGGACCATTTAATAATGATGTTTCTTATAAACATATGGACTCACGCTCAAGTCATGCACTGAAATTCCTATGAAAGCAAACATTTTAAGGACATTTTTATTATAATTAATCTATAACATAGAAATAATTTACATAACAAAAGAATTTGTCATAAATATAAAAAATATATATATAATATTTTATTCATCAAATGAATAACAACCGACACAAACAAAATTCACAACTCAGACTAAAGTTGATCATTCAGATAATTAAAACGCATTGATCTAGTATGACAATCATGTTTCTTTTGTGAAATAGCCTTCGTCAATAGATCTGTTATATTGTCTTCAGTCATACACTGCATATACTCACATCTACTCGATCAACAATCTTTCGAATAAGATGGAACCGGCAAATTATGTGTTTGGAGCACTGATGAGATTTAGGTTCTTTAGCTTGTGCAATGGCACCGTTGTTGTCACAGTAAAGAATTACCAGATCAACAATGTTAGGAATTACATCAAGCTCGCCGATGAATTTTTTAATCCATACAGCCTCCTTCGCCGCATTTGCATCAGCGATATACTCGGCCTACGTCGAAGAATCAGCAACTGTCTCCAGCTTGGAACTCTTTCAGCTCACGGCTCCTCCATTCAGGCAAAAGACAAAATCTAATTGAGACTTTGAGTCGTGCCAATCAGTTTGGAAGTCAACATTCATGTAACCCTTATAACGAGTTATTGCTCTCCACCAAACACCAATAATACATCATTAGTCCTTAAATACTTTATGATATTCTTGACTGTTGTTCAGCAACCATCAATAGGATCAAACTGATATCTGTTAGTAATGCTTAAAGCATAGAAGACATCGAGTCGAATACATAACATTGCATACATGATTGACTCAATTGTCGAAACATATGGAATCAACTTCATGTGCTCTTTATCTTCTGAGATTTAGAGCATTGGTCATTAGAGAGACTCACACCATGGGACGTGGGCAAGAATCCCTTCTTGAACTCAAGCATGTTGAATCACTTCAACATTTTCTCAATGTACGTACTCTAGGTCAAACTCAGCAACTTCTTCGATCTATCTATATATATCTCAATACTTAGTATATAAGTTATTTCACTCAAGTCTTTCATAGAAAAGTAGTACTCGAGTTTGTTCTTAACAGCTTGCAGGGTCGGAATGTAATTTTTGATGAGCAGTATGTCATCTACATACAATATCAGGAATAAAACAATACTTTCATTAATCCTCTTGTAAATACAAGGCACATCTTCGTTCATGATAAAAACCAAAACCTTTGATTTTATCATCAAAATGTAGATTTCAAATTCGAGAAGTTTATTTTAATTCATAAATAGATCTCTGCAGCTTGTATATTTTAGTGATTTTATTTGGAGATACAAAACTTACAGGTTGTGTCATGTACATTTCCTCAAATAGGTTTTCATTAAGAAAGACGTTTTGACATTCATTTGTCAGATCTCGTAGTCATAATACGTAGCAATAACAAGCAGAATTCTGATGGACTTTACTGTGACGGCAGAGGAAAGGGTTTCATCATAGTCAACACCATGAATTTGCTTGGAATATTTAGACATTAATCGGTTTTTCAATGTCTGTACATTCCATCGAAGTATGAAAAAGTCTAGGAAAAGAAAAAAATTTGTGATCTACATGTTTCTTCAATAAGATACTGAAGTCAGAGAAAATGTCAAACCAATTGAAAGAAAATATCTTGGTACCTTTGTATGAGAACAAATAAGGTATGCAAAATTGTGTTAATTATAGAGGAATTAAATTAATGAGTCGTATTATGAAACTATGGAAACGAATAATAAAGAGAAGAGTAAGACAGGAGACTGGCATCACGAAAAATCAATTTGGATTCATGTCAGGGCGGTCGACCATGGAAGTTGTACATCTTTTGAGGAGACCCATTGTCAATTATCGAGAAAGAAAACAAGATTTGCATATGATGTTTATCATTCTTGAAAAGGCTTATGATTGAGTACCAAATGTGATATTATTGTGAGTCTTCAAAAAGAAAGGTATAAATATAAAATACATTAACATTATCAAAAATAGTATACAAATTCAGTGACGAAAGTGAGGACATCTAGAAGATTGACACAGGAATTCCTATCACTGTTGCTTACATCAAGATTCACCTTTAAGCCTATATATGTTTACCCTTATCTTAGATGAGCTTACCAGACATATCCAACAAACAATACCTTGGTATTTATTGTTTGTAGATGATATTGTTTTAGTCTACGAGACGTGCGAGGGTGTAAATGTGAATCTTAACGAGATACTTTAAAAAAGAAGGATTTTAGGTTAACTAGGGCAAAGACGGAGTATATGGAGCTTAAACTTAGCAGTGCAAGAAAGACATGTGACTTCGTTATTAAGTTGGACGGTCAAGATATTTCCCGCAGTAAGTGTTTTAAATATTTTGGGTCTATAGTTCAAAAAGATAAAGGTATTGATAAAGATGTGATACATAAAATTCAAGCAGATTGGTTGAAGTGGAGAAACGTGTCAAGGGATCTTATGTGATAGTAAAGTATCATTAAAACTTAAAGGCAAGTTTTATCGTGTTGCAATTAAACCAACGATACTCTATCATTTAAGTGTTGGGTAGTGAATTATGTACATGAGCAAAAAATGGGAGTTACGGAAATGACAATGCTTAGGTATCCGTGTGGACACATGAGACTGGATAAAATTAAGAATGAATGTAATAGGGATACGACGGGAGTGGCACCAATTGTAGAGAAGATGTGAGAGGCTCAACTAAGATAGTTTGAACACGTACAAAGGAAATCATTAGAGGCACTTATTAGCACTGTTGTAGATATCGGCCGACATGTCGGATATGTTGGCCGACATAAAGGTTTTGGGGGTAAACCGCAACGAAATCGATATGTTTGAGCAAAATAACGGTTTGTAAAATATCAGATATATATCGGCGATATATCGGGATATATCGGCTCCTGGCGATATATCGGCCGACCTGTTTTTTTGGTTTTATTTTATAAAAAAAACGGGGTTTTAAAAAGGATTTCACGGGTCGGGTCGAGCATCTCATTTTCTGCCCTAACCCTTCTCTCGTGCAGGTGATGTTTAATATTTCATTATAATCATATTGTTACATGTAATGCAAAGTGTATAACCATATATTGTCTGTACATTTTTACTTATTTGCAAAAAAATGTTATAAACATTGTTATCTTTATTTAAATATTAAATTCCGATATTGTAAAATATCCCCGATATATCCCCCGCAATCCGACATACGACATTTCAAACCCAAACCGACATGAACCCGATATCCGATATCTACAACCTTGTTTATTAGGCATTGTGAGAGTTTAGTCACTAGGCATGTTAAACGGAGGAGGGTATACCAATAAAACTATAAGGAAAGACATGATATACTTAGGTATTAGTGAGATTATGACTAAATATATGGTACAATGGTGACAAAGGATTCATATAATCGACCTCACTATAGTGGATAAAGGCTTGATTGTTGTTATCTTATTAAAATAGAACCAGAACCATAAACATGATGGTTCCAACAAATTAACCAGAACGGAAACCAATCAATCCAAATAAAATTTTGGTTCTGCTTTGAAAACTTTAACCTTAACAATTCATTTCTTGGTTTTACTAGAAATGTAAGGCCCCGTTCATTTGCACCGTTTTCACAGACGGTTTTCGTTTTTCAGTTTTCATGGTCCAAATGTAGGTGTTTGTTTGGCTATGTTTTGTGCGGTTTTGGTTTTGAGTTGAAAACTCTGTTTTCATTTCTTCTAAACTTGCCCGCCCCAAAACAGACCTGGCGAGGTCCATTTGGCGCGGTTTTGAGAATAGATCGTCGCTTCTTCCCTTCTTCCCCGTCGGGTGCGGGAGATTTCCCACCGAAATCATCCTCCCTTCTTCCTCCGGCGAAGTTGCGGTTATGGTCGGCGGCGATCAAAGCAGCTGCAACAATGGCGATTATGGCCGGTACTTGTTTTATTTTTCGGTGCGTGGGAGAAAGCCATGACCGATTTCAGCGCTGCTCGAGGAGAAAGCCATGGCCTCTGCGCTGTTTGAAATTTCTCACCGATTGAGCTTCCATGAGATGTTGAAGATACCATGGCCGGTACCTGTTTGAAAGCCATGGTTGGTACCTATTTCACCGATTGAGCTTCCATGAAATTTCTCACCAATTTCTCAACGATTGAGCTTCCTAGATTTCTGTCGACCATGGACATTTAATTTTGATGTTCCTGTGTAGTTGCTGACTGTTAAAAGAGTGTTAGTTGTTGCCCCGTGAATGTTGCAAATGAACATCAATTTTTGTTTTTGTCTAAAACAGACACGAAAAACATTTTCCAAACAAACATAAGTTTTCGTTTTGGGGCTCGTTTTGCCCCAAAACGAAAACACATGATTTTTTTGGTTTTGGGTCAAAACGAAAACCTTTCCATGAAAACCTGCAAATGAACGGGTCCTAACTGAATCAATATCGTAACAGCTATAGGTAGCCCCAATACCTCCGCGGATGCACAATATGAGATCAGGCAGACAATCAGAGTATTCTCTTAGCATAAACACACAAAAAGAAAGGCATAACGGTAATATGAAGAGAGAGAAGGTGAGAAAATACCTAAAACAAACTAACGCCGCTAAGAAAACAGCAGAGGGAAGAATCTTTGTATGAGGCAAGGCACAGGCATGGCGAATTAAACGATATTGCCTCCCCTACCACTGAAGTGCGAGGGCATGGCTGAGAGGGCTATACATCACGGTTTTGGCGAAGTTTCTGGATAATAGGAGCCCACAGCCGTAAAACTCTGAAGGAGGACAACAACCGCAGTGGCGCCGCCGACAGCTCATCCCACTGACAAATTGAGACCGCCGCCGATAGCTCTTCGCCTTCTAGAACCCTAGTTTTAAAGATAACGGAGAAGAAGGATCGGGCACGCGCTTTTCGAAAATAAACGAGGGAACGGCGAGGGGAGAAGAAAGCGGCTGCCATCAAATTTTAAATACACCTTCCTCCAAATTTTGGACAGATTTTTTGTAGGTGCTTCCGTGGGGGTAATTTTTAAATACGGGCAACCCATATATATAATTCCGGGGAAAATTAAATTTGATTCATATTTATTTTTTTTCACAAAATAAATCATGAATTATTGATCCATATATTTTTATGGTCATTTTAAGTAGTCATATATATATATTTTTTGAGTTGAAAATATACTTATAAAAAAATGATTTTTTTTGAACTATTATTGCAAGTGCATTTTTCACTGAAAATGTAGTCCATTTGCAACTGCATTTTACGTTGCAGTTGTATTTTATATTGAAAATGCAGTTCCGCAGGATCCTTTATATGCGTTATACGTACAGAATTATTACCCCGTCCGTGTACAGATTTTGTAGGATTTGGGATCTGACCACTAGCAAAAATGAAGAAAAAAATTTTAAAAAATGGCTAAAGTTGTCTTGATCGGATGGCGGGCAGGCTTGATCGGACGGCAAACGGGCTTGATCGGATGGCAAACAGGATTGATCGGACGGCAAACAGGCTTGATCGGACGGCAAACAGTAGTGGTGCGCGTAAAGGCTGACAGGCCCAGTTTAGACCTGGGTCTGTCAGGCCCAGGTTTTTAATGCACAGTTCTAGGCCCAGGCCTGACAATAGTCCTACATAGACCCAGGCCCAGGCCTCCTGTACTAATGGGGACTCGCAGAGCCTTTTTGGCAAGGCCTAAACCAGGCAAAGGCCTACCCAAGGCCGTTTTTTCAAATTAAAAAAAAAGAACTTTTTATAAAAAATAATTAATATAAATATATTATGTAAAACATGTGTATTAAAATTTTAAATATTTAATAAGATAAAATGTTATATTTTATTCCATATTAAAAAAATATCACACGCACAAACGAGTCGGCCACCAACCCCGAGAAAAACTACCTGAATTTATAAAATGCACAAAATCTCACACTCAACCTACCCACCCACAGTAAGTAAGGTGTCAAAGCACTGTATGGCGGCAAACCAAAAATAAACTAAAATACATCACTAATACCTAATCTTCATCGTCCAAGTTTAACGAACTCAATTCTTCGTCGATTGACGAGGAGTTGTCTTCAATGGAAGCAGTATGTTGCTCTCTGTTCACCGCATCCAAATAATCTTTATAACAAATACAAATCTTCAACGACTTTCCGTTAAGTCGACTTTATCGTTCATCCAAAACTCTGTCAGTAAAAGAAAAAAGCGGGCTACGAAGCTACTGTACTAGTTTGGACGGCTAATATATTGCGGGTCATTAAGGCCAAAACAGGATATATGTTAGTTTTATTTTTTCATCACTCTAATATATTAAAATTTTCAATTTCTGTTTTAGTCATATATTCTATAAATTGTATTTTAGTATGTAATTCTAATTCATTTAATGTACTAGTAGTTTATGATTTCTTTCTAGACGGAATCCCATAAATTTCATTTTGAAAATCATCTGTTATTTGTACTTGTGTTGAATCATCTCGCGGTCGCGACCCATATAAATTATAATAATAATTATAGAAATCTGTAAAAAAATGTATTAAATTTTGAAAATATTGAATCTTCAAATTTCAAATTATTTAAATCTGAGTGTAAAGGATTTAAAACCGCCGCACATAAAAACATAGGCGACATTTCCTTTTAGTATTTTAAAATTTTTGCTTCCATTATTTCAATTACAGACTGTCAAAACTTATATTGTTTATAGCAATTTAAAGTTTTTGTAATAATTAAAAAAAATATCATAACTCGGGAGCTAGTGGGATAATAAACGCCGGATAATTAAATCGTAGCTTTATAAAAACATTCTAATAAACGCATATAAATTATAATTACTTTTCAATCATCTTCATTTAAATCACGAGTTGTATTTGCTGAATAAAATTTCATTATGAGAATTTTTTGACGGATTGCTCTTTTTAACATTTTATAAGTGGAATTTCACTTAATTGGAATGTCATATTATGGCTTTAAAAAAATTTCTCCCTAAGTTGTTACAATTTTTTTAAAATCTTCTATTTTAAGAACTATATATATATATATATATATATATACGAGTGCCCGACATGGGGCTCCGCCCCTACGACCAAGCGCGATAGTACCCGGTCGCCGACGGCGGGATACGCCCACCCCTGGTTGTTGCACCTGCAACATATACATATAAGTACTCAAAATGACCGTAAAAAATATACATCAATATTACGTCACGGGCCTCCGACCCTATGTTAGTGTAAAGGTCAATCGCCTGCCCCCGGCGGGAGAAGCCCGCCCACAACGATAATTTTAGAAAAAGATAGAGTCAAAATTTTAAATTATAATTATAAATGTATATATATATATGTATAATATAAAATTAAACACACAATAAAAATATTAATTATGCATATAATTATTATAATATATAGTATAATATGTTAATATGCGTAATAATTAATTATTACGTATATTTTTGTATAGTATAATTATTATACTTATATATGTTAAAATGTTTATATAATATAATTATTATATTTATACGTAATAATAGTATAAGTAAAAATTATTTGAAATATTAACACAAATGCCTCCTGAAAAAACCTTCACGTTCCTGAGAAGTCATCTACGTTTCCTGCCGTGCCAAATCTGAGATCTCACATTTCTAAGGCAACTGTTTATGTGCCTTCTTTTATAAGATTGGTGTGTAATCTTTTGACCCTGGCTTCCTAAGTCATGTAATCCTCCGGCCCTGTTCTTCAATAGTAGTGTTATTGCTTTACAAAATTCACTAGAAATATGAACAACTTTCCCACGCCTATATCAGTGAACAGTAAAACTAAACCATATATCTGTCTGTCAATTCACAGCTTTGATGTATGCACGTGTTGAACTCATTTTACATAGCCAAAATATTTTTGAAAACCCAAATTGATTGGAAACTGGAAAGAAATGTTGATGTTTTCAGATTCTTGCATATTTGTAGATGCAATAGTGCACTATAACACTATTGATTGTGACAATAAATCCACCTTGTCATTTAATTTCTCAATATCTAGTGCTAACATCAGTTTATCTATTTGATTTTATGACCCTTTTTCTATTAATGAGCTCAGGTCTATTATGTTTTCTGTGAAGTAAAATTGAGGTGAAGTAAGAGTTTTTTGTGATGTTACTTATGAAGTTATGTATGAATATATTTTCAGGAAAAACGATTATATTTTAGGAAGATATTTCACAATTCTCGAACAACTACAACAATTCAACATGACAATGAATGTTATTATTTATAATACTTATGCGTAAATAATCATTTCTTATATTTTAAAAATAGTTTTTGTTATTCATTTTTAGGACAAGTTTTTTTCAAAAGTAAATGCACATGAGTCAAAAGCCACATATAGTAATAGACCACGAGTTGAGTTTAAGCTCGAGGATTTACCTTCAGATTCAGGTTTGAGACAACCAATAATATCATACGATGTTAATCTTTAAGATTCTACAAGAAGATTTTATCTGCAAAAATGACCTTATTTACCATTTTTAGGTAGTTTTTCTCATGCTGAGATTGGAAAAAAAAACTTGTCATTTAAACAAAAATTGGTTTAATGATTTTAAAGATTGGTTAGAATACAACGTCAAAAAGATGCAGACATTTGCCTTTTCTCCTATGTCTTTCCTCAAAGTGATTGTGATCCAACTTTTATTTCTCGTGGATTTCAGTATTGGAAAGATAAGACTATAATTAAATCGGGAATCACACAACTCCACATAGTATTGTTAAGAGAATGTGTGAAGCTTAAATGAATCAGAAATAAGGTATACAAATTGTTTTTGCAAGACAAGAAGAAAGTCAAATTGTTGAATATCGAACTCATTTAAGAGCATCTATTGATCGTGTCCATTTTTTATTAGGACAAGAGCTATCTTTTCCTGGTCATGATGGGTTCAATGAATCAATCAATAGAGGGAATTTTCTTGAACTGTTGGATTTTCTTATATCACATAATAATGACTTTAGAGCTGTGGTTCTAAAAAATACCTCACTTAATTGTCAACTGACATCACCAAAAATACAAAAATAGATTGTTTCTACAATAGCAAGTGCAACAACATATACAATCATTAGGGACATTGGACATGATTGTTTCTTAATTTTAGTGGATGAATCTCGTGACATGACAATCATAGAGCAGATGGCTATTGTTTTGTACTATGTTGATAAAAATGGATTAATTCGTGAAAGACTGCTTGGTTTTATGCATGTATCTGATACCACTGCTTTATCACTTAAGATTGTTATTGATAAGTTATTTGTGAAATACAGTATAAGTATTTCAACCACTTGAAATTAGAGCAGTAGAAGTCGAAAGAGTCGCTCAAGAAATTAGTTATGGAGAAATAGAGAGTGGTAGAGGGTTAAATTAACCACTTGAAATTAAGAAGGCAAGAGAAACACGATAGAGTTCACATTATGACTCTGTTTTAAATTTCATTCGTATGTTTTCATCTATAGTTAATGTTCTTAAAATTATTATAATTGTGTTGCGGCCAAATCCGGCGCTCCGGTCGATCCGGACTAACTTGGACCGCCTTAGCTCGCGGAGCGGTCGAGCGCGCACACAGTCAGTTGAAGAGGGGAAATGAACACAAAGAGTTTTGACGTGGAAAACCCTTCAACCGGGTGAAAAATCACGTGACCGGTTCGCTGCCGGTCAAAATCCACTAGATCGAAGTGATTACAGTATGTTGGGTGAATCGGGGCGACAGGCCGCTCCCGTTACAATCTTGAGGAGAG
The DNA here is from genome assembly GCA_039513925.1 of Platanthera zijinensis. Taxonomy (NCBI): domain Eukaryota; kingdom Viridiplantae; phylum Streptophyta; class Magnoliopsida; order Asparagales; family Orchidaceae; genus Platanthera; species Platanthera zijinensis. The sequence continues at coordinate 278,638,086 of CM077079.1, forward strand.
AGAGTGTGTGTATGCAACCGTTGGTAGGCAACAGACTGCCTCGCCAACGGGACTTGGACGGCGGAATGCGCGGGATGCTTTAGGCGCGCGCGCTCAGAGGCGGCGCGTATCCAAGGGTTGTCACTGCCTCCCTTGCTCGTCTTTCTCTGTCCTTGGAGTGCTCCCTTTGTAACTGAGCGCTGGTGGGGTGCCAATAGCCGATGACGGGTGTCGATGGCCTACGACGAGTGCTGATAGTCGTTGGCGGGTGCAGATAGCCGTTGGTGGCCGCTGGAGGTCACGGGCGGCTGCCGGTGGTTGGCGGCGAGAGGCGTCCGCTGGTTGTTGGCGACGAGGGGTGGCCGCCGGCGGAGGAAAACGGGAGAGCTCCCACCTGAGGAAGAAGAAGGGGGAAGCGTAGGAGAAAACAGAATGAGAAATAAGAGCCCCCTAGGGGTCTTTTTATAGCCTCCAGGGGTGGATCATGGCGAGCCCCACCACTAAAGTGGTGGGGTAGTGGGTAGTTACCACCTTGATCGGACGGCATGGGGGGCCTTCCTCTAGATCGGACGGCGGGGAGGCCCCCTTCTCATGGCGGCAGGCCGTCATGACGGCGGCGGTGGGCCGTCATGACGGCGGCGGTGGCCGGGCGACCGGCGAGGGAGGCCGGCCACGGCCTGGGCGGTCATGGCCGGGGCGGCCATGGCCACGGCCGGCCATGGCCGGGGCGGCCATGGTCGGGGCGGCCATGGCCGGGGCGGCCATGGCCGCGGCCGGCCATGGCCGCGGCCGGCCACGGCCGCGGCCGGCCATGGCCGCGGCCGGCCACGGCCGGGGCGGCCATGGCCGCGGCCGGCCATGGCCGCGGCCGGCCACGGCCGGGGCGGCCATGGGAGGGCCGGCCGCCGGTGGTGGCTTGGCCTCCCGCCGGCAGCGGCGGGCCGTCATGACGACGGCGGCGGTTTTCTCCATGATGGAGGGAGTGGGGCCCGTCCCCATTATCTCCATATGAGATCATGGGGGTGGGGCCCACCCATGACTTTCCTTGAGTGGAGATCATGGGGGGCTCCTTGCTTCCTATACATGAAGGTGTAACCCATCAAATGCCCCCCAAATCTCTTCTGGCCGGGAGCGAAGCGAGCGTGAGGAGAGATTTCTGGAATTCTTCGTTGTCATGGTGGGTGTCGACGAGAGATCTGAGGCGGCGACGATGGATCGCGGCTCTAAGGTATTATGTCGTGCGGAGGCTTGGCGAACGGGTGCCTGGATGCATGCGGACGGAGGCCGGCACGGTACACGAGCGTCAAAATGGCGCGTGCGACGAAGGGCAGCTGGGGCGGGCGCTGGCCGCGCGAGCTAGCAGCGCGCGGGCTGACCGCGCGCAGGCCTTGCGCGAGCTAACAGTGCGCAGGCCGCGCGCGCGGCCGCATGGGCCGGCCGCGCGCGCTGGCTGGCCGCGCGCGCAGGCCTTGCGCGCGCGCAGGTTGTGGGCGCGCAGGCAGGCTGCGCACGCAGGCAGGCCGCGGGCGCAAACTGGCCGCGCGAGGGCCACGCGCGCAGGCTGGCCGCGGGCGGGCCGTCCGCGCTCGCGCAGGTAGTCCACGCTCGCGCAGGCTGGCCGCGCGCGCGCAGGCCCCGCTCACCTCGGCCACGCGTGCTCGGGTCGCGCGCGCACGTGCTGGCCGCCTGCACAAGTTTGGCGTGCGGCTTGTGTGCATGGGTCTTGTGTGCGCGAGCGGGCTTTGCGTGTATTTTGCGCGCTCAAGCAAGTGTTGTGCGTGCGGGCTCTTGCTCGCCCTGCGATTCTGGAAGCACCGTCATGGGTCTTTTCGTACTTGCTGTAATATGCACAATTGCGCCATATGTGCGCAAGGCACGAGGTATGTAACGTGTGCATAAGGTACGATGTGCACGGTATGTAATGTGCACGATAAGTGAGTGATGCGTGCACGATACATACTGCATATGCGATGTGCGCAAGGTGTAATATGCATGGCGGACTAAGCGCCCAAGGGAAGAGATTACTGAGAAGTGGAGTTTCTGTTGCCCCCCCCCCCGAGTGTATCACCGAGTACTTTTTGTACAAGGTCGAAAGGGGAAACTTGGTGCGGCAAGGCGCATGGGTGCAAACACGGCGCCTCCATTTTTATCGAGGCTGTCGGATACCTCCGTTGGTGAGGTTGATGCTGTTTTACGTAAGTTTGACGTGCAACGTCATTTTGCGCGAGACTGACTCGCGATTATTGCTCGCACGAGCTTGGGTCGTGACTTTGCCTTGCGCGGTTTGTGACTGCGGCTTAGCTTGAACGAGGTTGGCTCGCGGCTTTGGTTGCGCATGAGTTGCGCTCGGTTTTGCGTGCGCGAGGGTTGCTCGCGGCTTAGGTTACGCGAGGGTTGCTCGCGACTTAGATTGCGCGAGGGCTTCTCGCAGCCTAGATTGCGCGAGGGCTGCTTGCGATTTAGGTTGCGCGCGGGTATGGAGGCAGTTGCTGTGAGGAGCGTGCTGCACAGAGGCAGTTACTGTAAGGAGCGCGTTGTACGGAGACAGTTGCTATAAGGAGCGCGCTGTACGGAGGTAGTTGTTGTATGGAGCGCGCTGCACGGAGGCAGTTGCTGTAAGGAGCGCGCTGCACCGAGGCAGTTGTTGTGAAAAGCGCGCTGCACGGAGGCAGTTGCTGTGAAAAGCGCACTGCACGGAGGCAGTTGCTGTAAGGAGCGCGCTGCACGGAGGCAGTTGCTGTAAGGAGCGCGCTGCACGGAGGCAGTTGCTGTAAGGAGCGCGCTGCGCGGAGGCAGTTGCTGTAAGGAGCGCGCTGCACGGAGGCAGTTGCTGTAAGGAGCGCGCTGCGCGGAGGCAGTTGCTGTAAGGAGCGCGCTGCGCGGAGGCAGTTGTTGTAAGGAGCGCGCAGCGCGGAGGCAGTTGCTGTAAGGAGCGCGCTGCGCGGAGGCAGTTGCTGTAAGGAGCGCGCTGCGCGGAGGCAGTTGCTGTAAGGAGCGCGATGCGCGGAGGCAGTTGTTGTAAGGAGCGCGCTGCGCGGAGGCCGTTGCTGTAAGGAGCGCGCTGCGCGGAGGCAGTTGCTGTAAGGAGCGCGCTGCGCGGAGGCAGTTGCTGTAAGGAGCGCGCTGCGCGGAGGCAGTTGCTGTAAGGAGCGCGCTGCGCGGAGGCAGTTGCTGTAAGGAGCGCGCTGCGCGGAGGCAGTTGCTGTAAGGAGCGTGCTGCGCGGAGGCAGTTGCTGTAAGGAGCGCGCTGCACGGAGGCAGTTGCTGTAAGGAGCGCGCTGCACGGAGGCAGTTGCTATAAGGAGCGTGCTGCACGGAGGCAGTTGCTGTGGGGGTAGATGGACGTCTTCGTACTTGGGCAAAGTGAGTATGCATTTCGGACTGCATGGGTGACGCTTGACGTCAACAGGCTTAAAATGAGAAAATGTTAACTTTTTAGAGTTACAGTCGTGAAACTGTTCTTGTGGGAACACATAATTTATAGGAAATTAAAATTAATAAACGCTATAATAGATAGAGCCCTTCTGAGGTGCGAAGCCCTCTCTTGGGTTGGTCGTCTTAGGGGTTGCCCCCCAGTCCGGTCTAGCAAAACGCTGGGCCGAGTTCCTTTCTATGGACTTGGTTCCTATCCCCATAAGAATCTCCCCAGGAGGCCTTGTTTGATGAGATACTTGATCTCCTCCTTGAGCTTTGAGCATTCTTCCGTGTCATGTCCTTGCCCATGGTGAAATTCACAGTACTTTGTCTGGTCCCCAGTATTTTTAGCGAGAGGTCTGGGCTTGCGGAGCGCCTCTTTGCCTTGGATTGCATAAAATACATTTGTCATGGAGGTGTTGAGGGGTGTGTACTCCCGGGGTGGCTGATCTCTTTGATGGTTACGGCGCAATCTTCCTTCTTGGTGTTGAGGGGCCGGCTCATTTTCCCTTTTTCGCTTCTGGTTGTCGTTAAACTGTTGACGATGAGCTTCAATAGCCTCGTCGGCAGCGATCTGAGCCTCTACGCGGTGCACGAGGTCGGGGTAGCTAGCGACGGTTTCCCTCATTAATGCTGAATAGAAGCTGCTCGGGCGAAGACCTCCGAGGAACATTCCTCTTAACAGTTCAGGGTCAACCCCTGGGATTTGGCGGGCTTCTATGGAGAACCTGCGGAAGAAATCCTTCAAAGACTCTCCTTCGTTCTGGCGGATACCTGATAAGTGGGAAGGGTCGCGGATGATCCTCCGATTTGCTATAAACTGATCTGTGAACTGTCTCATTAGTTCTGTGAAGTTGGCGATAGTGCCCGCTTTCAAGGAGTGAAACCATGTACGGGCTTGCCCCTTGAGAGTGGTAGGAAACACTTGGCAGAGTAACTGATCAGGTGCGCTATAGATCCTTATAATGGTAGTGAAGTGGTTGACATGTTCGAACAGATCGTTAGTTCCATCGAAAGTTTCGATATCGGGCAGTTTGAAACCGTGAGGAATTGGATGGTCCAGAATCTGGGGTGTCAGCGGGGAATCCTGGCAGAGTGGTCGGTGGGTACAAATATCTCTTGCATCTGCTTGATGATATTCTTCGGCGATGACCTCTCGAATTTCCTCCCGAGTAAATCTTTCTAACGGAAGTAGGCGGACTTCGCTAGCGGGCTCATGATGATGATCTGCTCTCGCTCTCCCTTGGGCCGAGTGAGCGAAACTTGCAGCTTCAGCATATTCTTCAGATATTTCCTGCCTTGGAGGAACCTCTTGGGCTCTGCCCTAATTTTGTTGCGGCGGTGGATCCACACGAGCTGGTTGCAGCGGGGGAGCCGGAGGCGCTCCCAGGTTTCGCAGCAGGGTGAGCATTTCAGTTTGATGTTCTTCCATTTGGCGAACGCTTCCCTCTATAGGAGCAAATACAGCTTCAGCGGCCAGTGGTGCGTCTACCAAAGAGTGGGAACGTGCAGGCTCGGCCTGCCTGCCAAGGGCGGAGCCTTCAGCGGTACGGGTGCTTCTCTTTGTCATTAAGATAGTACTTGGAGGGGGCGATGCTGATGATCTTACGCTTCAAAGGATGTTGGGAAATCGTTTCCCACAGACGGCGCCAAACTGTTGCGGCCAAACCCGGCGCTCCGGTCGATCCGGACTAACTTGGACCGCCTTAGCTCGCGGAGCGGTCGAGCGCGCACACAGTCAGTTGAAGAGGGGAAATGAACACAAAGAGTTTTGACGTGGAAAACCCTTCAACCGGGTGAAAAACCACGTGACCGGTTTGCTGCCGGTCAAAATCCACTAGATCAGAGTGATTACAGTATGTTGGGTGAATCGGGGCGACAGGCCGCTCCCGTTACAATCTTGAGGAGAGAGAGAGAGTGTATGCAACCGTTGGTGGGCAACAGACTGCCTCGCCAACGGGACTTGGACGGCGGAATGCGCGGGATGCTTTAGGCGCGCGCGCTCAGAGGCGGCGCGTATCCAAGGGTTGTCACTGCCTCCCTTGCTCGTCTTTCTCTGTCCTTGGAGTGCTCCCTTTGTAACTGAGCGCTGGTGGGGTGCCAATAGCCGATGATGGGTGCCGATGGCCTACGACGAGTGCTGATAGCCGTTGGAGGGTGCAGATAGCCGTTTGTGGCCGCTGGAGGTCACGGGCGGCTGCCGGTGGTTGGCGGCGAGAGGCGTCCGCTGGTTGTTGGCGACGAGGGGTGGCCGCCGGCGGAGGAAAACATGAGAGCTCCCACCTGAGGAAGAAGAAGGGGGAAGCGTAGGAGAAAACAGAATGAGAAATAAGAGCCCCCTGGGGGTCTTTTTATAGCCTCCAGGGGTGGATCATGGCGGGCCCCACCACTAAAGTGGTGGGGTAGTGGGTAGTTACCATCTTGATCGGACGGCATGGGGGGCCTTCCTCTAGATCGGACGGCGGGGAGGCCCCCTTCTCATGGCGGCGGGCCGTCATGACGGCGGCGGCGGGCCGTCATGACGGCGGTGGCGGCCGGGCGGCCGGCGAGGGAGGCCGGCCACGGCCTGGGCGGCCATGGCCGGGGCGGCCATGGCCACGGCCGGCCATGGCCGGGGCGGCCATGGCCGGGGCGGCCATGGCCGGGGCGGCCATGGCCGGGGCGGCCATGGCCGGGGCGGCCATGGCCGGGGCGGCCATGGCCGGGGCGGCCATGGCCACGGCCGGCCATGGTCGGGACGGCCATGGCCGGGGCGGCCATGGCCGGGGCGGCCATGGCCACGGCTGGCCATGGCCGGGGCGGCCATGGCCACGGCTGGCCATGGCCGGGGCGGCCATGGCCGGGGCGGCCATAGCCAAGGCCGGGGCGGCCACGGCCGGGGCGGCCACGGCCGGGGCGGCCACGGCCGGGGCGGCCACGGCCGTGGCGGCCACGGCCGCGGCGGCCATGGGAGGGCCGGTCGCCGGTGGTGGCTTGGCCTCCCGCCGGCAGCGGCGGGCCGTCATGACGACGGCGGCGGTTTTCTCCATGATGGAGGGAGTGGGGCCCGTCCCCATTATCTCCATATGAGATCATGGGGGTGGGGCCCACCCATGACTTTCCTTGAGTGGTGATCATGGGGGGCTCCTTGTTTCCTATACATGAAGGTGTAACCCATCAAATTGATAGAATGAATGCAAATCAAAGAGAACTGCAAGCAGTCTCTTAAAAAGTATGACAACTTTTGATTTCATCTTTTTTCTCCATTTGATAAAAAATATTTTGTCAAGAACACATGAGTTATCACATGAGCTACAAAAAAGGACCAAGACATCGTTAATGCAATGAATTTCGTAAAGTTGTTCAAACAGTTATTTTTTAACATGAGAAATGTTCATCAACAGTGGGAAACTTTCATGAAAAAAGTTGTAAAATTTTGTGAAAAAAACGACTTCAATGTTCCAAATATATACGAAAAATTTATTCAAGCAGGAAGATCAAGACATAATGCGAGAGATGTTACAAATTATCATCATTTTCGGGTTGAGATCTTCAATACATGATTAAATAGATGCTAAACGAGTTAAATGATCGATTTAATGGATTAAATATCGAATTATTTGTGTTTCAAGTCTTGATCCAAGTGAACATTTCATTTCTTTTGATAAAGATAAGTTGATTCGCCTTGCAGAATATTATACATGCAGTGGCGGAACTAGGAAATTTTTGAAGCCCGGGCACAATTAAAATCAAGTAACAATATTATTTAAATATTTGTACATCAATAGTGTTAATTCAAAAGTGAATATAGATTTTCAAATTTTTAATCATTCAACACTACATTGTAGATTTATAGAGCAAAAAATAACATGATAAAACTTACTTCTCAACAAGCTACTTTTCTTGTACACATGTTCTGAAAGCCGTAGATAATTGTGTCATTTGTAATTTCATCAGCAACATCTTTTTCAATATAAGCAATTAAGCAATCATTCATCAATTCATCACTCATTCGGTTTCGCAAATGACCCTTTATGATCTTCATTGCAGAAAACATCCTTTCAACGGTCGCTGTTGCAACTGGAAGGAGACATGCCAATCTTAATAATCTGAAAACTAACTGAAAATGTTTGTCCTTTTTCAATTCCACTAATAGCTGAAGAAGTCCATTTATGCCTTTAACGTGAGATAATATATCAACTGAGATTGTGCGCATGTCACAAATATAAGTATCAAGCTGACCTTCAAGTAGTTGCAGTTCTATTACAGTGAAATCGTATATATAGAATTCTGCAAGTCGAAGTAACTTTTGTTTGTCATATGAACCAAAGTTATCGCTGGGATCAAGGCAAGAAACACATAACAACAACTCAGTGTTAAGTTCATCAAAACGATCATTCAATTCATTTAGCATCCAATCCAGTACTGTATTAAAAATTTCAACTCTAAAGTGATGAACATTGGTAATCTCATTTGCTCGACGTCTTGATCTCCCTGGTTGAACATACTTTTCATCCATATTTGGGACTTCTATACCATGCTTGCTACAAAAAGTGGATACTTCAATCATGAAGGTTTGCCATTCAGTATCATCATTCCTCATTTTGAAGAGTAGATGTTTTGAAATCTTCACAAAATTCATTGCATTTACAATATCTTGATCTTTTTTTTTGTAAAGCTTGAGACAATTCATGTGTTTTTGCAAGAATATTTTTCATCAAATGCAGTACAAATATAAAATCAAAAGTCAAGATACGAGTAAGAAGAGTGTTCGCCATCCCCCTTTGATTTCCATCTGCACCATCAACTGTGATAATCTCAAGAACATCAATAATAGAAGAAAACATACGAATAAAATTCAATACGGTGCCAAAATGTGAACTCCATCTTGTATCTCCAGCTCTTTTTAGTTCCAAAGGTTGATTCAATCCTTGACCACTTTCTAACTCTCCGCAACCAAGCTCCCGAGCAACTCGATCAACTTCTAAAGCTCTAAGTGAATCGCGTCGCTTACAGGAGCCTCCAACCACATTCAAAACAATGTTAATAAGTGAGAACAACTCTGCAATTTCAAAGTGCCCTTCTGCTACTGCCACTAGGACTAGTTGAAGTTGATGAGCAAAACAGTGAACATAAAAAGCACATTTGTTTTCTCTCATTATCAAAGTTTTTAATCCTTTGAACTCGCTTTTCATGTTACTAGCTCCATCATAGTCTTGCCCACGTACTTTTGACATACTGAGTCCGTATTTCATAAACAGATTCTCTAGGGAATTTTTAAGAGAACAAGCTGTTGTGTCAAACACATGAACAAAACCCAGAAGACGCTCCATAATTCTACCTTTACTGTCCACATATCGTAGAACAACAGCCATTTGCTCCTTGGACGAAACATCATGAGATTCGTCAATTAATATAGCAAAACATTCATCTCCAATATCCTTAATAATTTCTTTTGTTGTCTCACTTGCAATTGCTAAAATAATTTCTTTTTGAATTTTTGGAGAGGTCAGCTGACAGTTAATAAGAGCATTTCCCAAAACAACTGATTTTATATCATCGTTGTGAGATGCCAAAAATTCTAAGAGTTCCAGAAAATTCCCTCGATTCATTGACTCTTTTGTCTCATCGTGCCCACGAAAGGGTAATCCTTGGTGTAATAGAAATCGAATGCAATCTATCGATGCACATAAACGAGCACGATATTGTAAACTTTGTGTTTCATCTTGTCTAGCAAATGCAATCTGAATACCTTGTTTTTGATTCATCAATTACTCGCACATCATTCTTGAAGCATTATGTGCAGTCAAGTGATTTCCCACGTGTTTCTCTAATATGGTTCTATCTTTCCAATACCTAAAACCACGAGAAACAAAAGTAGTATCACATCCTCTCTGAGGGAAAATATAACAATAAAGACAATACGCTGCATCTTTTTCTGCGCTGTACTCTAACCAACCCTTGAATTCATTATACCAATTCTTATTGAATCGTCGTGCTTTCTGACCAATCGTAGTTTGAGGAAAATTATCCAAACAAGGTTGACAAGGCCCTTTCTGTAAATAATATCTTCTGACTGATTCCTGCTCATTGACATCATAAGCGTTAATAGGTTGCCTCATACCCGGATCAGATGGTAAATTCTCCAAATTAATATCTTGACGATGTCTTTTACCACTTTGATTGTGGCCTTGTAAACTGGACCCAGCTTTTAACAGAAATTTATCCATCCAAATGACCTAAGTTAATAGGATTAAAAACTAAATTAATTGCTCAAAATGACCTTGGTATTCAGAATGACCTAAGGTTCTATATGCTCTACATTCTTCAATTGAAAAAAAAATAAATCATGACCTGACGGTACACGGGGCAATGCCCCTACGGCCAAGCGCGACCGTACCAGGCCCGCGAGGGAAATTCCTAAGGTTCTATATGCTCTACATTGGAGGGGAGTTGCAAGTTGTGAAATCAGTCAAACAACAGCAAGGGGGCAGATTTTCTAAGGTTCTATATGCTCTACATTGAATGTATGATGGAAATCGCAATTTAAGCATAAAGTATAACCCAAACTATAGCAGATAGAACCAGATTTTCTGGACGGTATACGAGTCCCCCATATTTGATCCTTCATAATCTGAGAGCAATAATAACCAGAGCTAAAATCAAGGGATTCAAATAAACTTACTTACAGAATAATGACCTTTCTGCAAACAAGTTCTCAACAATTGGGCTAATTATTCATATTATCCAAACATTATAAAAAATTACATAAAAACTAAAAAGTTAAAACCCGTAGAACCCAAGCAATTATACCATTTACGGGGCAAGGTCACTCAAAAAAATTACATGTGTTCATTTGATTTTTGAATGTCGCTATTTAGATTTTACTTTGTTATACTAGATTTAATTAATGACACGAGACTCCCATATTAAGCCCTAAGAATTAAACACAGTAGAACCCAAGCATACAACCTAAAAACTAATTGATTGTAGGGTAGAGAAGCCCCAGATCTATATTAATTACACAAGGCTATTTCTATTTCCAACTGTGGGACTGTTCTCAACAAAACACATGTTGATATGCCTGGAATAAATCAAAAGAAGACAACTAAAGGGATAGGCTCTGTTTGGTGCGGTGCTTTTGCTCTGGCGAGTTTGGACAAAAATGCCATCGTCAACCAGATGCATAGCCCGGAATGGATGAAGATGATTTCATTTGAATGTAAAATGATCCAGGTTTTCTGGATCCAGGAAATCTGGATCCAGAAAATTCTGGATCCAGTTTTTCTGGATCCAGATTCCAGATTTTCTGGATCCAGGTTTTCTGGATCCAGAAAACCTGGATCCTGGAAACCAAAACCTGGATCCAGGATCCAGGTTTTCTGGATCCAGAAAACCTGGATCCAGATTTTATTTTCTTAAAACACACAAAAAAAAAAGAAGAAGAAGAAGAAGAAGAAGAAGAGGCTTACTGCGGTATGCGGGAGCCGGATGCGGGAAGAAGAAGAGGCTTACTGCGGTATGCGGGAGCCGGAGGCTTACTGCGGTATGCGGGAAGAAGAAGAGGCTGCGGTATGCGGGAGCGGCGGCGGGCACGGACAGGAACGGGAAGAGCTGCGGCGGGCACGGACAGGCGCTGTACTGCTGCCCTGTACAAATAGCGGAAAAAACACACCCAAGCACGTGCCCGGGTGTGTCCATACATAGGTCCGCCTATGTATACATGTGATTTTACTCAATTAGACTTGCATTTACTAGATGGACAACTAAATATATATATTTTTGGCGTTCTCTCTAATGAGAAATTCTCACAAGTTACTGATATAAGTGGACTTACTGCAAAATTAGTGGAGCTGAAAAACATGATCATTACCGGTTGGTGTATCAGCTTTTGAAATTAGCTTGTCTTCTGCCAGTGGCAACTACTACTATGCAAATAATGTTTTGTCATGAAAATTATAAAGAGTTGTCCGAGGAATAGGATGAAGGATAAATGGAAGAATGATTGTCTGATATCATATATTGAGAAAGATATTGCAGATAATATTACATATGAAGAAATTATTCAGCATTTTCAGAATATGTATTGTTTGTATTTTCTTTTTTGAACACTTTACTATTAAAAAAATTTCATTATGTGATCTTTATTTCTACTATATTATCTATTTTGAGTAGTTTCAAATATTTTATTTTTGTAATGTTTTCATTTTTTTAGCAATGTTAAGTACATCATTTTCTGTTTAGCAATATTTTCTTTGAATTTTGAATAAAAAATCATTATGAATTAATATTATTTATATAGTGCCCTGATTGGATTTAAATCCTAGTTCCATCACTGATTACGTGAGTTATGCATGAGTTTGGGAAATGAGGTGACGACAATATTATGAATATATGAAAATCGACAACCATATTAAATGGGAAAAACATGCATAATAGAAATAAATGTGGATGAGGCGGCGGCGATGGTGACTTGAACTTGTGGGGCATGAGCTCGCGGAGTTGGAAAAAGACGACGCGCGGCAGCAACTTTGAATATTTCATTCTCCAACTTCAGTAGCGTGGCAACGACATTATTCCTACAAAATAAAATAAAACCTATATTAGTGAACAAAATATAAAATCAATGATTTATAAAAAAAATACAAAATATGTTATTAATTTATATTAAATATTAAACTAAAATATATATTAAAAATATGTATAAATCTTACATCTAAAATACCTTCACACTTGAGATTTTGTTATTACAGAGCAAAAAATGAGAAATGTTTATATGATATAAATAAGATTTTCAATTAAAATAAAATTTATTAAATCATAAGAAAGTTAAACAAATATAATTTAGGGATTTAAGAGCTAAGTCCTAAATTATGAATTTAAAATGAGAAGAGAGAAATATCTTGCAATAATTCTCAAATAAATTAACTGACACTCAAAATTGAGCAATTAACAAACATTAGATTAAAATTATAAAAACCTTAATTTTCAAGAAACTTACAGGAAAATGCAACCTACTACATATGCTCTCCCGATATTTTAATTTAAATACAAAATAATTGTATTAGCTAAAGAGTTTGGGGGAGACAAGGGATATGAAGAGGTCTTTGATTAGAGGTGATGATTTTTTTTTTCACCTCGCTACTTTTTTTAAAAATTTTATATGTTTACCAAAAAATAATAGACTATTATCCTATCATCTTTCATGAAATATAAACACCTTTTCCTCTCTTTATCTTTTTTTGGGTTGCATATATTTACCAAAGAATAATAAATTTTATCACTTTATTCTCATGACATATGATCTAATAAGAAAAATAAAAAAATATATGGGAAGTGCTAAACAAAATTTATATTTATGTTAAAAAGTTAGAGAGCAGCGATAGTAAATTGAAAAATTTCTAAGAATCTAAAAGCATAAAGTGAATATAATTAAAATCCAAATGTGTTAAGCAAAATTACTACAAAATAAAGTTACTTAAATTATAAGAAAAAAGTGTTAAATAAATTACTCTAAATAAATTAAAATCAGAAGATATTTCTTAAAACTAAATTACCTAAAAATTAAATTTAATTAAATCTATCAAGCCATGATAGAATAAAAGATTAGCTAACAAAAAATAATAAAAAAGCTTATAAATATACTCAAACTAGATTTTTGAAATGATAAAGAAACTAAACAATATTTTATTATATTTTTTGTTTTTTAAAGATTTCTTATAGTTTTGGATTTTAGATAGTAACTATTTTGAACTTTTTATAAGCTATAAATACTAGAAAAGAAAAAGCATAACAAGAACTATAATACTAAAAATCTTTTTTTATATTTTTTATTTAAATGTTTACTTTTCTAAATTTAGTGAATAAAATTTTCTATTTTTTTTAAAAAAATTGGATTTTTTGAAATAATAGAAAAAGAAAGACTCTCTCATGCTTAAAATTCAACATTGTCGCTAATGTTGAAAACTAAATATGGAAGAAACAAAAGAAATAAAAACAGGAACATAAAAAAATAAGGGGAGGGGGAAACACGTCCCTGATTTAGAGACGGGAAGAGCGCATGAACACCTACAAAAAAGTTAAAATAAAAACAAGAAAATATTTTGGTAATATTTTTATGAGTTTTATAATATTTTTTGATTTTTGAGTCATAAAATTTTTTGGGGGGTTTGTTTTAAACTTCAAAAAAACTAACAAAAATAGAAATGAGATTTTTTTAGTCACTTAAATTAGTCTTTGACTTCCGATGATCTACCCGGTGAAGGACTCACAATATATTAGGAGATGTGATGGGATGATATCCCAAATCTCTCTTTCCAAGAATTTAATTACAACTTTTAAATTTTTAAGTGGAAAAAAAAAGTAATAGCGTCGCCTCTTTTTGAAATATCAACAAATATATTCCCGACAACATCACCAAAAAACTTGATAGAAAAAATCTGTGTTCTTCAATCTATACTCGATTAAGACAAGTGTACCATATAAAAATATTAAGGTCGTATTAAAACTCGGGTCTGTCGAATACATCAACTTCGAGAAAACAACTATTATTTTACCGACCGAAACTTAAAATAAAATTATAATTAAAGCTAAAATACGAAATAAAGAACCTAAACTTGAACAAAATGCATTTTGAATTAAATAGAAAAGATAATTTTATAACCTCCTAATCTATGCCTTCACCGCGGGGATTCTCAAATTATGAACACATCTCTCTCGAGAATTACGCTCAACTGAGATTAAGAATATCAACTGAACTCTCGTTCTATAATCACTAACCTAATACATGTCTTATCAAAGTGAATCCAACAAAACCGGAAGAGTCACGTCATCCTCTCGAGAGAGTTGCGTTCAAATCTCTTTATTCATGATCGATTCGTGCACGAGCCTCTCGGTTAACCGACGAAAATAGATACGAAAGTCCACATATCGACATATGAACTTGATATTAATCATGAATAAATTGAAAGTGATAAAAAATATAAAAAAGAGAGATAAATTTCATTCCAAAATTTATAATGTTCAATACTGCATAAAAATTACATAACAAATAAAGAAAGAGACATTGCATAAGATAGAAAAAAAAATCTAAACTACATCTACATAAAATACATGAAAGATAAAAGCTGAAATAGATAAACGATAATACAGAAAATTAAAAGACAAGATCTGCCCAAATAGGCAGAGGGAGAGAGATTACTTCATTCAACGTCTGCAATGAACAAGACTAAATAAAAGTTATATATACTTAACAAAAGAAATAAAATGACAAAAATGGAAATAAAAGAAGGAAGCATCATTAAGAAATTGCTGAAATAAAATTAATATTAATATTTCATAAAAATAAAAGTACATGAAGGGAAAGCTAAGCTACATTGCATAAAATAAAAATGCATAAAAATAGAACTAAGCTAAATAAAACAAAATACAAGAAAATGAAAAGTGGGCCTACCCAAATGGGTAGGGGAAGAGCGCATGAAAGAGAGAGAAGTATGAAGAAATGGGTTACTATATAGAGAGAACATAGGAGGATGAATGAGGAGGAATGTGAAGGGTTGGAAGACCAAGATGGGGAGATAAATGGGTAGTCATAATAATGAGGAGAGGAGGAAATGAGAATATGAGGTCGGCCACATGGAAGAGGAGGGGGCTGCATTGATAAATGTTTTGCATGGTAGTAATATTAAAGTTTATTTGCATGGGAGAGGAAGAGGTATTTATCTTAAATAATTATAGGTGACTGGTTTTGATGAGGAATGTGACAGATGAATGAAAAGGAAGAGGAGGGAAATAAATGCTGAGAAAATAGAATAGGCGGAATATTAAATGGAGGGGGAATGAATAGGAAGGTGGTTGTTCTTATAAAATAAATATGGTAGTCGTAGGGCTCCTGTAGCTATGAAGAGGAGCTGGCGGTATTATAAAATAATGGAAGTGAGGTGGCTGACACGAATTTGGAGGTGGTGCAGTATGAGATTTAATTAAAATAGGAGGAAATGAATAGGGTCGGATTGCACCTCGGTCAGTGGGCCTCCTCCCGCATCGGTAGGCTCTGCTCACCGACGTGAAACTTCCATTTTAAGATTTACCTTCGTACAACCCCGTATTCGCTGAGTGGATCCCCACTCTAAGATCTAGGCTTGGCGGGACCTTCAGGTCCGAGAGGGCCAGAGCAGGCAAGTGAACCATTCCAGATTAACATTCGCCTAGGAGGAGCGAAAGGGATCCCGCGCATAGCAAGCGGAGAGGCTCTCGCCCATAGCAGGCGTGAGGGGTCTCGCCCATATCAGGCGAGTGGCCTTTAGATCCCACATTCACCCATCATGGGGTGCCACAAAGGCGAGTGTCTGGCTTACCCAGCACTCACCCCTTTAGGCGAGTGGCGTCTTCACGGGCAACTCGCCTAGAAGGGTCCATGGTAAAATTACCTGGATGCCCTTAAAGGGTTGCAAATAGCCCTCCAGAACAGCGGAGTTGGTTGTTGGCAGACCACTTTTGGCTGCACATAGCTATTTGGAACAGCGGAGCCTCGCTATTTGCAGGCTAGGCTTTAGAATCTATAAATAAACCCAAGGGGGTACCTCAGAAGGCAAGCTTTTCAATTTGCTATTTCCTAGATCTTCTTGTGCTTTCTGAGGTGCCCTTAGTTCAACACAAGCTAAGAAGGAAAAACGCTCTAAGATCTTCCGAGTGTGTAGTGGGACCTCTGTGCTGGAGCCTTGGGTCAGTTTAGAGCTTTAAGCCTTCAGCCATCCAAGCTTGCTAGGAGAAGTAAGTGTGTGGTCGCCCCTTCCCCAAGGGTTCGAACTCCACAAAAGTCGATTCTCAGTTTCAACAACCTTTGCTTATGAAGCACGGTCGTCTGTCGTCGACCACCTCTCCGATCGCTTTCCCCATTGTCGCCACCAGTTGGATCCTTCGTAGGAGAATAAGAAGGAGAAATGCTCACTCTTCTCACAAAGGCAGGTTTCCAACACGGAGGATTTTTTTTTGGGGGGGGGGGGGATTGATGGGGCCAAGCCCCCTTTCTATTTCATCCCGGGGTGCGTATAGACCACTCTGCCGCACGCGCAATCCGTGCGCGGGGGGCGGCCTTCCCCAAACTGCTCGAGGGCCGGCCGTTGGGGCCGACCCCTCTCTTCCGCCACCGGCAGGCCGACGACGAGCCGGACTGGATCTACGATGCTGTCGTGGCCGGCGGGGTGCCTCCCCTCTCACATTATCGCAGGAGGTGTCGGGCGCACCGACCGCTCCCACTTCTTTTGGCCCAGCTCCGGTCGGCCGTGTCTTGCGGTCGGCCGATACTAGACCATGCTGCAGGTGTCGCGCCCGCCAGCCAGCCCACGCTAGGCCTAGTGGTCGGCGTCGTGTCGCGCCCGATATGTCGCCCAGGTGCGGCCGACCGGTCCTCGCCGGTCGGCGTCCACCACTCCTTTCTGTCATGGATGCCCTCCCTGGCAACCGATCGTTTCACCACGATCACGACCGTCCAATGCGTTGGTAACCGCCCGAATAATCACCTCCAATAGTGGGAGGGGTGTGATGTCGCAGATTTGATTGGGGGCCTGCATTTAGTAAAATGAAATACACGGTTAACATTCCCCTGAAACTATACTTATAATTATGATATTGGTGGTTACGGTGTGCGGATAGCCGCGTAACCACCGTAACCTCCTCCTGGGAGCTATAAAAAGGCCTCAGACCTCATTTCTCATTTTTGTCTCTCCTTCTTTCTTCCTTCCCAGGTCGAAGATTTGTCAGATTCCTCCTACGAGCCACCACTCCACCACCAGAATTCTCCTAAGTGCTACCGCTCCATCGGAAATCTGTCTAGGTCCCCCAAGTGCGCGATAAGGAGGAAATTCCTGCTAGGCCAAGAGTCTGAACGTCCACAGTTCCTCTACAAATCCTCTCACGCGACTCAGTCTGTTGCCCGCTGCGAGCCTAAATTTCCCTTTTTCAATCTCACCACCAACGTGTAACGAGGAGTGGCCCGTTGCCCTCGATTCTCCAAAAATGCTTTAAAGACAAGCAAGTTGTTGATTTCGACCGGCATAGACTCGGTCGCGTATTTTTTTTATTTTTCTCTCTTTGACTGTGCGCGCGCTCGACCACTCCGTGAGCTAAGACGGCCTGAGTTTCTTCGGTCAGACTGGGGCGTCGAGTTTGGCGGCAATAAGCAGGATGATCAAGATATTTTATGCAGTAAATATTTTAAATATCTTGGATTGATAGTTTAAAAAGGATAGATGTGTTGATAAATATATGATACATAGAATTCAAACAGATTAGTTGAATTGGAGAGGCACGTCGGGGATCTTGTGTGATAGTAAAATATTGTTAAAACTTAAAGGCAAGTTTTATCGTACTGCAATTATTCCAACGATGCTCTATGGTTCTAAGTGTTGGACAACAAATTGTGTACATAGCAAAAAAAGGGAGTTATGGTGATGGTAATGCTTAGGTGGATGTATATACACAAGACTAGATAAAATTATGAATTAATGTATCAGGGATAGGACGGGAGTGACACTAACGGAAATGAATTATTATTTTTCGAAGATAAATGAGGGAACGAAGAGAATAATGATTTGTTAAGCGTTGTGAGAGTTTAGTCACTAGCTAGGCATGTTAAACATGAGAGAGGTAAACAAATAAAGATTTGGAATGAAACTATAAGGAAAAACATGGTGTACTTGGGCATTAGTAGGATTATGACAAAAGATATGACACAATAGCAACAAAGGATCTATATATCCGACCTCATTATAATGAGATAAAGGCTTAAGTGTTGTTGTCTTATTAAAATAGAACCAAAATCGTAGACATTATGGTTCCAACAAATTATGATGAAAATCAAGACTGTTGTGGTTCACCCGATTTTTCCCTGGTCTGGAGAATAAGACCACATTAGCACAAAATTGGACCGGACGCTCAAACAGTAAAAGAGAAACAACAGCAAATGCCAAAAGATTTTTTTTGACGTGGAAAACTCGAAAATGGTGAAAAACCGTGTGGCCAGATCTATGTCGAGCCAAAATTCATTATATTATTCGTGTTTACAAGAGTTTGAGATAATTCCTCAGTGGGTGATAGACCACCTCTCCATTACAAGCAAAAAGTATGAAAATGATGAAAAAGAAACTAAGTATTGGCAGTCTCGACGGAAGCGCTCGGGCTAGGAAAATTGTGAAGTCCATGGAACCTCGATGAAAGTGTTCCGATCGGGAAAAATCTCAAGTCCACGGAGACTCGATGGAAGCGCTCCTGCTGAAGCGGAGCCTTGGTGGGAGCGCTAGACCCCGCGGAGAAGAACGACGTGCCTTGGAAGCTTGACGGAGCCTTTTCGCTAGAAGGAGAACAGAGTGAATTCCTGAGTAGATGATCGATCTAAGTCCCAACCTCAGCGAAAAACTTCAGAGCTCCTTCTAGCCTCTGTAGTTGCTTGTCTTCAAATGAGGGTTTGAGAGCCCATTTATAGTTTCTTGGAGGGATACGTCGGTAATTGCGTCAGGGCGGAATTTGTGCTGGCGCATGACGTCGCTCCGTTTCGGTCAGCCACTGACGCATGCGTGCGTGATGGGCGTTGTGCGAGCGCGACCACCCGAGCGCGTCGCGTGTGGACGTGGTGCCCTTGGTTTGGCTTGCCATGCTTGGGCCTTTTGTTCTTTCGTGGTGCCCTTGGTTTGGCTTGCCAAAATTCACTATATTGTTGCGGTCATAACAACGGTTATAACCGCAACAAGAGAAGAAAACTAGTTTTGAACAAAAAAGCAAATGAAGTTCTGTAGGCGAGGTCGAGTGTTTATGAACGACGGTTCATAACCACCGGGTTCACGACCGCTACAGCCGTGCCAAACAAAACCTAATCTATAGGCAAAATAATTTAATCAGTCCCTGAGTTTTTGTGAGAATTTAAAATAGGTCCTTAAATTTTCATTCGCAACGTTGAAATTTCCTTTTACTTATCTTAATTTGTTTTGTAGCACTGTATATCTTCTAGTTTCTGCATGTGTAGTTAGACCAAGTTCTATTCCAGTTTTACCCTGGTTGAACCGGTTAACCCTTTAACCTCTCCTTCTGATTCAATGTCCGGTCCGATTCTGAAAACCCTGATTTTAATAGAAATATAACTAAATCAGTACCGTAACAACTCCAGATAGCCCCAATACCTCTGCCGGCCGGTGCATAATATGAGATCCTGCGACAATCAGAGTATTCTCTTAGCATAAACACACAAAAAGCAAGGCCTAAAAACAGTATGTAGAGAGAGAGAGAAGATGCCTAAAATTGACTAACACCATGGAGAAAACAACGGAGGGAAAAATCTCTGTGGGAAGCAGCAAGGCACAAGCATGACCAATTAAATGAAATTCTCGCTCCTACCACTAAAGTGCGAGGGCATGGCTGAGGTGGCTATACATGAGGGTTTTGGCGAAGTTTCTCGTCATCACGGATAATAGGAGCCCACATTGGCAAAACATTGAAGCACGACAAGAACCGCCGCGGCGCCGCGAGCAGCTCATCCCACCGACAAATTGAGACCGCCGAAAGCTCTTCGCCTTTCCGGCAGAGGGACAGCTAGAGCCCTTGTCTTATATAATAACCGAGAAGAACGATCGGGGCACACACTTTTCAAAATTAATGAGAGAACGACCAGAAGAAAGCGGCTGACATCAAATTTAAATACATGATATATCCCTCAAATTTTGAGACTTTTTTCGTAATCATTCATCTCTCTGACTTTTGCAGGAGAAATATTTAGGTATGTGCGCTTTATGGCGTGCCGATTGGCTACCGGTCAGCCGTCCGATTTTGCGGACGGTTTGATCGTAGATTGGACGAATAAAGATCTCCTTGTATCATGAGCATGCCATGCACACGTACCTAAATAATTTGCAATTAATTTTGTATTTTTTCAAGCCTATAATCCAGCATCTCCCAAATAATATTCTGCAATTATTAATTGCATGTGAAATGCCCTGTAAAGTTGTAATTAATAGTATCAACATATTTGGGAGATGTTAGATTATAATTTAAATTTGATGTCAACGGCTTTCTCGTCGTTTCCTCGTTTATCTTCGAAAACGTGTGCTCCGATCGTTCTTCTCGGTTATCATATAACACTAGGGTTTTTGATGTCCCTCTAGCTATCTAAAAGGTGATCGAAGAACTTTTGGCGGTCTGAATTTGTCGGGGGGATGAGCTGTTTGCGGCGCTACGCCTTTTCTTGCCGTGCTTCAAAGTTTTGCCAATATGGCCGTGTATTATCCGTGACGATAACCTTAATTTGCCAAAACCCTCTTGTATGGTCTCCTCGGCTATGCCCCCGAACTTCAGTGGTAGGAGTGAGAATCTCGTTTATTGCGCGATGCATGCGCCTTGCTTCACACATAGATTCTTCGCTTTGATGTTCTCTCGGTGTTCGACAGTTTTAGATATTTTCTTTGCGGTGTTTGACAGTCTCTCTCTCTGGATTTCTCTCGCTCCCACGCTACTCGTATCTAATTATTATGCAACGGATTGAGATGCGCATGAGAGGAAAGGGGGATTTTAAAATTATAAAATCTGTAAAAGTAACAGGGGAAATGCCACTGTAAAGTTATAATAATTAATAATAGCAACAAATTTGGGAGAAGCAACATTTAGACAACGACCTCATTTACCATAAACAAAAAAAAAAATATTATACCATAAACAACAGCCTCATTTGGCGCGGCGGTGGGGGGCAGAGACGGCGGGCGAAGACGGAGGGTGGAGACGCGGTTTTGAGACTAGAGGGAGGGAGGCGGGGATCTAAACGGAGGTTTCAGGGGGCTTTTCGTCCTTGATGCGGGAGAGGACGCGGCAAACGCCGCCGGACGCTGTCTATTTTGCCGCTGTCCGGCGGCAAACGCCGTCGGACGCTGTCTATTTTGCCGCTGTCCGGCGGCAAACGTCGTCGGACGCTGTCTATTTTGCCGCTGTCAGGGGCAAACGCCGCCGGACGCTGTCTATTTTGCCGCTGTCCAGCGGCGTTTGTCCCAAACACTGGCATAAAAATGTTTAAACAAATGAAAATTGTAGATCTCGTTCTTGATTACAAAGTGCACATATTATTTCTCTAATTCTGACATGTATGGTGGTAGAACGAACTCAAACTTTTCCTGTGAAAAAAGTCTCAGCCCTTAGCTTACATATTCCTATATATATATATATATATATATATATATATATATATATATATATTTACTATAAAAAATAATATGCATATCTTGAGGTACATCACAGAATGAATCTGGACCGTCCGATCAAGCAACTTCAATTTCTGGCCGTTGGATTCAAAAGAGGAGGACTGCCAATATCCAAATCCCTCTTTAAAACACTGTTCAAATACCCAAAATTCCCGGTACCGCATTTCCGCATCTCGTCCCTTCACTGGCTCACCCCGCAGTCGCCGGCCTGCCCGCCGCCCACCGGGGGGTTCGCCGGCCTCCGACGAACCCGTCGGGGGTTGTCCGGCGGCGAGCGGGCAGGGCCACCGCGGCGGTGGCTCCGCCGGCGGCGGCGGGCGGAAGCGGCGGCCCCTGCCCTTGCGCGTTTTTTTCTTTTTATTTTATAATTTAATAAATAATAAAATAATCTATATTTATTATAAATTCAGAAAATTATATAGTTATGAAAATAATTTAATACAATTATAAAAAAATCAGAAAAACATTTATTAAAATTTCAGAAATATAAATTTTGAATACTTTAAAATTTTAAATAACTGCCGAGGGCGTGCGAAGCCCGCCGGGGGAGCAAGCGGGCGAAGCCCGCAGCGACGCATCGAAAACGGGCGAAGCCTGTTCGAAAATGCTAGTATATATATATATATATATATATATATATATATATATATATATATATATATATATATATATATATATAATCGAGTCTAAGTACGTGTACGATCACTGACCTAAAGAAGTTGCCTTATTTTCTTTTGATGCTCACATCTTCAATATACCGCATTTAGGCTCCGTTTGTGAGGACTTATTTTCACCGGTCAAGCAGTTACGACCGCATGAACCAGATCATAATTAAGGTCCGGTTCATGCGGTCGTAATCGCTTGACCAATAAAAATAAGTCCCCTCAAACAGAGCCTTAGTTAGATCTCAAAACTTTGATATGCCTGAACACCCAATAAGGCATAGAGCCCCAAAACTTCAATTGGATGAAGAAAACGTAGAAGCAAGAAAATAGAGTTAAAATGAGAGAGATTGAGGGAGAAAGATGTGAAATTTTTTGTGTAAATCTCATATTTTAGAGGGATATTTATAGGCTACAATCAAACTCAACATTTGTTAAAATATTTACAGCATTTAATTATTAAAGTAAACTATTAATACCAGTAAGTAAGCATTGGACATAAACATTTACTCATTTGATTATATATAATACAGTGAAATATATGAAACAGAAAATTATTGGATATAAGTGCATGAATATTGAGATGAGATTTTCTCTCTATTCAAAAATTTATCTTCAAAATAAATTATATATTTAAAACACAAAATTATATTATTATGAATCTTACTAATTTAAAAATAATTAATTACACTATTATGACATCCAAATATAGAGTGGTGTATAATAATCTTATGCACATATTTTTATTTCTTATAATCATAATTAACTATCTTACCTAATCACCCCCACACCAAGTATATATAAAAGTTAGGGAGTAATTATCAAAATTTCCTATGTAAATTAGCATAATTACAGATTGCACCCTATTATTATTGAAATTACAAAAACCTCTCATAAATGTTACAAAACATAACATTTATCTCCCCTGAAGTTAACATTTCATAACATCTATGCACAAAATACCCCTCTTGAAAATGTAATCCAGGGGGGATAATTTTGTGCATGGATGTTATGAAGTGTGAACTTCTGAGAAGGTAACTATTATATATAGGGTCTTTTATGTATAGTGTCAGTTCATTTAAACAAAATTATAACTGATTTCAAGAATTGAGATCAATTTCAAATCCTTAAGAATTGAAATTAGTTTGAATTCTAATTTTATCGTTCTAAAAATGAAATTGAGCATGCGAAAATGAAAGTGGTCAATTCTATTATTTCAAAGATAATTAATGGGAGCTCATTAATTGAGTACATGAACTTTTATCATGCACAGTCGAGTGAATTACATGAGCCCCAGAGAAAGTGAGTCCATGTGAAAACACATCTGGGCGAAAAGCACATTCCCGGGCAAAAAACATGTTTCGGAGTTAAAATGTGTTAGGATGAAAAATGAGCATCAAGACAAAAAACACGCTCCCGGGCGAAAAGCGTGGGCCCATACTGTTGCGGACTAATTCGGCATCCCGGTCGGACCGGAATAAACTGGACTGCCTTAGCTCTCGGGACGGTCGAGCGTGCACACAGACAATGAAAAGAGAGAGTTGACACAAGATGTTTTAACGTGAAAAATCCTCTAAACTGGGTAAAAAATCACGTGATCAGATCTGTGCCGGTCAAAAACCACTATCAGATTGTGGTTACAATTGTCACAACCCGCATTTTCTCAATATTTAAGTTATATCAGAGTAAGAAAAAACACGTGCTGTGATGCCACGTCGTGCAGGGGATAACTGCAGGTACTCAGACAAAACTCCAAAATCTATAGTCTATATGAAATCCATAAGTTATTAAGTAAAAACTAGTTTAAATTGGATGGTCGTATCCCTCAGCACAGTGAATCAACTAGACCACGAGTAAAAATATAATTATACGCTGCGGAAAATACTTTGATTATGTTAATTAACACCCTACATGAGTATAAACATCCCCAAAGGACAACTCATGACATGCAAAACTCTGGATTTATTATAAGTATGAAAATATAAGTATGAAAATAGTCCTTACGTTAGCTAGAAAATAGTATTTTAATTTTAGAAATATGAGATGTATGAATTACTAGTAGTAATGTTTTTAAGTAAAAATACCTAACATGCAACATACCATAAAACATTCTTATAGATCAAGTAAAAACAACCACAAAAAATAAAATTAGCAGCTTAGCAAAGTATTCAACAATTCAAAAGAAAATCATCAATGTGTGTCAACAAACTGACACGAACCCACTGGTCAGTATGTGTGTCTGTACTAACAAAAAAACAACAAAGAACTACCTCTCAAGGTAGAGGAAACCTCTGCAACATTGCAGTCCACTAGCAAACACAAAACCTAGCCGCTCAACAACCGGCTACTGTCCCAAACTTGAGGCATTCAAAGAAAGAATACCTCAGCAAGAAAAATATAATTGACAAACAAAACTGTCAGTAAACAAGAGAGTAGTAAGATTAATAATCCAAACCTGAATAGCTGTCAAAAACACAGCAAACAAACTAGAGATTAAGAACAAAAGAGTTAACTTACAAAGTTAAAAGATAATGAAATTTGCACCAAGTGCGAACGGAGTCATACTCCAAGAACATCTGCGAGAATAAGAAAAAATAGCATAAGTTTAATCCATAGGAAACAAAAACGAGACAAAGGCTCAATAAACACGTGAATCATTAACACCGTAACGCAACCGGATCTGAGTCGAGACCAACCGGTCAAACCCGAACTAACAGACCCAAACGTCTAAAAAACGGGACTGCGGTGGTGGCCATCTGGTCCAACACAACCCAATAGCCAAAAAAACAAGACTCAAACATGCCCGAGTGTAATGATTCACGAAACTAAGCCAACCAAACCAAACTCCAAATCCCAAATACCCATAAAACCCAAACTCGACAAATTCAGCAGAAACCCGACTATTCTAACTTAGCAAAACTAAGCCTTTAGAGATACACGTCAAATTGGTGAAAGGACACAAGTCTAAGGGGAAAGCGTCGAGTACACTCGACGCCGCGTCGAGTGCAGTCAACGCACTCGACGCCATAACTCAGCACACTCAACGCTTAAACACAACAGCAAGAACAGACAATGGTGTTGAGTGAGTTCAGCTCACTCAATGCTGTACTACTTAGCTGCCAAAATTAAATGACGACATTGAGTGAGTTCAGCTCACTCAACGCTGTCAACGCTTTAGCACTTAGATTGACGAGTTAAAGCGACGGCGTTGAGTGAGTTCAGCTCACTCAACGCTATCAACGCTTTTCTATCTAAGCGACAATGTTGAGTGAGTTCAGCTCACTCAACGCTGTCAACGCTTTAACACTTAGCTTTACAGAAAAAAAATATGACATTGAGTGAGTTCAGCTTACTCAACGCTGTCAACGCTTTCTACTTAGGATTTAACAGACTAAGAGACGGCGTTGAGTGAGTTCAGCTCACTCAATGCTGCCAACGCTTTTCTAAACTTAGATTACAAAAAAAAGAAACGCCGTTGAGAGAGTTCAGTTCACTCAACGCTGTCAACGCTTTCTACTTAACTTGCCGATTAAAGTGACAATGCTGTCAACGCTTTTAGACTTAGCTTCTAAAATTTACAGAATGACTTTGAGTGTGCTAAGCTCACTCAACGCTTTTAACTTAGCTTCTCAGACTACTCAACAAGGCGTTTAGTGCATTTAACACACTCAATGCTTTTATACTTAGGCTAAAAAATGAACTTCTACACTAAGATTACACTCAAAGCTTTAGGCTATATACACCCAGCTCCACTCAAAGCTTTTAGACGGAAACTTGCCAGAGGGTTATCATCCCAACAGAACCTAGAGCTATCATAGTTTCGGTTCGGTTCCGGCTCTATTAAAATCATGAACCAAACCACTAAGGTAACGGTTCTTCAAATTAGAACCAAAACCTTATTTGGTTTGACCGGTTCTGGTTCTGGTTCCAGCTTAATTTTTGGAACCGTCATGCCAATGGTTCCGGTTACGGTCCAACAAGAACCAAAACCAAGCCGACCACTAACAGTTCGGTTCGGTTCCATACGGTTCGGTCCAGTTTCAATCGGTTCCAACTAAAACCAAAATCAAACTTGGCAGAATGAAATAAAAACGGAATGCAAATAGTAAAACTTAAAACTACATCGAAATAAAAATAATTATGTTGTGCACTTCTCAACGGTCTTTTTCATGATCGGTGGGATAGTCAATCGCTTTCTTACGCGTGTAGACTTGCCACGACTTCTAGTTGACTTGCGCACGTCTCGTCGGCATGCTCAACCGTAACAATCGGCTACAATTAGCTAGTTGTCTTTCATGATTACTAAAAAATAGTAGTTGTATATCTTCTATATTTTTTAAATAAAATATTTCAAAAAAATAAGTAAAATTGAAAATATATTATATAATCGTATAAAAAGCAAAAGTGCACTACAAAAATTGACTTTAAACCACATCAATGTCAAATCATACCACATGGTTTTTATGCGGTGAAGTTTTGCTCGTCCAAAATCGACCCCCTTTAGTGCAATTGCGGTTTGGGTTCAAACTGCACCAGCTTCACTCGTAATAATAAGCATAAATATTATAGTTAAATTATAAAATAATAACAATATAATAATAATAATAAATGGGCTGCGATTCGGTTCTACTTCGGTCCGGTTCGGATCGGGTCTAAAAATCTTGAAACCGTTTGAGACTTGTATGTTGCGGGTCCGGTTCCGGTCCAGATAATAAAATGTAAGAACCACACCCGAACCAATGTTGTTCACGGTTCAAAAATTCAAACCGGAACACGAATAATTTGCGAACGGTTCGGTCTGGTTCTTTGCTGTTCTGGTTCGGTTTGCGGTTTTCGGTTTTAAGTGACAACTCTAACAGTACCATACTAACCATTTCTAACTATGTCTAACCTAGGCCAGAGATGTTATTATTGCCATGTCAAGACTCATCTAGCCTACTAGAACAGAAAACCGAAGGGCAAAAAGCTTGGCAAGGGGTAAGCACCACTTGCCTCAAGATCTATAGAAAATCATTTTTTACATGGGGGAAATCCTACCCTAATCCAACCGATTTCTGTAAGTTTGAAAATCCTACAGGAAATCATTTCTTATACGGATCAAAAAAACAAGAGAAAGGAGGAACAAGTAAGAGGAAAATCACCATTTACCTCAAATCATCCGAAATCCGGCCAAGCAACTCCCACCTCACAGATCTGGCCGCAAGAATGCTTAAGCAACAAAACCTGAAACTTTTGAGGACGAAAGAGGGTCAAAACCACATACCTAGACCTCTAAAAATCCAAGAAACTGGAAAAGCTTACCGTAGAAATATAGATCTAGGCGAGATCTACCCGGATCCACTCTCCAAAGATGAAAACGAGCACCAAAGCTCCAGAAATCGGAGGCTGAAGGCTTAGGGATGTCCGCCGCTCTCGTTCTTTCGCAACAGGCAGACGGTTTCACGAGGGAGACAATGAATAGGGTTTTGACGCGATGAGTTTTTATTTATACTTCTTTATCCGATTATTTTAATATATGATAACATAATTAATTAAATAAAACGTCAAAACGACCCGAAAACCAAACTTACCCGAAATTCTATGAAATTGCACCGTATCTAAAAGCCGTCGCTACGAATCCAACGACGAACTCGAAATCGAAATCTGACTAACCAATCTCGGGTAAACACCTCCCGAAGCCAAAACACAAGCATTCCCAAAAAGGCTCCACCGAGTTACCAAAACAGACCCGACTTGCTAGGAAATCTTGCAAACATGCTAAACCCTGCCACACACAGAAAACTCAAGAGCTAAAACCCACGCTCTAACAACGGCACACGCCAATCATGCGTTAACGTAACGCCCTGACGTCATAAATACATCAAATAAAAGAATTAACTAAACATCGAAAAATCAGGGGCGTTACAACAATGTGTTAAGAGAATCGAGGGCGACAGGCCGCTCCTCGTTATAACTTGGAAGTGAGAGAGAATTTCTGACTCGCAACGGGCAACAGGCTGCGCCGAGGGAGTGCTAGATGCTAACTTGGTGGCTGACGTATTTGCGCGCTGGCGGTGGTTTTCTTCTCTTCTTCGCGCACTTGGGGACTTGACTCGTAGGTGACTTGAAGATGACCTGGGGGAGGAGTTCATCAGAGCTCTGGCTTGAGGAGGAAGAAGAATTCGAGAGCGAAACTGTGAGAAATGAGGAGGCCTGCGACTCCTTTTATAGCCTCCAAGAAGTGGTAATGGCGGCCCCCCAACTAACTTAGTGGTTTAGTGGGTGGTTACCTGTAGATCGGACGACGACTGATGCTCAGTAGTTATCGGACGGTGGCCACCTTGCAAGCGACAAAGGCGGTTGGCGGCGGCCGGCGTCGGGCGGCGGCGACGGTAGGCGGCGGCGGTAGGCGGCGGTGGCCGGCGTCGGGCGACGTCAGTGGTAGGCGACTGCGGTGGGCAGTAGCGGCGGCAGGCGGAGGCGGCGGTAGTTGTTGAGTGGGAGGCCCCCATGATTTTTTCTATTGTGGTGGTGATCATGGGGAGTGGGTTGAGTGGTCAAACCCATGATTTCCACAATAGGAGGGATCGTGAGGGAGATGGTTAAGTGCACACTCAAGCTTATAAATGAGGCTTCATCCCCATCACATACAAAAACTCACGTCTGGAAAAAATGCACGTCCGGGAAAAAACACATCCCCGATACATGCATTTTATATATTGTTTTCACTCTGCAATTCAGTGTGTTATCGTCATGTTGCGCTAGATGTGTTTGAAATGTGCTCATATTTATATTATTTGCATATTTGAGCTCTATGAATGCATTTTGCTGCATGTGTAGATTTTTGTGCATGTTTGAGGGATATTTTGTCAAAAAATTCTTGCGCACGCCCATGTGCTTCACGACGCACACACGTGCGTCTCTTGTATCCTTTAACAATACATAATTTTTCAATCCGAATTTGCGCGTGCGATGTTTTCGCACGCGCATGCACACATGTACATATATGTGTCCGCGATCATTATTGTTGGTTTGCTGAATTTGGGACGATCCAAATCCGCTTGTGCGGTATTTCCTTCACGTGCGTGCAATATTTTTGCACATGCGTGCAAGTGTGTGCAATTGTGTGTGCGCGCGATCTGGGCGACCATATTACTTATGTTGTTGCTTCCTTCACGTGGCGAAAACCAACCCAGGCGGACAAGTCGCGCGTAAAAAGCCGCGCTCCCATGTAACGATTCGACTCGATCCCCGAGCTTCTACGCGCGCGCGCTGACGACCGCCCCCGCCGCCTCCGGCGGCCCCCGCCGCTGACGACCGTCCCCGTTGTTGACGATCGCCCCCCCCCCCCCCCCCCCCCCCCCCCCCCCCCCCCCCCCCCCCCCCCCGCCGCCGCCTCCGGACTGCCCCGGGGGCACTTTCAAAATTTTGTTAAATTCGGTGATCTAGGTGACCGAAACGGAGTAACATCATTTATCAGCACAAATTCCGCCCTAGCGCAATTACCGATGTATCCCCCCATAAAACTATAAATAGACCCTCATGCCTTCAATTGAATACAAACAACTACAGATGCTAACAAAGAGCTCTGAGGTTTTTCGGTGAGATCGTGAATTTAGTCCGATCCTCCGCTCAGAAATTTGCTCCGCTTTTAGCGCAAAGACTCCATTAAGTTTCTGAGGCACAACGTTCTTTTTCGCGGGAGTGCTCCCACCAAGGCTCCGCTTTAGCACGAGCTCTTCCATCGAGGCTCCGTGTACTTAGAGATTTTTTGGGACACTCCCATCAAAGTTTCGTGAACTTAGCAATTTTTTCAACCGAAACACTTCCATCGATGCTCCGGGAATTTGATTTTTTCCCATCATTTTCGTACGCTGTACTTGTTGTAAAGAGGTGACTTGTCCTTTAGGGAATCATCTCAAACTCTTGTAATATCTGACGAAATAGTGGATTTTGACCCGACACAGATCTTATCACGTGGTTTTTCACAATTTCTGGATTTTCCACGTCACAAAAGTTTTTTGTCGTTTGTTATTTTTTTCTTTAAATGTTTGTGCGCCTTTTCGAATTCCGAGCTAAGGTGATCTGATTCTCCGGACCGAGAAAAAACTGGGTGACCCGCAACATAACTCGTTAACGATGGCCTTAATTCGTGAAAACTAGAGGGGGAATGGATGAACTTCAGAAGTCGAAGTGGACGACTAAAGCTTGTTTTTTTAATTTTCTGTAATGATTCGTGGATAACAAAAATACACGTGAATAATAAATTTGTTATTCCTGTTAATCTCACTTACTTGTCTGTCTTGCTAGCTTTACTTCATTGAAAAATTGATACACATACATTTATGCTTCTCTTACTGGTTATGTACTTTGCCTTGCTTATTTTATCAATGTTCCGAGACTTTTTCTTTTTGTTTTAGAATTGCCTTAGTGTCCATGACTGTGCCGCCACGTTCTCGACCCCAATTTGCGTCAAGCCCCTGCTTCTAGAGATTTATCTTCTCGCCGTGTCAGATTCTATGCATTTTATTTTATTTACTATCAAATATTTATTTTATGTAATAATTGCAATCAACGGTTTTCTCTGTTATGATGAATAACTGTTACACAAAATATTATATGTGCTAGAATTTGACATTAATTGCATGCTCATTTACATTAGATTGTCATTACATGAAATTGTACCGGTATCCTTGTATCATGAGTTTCACTTTTAAAATGCAATTGCATCTAATTTTTCTATCATGCCTTAAAGTTTGCACATAAAAATAAACTTTTTTATTTAAAATTAATTATTTTAACCCTAATTATCCGTATCTCAGTTTCCACCTAACATATATAAATTTTCTTTCTGCCCATATCTGTGACATCACGATCCCCCGAAACGTACTCTGACTTTTGTGTAGACGAGCTGTGACAGTATCCTTTATAACCGCAAAGAGTAAAATTCTGCTAATAGAAAAGTTTAATTTGCTAATAATACTTGTGTTGGTTCTGATAAAACATATATTTTCTTCCAATTATACCACCGCGCTTTTCTAATTTCTATAATTCTATTACAATAAAAACGAAAACAAAAACTTTTTCGAATAAACAATAAAAAAAGAAAAGAAAATCAGCGCATTATGTACGAGTTTACATCGAAAAGCACTGTAAGTCTGTAAAAACTGGGAGAGGGGATTGAGCTTCGGGGACGTCAATCCGGCGGAAAACCAGAGAAGAACTTCATCGGAGAACATAAGATGTCGCGTAGCGATTCTGCACAAATCACGCTGGAGCAATTCGTCTCCACCATGAGCCCTTTGATCGACATGGAAAAGGTACTGTTCATTTTCCCAACAAATCTGTTCATGCTATCGTCCCCGCCATTCGCGACAGACTTCCGAAATGGCAGCAGGGTTCGTACATTTCACTTCTCAGTTCTCAGAGTTCTTCAGCAATTTCATGTATCGGGCCTTCCCGAATAGAAATGCTTGTTAGATTGTGTCGATGGGCATATTATCCCGTGCGATGCATCAGCTTTAGAGTTGTAGCACTGTTTTATATTGAATTAGGTTTAGAAATGAGATGCTATTAGACGTGTTTGGTAAATCTTGCACCCTTGCATTTTTAAAGTTCATACATATTTCTGTACGGGAATCTATCCATGTTTGATGCAGTAAACTGATAGTAAAATATTAACCGTATTGCTATTGGGCATGGTGTCAGATCCTCCCCCCTCATCCATGTGCATGCTAGGAATGATAGATTTCATGCAATGTGTGTTAGGGTTAGGGGGAGTGATCCAACGGTCTCAGTTTCTCCATCAGTTTCAGCGGCTAGGATTAATCCAGCACTAAAGTAACGCCGTACGATTAACTGTGCATCACAGCTGTATCAGTAGGAAGAAGACAAAAGGCAACTCCAACGGATGGGATTCCTCATTGACCGGATCGAAGGGAGCAGATTTATCCAATCAGTCATCTAGGGACAAGAGCCGCAGGATGCTAGCAAGGGCCCCGCAGGATGCCAGCAAGGGTCCAGATCTTCTAGCCGCTAGAATGTTTTCAAATTAGTTAATTAGTAGTTAGCAACGGTCTGATTGTAATTACAGTTATAAATAGCTTATGTCAGTTGTAAGAATGTTTTTAAGAAGTTAATGAAGTGGTTCTCAATTCCTCTGTTTTCCTGGCCCATTCGTCTCCCCCTCCTCCTACCACCGCCTAGGCATTCTTCTTCTCGTTCTTCCTCACTTCCAGCCAACTTCTTGGCATTCTCAATTCACCAACACACCTCAGAAACGGAATCGTAACATTTGGTGCTCTCGTTGAGAGAAAGAAAACGATCCCGACATTCAAGATGAGCGACGGACTCCGTTCAATCACAGAACTCAAGACAGCCCTGCAAACCGAGCGGGCTAATCGAACGACTCAAATGGAAAAAATGCATCAAAGAATCATCACAGAATTGGCGCAACACACTCTTCGGCTTCAACAACAGTTTACAACCGAATTACAAACCAAGGAGAACATCTTATCAAGACAAATTCTGGAGACCAAGGAAGCTTCGGCAGATCAGATAACCGAACAAATGACTGCACTTAGGCGGGATATGATCATGCAGTTTGAGAACATCCATAGGACGATGGGCATGGGAAAACAGACATATCACTTTGTGCCCCCCCATTATTGAAGAGACACAAAGTAATCAACGAATTCCAGAACCATTTCCTGGATCTTCGGCACACGACATTCTTGGGGCGGTTCCACCGACACCACAAACCCAGGTAGTTTCTAACCATCCTAGCAAATTGG
Source organism: Platanthera zijinensis (assembly GCA_039513925.1). Lineage (NCBI taxonomy): Eukaryota > Viridiplantae > Streptophyta > Magnoliopsida > Asparagales > Orchidaceae > Platanthera > Platanthera zijinensis. Next base: position 278,671,125 of record CM077079.1, read on the forward strand.
AAATTAGTTGCCTCAGATTTTTGGATGGGGATCCCACTGACTGGCTGTACGAGCTTCGTCGATATTTTGAATTTAACGAAATTAGAGTTCAAGATTATCTTTTAATCGCTTCATATCATTTTGATAAACCCGCTTCTAAGTGGTACCAGGCGATTCTTAAGGACCATCTAGCACTCACATTCCCTCTATTTGTAGATGCGCTACATAAACGTTTCGGGCCTTCATTATATGTAAGGCCAACTGGAATATTAACAAAATTACAACAAACCACAACTGTAGCTCAATATAAAAATGATTTTGAGCAACTAATTGCAAAGGTACCTGGGCTCCAATCCCAATTCATTTCAGGCATGTTTGTTTACGGACTTAAGGAGAAAATTAGGGGACCCGTACTTTTAGCTAGGCCGACTGAAATCCATGATGCCTATTCAATTGCCAGAATATAAGAGGACCAGCAGAATAGAAACCACAGAAATCGCTTCCCTAATTTTTCCACCCAATCATTGAAAACACTGGAACATAACAGGAGCACAAATAATCATTACAGACCTAAATTCCCCCCATTAAAAGACTAACGCCAGCAGAGTTGCAAGCTAAAAGAGAAAAAGGACTATGCTACAACTGCGACGAAAAATATCAAATGGGGCATAAATGCAAGGGAAAAGGGGAGTTGCTGGATTTAGTAGGCACCGAAGAGGAAGAAATCGAAGATGACACAAAAATTGATCCAGCCTACGAGGAGACACCATCAACCATGATTTGCCTCCAATCTTTGATAGGATTATTTCCTGATCATGGGTTAAGGACGACCGGGTATATAAATAGTAAGCCCCTAGAGTTCTTGATAGATGGGGGAAGCACACACAATTTCATATCCACTAGGATGGCTGACTATCTCAGAATACCAATTCAACCGGTTAATAAATTCCCGGTATTCATGGGAAATGGATCTACTGAAACGTGTAAGGGAAAGTGCAAAGACGCTACGCTGCTCATTCAGACCCACCAATACATCGTACATTTGTACGTATTGGATATTGAAGGCGCCGACCTCATTTTAGGACAAAGTTGGTTGAGAAACTTAGGCCCAGTAACAATGGACTATACCCAGCTCACAATATCTTATTCAGGAAACCCAGGGCAAGTAACTCTGGTGCGACATCAAAAAGATTCCCAGATGGGTCAAGTCTCATCATCGCAGCTCATGCGAATGGTGGCACTAAAACCATCCGCAATGTGTTTATTAATCGCAAAAGGAAAGCCAGACAAGAAGATCGATTCACTTACTCTAGGAGATGTGAGGGAGAGATTACCAATAGAATTCCAAGGGTTACTTTCAGATTATGCCCAAGTATTCGAAGAACCTAATTGTCTGCCACCTCCACGAGAAATTGACCACAAGATCAATCTCTAGAGTGAAGCCACAACCCCAAATTTACGTCCATTTCGATATCCATACCACCAAAAGAACGAGATAGAAAAGATGGTAATGGAGATGCTTAGAAACGGACAAATTCGACCTAGTACCTCGGTATTTAGTTCACCCGTCCTTCTAGTGAAAAAAAAGATGGCACGTGGAGATTTTGTGTAGATTACAGAGCACTTAATAAGATAACAATACGGGATAAGTTTCCCATACCAACTATTGACGAGTTACTTTATGAATTATATCTAGCCCGATACTTCTCAAAACTAGACTTAAGGTCAGGATATCACCAAATCAAAATGGCTGTACCGGATAATCATAAAACAACATTTAGGACCCATCAAGGGCATTACGAATTTCTTGTAATGCCATTTGGATTAACAAACACTCCATCAACGTTCCAAGCCTTAATGAATACCATATTCCAACCATTTTTACGGAAATTTGTGGTTATAATTTTTGATGATATACTAGTATATAGTGCGACACAGGAGGATCATTTAGAACAACTAAAACTGGCGTTAAAAGTATTAAGGGAAAACACATTATACGTTAAATTATCTAAATGCTGTTTTCTGTCCTCAGACGTGGAATTTCTGGGTCATACCATTCACCAAGGAATGGTATGCCCCAACAAAAACAACATTGAGGCAATTGAACGATTTCCAGTACCGAAGAACCAAAAACATATTCGAGCTTTCCTAGGATTAATAGTATATTATAGGAAGTTCATTCAGAACTATTCAAAAATAGCTTTTCCCTTGACGGAATTATTAAAGAAAAATTCGTTCTTATGGACCATCAAAACCCAGGAGGCTTTCGACAAATTAAAAGATAAACTCCTATCCTATCCCATTTTAGCATTACCAAATTTCTCAGAAGAATTTACTTTAGAAACCGACGCCTCCGGAACGGGCATAGGGGTGATTCTTAAAAATCTCAAGGCACCATAGCCTATTTCAGCAAGAAATTGTCACCCATGATGCAAAAAAAATCAACATATGTTAGGGAATTGTACGCCGTCACTTCTGCAGTGGCAAAATGACGGCAATATTTACTGGGTCACCGGTTCAAAATTTTAACAGATCACCAAAGTCTGCATCACTTGTTGACCCAACAAATACAGACCCCAGAACAATAATTTTTCCTTTCTAAACTGATGGGATATGATTTTAGTATACATTACAAAGCTGGAAAAAACAATCAAGCAGCCGATTCATTATCAAGGATACCAGAAAATTTAGATTATTCCTCCATTATGAACCTCTAAATGATTACTACCCCTTTTTCTACATTATTAGATGGTTTAGCAAACGAGTACCTAAACGATGAATTTGCAAACTTAATTAAAAAGGAACCACTGAAGTACCCTGCATGGCAACAACAAGGGAATTACATAACATATAAACACAAAGTATATATCCCAGATCATTCCAACATTAAGAAAAAGATTATCGAGGAAACTCATTCTAGTCTATGAGGAGGGCATTCGGGCATAAAGGGCACCCTGTATAGACTAAAATCCCATTTTTACTGGCGAAGAATGAAAGAGGAGGTCACTAACTACATACAGCAATGTCATATTTGCCAAAGAGCCAAGGCCCCAAATCACTTATCCTATGGACTGTTGCAGCCCTTACCAACCCCACAAAGACTGTGGGCAGATATCACAATGGATTTTATTACGGACCTTCCAAGTTCAAAGGGGTACACTATAATCTTAGTAATTGTGGACAGATTTTCCAAAGCAGCCCACTTTGCCCCACTTAAACACCCAATTTCAGCTCCCATAGTAGCAAATGAGTTTTGGAATTGTGTGGGAAAACTGCATGACATACCTGAGACTATCATCACAGATAGGGATAGTATTTTCCTAAGCAACTACTGGGTCGAGTTCTTTAAACAACAAGGAACCACCCTCCAATATAGTTCCTCTTATCACCCCCAGACAGACGGTTTAACAGAACGAGTTAATAGGAGTTTAGAACAATACTTACGGGTTTACTGTCATGAAAATCCTACTAAATGGTCTATGTATTTAAATTTTACTGAATATCATTATAATACCTCTTATAACTCTTCAACCAACATGACTCCTTTTGAGGTTATGTTTGGTCGGCCACTCCCTGGTTTGTTTAATTTTTGTGCAGGTAAAACAACCAACGAAGCATTGGAGAGCACTTTCCAAACCAGAGAAGAGATACTACACTGTCTCAAGGACAACCTAGCCAAGTCTCAACAAAGAATGAAGAACCAAGCAGATAAAAAGAGAAAGGGCTTAAAACTGGAAATCAACGATTGGGTTTTGCAGAAGTTACACCCCTACAGGCAACTTTCAGTCACAAGACCGAAGGGAAGAAAGCTTGGGCTAAAGTATTACGACCCTTATCAGGTGATCGAGATCATCGGGGAAGTTGCGTATCGCTTACTTCTCCCTCCCACATCAAAAATACACCCTGTATTTCATGCTTCCACGCTCAAACCATACGTAGGAGACCCACACATACAAACAGTTGAGCTCCAGAACACAGTCAGGAAAATAACTTAGTGCATCAACCATTAGCCATCATCAGCACAAGGCGAATCATGCGGCATGGTCAAGAGATATTACAAGCACTCATACAGTGGCAAGGATTAGCTCCTGCAGATAGTACGTGGGAAGATGTACATGATTTCAGAGACAACCCACAACTCCAGGAGGCTATTAACCAGCATACAACAACACAATGGCCCGAAATCGCAAATCTCACATGGACGACGAAGAAAAATAGAACTCGACGGGGCGCGCAACACAACGAAAACAAAACGGAAAAACTAGGACTACCAACTTGGGGAAAACAAAAGGCACGACAACATAACAGAAAACAGAAGCCACCAAGCATGTTTCAGATCCAGATGAGTAACAAAGAAGGAAAAGACGAGTTACCACAGTGTCACAGTTCCACAGTTGAAACAAAGGGTTGCAGCTCTCAGACATTTTCCTCGTCTCAGCCCGTCATCATCACTGCCCTCACCAATGTTTCAACAGGGATTCATGAAAGTGAAGAACCCGACCCTCCAGAACCAGCAACAGATTTACTCTTAGCGACGATCTCATTCCAGTTACAGGGAAGAAGAAAGAGTGAAAGTAAAGAAAGCACTGCGTACAGTGCTTAAAAAGGAGACGACAATGTTAGGGTTAGGGGGAGTGATCCAACGGTCTCAGTTTCTCCATCAGTTTCAGCGGCTTGGATTAATCCAACACTAAAGTAACGCCGTACGATTAACTGTGCATCACAGCTGTATCAACAGGAAGAAGACAAAAGGCAACTCCAACGAATGGGATTCCTCATTGACCGGATCGAAGGGAGCAGATTTATCCAATCAGTCATCTAGGGACAAGAGCCGCAGGATGCCAGCAAGGGCCCTGCAGGATGCCAACAAGGGTCCAAATCTTCTAGCCGTTAGAATGTTTTCAAATTAGTTAATTAGTAGTTAGCAACGGTCTGATTGTAATTGCAGCTATAAATAGCTTATGTCAGTTGTAAGAATGTTTTTAAGAAGTTAATGAAATGATTCTCAATTCCTCTGTTTTCCTGGCCCATTCGTCTCCCCCTCCTCCTGCCATCGCCTAGGCATTCTTCTCGTTCTTCCTCACCTCCAACCAACTTCTTGGCATTCTCAATTCACCAACACACCTCAGAAACGGGATCGTAACAATGTGTCATCTACAATCAGGGGCGGATCAAGGGGGGGGGGAGCAAGAATTTTGCAAGATGGATGGTGAATTTGGATTTCTCTCGTTGAGGCAATGTGTTTCGATTGCTTACACGCCAAAAATGGTGGAAGAATGAGGGAGAAACAAGTATGACAATTTGGAGACGTTCATATTTCTTTTTGGCCGGAGTAAGACGAACTGGGACACCATCCAGCCTGCCCGACCGTCTTGTCCCTTGCGGTGGCCCCCCGGGTTGGTTAAAGTTCAATGTCGACGGTGTCGTCCTCCTGTCCCTCCAAGACGGTGCCGACATTGTGGCTCGTGACTCTTTGGGCATGGTGTCGTTTGCCGACGGTCAACCCCTATTGCAGTGGGACCCGGGTAGGACCGAGTTAGCGGCACTTGCGGCCCTTTGGGATTTCCTCACTCCAGCTTGCTTTGATTCCCCAGGTATGCTCATTGAAGGCAATTGTCGCAATCTGATCGAGTACTGCCAGCGCTCTTTTGCCTCGGGTCGATGGGATGTGACCTTTTGAGATGATGCTGAGTTGGGATTCCTGTTTGAGCTTCCCCGGGTTCTCTTTCGACATGTGCCGCACGCGGCCAATTGTGCTGCGGATTATTGTGCTCATCTTGCTATTTCTTCTGTCTTTTGCTGGACTGCTTTTGAGGATTTCTCGCCGGCTCTCTCTTAGATTGTTTAGAGTGACTGGGAGACTATCCTAGGATTTTGACCCATTTTTTGTGGTCCCAGTATTTTCTTTTCCATTTTAATGCTAATGCAAGTTTCAAGTCTGACCCCTCCTTTTTGAAATTCCTGGATCAGCTCTGGTCTACCATGGCTTAAGGTGATAAACAACGACGAACAATGCGGTTTATTGACTTATGCTATCAGAGCCTTCGTGAATAAATTAATTATACCCATGGATTATAATCAATTTTCAACAAATAGTTGATCTCAAATCGATGTGAACCTGAGAAATAAAATGAAGTATAGATAAAATTAAACATCCAATAATCTGAAGTGTTGAAAAAATTCAAACTTCGGTACCGTTATCGGCGCCGATCGTAGATGAAAATGACATTAACTATGCAGACCTCCTATGTTTCTTTGATTTCTAAATATACAAGTCTATTCCTTCTTCCAATAAAAGAACTCCAACACTATTTAGATCTGAAGTATGGACAATCCATGATGACTGGATGAGGACAAAATTAACACTTTGTGTAGAATATGAGTTATTGTTAGGGTCAACAAAAATAGAAACCAGAATCACATATGAATTATTGATTATAACCGCCAGAGCCCATGGAAAAACCATTACCTATTGTGTGTGTTGCTGGCAAACAATGAAGTCATCGGACTCAGAGATGTAAAAGTCGGACGACAAAGAAAGTGAAGACTTGTGACACTGGTGATGACAAAGACCGACGACTTTGGAGGCGAGAAAGTCTAGTGATTCAAAAAATTATGGAGATCGTCGATTTTAAAATCGACGTAGATTTGGTGCTTGGAGGAAGATGATGCCCGGCGGAGGAGAGGAGCCTAGGGCTCGAAAACGCTTGCGACGACCTCCTTTGGTGAAGATTGCGGTTAGGGCAGAGGAAGCAGTGCGCCTGAAGTGATTCGGGTTGAAAACCAAAAAAAGAAATGATAACCATCGACTCCTTTCTCCTTAAAGAGGATAGAAGCCCAAATTTGGTCTGACTGCTTCAAAGGTGCCAAGGATGATGCCCTGCTCGCGCATTTTAGGTATGAAACCATTTAGCCTGCCTATCGAGGGTTTCAACTATTTGCGCAAACTAAAGTTGATACACTATTTGCCTATCGAATGTTTTTTTTGAATGCAAGCTTCAAAAAAAAAAGTTGACACACATTCACAGGAGATCCATACAAACTCACACTAATTGCAGATGCTTGATCGGGGCAACTCGATTGTTTCAGTCAACTCAAAATTATGAAGAACAAACAAGGAACTCCCCATGGGTTCCATCTTTTTTTTTTCTCTTAGTGCAAGGAGAAATCAAGATCAATCAACACTAGAGACATTGACAAGGCTATATCTTATTTAAGCGACACAAATAGAAAAAAACAATGGCAAGAATTTTGCATGATGGATGACGGATTTGGATTTCTCTCGTTGAGGCAATGTGTTTCGACTGCTTACACGCCAAAACGGTGGAAGAATTAGGGAGAAACAACTATGACACTGTGGAGACGTTCATATTTCTTTTTGCCCAGAGGAAGACGAACTGGGACACCACCCAGCCTGCCCGACCGTCTTCTCCCTTGTGGTGCCCCCCCCCCCCCCCCCCCCCGGTTGGTTAAAGTTCAATGTCTATGGTGCCGTCCTCCCGTCCCACCAAGCCGGTGCCGACATCGTGGCTCGTGATTCTTCGGGCATGGTGTTGTTTGCCGGCGGTCGACCCCTATTGCAGTGGGACCCGGGTAGGACCGAGTTAACGACACTTGCGGCCCTTCGGGATTTCCTCACTCCGTCTTGCTTTGATGCCCCGGTTGTGATCATTGAAGGCGATTGTCGCAATCTGATCGAGTACTGCCAGCGCTCTTTTGCCTCGGGTCGATGGGATGCGACCTTTTGAGATGATGCTGAGTTGGGATTCCTGTTTGAGCTTCCCCGGGTTCTCTTTCGACCTGTGCCGTGACCGGCCAACCGTGCTGCAGATTATTGTGCTTATCTTGCTATTTCTTCTGTCTTTTGCTGGATTGCTTTTGAGGATTTCTCGCCGTCTCTCTCTGAGATTGTTCAGAGTGGCCGGGAGACTATCCTAGGATTTTGACCCGTTTTTTGTGGTCCCTGTATTTTCTTTTCCATTTTAATGCTAATGCAAGTTTCAAGTCTGACCCCTCCTTTTTGAAATTCCTGGATCAGCTCCGATGTACAATGGCTTAAGGTGATAAACAACGACGAACAATGTGGTTTAGTGGCTTATGCTATCAGAGCCTTCGTGAATAAATTAAATATACCCATGGATTATAATCAGTTTTCAACAAATAGTTGATCTCAAATCGATGTGAACCCGAGAATAAAATGAAGTATAAATAAAATTAAACATCCAATAATATGAAGTGCTGAAAAAATTCAAACTTCGGTACCGTTATCGGCGCCGATCGTAGATGAAAATGACATTAACTATGCAACCTCCTATGTTTCTTTGATTTCTAAATATACAAGTCTATGCCTTCTAAAAATAAAAGAACTCCAGCACTATTTAGATCTAAAGTATGGACAATCCATGATGACTGGATGAGGACAAAATTAACACTTTGTGTAGAATATGAGTTATTGTTAGGGTCAACAAAAATAGAAACCAGAATCACATATGAATTATTGATTATAACCGCCCGAGCCCATGGAAAAACCATTACCTATTGTGTGTGTTGCTTGCAAACAATGAAGTCGTCGGACTCAGAGATGCAAAAGTCCGACGACAAAGAAAGTGAAGACTTGTGACACTGGTGACGACAAAGACCGACGACTTTGGAGGCGAGAAAGTCTAGTGATTCAAAAAATTATGGAGATCGTCAATTTTAAAATCGATGGAGATTTGGTGCTTGGAGGAAGATGTTGCCCGGCGGAGGAGAGAAGCCTAGGGCTCGAAAACGCTTGCGATGACCTCCTTTGGTGAAGATTGCGGTTAGGGCAGAGGAAGCAGTGCGCCTGAAGTTATTAGGGTTGAAAACCAAAAAAAGAAATGGTAACCGTCGACTCCTTTCTCCTTAAAGAGGATAGAAGCCCAAATTTGGTCTGAATGCTTCGAAGGTGCCAAGGATGATGCCCAGCTCGCGCATTTTAGGTCCAAAACCGTTTAGCTTGCCTATCGAGGGTTTCAACTATTTGCGCAAACTAAAGTTGACACACATTCACGGGAGATCCATACAAACTCACACTAATTGCAGATGCTTGATCGGGGAAACTCGATTGTTTCAGTCAACTCAAAATTATGAAGAACTAGCAAGGAACTCCTCATGGGTTCCATCCTTTTGTTCTCTTAGTGCAAGGAGGAATCAAGATCAATCAACACTAGAGACATTGACAATGCTATATCTTATAAGCGACACACAAATAGAAAAAACAATGATTGTGAAGTTTCCGGGAGATGTTTTTATTTGCATCCACTGCTTTTGGAAAGAGCCGCCCAAGAAGAGAGTAAACACAACTTCTAACATTTTTTCGACTGAATGATCAATGAAGCTTGATTCTAAAAAGAGGGTTAAGTCCTATTATGATTATTTTGATGATATTGATTTTGATATAAGTTTAGGGATATCTAACTTTTAAATAGCATGTTTGATTGATTTAGGCGAGTACATAACGTTAAAATATTGCAGGTCAAATCATTCCAAGGATGGAAATAACATGATAATAACCATCATCATTTGAAACATAAGGGTCATCAAAATTAGAATTGTAGCGTGTAGCAATTGTTATAATAAGTTATGAGTGAGATGCATGCCATTTGCTTGATCTTGCTTTAATTTTGAAAATTTGAGGTTCTTTTACATTTCTAGATATTTCATAATAGCTGCAACAAACTCTATATATTTGTTACAAACAGATTGATGCTTAGTACTTTGTGATCGACAATGCTACACGTAACTAATTCAGATCTCTCTCTTTCTTTAGGAGGCTGAAATATCATCGTCTCTTGGTTTTTCCTCAACAAGAAACGATCATACTTCTCAAAAAAGAGGGTCCACCATTCTTAATCTTAAATGTGCAAATGTTCAGGTTTGGAGTATGATTTGCGCATGCAAAGTTATCTATATCAATAGCATGACCTTTTATCTCACGATGCTTTTAACTCTAAAATGTTTTTTTTGTAGACAGGATTAATGGGGAAGGCACTTCTTGAGTTTCAGCCCAATAAGGGTGATGTTTTCCTTGCTCACAAGGTAGTAATGGAGTTATCATATGTCTGTTATTGATCATTTACACACTTGTTATGCATTCAGGCTATTTATTTTTATGGTTGTTTATTATTTTATTATTCATTTAGGAGTTTTATTGCGTGTTTAGTTTTTTTGCAATTAGTTCTTTTGTTTTGAGTTTTTGGAAATGTTATTATGTGTGAATTGTGCGGAAAGAGAATACCTTATTTCTATATTTGATGATGACCCTGTTGTCTTTTGCGACTTAAGCATCAAGGCTACATTTCCGCCTATTATGATATTAAGGCTCACACCGAAAAGATAATTAGATAGGAATCGACCATAAAAAAAACCCATGGAGATATAATAATATAACTGCCATTCCAAAATTACCCGTCAAGCTGAAAAAATATCTCTCATTCCCTAATCCTTTTTACACGATGTCCGCTATCTGGTATTTGCTCTTTATAAGTGGAAACTGAATTGTTCTATTGAGAAATTTTCTTTTAATGCAGTATCGATCAATCTTGATATGCTTGATTCTGTCATGTTGAGGATTCGAGCAATTGCAATCATAGATTGGTGGTTACATAATAATTTCATTGTTGATTGCAGGTTAACCTAATTTAGGTATTGTTAAAATAGCCCATGTAAAGGGCCCATTTATTGTTTTATCTTCTCTCCTCCTTTAGTCCCACATCTTGTATAGGATTTTCTTCTCTCTTCTTCTTCCTATATATTTGTATTCTATCCTTGTATTTAGACACACAAGTAATACATACAAGATTTTGAGCTCTTTCAACATGGTATCAGAGGGAGCGGTCTTTCCGGTGCGGTCTCATTATCTTTAACCGCCCAACCCGCCCCCGCCCGCCCCTCTCCGCTTCTCCTGCGGACCGTGAGCCTACCCGCTCCGGTCTCCTATCCGCGGGCTCCTATCCGCAGGCTCTGCGGTTTGCCTCTGCATTCCTCTTCTCCTCTCCCTCTCCGTGGCTCCACCCTCTTCAGGCCCTTTTTATAGCCACCATTCTCTCTAATTCGTGGGGTCCACTTCTTTTCTATCCGCTGCGGATTCCCCTTCTATCCGCTGCGAGTTCCTCTCCCTCTTGCTTCGTGCTCGGCCTCTGCTTCCTTGTCCGCTGCGGCTTCGCCTTCTGTCCGTTGCGGCTTCGCCTTCTGTCCGTTGCGGCTTCGCCTTCTGTCCGCTGCAGCTTCGCCTTCTGTCCGCTGCGGTTTCGCCTTCTCTCTGCTTCCTTCTTCTCGCTTGCATTCTCTCGCAGTTTCCTTCTGCTCTCTGACCGCTGCTGGCTTCACCTAGACCGGGACGGTCTCTCTTTTGTTTCTGCCCTCTGGTCGCGAGCTGACTACTCGCTGGTGTCCGGCTTGACCGTGCGGACTGCTGCCTATCCGCATTCTGGTCGTGGTCTTCCTCAGTCATTCTCGCGGCGGCCTCCTTGTCTTCTCGCAGGCGGTTTGTCCTCTTCTCGCCGCGGCCTTGCTCCCTTCTCGCAGCGGCCTCCTTGTCTTCTCGCAGGCGGTTTGTCCTCTTCTCGCCGCGGCCTTGCTCCCTTCTCGCAGCGGCCTCCTGCCCTTCTCGCAGGCGGTTTGTCCTCTCCTCGCCGCGGCCTTGCTTCCTTCTTGCAGCGGCCTCCTGCCCTTCTCGCAGCAACCTCAGCCGGTTGCCTCTGCGGTCTACCCTTATGGGCTCTTCCGGTAACTCCTCTGGCTCGACGGCCAGCCCGCCTGCCGACCGCCCGGCTTGTCCGACTGACCGCCCGACTTGCACTACAGAAGTCCGTGACGAGCTGCGCATCACTACCATCTCTCTTTCTGGAAAGAAGAACTTCGTCCCTTGGGTACATTTTGTTAGACGGGTTCTTCAGGCCAAAGGCTGTCTCCCTCACCTTACTCAGGCTCCTCCCACCCCGCATACCGATGACTGGCTCCGCAATGATGGCCGAGTTCAGAGCTGGATCTTGAATTCTTTAGATGGTGAGCCATATCAAATGACTATGTATCATGAGACTGCCAAAGATATGTGGACTGAGCTACACTCCTTATATTCTGGACGGGACAACCTCCAGCATCTCTACGACATCCTCATTGACCTCTTTGCTCTTGACGCTGGAGGGGCTTCAAATATGACCTCCTTTGTTGCTCGTGCGAAAACTCTTGCTGAAGCATGGATCCAGCATCAGCCCTTCACCAATGATGCTGCTGCTCAGCGCGCTCAGAAGGAAGCCGCCTGTACTGCCATCATCATGACCCATCTTCCACCTCACCTTCAGAGCATTCGTGCTCAGGTCCTGGCTTCCTCTACCACACCATCCTTTTCTGATATATGCTCCATGATTCTCCGAGTATCACCTCCTCCAGATACTACGGCTCCTCCGGCCCTTGTTCAGCAGACACCTCCGCTTCTACCATTCCCTCCTCCTCCTTCTACTCGGGGGGTCATTCGGGATCTTGCGGCCGTGGTCGTGGTGGCCGGGGTCGGCCGAAGTGTTCCTTCTGCGGGAAAGATGGTCAGCTCGAGGCAACCTGTTACAAGAAAGTTGGCTATCCTCCTCGCCCGACGGCTTCTGTTGCTACCGATGCTGGTCCTCCTGATCTTGAGAGTGTCCGTCTTCAGCTCCAGCATCTCTAGGGATTGCTCCACCCACCATCTGCCTCCATTATCTCCGTATCTAACACAGGTACCGCTTGTCTCTCCACCGGCTTGGGCTTGATTGTGGACTCTGGCGCTGCTCATCACATTACTCCACATCGACCTGCCCAGTACCTGACTTCCCCTTATCCACAGTCTATTACTGTGGCCAATGGAGCCACTGTTCCCGTCTTCGGCTCGGCAGATCTTCCTCTCACCTCCTCCATCTCCCTTCGCTCGGCTCTTTACGTCCCGAGTTCACCGTTCAATTTACTTTCTGTTGGACGACTTACTAATGATCTGGATTGTTCTGTTATATTCACTTCCTCTTCTTTGTTATACAGGATCGGCGGACGCAGACTACCATTGGTAAAGGCCGGCTGCGGAATGAGCTCTACCTTCTCAACGACTCTCCCACCATCCTCTCATCTGTCTCTTCAACTGACTGGCATCGTCGACTTGGGCATGCTCCTCTACCGGTCCTCCAGCGGGCTCTCCCCGATGTTTCTTTTACTCCCTTTCAGTGTGACTCATGTATCCTCGGCAAGCAGACTCGTTCATCTTTTTCTTCCCATTGTACTCGGAGCGCTGCTCCTTTTGATTTAGTGCATTCGGATATTTGGGGACCTTTTAAAATTACTAGTATTTCCGGTTTCCGGTATTTTATAACGTTTATTGATGATCACTCTCGCACTACCTGGCTATACTTACTTCGTGATCGCTCCGAGCTTCCCCATGTCTTTCGAGCATTTGTCCTCGAAACCTGAACGCAATTCCACACGACCATCAAAGTACTACGAACTGACAATGCTCGTGAGTACACTAGTCACGAATTTACTGCTTTATGTTCTGAGTTCGGGATTCTACATCAAACTTCCTGCGCTTACACGCCGCAACAAAACGGTGTTGCTGAACGTAAGAATCGTCACTTACTCGATGTTGCCCGTTCCATCATGCTTCAAATGCATGTCCCCAAACCATATTGGAACTTTGCGGTCTCGACCGCCTGTTTTCTCATTAACCGTCTCCCTTCCTCTATTCTCAACTATGCTACTCCGTTTAGCATACTCTTTCCCTCCACTCCGGCCTTTCCTCTCCCACCTCGTGTATTCGGTAGCCTCTGCTATGTCCACCATTTGGGGCCTTTTTCGGATAAGTTGGATCCCCGAGCGGCCAAACATATCTTTGTTGGATATTCACGCACCCAAAAGGGGTATGTATGTTATTCTCCTGCTACACGCAAGATCTCCGTTTCTGCTGATGTAACTTTTCGCGAGGATCAACCATTCTTTCCTGCTCCCTTACCTGACCATCTACCACACACACCTACTCCTCCATCCATCCCCCGCCCGGTCATTCCCGCAACTACTCCTCTGACTGTCGTTCCCTCTAAACCGACTGTCGTTCCCTCCAAACCACCAGTTATCCGCGTCTACACTCGTCGCTCTACCACTTCTGTTGCCCCTCTACCGTCGGTCTCTACTATGGATACTCCGCGTCCAAACGATCAGGTATCGCCTTCCACTGCTCATCCGCTGGCAAACTACATCTCTCTTCATCGCCTCTCTCCCCATTTACACACTTTGGCGACTTCTCTCTCTTCGGTTGCTATTCCTAATTCTGTGCAGGAGGCGCTTCAACATCCAGGATGGCGAGCGGTCATGGAGGAAGAAATGTCTGCTCTCTGGTCTAACCAGACATGGTCTGTTGTTCCCCTTCCACCGGGCCAGAAATAGTTGGGTGCAAGTGAGTCTTTGTCATCAAACATGCTGCCGATGGGACAATTGACCGTCGAAAGGCCCGTCTTGTGGCTAGAGGTTTCACTCAACAGGAGGGGCTAGATTATGAGGAAACGTTCTCTCCGGTTGCGAAACTTAATGGTGTTCGCGTCCTCATCTCTGTTGCTGTCCATCGCCGGTGGCCTCTCTTTCAGCTGGATATAAAAAATGCTTTCTTGAATGGGGATCTCCAGGAAACTGTCTACATGAAACAACCACCCGGGTTTGAGACCACGGGGGAGTCTCAGGTCTGCCATCTTAAAAAGGCTCTATATGGTCTCAAACAATCTCCACGGACATGGTTTGAAAAATTCAGCAAGGTCCTCCGTGAGATTGGCTTCATACGGAGCTCGACTGACTTCTCGCTCTTTACTCGTCACCAACCAACAGGAACAGTTATTCTGTTAGTATACGTCGAAGATAATCAAGATATTATCATTACTGGAGATGACTCTCAAAGGATACAGACAGTCAAAGTCCATCTAAACTCAGTCTTCCAGACAAAGGATTTGGGACCTCTTCACTATTTTTTGGGTCTTGAGATTGCCAGAAGGCCGGATGGGCTCACTCTCTCTCAACGGAAATATTGTCTTGACCTTCTTCATGATGCGGGTCAGTCCGGCTGCAAGCCAAGTGATACTCCTATGGATGTGAACCACAAACTGTGTCCCAGACATCTGACTCCGATCTCCTTTTCCAGAATCCTGAATATTATCGTCGTCTTGTTGGAAAACTGATATATCTCACGGTTACCAGACCGGATATTTCCTTTGCTGTTGGTCTTGTCAGCAGATACATGCACTCTCCTCGAAAATCTCATCTTCAAGCAGTGGAACGAATTCTCAGGTATTTGAAAACCGCTCCTGGTCAGGGACTTGTCTACAGGACCTCCTCTTCTGCTCCAACATTGGTGGCATATTCAGATGCTGATTACGCTGGCTCTCTCGATGACCGGCGATCTACGAGTGGGTTTTGCACTTACCTTGGCGGACATCTTGTTACTTGGCGAAGTAAGAAACAAGCGGTCGTTGCTCGATCTTCAGCCGAGGCAGAGTACCGGGCAATGACATCAGTTGTATCAGAATTGACATGGCTTGAGAGTCTTCTTACTGATCTGGGTGTAAAATTACCTTCACCGACTCTTCTCCTTTGTGACAGTCAAGCCGCCATACACATTGCAAAGAACCCGGTCTTTCACGAAAGAACGAAACATATTGAGGTCGATTGTCACTTCATACGAGAAAAGGTTCAAATGAAGAAGCTTGACCTAAAACATGTCCCAGGATCGGAACAAGTTGCGGATGTCTTCACAAAGGCTCTTTCCAAGACACTCTTCTATCAATGCTTGTCCAAGCTTGGCGCATACGATTTGTACGCTCCAGCTTGCGGGGGAGTGTTAAAATAGCCTATGTAAAGGGCCCATTATTGGGCCCATTTATTGTTTTATCTTCTCTCCTCCTTTAGTCCCACATCTTGTATAGGATTTTCTTCTCTCTTCTTCTTCCTATATATTTGTATTCTATCCTTGTATTTAGACACACAAGTAATACATACAAGATTTTGAGCTTTTTCAACAAGTATCAATCTTTTTGCCAAGAAACTTGTAAATTCCTTTAGCCATTACCAAACATTCTACTTATGGGCTTACAACTTACTTTTTACTTATCAAAATTTCAAGGTTTCTTCCAATGACTTTTGACACACTGCACCTTCAAATTAGCCTCATTTTGCACCTTGCACCATAAAGTTTTAAATTTAGCACTTTATACCTTTAAAATTGAGTTAATTTGTCAATATGCACCCCAATTCATTTTCATTGTTTTTCTTACTTAAAAATTATATTTATCTAAAAATTGAAGTTTTTTAGTCAAATAGAATTTGGCTCTGAACTTAAATCTCGGTCTTGGTCTTTTTTTTCTTCTTCCTCCGATATACACTGACCCTCCCTGGAATTTCGCCCAGCAGAACGCTGCCAATACCCCCTCCTATCCTTGCACCGAAAGCCTCTTTGTTTCTCGCCCCAACAGATCCTCATATTCCCCAGCCTAGGCTGATCTTCTTCTTCTCAACCCAGGTTAGCTTGCACATTGCAACATCGTTCTTAAAGAGAGCATAAGGATTGTATTTTATTTCGGTACAATCAAGAATAGTTATTGTTTTTCTCTTTGTAGTTGAATAAACCTGCTTTAAGATAGTTTATTTTCATTGAAAAAATATTTCATCAGAATCTGTCATCCCTTTTCTCAAAGGATTCAGAAACATTTTGAATCATCAAATCCAGAAATGCTAAGATTTAATACTTATTAATACATGTTAATTTGCTGTAGATTTATTCATTTGCAACAGTAGTAGCAAATGCAAATTTGGTTGTGAAGCTTTATTACCAACATAATTTTTCCTGCATACTGAACCTGTTATTTTTTTCACCATTGCTTCTTATCGAAGTTTATCTTAAGTGAAAAGAATCTGCCTTTTGGAGAAGGGAGTAAAATACCTTTCAAATTTTATATAAATGAGTTTTTAAAAGTGAAGAAAAATTATTGAAAATTAATTGGGGTGCATCTTGGCAAACTAACTACAGTTTAAGGGTTTGAAGTGCCAAATTTAGAACTTCAGGGTGCAAGATGCAAAACTAGGCTATTTTGCGGGTGCAATGTGCCAAAAGTCCCTTCTTGCAACAAAGAGGCATACACCAGAGGTTGAATGTTTATATTCACGTGAGCTAACCTAAGCAGCATCAGAGAAGCCCTTCACAAGTCCTTCAACAAAGTCTCCCGACCTAAGAAACGAGGTTGCATTTCTCTGTTTTTGCATATTAGGGCTCACACCATAAAGATATTTAAGTAGAAATCAACCATAGGACAAAAATCACCCAGAGATAATTCAAAAATGGCGCTAGGTAAATGCTCCAACAAGTTGTATTGAAGTGAACCTTTGATTGGAATGAAGACAGCCAAAGAATAACTTTCTAAACCTCAAGAGATATGAAGGTAATTTTCAATTGTTTAGTTGAAGAGAAACTGAGTGAATTGCATTAGTATAGGGTTCTATGAATTCCAATTACCTATTAATTGCATTAGAACCAAAAAGTTAATATGAAATTATTAAATAAGTTACATTTACATTCCCACAATTCCTTCAAATTTAATAGAGCCTTAATAATGCCCCCATGTCTTTTATTCATCTCTTTAAGATTTGTTTTTGATGAGAACTTTGAAGGGACTTCATTTGCTAACTTTCTAGAGAAAAAATTACTTTCTTTTGTTATCTAAGCGGAATGATTTGAAGAGTCTCTCTCCTTCTGGTGTTATTTTCGTAACCGTTTTTGTGTAGTTTTCTCCTCACGATGTGGTTGTTCTGAAACCAAACAAGGCTGATCAAGGTTCTCCTTCAATTGGACAGGGTGTAGTTTACCGCCTAAAGGTACTATTATTTTTTCAATATTCTTCTATCTGTAACTCCACAGAATGTAGGGAATCACATTTCTGCTGTCGAAGTGTGAACCTTTTGAAATAAGCAGGATTCTTCTATTACTGTTGCTTTTGATGAAATTCCTGAAGATGGGTTAAACATCCCTTTACGCCTTGAGAAGGTTGCTAATGAGGTATTTTATTACTGGTTTTCTCTTTAATTTGATGTTCTTTGTAATCTGTATCTTCCTGCAATCTGACTTTCAAAGTTCATTCCAATGGTATCAATATTTTATCTTGGTTCTAAATAGTGCATGCAATGTTATTATTCATTTCACACCAATTGTAATTAATCATATTATCGAATTATCTTATTTGTGAGTAGTTTCTATTGCACCTTACAAGCTTATTTCTCATGCATTATTCGCTAAATGTGTATTTTTTTTGGATATGACAAAGCATTTAACATTTAGGCTTTAGTTGAAAGAGGTGTATCTCTTTAAAATTAAATTAAAACCAAACTAAAATAAAATAGTTAGCACATAAAGAATTGTTAGAAAGGCCTATGTAAAGAGCCCATTATTGGGCTCATTTATCCTTTTCTATTCTCTCTTCCGTAGTCCCACATCATGTATAGGATTGATTCTCTCTCCTTCTTCCTCCTATATATTTGTATTCTCTCCTTGTATTCATACACACAAGAAATATACATAAGTTTTTGAACTCTTTCTACAAGAATAAATACATAAAATAAAGTAAAAAAATATCACATGAGTAGATAATCGTATGATAGTAGACAGACTACCGCCATTGTGTAGTACGCACATGAAAGACTTGAGGTGACCAGGGAAATGTGCCGACTGGACATTATGCACCTAGGCTGGAGTTATGAACTTATAATCATGGAACTCGATCATCAAATTATAAGTTCATCCCTATGTTACATTTTATTTAGAATTAAGAATAAGCGTAATCAGACCCGCTTTTGCATATATATCGTTATTTGGTTACCATATTCACTGGTTAAGTGTCAAGCTAACATTTGCTCACCAGGTGGTGACCATAACCAAGAGAGTGGCTGATTGTATTAAAGGTTTGGCAGGTTTATTTGCAAGGATGAGGGAATGAGACGGAAACCCTAAGGCATGCCCGTGCTCTCTCGATCAACATGGTATCAGAGGGTTGAATCCTCCATCCACGTCGGCCTGAAGGTTCAACTTCCGCTTTGTTGCCGTTCTTTGCCTCGATCAGGTGTTCCGTGCGGAATCCCGTCGCCGCTCCTGCGGGCGGTTCGTTGCTTGTCGGCGCAACTTTCTCCGGATTTTTTTCCTTCGTCGCCGTGTTTTGCTTGGCTGTGCAGGTTCGTGCCGGCTCTTGGTGGCCGCTGCTGCTTCGTGTGGGTTCTTCCCGGTCGCTGCTTGTCCGTGTTCCTCTGTTCTTCTTCCCGGCTTTTCTCTGTTTTTCTGGTTTTCCTGTTCTTCTCTCCCGAGATTTCTCTTGCTGTGTTTGAAACAAGATTGTGCAGTCCTGAGGCCCTCAGAGCAGAAGGTGCTTGCCTCTGTCAGTTTTTTTCCGACCCTATTATTTGGGTCCGCTGTTGCCCTAGCCGGCGGGGCCTCTTCTTCTTGTGTGCTCTTATGGAGGACAAATTGAAGGGTGTTAATGGCTTAATGCCTCTGAAGGGGTCGTTGATCAACCTAAATACTATGGTGGAGGAAGTTCTAACATGGACTTCAATCAAGGTGTTACTCACATCAAACTTAATGAGATAAATTATCTCCTATGGGGTCAGTCTATGCGGATTTTCATTGGGAGCCGTCGAAGACTTAACTTTCTCACCGAATCCAAACCGGCACCAAGCAAGACTGATCCCTTATATGAGGAGTGTGAAGGTAAGAATCTTACTGTGATCAATTGGCTTGTCAATTCTAGGAACCCAAGATTGCAAGTCATTTTTTATTCTGCCAAACTGCGAAAGAGATGTGGGAGCTAATCGAACAAAATTACTCAAAAAAGGACTTGACTAGAATATATCAACTCCAAACTGAGCAAATCCACATGACAGGGATAAGCGATTTCGAGGAATATTATAGCAAATTGACCCATAAGTTGACAAAAATTGATCAATATTCCGCTATCTAGACTATAGACTGCAGGACTGAACTTTTGCAACAAATGGTATTCGAAATGCTTTCAGGTCTTCCTCCTGAACTTGAATTCCAGAGAGTTCAGATGTTGGGAAGAGATTCTGTGCCCAATCTAGAGACGCTGACCTACTATATTCGCGGAGAGGCAAGTCGTATAAACTTCTTTCGTTCAGATATTCATGTTGGACATGAGAAATCTGCCCTTGTTATCGAGCAGAAGAAATGACATCAAGAAATATGAGGCAAGAAGACAAGAGTAAAATGAAGTGCCCTCACTGTGGGAAGAAAGGTCATGGGAAAGAGAAATGCTGGGATCTTCATCCTCACTTGGTTCCTTTAGGTTGGACTCGTGGTATCGATGAGAAATATGTGAGATCTCAATCTGCTATGTATGGCCATCTTGAGAATACTGGGTATCTTCAGATAGAAAACGAGAGTTTGACTAGAGAACTCAAGCCTCTAAAAGCCAATACTGCTGGTCGATCTTTTACTGGTGACTTGACTGGTACAACTGCTCATGTTCATTCTACTTCTGTGTTCTCTAAAAGACCATCCACCCCTTGGATTATTGACTCGGGAGCTTCTGACCACATGACTGGGTATTTCATTGGAGTTTCTTCTATTTCTTCTGCATCTGGCAGTGTGAAACTTGCTGATGGATCCTCAGCCTCTGTGAATGGTAAATGGGTTATTCATCTTTCCCCTTCTGTTTCTCTCAAATCTATGGTTATTGTTCTCTCATTTCCCACAAACCTGTTATCCGTAAGCAGCATAACTAAACAACTTAACTGTTATATCACATTTTTCTCCTCCCATTGTGTTTTTCGGGATCTGGCGAGTGGGAAGACGGTTGGTGGTGGACATGAGTCAGGTGGTGTTTATGTCATGGACGATTTTCAAGCTCTTGGTGCTCAAAAGTCTACTAATCCTGATCAGTTGATGCTGTGACATAAGAGATTTGGGCATGCTAGTTTGAAGACTTTAAACGCTATCTTTCCTCATTTTCTTAATGTTAAAACAACTATTTTTGATTGTCAGTCTTGTGAATTGGCTAAGCACTGTAGAACCAACTATGCTCCTAGTCTGAGTCGAACTTTGAAATGTTTTGATTTGATACATTTTAATGTCTGAACATTTCCTATTTTCTCTGTGAATGGTTTCCAGTATTTTGTTTCGTTTATTGATGATCACTCACACTTTACTTGGGTGTATCTTATGAAAAAGAAGAATGAAGTTTCAAAAATATTTCAGTTGTTTTATCACCATGTACAGACCCAATTTGGAACTTAAATTAAAATTCTTAGCAGTGATAACAGAGGCGAATACACTTGCAGTCATCTTCAGAGTTTCTTGGAGTCCATGACATCATTTTCCAAACTTCATGTCCAGGGACTCCTCAGCAGAATGGGGTTGCTGAAAGGAAGAATCGTCATGTCTTGGAGATCACTCGTTGCATGTTACAAGAGATGCACGTCCCTAAGGGATATGGGATGAAGATGTCCTCATCTCCGTCTATCTGATCAATCGAATGGCTACTGGTACATTGGAGGGAAAGTACCCTCTAAAGCTTTTTTGTCTAAATATGCCTCTATTCAATCTTCCTCCTAAGATATTCAGATGTGTTGCTTTTGTTCATATTGTGGGGCCTCATAAGGATAAATTAGGCCCGCAAACGATAAAATGTGTCTTTGTGAGATATGCTGCCAACCAAAAAGAGTATAAGTGTTATTATTCTACTCTCCGGAGAAGGTTCATATCAAAAGATGTTACCTTTTTGAAAACACTCCTTATTACTCCGATGAAGGGGAAATTGTCACATTTCGGGAGGAAAACAAAGGAGAGATTGACATGTTGCTACCCCTTTCTGTTCTGGTTGATGTGCTTGCTCTAGGAACTATGAATATTCCTGTTAGGAAGGAAATTCCAACCAAAGATTTTCGTGTGTACAGAAGAATGAAGGATCTTCGAGTCTACCAAAGAAGGCAAAACAAAACTATTGGAGAAGAATGTCACACTCATGTTCCACCACCCACCACTACTCCGCCGGATCCAAGCAATAACATCACTCAGGAGATCACTTCTGCGCTCCATATTCATAGTGGTTGGACTAGACATCCTATTGATAAGTATGTTGGGTATCACTCTATATCTCACTTCTTACAAGCATATATTGCATATGTTTCCTCTATTTCTATTCCTAACAGTTTTTCAGATGCTAGCTTGAATCCATATTGGATAAAGGCTATGGAGAAGGAGATAAATGCTCTTCAACGTCAAAAGACTTGGGAAATTATTCCTATCCCACACGGGCGTCACCCCGTCGGATTCAAATGAATATATACTACTAAATTTGGTCAAGATGAAACTCTTGATAAATATAAAGTAAGATTGGTTGCTAAAGACTTCATTTAGGTTGATGAAGTTGATTTCCATGAGATATTTGCTCTGGTCGCTAAACTGAACTCAGTCAGAAACTAATTGTCTATTGCTGCTCTTAAGGCTTGGACTTTGCACTAGCTCGATGTTAAAAATATCTTCCTCCATGGTGAATTGGAGGAAGAAATCTATATGACTCCTCCTGGTATGGATGTTCCTAAAGGACACGGGTGTCGCCTTAAGAAAGCCTTGTATGGTATCAAACAGTCACCTCGTGTCTGGTTTGTCAAGCTAAGCGACAAACTTATTCTTCTAAATTTCACTCGTTGTACTTCAGATCACTCAGTTTTTGTTTACAAAAGCGAGGAATGTACCACTATTCTCATAGTCTATGTGGATGATATCATCGTTACTAGAACAGATGACCACCACATTACTCTGGTTAAAGAAGAATTGGCTTCTGCCTTTGAAATTAAGGATTTGGGTCTTCTTCGATACTTCCTTGGAATTGAGATTGCTCGATCTTTAGGAAAGATTATGATATCTCAGCATAAATATGTTTTGGACCTTCTCAGTGATGTTGGATATTTGAGAGTCAAGCCTGTGGATAGTCATGTGGACCCTAAGTATGATATTCATAAAGAGACTTCTCTTGATCTTGAGAGGAAGTCTGAATTTCAACAAATCGTGGGGAAGTTGATTTATCTGACAATTACCAGACCTGATATCTTCTTCGCCGTTGGCCTAGTGAGCCAATTCATGCACAATCCTGAAGTACATCATTATCAAGCTGTCCTGCGGATTCTCAAATACTTAAAAAGGACTCTGGAAAGGGCATTATCTATCAAGATCATGACCACCTGAAAGTCCACGGGTACTGTGATGCTGACTGGGCGGGTTCTTCCCTGGACAGAAGATCTACGAGTGGATATACTATCTTTGTTTGTGTCAACCTTATTTCCTGGAAAAGTAAGAAACAAAATGTTGTCGCACGTTCCTCCACTAAAGCAGAGTATCGTGCCATTGCTGTCACAACCTGTGAACTCATCTGAGTTTAATCTATCTTGAGGGAAATGAGCTTCCCTGTTCTTGGGGCTATGCACCTTTATTGTGATAATCAAGCTGTCATTTATATATCCAACAATCCTGTCTTTCATGAAAGAACGAAGCACATTGATACTTTATGCGAGACAAAATTCAGGATCAAACTGTTGCTATGGTGTTTGTGACATCTGAAGATCAACTTGTTGACATGCTTACTAAAGCTGTTTCTGGTAAATCTCTTCATTCTTGCTCCTCAAGCTCGGGATGCTGGATGCTTATTGTGTTAGCTTGAGGGGGGGGGGGGTAAGTGTCAAGCTAACATATGCTCACCGGGTGGTGACCATAACCAAGAGAGTTGTTGATTGTGTTAAAGGTTTGGCCGGCTTATTTGCAAGGATGAGGGAATGAGACGAAAACCCTAAGGTACGCCCGTGCTCTCTCAATCAACATCACTTCTTTGGGATTCTCTTGAATCAAGAAAGTGGTTTGATTTTACATCGTAAAGTAGGCCTCATGATTAAAACTGATACGTAGAGGAAATATACGTTTGCATAAAAAAGAAAATGGGGGGTCACGAGGCAAGCTCGTTGCCGTGGCCTGTTTATGACAATTTTTATGCTAGCCCCGAGAGTCGAGAAGATTCTAGAGAGATCTAATGTTTTGGAGAACTCTGTCAATAAGAGAATACATGAAGATTATAGAGAATTTTAGAATGGTCTTATGGGAATATTCTATAGTAAATAAGATGATTCATGAATATTGTAAATACAAGAGGTGTGTATAATAATTTAGCATAAGAGGTATCTATATCCTGCCATACTTTGGAGGGAAGATTCATTGGGGCCTATAAAAGGGGAAGACCCCTCATTTATAATCATCCAAGTTTTGAACAAACAATAAAGTTCTTTGAGTTCTCTTCACTTGTTAGCTTTTTTTTGAGTTGTTTCTCCACTCTTCATTTCATCACCAACAAGTTCTTATTGGAGGCTGACTTATCTAGGTTACACATAGGGGCAAAGAAGTGCTAAGGTCGTACCGGTGCTTGCGAAGTGACAAGTTTGTGATAGTTGGTATCAAAGCGAGGTATGCTCAAGCATGTGCTTGGTGCTACAAAAAGATTTGGATGACCGGTGAAGTGAACAACTCAAGCATGGAGGAGCACAACAAGGAGGTCGTGCAACAAGCTGGGAAGAAGAAGCGAGGCCGAAGAAAACTCGTGAGGAAGGACACTTGGATCTTGCCTTGATGGATTGGGACAGACACATGGTTACGGTGGAGCAAGATCACCTATTTGTTTACCGAGAACTTAAGATTTTCAATGAAGTGCTACTAGCTTACGAAGAGCTGAAACTCTTGAAGGCACATGCACATGGTTATCTTGTTGTCAATGTGGAGCTAAAACAAAGGTATGATCAGCTGAAGGAAGAATATGACGAGAGAATCACAATTTTGGAGGACAGTTAGCACCATACAAGAAGATAAAAAAACTTGTCTAATTCCAACCATAGTGTAGGTTGAAGACTATGGTTCCTCCACTATAGAGGGCTTTGATCAAATAAATGTAATCAAACATTATTCGAACCCACGTAAACATGAGACTAAAGCTTGTATTAGAAATTGTGTTATAAAAAATCTTGACTCCAATTGTTGGTTAAATAAATTGCACGAGGAAGGTGGTGAATTGCATTGTGTTGAAAAATATTAGTGCTTAAAAACACTATGTTGAAGCGAGGGAGCTGGCTTCATAGTTTAGATTTGGGTATGTCTAGATGTTATTAGCTGACTTAGCTAGGATACACAAAGTGTCAAAGAATTGCTAAGGTCATATGGGTGCTTGCGAAGAAACAAGTTCGTGCCAGTTGGTATCAGTGCGAGGTTTGCTCTAGCATGTGCTTGGTGCTACAAAAAGACTTGGATGACTGGTGAAATGAGCAATTCAAGCATGGAGGAGCACAACAAGGAGGCCGTGCAACAAGATGAGAAGAAGAAGCGAGGCCAAAAAAAACTCGTAAGGAAGGACACTTAGATCTTGCCTTGATGGATTGAAATAAACACATGATTACGATGGAGCAGGATCACCTATTTGTTTACCGAGAACTAAAGATTTTCAATGAAGTGCTACTATCTTGTGAAGAGCCGGAACTCTTGAAGGCACTTGTACAAGTTTGTTTTGATTCCAATGTGGAGCTAAAACGAAGGTACGATCAGCTGGAGGAAGAATATGATGAGAGAATCATAACTTTGGAGGACAGTTAGCACCATACAAGAAGATAAAAAAATACTTCTAAATTCTTTAAATGTGAAGCCCCCACAAAAGTGACTAATAAGGGGCTCATGTAAATTGGAGCCATGATCAACAATAAGCCCACTGGAACCTTTGATATGAGGGAAACTCACAACTTTGGGATTGATGAAGAAGCTCGAAGGTTTGGCCTTAAGTGACAAAGAACGATAAGTCACCCAAGACCGCAAACGGGAAAGCAAGACCACTGTATGGAATGGCTCGTGGTGTGGAGCTATGCCTGAGAACATGAAAAGGACAAGCAAATTTCTCAGTCACAACGTCATCTTAAAGTTGCATTGGGCATGAACTTCTTCAACATGGTGAGTGTGGTCACGCCAAATTTCCGCTCAATGTTCACGATGAAGAATGGAGAAACTTTAATGGTCCCCACGATTGAGGGGAAGGAGCTCGTTCGAGTTTGCTACAAGAAGGCAACCTCTCACACCACACACCTTGGCGACCACTATCGATGATGGAAGGAGCCCAAGAACTTGGAAGATGGCTAAGTCATCGGAAGAACATGCCGACTTAACTTGATCAGCTTAGAGAAATCCCGCATGAGAACGAAAAATTAGCCTAGTACAAAGAGTCGATCATTATGAAAGAAGTCATGATCTTCCCACTCCCATGCATCCTTCCACCCCTGCTTTCCCCATGATAGTTGATAGTTCTCTGGCCAGCTGTCTCTTCTTTAGAAGGTTCAATAATATCACAGGCCTTGGATCAGGATGTTCCTTTTTCTGTAAGAAAAAAGGTTCATATGTGTACACAATATTCTATTGCTAATGCAAATCTCAATCTTTCTTGCAGTCGATTTATCTTAGCATTATCTGTCATCACTAGTCCTTCAACATGTCAAGAAACTCTCCATATCCCATGTTGGAAAGCGGCCATGAATTTGGAGGTATCTACTTTAAAATCATGGGGTATTTGGACTCTCATTCCTAACCACGTCGATGAGATATTTTTGGTTGTCGGTGGGTCTTCATCATCAAATATTTGCATGACGACATCATGGACTGATACAAAGCTTGTCTGGTTGCTATAGGGTTCACCTAGATATATGATGTTGATTTCTTTGACTTGTTTTCTCTAGTTACCTGTATTAGTTCTATCTAGGTGCTCTTATCTGTTTTTGTTAACCGTGGCTATAAAATATTTCAGTTGATGTTAATTTTTTGAATGATGATCTACACGAAACAGTCTTTATGGAATAGCCTTAAGTTTATATTGCTCAAAAGGAGTCCAATGTATGCAAGATGCAAAAGGCTATATACAATCTTAAACAAAGACCTAGACCGTTGTTTGACAAGTTCAGTCATGCCGTTTCTACCACTAATTTTTGCAGAAGCAATGCATATCACTCTATCTTTATCCAAATGACCAAGAATGGCTTTGTTATTCTTGTTGTATACATAGATGACATTCTTTTCACCGGTGATGACTCCTCTAGAATAGAAACAACAATTGGACATCTTCGAGCACATTTTGTGACCAAAGATGTGGGCGCTTCCCGATATTTCTTATGGATGAAAATTGTTAAGCGCAATAAGGACATGGCTCTTTCCTAACAAAAGTATGCCTTGGATGTGTTTGAAAAATGGGTCTTCTTGCTGCCAAACCTATCCGAAACAATAGGAATTAACAAACTTCAGGATGAAACGTCTCCTCCGCCTAAAGATGTTACAAATTTCAAACGTTTGGTTGGTAAGCTCATCTATCTCACTATTACCATACTCAACATCTCCTTTTCTATTGGAAAATTCAATCAACTTATGCACTCTCAAAGAAGCCTTCTTGAAATTGAGTTAAAGATACTAAAATATATCAAAGGATATCCTAGCAAATGACTTATGTTTAGAAGAAATGGTCACTTACATGTTGAAACCTATTCAAATGCCAAAACTATGTATGATAAGGAGACAAAAATCCACTTCAGGCTATTGCACTTATGTAGGTGGAAATTTCATTACTTGGAGAAGTAGGAAACAAGTAATTTCAACTAGATCGAGTGCTGAACCTGAATACCAAGACATGACTCAAATTGCTTGTGAGCTAAAGTTGCTGAGGGCACTCATGGAAGCTTTTTGTGAAATTTTCAACTACCCTCTAACATAGTTATGTGATAATATGATTGCCTTCTATATATCTAAAATATAGTATATCAACAAACACAAATGCACTCTGTTTGTAATATCAATATAGAATTGATCAACATATTCACCAAACCTCTTTTTTCATCTTTTTCTAATATATGTACTAAGTTGGATATGATTGATATATATGCTCTGACTTCAGAGAGAGTCTTAAATCCCACACAAAAAAGCCCATTCTGGAGCCCATGCATTCTCTTCTATTTTTTAGTTTAGTCTAACATCTCTAATTGAGATTTGTGGTAACCACCATGAATGTATATATAGAAGTGAAATGTGTAATACAATACTTATTGAAATAATACTTCTATATTTCAAATTCTTTGAACAAGCTGGCAAGATTTTACTATCTTGTTATCTTGCTCAAAAAATAGCACATATCTCTACTGTATTACGTCTACAATCTCAAGTTATCAGTCAAGATCACTACCTTGGTCAACGTATAGGTCTTTAGACGAACTAATTGCTCTCAGGTGTATTCAAAATTAGTATTATTGCGCAAACATTTTATTCATACAACTGTACACGGTGTTTTCTCACAAATTTTATTGGAGTTGTTTCTAATGTCATGGTACAATCTTGACATTGACCTGGCACATTCCTACTTTTCTAATAGTCGGCCTTCCAGTGTTTCTCATAGAACGGATTCTAGTGTTTCTTACAAACCTTTGAGGAGTTATCTTCTTACAAGCCTTCACAAAAATCGTCTTTTCACCTTTGAGTGATTGTCTTCTCACATACCTGCACATAATTACCCTTTTGGGACCTGATCTACATAGAACGGTCTTTCCTATGGTTGAAGGACAAGGGCCCAAATTTCACTACAAAACCCTATGTAGATTGTTGAATGATATATGGAAAGGCCCATTAGTAAAGACCCATTTAGCCTCTTAACTAGGATGTTTAGTCCCACATCTTGTAATAGGGATTTCTCTCTCTCTCTCTCTCTCTCTCTATATATATATATATTTGTACTCACACTTATAATTTATTATTCAAGAAATGTATACAAGGTTTACTCAATTCTCTTACATGGTATCAGAGGTCCACTGATCCTCCTGGCGGTTAACCTCTTTCCTGACCGCCGGCCTGGTCTCCTATCCGCTTTCCGCTTGTGCGGGCTCGTTTTTTTCTTAACCGTCATCCTTTGGGCGGACTTTTTTCTTAACCGCATTTCCTTGTGCGGGCTTGCTTTCTACTTAATCGCATTCCCTTGTGGGTCTATTCTTCTTAACCACATCCCCTTGTACGGGCTCGTTTTTCTCCTCCCTCCCTCCCGTCTCCTCTTCTTCTCTCCTTTTTTATAGGGATTTGTATGGGCCCCACTATACCCCTGACCGCTGCGGTTTTGTTTCTCTTCTCGCGGACTGCTCTTGCCAGACTTATCGCGCGATCTACTCGTTGTTTGCTTTCTCGTTGTTGTTCGCTGCGGTCTGACGATTTCTCATCTACTCGCAGCGGTCTCCTGCGGACTCGCGCGGTCTTCTTCAGCTTTCTTTTCCACCGACGACCTTTCTTCTCTTTCTTTGCTTGTCGCGCGGACTGGCCTTTTGCTCCCTACCCGCCGTGACTTCCCTCTGTCTGATGTGGTCTAGCTGTTGTTCTACCTGCTGCGGACTTGGTTATCTACCCACTGCGGTCTTGGCCTTAGTTGTTGCGAACTTGGTCCTGTTCTCTACCCATCGCGGACTTGGCTCTCTACCCGCTGTTGCGAGCTTGTTCCTCTATCCGTTGTGCTTCTCTTCAAGCCGCTGTCGGCCTATCTTTGCTGTCCGCCAGACTTTTCTGCTCTAAGCCGTTGCCCGCCTTGTCTCTTGCCATTGGCGGCCTCTCCTGCTGACCGCCAGGGTTAGTCGCTGCAACTTCTATGAAAGCTGATCTTTGGCCACCGCGGCTCTTCCTCTAGCAGCAGTTCTTCAGGCTGCCTTGTCTCTGGCCTCCTTGTGTCTGCTTGTCTATCTGTTAGTCCGCTGCTCCTGCCTACCTGCGAGCTCTAATTCCCGTTGCGGCCTGGCCCTGCTTGCCTCCTCTGCTTTGTCGCCTGTGGTTTGCTGCGGATTGGCCGCTTCTCCTGCAGCTGTTCTCCGCGGTTTGCCCTTGCCGCTGGATGCTATCTTCTTGGCCTCTGGGTCTTCTTGGAGTATCTTTGCCGTCACTAGCCGCTGCGACTTCGCCCTGCCGCACAGATTGCTTCTTGCCACTGCCCCTTTGCCCATAATTGCACATTCTACTTCACAAAGCCTTTAGAATGACATTGCTGACTTGCGACTCCAAATCCAGCAACTTCAAGGGATGATCGAAAATTCTCCGAGCTCTGTTGTGTCCATTTCTGGTGGTGTGTTTTCCTTTCTTGCCCATAGTTCGTCCTGGATCTTGGATTCAGGGGCCTCCCACCACATTACCTCACGACAACCAGCTTGCTACTTGGACCAGGTGCATCCCAAGTCTATTACTGTTGCAAGTGGGGACACCATTCCTGTCTCTGGCTCCGCCGACATTAACATTACTCCCTCCATGGCTCTTCGCTCTACTCTTCATGTTCCGGGCTCTTTTTTCAACCTTCTCTATTAGTCGTCTCACTCAAGATCTTGATTGCTACGTAACATTCTCCTCCACCTCTTGTGTTGTGCAGGATCGCAAGACGCAGTCTATCATTGGAAAAGGGCATCTGTCGAATGGTCTCTACATCCTTGACCCCTCTCCTCCGACGGTTTTGTCCTCTATTAGCTCTTTTGAGTGACATCGGCGTCTTGGACACCCTCCTCTAAACATACTCCGCAAAGCTCTTCCCGATGTTTCCATCAGAGAATTCACTTGTGAGTCTTGTATCTATGGAAAATATCATCGGTCTACGTTCTCGCCTCATCCCACTCGGAGTACTGCTCCCTTTGATCTTGTTCACTCTGATATCTGGGGACCATACAAAATCACCAGTGTTTTTGGCTATCGTTACTTTGCTACATTTGTAGATGATTACTCTCGAGTGACATGGTTGTATACTTGTATCTCCTTCATGATCGCTTTGAATTGCCGGGTATTTTCCGTGCCTTTATCATTGAAAATCGCAATCAGTTCTCCACTACAATAAAAACTCTCCGTTCTGACAATGCCCGTGAATACACTAGTCATGCGTTTACCAAGCCGTGTACTGAGTTTGGAATCATCCACCAAACCTCCTGCGCCTATACTTCCCAACAAAATGACGTTGCTGAACGCAAGAATCGCCACCTCCTTGAGGTTACCCGCTCTCTTATGTTTCAAATGAATGATTCCAAGCAATATTGGAATTTCGCGGTCTCTACCACTGCATGTTCTCTTATTAACCGCATGTCTTCCTCTGTTCTCAACTTTGCGGTTCCCTTCAACCTCCTTTCCCCTTCACACCTCCCTTTTCAGTCACCCCTCGCGTGTTTGGCTACGTGTGCTATGTTCATAATCTTGGCCCATCCACAGACAAGCTCTCTCCTCGTGCTACAAAATATATGTTTGTTGGTTACTCCCGTACTCAGAAGGGTTATGTACGCTTCTCTCCTAAAGATCACAAGGTTGTTACTTCTGCTGTTGTCACCTTTCTCGAAGACCAGCCATATCATTTTCAACCAATTGATTCTCTCCTTCCACCACTCCTTCCGCAGCCTGATGTCCCTGTTACTTCCAACCTTCCGCCTCTCCTTCCTACACCACTCCCACCAAACCCACCTCCTCTTACCACGCCACTTCCACACAAACCACATATCACTTGTGTGTATACTCGTTGTCTTTATTCATCCACTACCCTATGGGAGATGCTCTCCGCTGATGATATTTTGCAGCCTGCGGATTCGACAACTACTTCTACTGTACACCCAATGACGAATTGTCTCCTTCCACCGCCTCTCTCCGGAACTTCGCCAGTTTGCTCTCTCTTTATCCTCTATTACCATCCCTACTTCTGTGCCGGAGGGTCTCTAACATCCGGGATGGCGAGTGGCTATGAGCGAGAAAATGTCTGCTCTTTGGGCAAATCACACTTGGGATCTTGTCCCTCTTCCTTCTGGACAGACTTGCGTCGGTTATAAGTGGGTGTTTTCCCTCAAATAAGGTCCAGATGGGACGGTTTAACGTTTGAAAGCTCGTCTGGTGGCTCGTGGTTTTACTCGACAACAAGGTCTAGATTATGATGCGACCTTTTCTTCAATTGTCAAACTGAATACTATTCATGTGTTGATCTCCCTCGCTGTTCATCGGCACTGGCAGTTGCACCAATTGGATGTCAAAAATGTTTTTCTTAATGGTGATTTGCAGGAAACCGTCTATATG
Source organism: Platanthera zijinensis (assembly GCA_039513925.1). Taxonomy (NCBI): domain Eukaryota; kingdom Viridiplantae; phylum Streptophyta; class Magnoliopsida; order Asparagales; family Orchidaceae; genus Platanthera; species Platanthera zijinensis. Next base: position 278,703,280 of record CM077079.1, read on the forward strand.
CAACAACCTTCCGGGTTTGAGATCACGAGGGAGTCTCTTGTCTGTTGTTTGAAGAAGTCACTTTATGGTATCAAACAGTCACCTTAGGCATGGTTTGACAAATTCAGTCACACTATTAGTGCTGTTGGGTTCACTCAGAGTTTAACGGACTTCTCATTATTTACTCGGCATCGTCCAACAACACAGTGATTCTCTTGGTATATGTTGATGATATTCTGATTACGGGAGACGATCTTACATGAATACATACGATCAAACAACATCTGACAATTGTGTTTCAAACAAAGGACCTGGGAAGCCTTCGTTACATTCTTGGTCTCGAGGTGGCTCGGTGACCTAATGGACTGGTGTTATCTTAAAGGAAGTACTGTCTTGACTTGCTGCATGATGTGAGCTACTCTGGATGCAAGCCTGTCGACACTCCCATGGATAGTAATCATAAGCTCTGCGCTCATGCCTCAGACTCTGATCTACTCCTTCCAAACCCAAAGTATTATCGTCGTCTTGTGGGAAAATGGATATATCTCACTGTTACAAGACCTGATATATCATTTGTTGTTGGGATTGTCAGTCAATTCATGCATGAGCCACGTATCTCTAATCTCTAGGCAGGTGAGCGCATTCTTTGATACTTGAAGACTGCTCTTGGACAAGGACTTGTATACAAGCCCTCTTCGTTTCCCTTATATCTGAGTGCTTATTGTGATGCCGATTATGCTGGTTCATTGGATGATTGACGTTCCACAAGTGAATACTGCACTTATTTTGGAGGACATCTCATTACATGGCGTAACAAGAAACAGTCTGTAGTTGCCCGTTCATCCGTTGTGGCTGAGTATCGTTCAATGACAGCTGCTGTGTCTGAGCTCACATGGCTTGAAGGTCTCCTTGATGATTTAGGAGTCAAGCTTTCCGCACCAGCCACCCTATTTTGCGACAGTCAGGCTGCCATACACATTGCCAAGAATCCTGTTTTCCATAAACGGGCGAAGCACATTGAGGTTGATTGTCATTTCATTCGAGAAAAGGTTAAATTAAAAAAGATAGAGTTAATGCATGTTCCAGCTACCGAGCAAGTTGCTGACATCCTCACCAAGGCCTTACCATGACCTCTGTACTATCAGTTCTTGTCCAAACTCGGTGCCTACGATTTGTACGCTCCAGTTTGCGGGGGAGTGTTGAATGATATATGTAAAGGCCCATTAGTAAATGCCTATTTAGCCTCTTAACTAAGATGTTTAGTCCCACATCTTATAATCGGGATCTCTCTCTCTCTCTCTCTCTCCCCCCCTATATATTTGTACTCACATTTGTAATTTATTATTCAAGAAATATATCCCTATATGCACAACCAAGGGTTTTAGGTCTCGTCACAATTAGGGTTTATTTGTCACGGTGGCGGCGGGCAGAGACGGCGGGTGGAGAAGCGGGGATCGAAAGGGAGGGGAGAGGCGGGGATCAAAACAGAGGAAGATGGCGGCTTTTCCTTCTTGCTGCGGGAAGAGACGCGGCAAACGCCCGTCGAGGCCATTTGGTAACCCGCTATCCGGGCTGTGTTTGCGGGAAATGCTCGACGAAAACGTTAAACCAAATGAACCCTTAATTTCATGTTTAGGATCAAAGTGAAGTCCAACAGAATGCAGAAATACAACACTAATAATCCCTACTCTAATTTCGTTTTTAGTATCAAAGTGGAGCACATAAGAATGCAGAAATACAACACGAATAATCCAGACTCCTCGTCGATTCAACACAATGCAAGGCTCAAGGCTTCATTGCTGAAAAGAAGAAGGATTCTGGAGGCTTGAACCTTACCATGCTTGGTCAAAACTCAAAATGCTTTGGATATAGCCTAAAGACCAATTTGAGTGTGCCATTTCTACCATGAAAACAAAACAAAATACTAAATTCAAGTGAGGAGGAAGAGTTACCACATCTCTCAAGTCTCCTTTTGGAGTAGGTTTCATGTGTGCTTGATGCAGTTTGGATATGTGGGGATGCGGTTCAAGTCTTCATTGTAACATTCAGATTATATTCCCACAGGCTATCTTCTTAGCCTTCATTTCTTGTTTATATGTAATGTACCAACTTATATATATATTATAGATGGTTTTTCTATTGAATAAACATTTGTGTCCATTGTCAAATGGTACTTGCTAGATTGAAGCCGTAAAAATTATGCAAACCTTGAGGTGCTCAGCAGTCTCTGTTATATGCTAGCAAAGCAAAGGCTCTGCACGTTTGTTGCATAGCTTGAACTTTGAAGTTTGTTACCAATTAGTATTTTGTTATGTTTATATAAAAATATGATTAAATTTATTCTAGCCTTGACAGGAGGAATGCATTTTATATCAATATTTTCATCCTTTATGTAGGTAACCTACCGCAGGATGAAAGATGCCTTAATTCAACTTAGTAAACAAAAGGGGCCAGCTGCAGAAATGATTTCTGTATTATTTGGAGAGAAACAGCCTTCTTATTCAAAGAAGATCATGCAATTTTCTCCGTTTAACAAGAATCTTGATCATTCACAGGTTCTTTTTCTCTTTTATATTAGTTTCATTCACTCGTTGCCAGTTTTGATTAATTTTCTCCTTTTATTTACAAGAAAGCTTATGTAATTTTTTTTTTAATTTTGTATGCTTGCACTAGCGAAACTGGCACAAGGTTTCCCGTGTTGTATCCTTCGTCTGCGACTCTAACCAGCCATAATATTAAACATGCATTCATAGAGCAGTATTTGATTTACAATTTTAGCTTGCATATTATATTAGAACCAAAGATTGGAAGCGGAAACATAATTTTCAGTTTTATATTCCATATACATGATGACAAGAGAGAGATACTAACAACATATATAGACATAAACAAGAGATGTTTATTGGTCCTTGCACACTTTGAAAGTACTTAATCAAAAAGACGACAACTTATAAGCTTGGAGAGACGACTCTGAATCATCTCTTATCGTTATTGGTCGTTTGAAAAGGCATATACATTGTCGAAGTATGAGACCGGACGGTCTGGCGGTTTGAGCCTGGCGGGTTGTAGACCGGGCGGTCTGGCGGTTTGAGTCCGGCGGGTTGATATCCAGACTGTTGCTGTGTGGTGTCCGGCGGTCTGACAGTTTATCTCCGGCGGCTTGGAAACCGGGCAGTCTAGCGGTCTCCTACCACATCTCTCTCTTGCTTATGGTATTGCCGAGCGGTTAGAACATTGTCTAACCGCGCGGCCTGTTCCGGTCTGTTGTTCTAGCCGCCCAGATCTGATGTATAGCTTTAGTCCCACATTGTTAGTTTGTATTCTATCCTCTCTCCTCCATTCTATAAAAGGGAGACCATACCTTTGTAAATGATATCTTTTTTGGATAATAAAATTTCAATTATTCAAAGTTCCGGCTTGTTTTCTAGTCGTTTGTTCGCTACTTTAGTCTTTTGTTCGCTACTTCACACATGGTATCAGAGGACTCGATCTTCTCCTCCTGACTTTGTGCGCCCTGTCCGCGCGGCTTGCCTCTTTTTCTCGCGACCTGTTCTCGCGGTTTGTCTCTTCCGCCTGCTTGCGCCCTGTCCGCGTGACCGTTTTTCCTGCCTTTCAGTCGCAGCGACCTGTATCTTTACTCGCCGCGACCTGCTGCCTTTTTTGCCTTGTTCGTTCATCCCTTCTGTTCGCGCGGTGTATCTTCTAGCCGCTCGACTTCTTTCCCTGCTTGGATCTGCGGCTTGGTCGTGGCTTCTCTGGCCGCTGGTGTCTGTCATCGTGACCGCCACAACTCTTCTTCTTCCTATTCGCACGGCTTGTATTCTAACCGCGCGGCTTCTCTCTGTTTTCTCCTATGGCCCTTTCTGAAACCTCCACTACCACCACTTCTATCGCCACTCCGACGCCGCTTCCTACTCCCTCTGGCAACCTTGGCACGGTTTCTAAACTTGTTGGCTCCAACTATCCGGATTGGAGCGTTTCTTTCACCTTTCTTCTTCGCTCTCAGCGCAAACGTCATCACCTCACCGATGACCCTCCTCCTCTAGACTCTTGCTGAATTTGATGACTGGGATGCCAGTGATGCGCTTGTCCGCACGTGGTTGACTAACAGCCTCTCCGATGAATGTCTTCCTGTCATACGCCATGATGAGACGGTCAAGATCGCGTGGCTTCACCTTGCTGCTCTCTACTCGAAGGGGGCCCAGACATCCCACATTTATACTCTCTACGCGAATCTCTTCGCTCGCCCTTCCATGTCTCCTGCTGCGGCTTATCAGCAAGTTCAGGCTCTTGGCGCTGAAATCCTCCAAAATCGCCCTTTCTCCGCGGACTTGGCCGAGCAGCACAAACACTTCCAGGAACTCCTGGTTGTTTGTTATCTTCTACGGCTCCCTGAGTCTTTTGATATGATCCGGCAGCAGATCTTGGGCGAAGCCGAGTCTCCCACCTTGGATGTCACCGCGGCTCGCATCGCCGCTGTTACTTCACTGCTCCACCGTCCTCTGTTGTCCTCCCCTCCTCCACAGGACTCATATGCTCACCAAGTTCAGCGGGGTGGCAATAGTGGTCGCAGCCACTCTGGCACGCGTGGTCCGTCAAGATTCCTCTGCTCTCACTGTGGTCGTACCGGCCACTCTGTTGACCGCTGCTGGCAGAAACATCCTCATCTTCGTCCCTCCGGTGATACTTCTTCCTCAACCTCCGCCTCCTCTCGGCCATCTGCTTCTGTGGCCACGACCTCAGGTAGTGCACACGTCGTTACCCAAGGTAAATGGCTGATTGACTCTGGTGCTACAAATCACATGACTGGAAACCCTCACTGCTTCTCTCTCCTAGAGACGCATGATCGGTTACCCCCGGTTCTTGTTGCGGATGGTTCGCCTTCCCCGGTTTACGGAACGGGCATGGTTCAAGTCACCCCGTCGCTTCGCTTAGCGGACACTCTCTATGTCCCGAAGTTTCCTTGCAATTTGCTCTCAGTTACTACTTTATGCAAGCAACTTCAGTGTTCTGTCTTATTTACTCCTACTTCTTGTTGTTTTCAGGACCCGAGGACCCAACGGACGATTGTTACTGCGACTGAGAGCGGCGGTCTCTACTTCCTCGACAATGTTTCCGCTCTGTCCGCCTTCTCTTCCTCGTCTACTGATCTGCTTCAATGGCATCTTCGCCTTGGACATCCTCCTCCTCGAATTCTTCGTCAGCTTCTTCCCCACTTACCTCAGACCAGTCCCCGCTCAACTGTGATGCATGTCAGCTTGGAAAACATCACCGCTCCTCCTTCCCGCCCAAGCAAGGCCGTGGTTCCTCCCGCCCTTTTGATCTAATTCATTCCGATGTCTGGGGTCCTGCTCCTACTCTCACCGTTGGTCGGGGTAGTTCTTATTTTGTAACTTTTATTGATGATTTCTCCAGATGTACCTGGGTGTATCTTTTAAAAGATCGCTCTGAACTCTTATCTGTATGACAATCTTTTTATAATATGATTAAAACTCAGTTTGCTATTTCTATTAAAGTACTGCGCTCTGATAATGCTAAAGAATATCTCAGTCATGAGTTTTCGTCTTTTTGTATGCAACATGGTCTTATTCATCAGACCAGCTGTGTTTACACCTCCCAGCAAAATGGGGTGGCGGAGCGTAAAAACCGTCATCTCCTCGATATCGCTCGCACTCTAATGACGCAGATGCAGGTACCTCGTTCCTACTGGGGCTATGCTGTTTTTCTTGCCTGCTATCTCATCAATCGCATTCCCTCTTCGGTTCTTCACGGCAAGACCCCCTTCTCCATTCTCTACCCGGGCAAGGAACCCTTTCCTCTTCCTCTCCGTATCTTTGGGTGTACGACTTTTGTGCATGCTCCGTCTGCTACCCGTGACAAGCTTTCCCCCCGTTCCACAAAATGTGTCTTTTTGGGATACTCGACCACTCAAAAAGGCTATTGTTGCTTTGACCCCGTTCTGCGCAAACAGTTTGTTTCCGCGGACGTCACCTTCTTTGAAAATGCATCCTACTTTTCTTCTCCATCCCCGCTTCCTCCTGCTGTCTCTGCCTCTCCACCATCTCTCTGTGATCCTTCCACGCATATCGACGTCTCCCCTCCTATATCATCTCCTCCTCTGTCTCCTCCTCTCCCTATTATCTCCCCTCCTTCTCCGCAGCCGTCTCTCTAGTCCCGGGCCAGCTTTCTCCGCCACGGACGCTCCGGTCCCTGAGGCACAAGACGACCTGGATCTTCCCATTGCCCTTCGCAAAGGGGTGCGGGCGTGTACCCAACACCCGCTTGCGGCTGTTGTTTCCTATGATCGGCTTACTCCCTCTCGCAGGTGCTTTGCTTTGGCTATCTCGACTACTACCACTCCCCGCACTTACCAGGAGGCTCTTGTTATTCCTCATTGGAAATCTGCTATGGATGAGGAAATCGCCACTTTTACTGAAAGGGGTACCTGGACCCTTGTTCCTCCACCGGTAGGTACTGATGTGGTTGGCTGCCGCTGGGTGTTCGTTGTGAAGTTTCGCCCAGACGGCACTGTGGATCGTTACAAAGCCCGACTGGTGGTCAAAGGCTTTACTCAGACTTATGGAGTTGACTATTTTGATACTTTCTCCCCGGTTGCTCGCCTCAGCACCATCCGGGTTCTTCTTTCTGTGGCCGTCAACAGGGAGTGGGTTATTTCCCAGCTTGATGTCAAGAATGCTTTTCTGTATGGGGATCTTCAGGAGGACGTCTATATGGAGCAACCTCCTGGGTATGTTGCTCAGGGGGAGACACGAGTATGCCAGTTAAAGAAGGCCATCTACGGCTTAAAACAGAGCCCTCGGGCATGGTTCGAAAAGTTTAGTGGCATTGTGGCTGCCATTGGCTTTACAAGAAGTTCAGCCGATCACTCATTGTTTATTCGCAAAACCGCATCGGGCCTTGTGGTTTTGGCGGTGTATGTGGATGATATTCTTCTTACCGGCGATGACCAGGCTGGGGTGGACTTGACAAAGAAACACCTCCGTCAACACCTAGTCACGAAGGATATGGGCTCCCCGAAATATTTTTTGGGGATAGAAATCTCTCGGAAGCCCGACTCGTTGGTTCTCTCCCAACGGAAGTATGCTCTTGATCTTCTACAAGAGGCAGGATTAACCGGTGCCAAACCGGCCCGGTATCCCATGGCCACTGGAGAGGACAAAACATGGACAGATGACTCACCTCCTATATCCGATGCCTCGAGGTATAGACGTCTGGTGGGCAAACTCATTTATCTCACGGTGACCAGACCCGACATCGCCTATGCTGTAGGCAAGGTCAGTCAGTTCATGCAAGCTCCCAGGGAATGTCATCTTCAGTCTGCCTTGAAGATACTAGAGTATGTCAAAGCAGCACCAGGAAAAGGGCTATTCTTTCAGAAACATGGTCATCTGAGAGTTGAAGCCTACTCAGACTCAAGCTATGCGGATGATAAAGGTGACCGTAAATCTACATCGGGTTTTTGCACATTTGTTGGAGGTAATCTTGTGAGCTGGAAGAGCAAGAAGCAGTCTGTTGTCTCAAGGTCCAGTGCAGAAGCCGAATACCGGAGTATGGCGTCAACCACGTGTGAGTTAAAATGGTTGCGGGCTCTCATGCTTGACCTTGGAGAGGTCTACGACTATCCTCTGCCTATGTTCTGTGACAACAAGACCGCTATATACATATCCAAAAATCCGGTCTTCCATGAGAGAACAAAACATATAGAGGTCGACTGCCATTTCATCCGAGAAGAGGTCTTGAAGAGACAGATTTGCACTCCGTTCGTCACCTCCGACAAAGAGTTGGCAGATATCTTCACCAAGCCGGTTTCTACTTCCTTCTTCCACATCTGTGACAACCTGGGCATGATTGATATCTATGCTCCAGCTTGAGGGGGAGTGTCGAAGTATGAGACAGGGCGGTTTGGCGGTTTGAGCCTGGCGGGTTGTAGACCGGGCGGTCTGGCGGTTTGAGTCCGGCGGGTTGATATCCAGACTGTTGCTGTGTGGTGTCCGGCGGTCTGACAGTTTATCTCCGGCGGCTTGGAAACCGGGCAGTCTAGCGGTCTCCTACTGCATCTCTCTCTTGCTTATGGTATTGCCGAGCGGTTAGAACATTGTCTAACCGCGCGGCCTGTTCCGGTCTGTTGTTCTAGCCGCCCAGATCTGATGTATAGCTTTAGTCCCACATTGTTAGTTTGTATTCTATCCTCTCTCCTCCATTCTATAAAAGGGAGGCCATACCTTTGTAAATGATATCTTTTTTGGATAATAAAATTTCAATTATTCAAAGTTCCGGCTTGTTTTTTAGTCGTTTGTTCGCTACTTTAGTCTTTTGTTCGCTACTTCACACATACATCCATCCTGAAAATTGACCATGTTTCCAAGGTCAAACTTCTGAAGAATGTGCTTGATGCAACAATCCAATTCAGCGGAAGGGAAACAACAAAACATGTGTTATGAGAGTGTGATGCTGTGGCAGGTTGACTCGAGGTGAACACGCTAAATGCGTACCTAAGTGCAATGTGATATGATGTAAATGCAATAGGGGGTCCGCGATAAAATTAGTAGCAATAATTAATTACTATATGACTAGTAGAGGCCCAAACATTCACAAACTTTAATTAAAGAAAAACAAGCTTAGGTCTCAAAGCAACCGAGGCGCAAATATTTTAAGTGTTTGTGAAATAAACCCTGCAAGTCAAACTGAGTCCAATACTAATAGAAAACAACAATGATAACCACTACAGATAAGTGCAAAGTACGCAACAGTAGAAAATAAATAAACTCCAAACTACGACTTATACATGCAGACGGCGATGGAGGTGGGACATGATGAAGATCCAATGGCAAGTGACTCCGTCAAGGGTTTCAGATAGCTGGACAGCGGCTAACACGGGGTATGGAGGATGTTGGAGGCTGGATGAATGGGATTCTAGAAGGGGTGGAGTAATTAGCAACTGTAGGGGTTAGGAAGGGGTGTGGAGGATCAGAGACGGAGGAGCTGCTCACGGCGTTGCTTGAGGGTAGGAAAATGTGCTGCTGGCAAGGGGAGGGGCAGAGAAGAAGAAATTGGTGTCTTGGAAGGTCTTTGTAGATTTGGCGAGGGTGCTGCGGGTAAGGGAAGGGGCGGAGAAGGAGGGGGAAGGATAAACGTTCTCGATTCTCCACTTTCGTTTATTTTACCATTCAGTTGTTGTATTGGTTATTATGAATTATGATCTAAATGTAACAAAGTTATCTAAAGTTTTTTTTGTATTATACACTATTAAGATTCAAGTAATTCAGATTTATGGTCCTTTTTAATTCAGCTTTGTGAATCAAATGTGAGGTACCCTTTTTACCTTTACATGCATACTTTACTTCCGCTGTAAGTTTTCAGTTATTGCTTTCATTTATACCTGATATGTATCAGTTTTATTACCGTTACTTAGTTTACTTCTTATTATAGGTTCCGGTTGAACTATTGATTGTTGTTAAATTGGGTAAGGGTGTTCCAAATATTGCAGCTGAAACTTTGTATCCTTGTAGGCCGAGATCTCGGTTCCAACAAGTAGAGTGTTGAAGCACCAAGTATGTTATCATTGTTTGTAGGAAAGAAAAGTGTACAATACGCGGGAATAGGTTTGTAACAAATATGAAAAAGGGTAAAATATTATAAAGTAACAAAAAAGGGTAGACGCCACAAATAAGAAAGAGGGACATGAGGCTGCCAATTTTGAAACATGTTCTATGATAAAGAGATAATTTTTAGCAGTTTAATCATTCTTTACTCAAGAAGGTAAGGAAGCCAATATGGGAAGTGCATGAAAGAATTTCTTTTGGCTTATTTGGTGCTTGTAGATGGAAAACATGTTTTTAAGAAAACGAACTGTGTGGCTCGGAGGACCCCCCGCCCCCCTCATGCCCCTCATCCCATTATGCCCATTGTTCACATCTCCCTGTGCTTAGTGAGATGATGTTCTCCCCAATCATCTTGGATGTCCTATCACGCATGGAGATATGCGTGTGGTGGGTGCAGTGGCTTGTGGGGCATGAAAGTCCCCCTTGCCAGTATTTGAATATATTCATTTATGAAAAAAAGATCTATTTTATTTTTATGTTCTTACAATTGATATTTCATAGAAAAACAATGATAGGTTAATATTTGAGATTTAGTTATAACTAATTTGGAATCAATGAACCTGTTTAATACTTATGAAAGGAAAGTATATGTTGAACTTATTCATTTAATAATTTTTGTTTTAAACGGAGCTTTGTGCCTTCATCCGTCCCTCTCCTGACCCACACCCTCTCTACCTTTATCTTTTCTCCTTCATAGTCTTGCCGCACGATGCCGTCTCCTCCACGCATGTCCAACTGCCTGTCACAGACACAACGTACGATCCGCGTTCGAACTTTGATCCGTGCAGCCTTAGCTCATTTTTGCGCCCTTTGCAATATCTAAGTCAGCCTTCACCTCTTCTCAATCAACAAAACTATGTGCACACACAAGTATACGATGGAAAATAGGAGAACACTCAAACTTCTATTCACAATTTCAAAGATTGACAACTCTTAACTATTTGATGACTTGCATGCTTGACTCAAATGACCACCCATCCCCTTTTATGGCGAAGAGGCTTTCCCTTTAACCAAGGGAAGACTCTGAAAACTTTGTACTTTAGACTTCTCTAAATTTTTCTACACTTATCTCATAGTTTTGTATAGGCCTTCACACTGTTCTACACCATTCAAGAGTATTCTAGACTATTCTAGAATGCTCCTTATTTCTATGAAATTCTACGTCATCCTAGAAATCTCTACACACCTAGGGTTCTTTAGAAGGTTCCACACTCTAAAATATTCTTTTCACATTTCTACAATATTCTAAAGCATTTTACATGACTCTAGAATCTTCTGGAAGACTTCATATCATTCTAGAATCTTCTATCTTCAAGATTTTTCTCTAGTCGTTTGGAGTCTTTCACAATCTTTTGCTTCATAGAATATCTTATCCTTGCTTAAGTCCTGCACACAGTGTTAACACTTTTTTCATGTGCATTAGACATAATGCAAGACATATGCCTATGCCTTTTAGTGTGATGCCCCACTTAATGCAATCCATATCCTTTGGATTCATCCTTTATCATCCATGCACTAAGTGTGCACACCAAGTCTTTATATCACGATTCATTGCTCCTTGTCGTCTTGCGGGTCAACCGATATTGACATGATGACATCCTTTGCCGCAAGCTTCCATCGCCTTGCTAAGCACCGAGGCCTTTAACCACTTGGGGTAGATGATCCTTTATGATAAAGTTTTGTGCTCCACCCATTGCTGCCTCATCATTAAGAATATTCTGCATCTCTCTTTTTACCTCCTTGGATTTTGGCTCCTTCATGCACTTGGATGTGTCTTTGCCTCTCGCTTGGACTGTCTCCATAACAAACTCCATATCGCTTATGCAACTCTGTAATGCTGTCTTATGGCCCCTCGAACTTCTATGAAACTCTTTCATCATGTCTTGTTGTTTGATGTGCCCATTGTGTATCCCTATAAAAACCCGCGATGAGCTTATCTCTAATTGGTTGAATTTTGCTGAAATTTGCCCCACTTGGTTGAACCTGACTCTGATACCAATTGTCACAAACGCATCACTGACCGGCTTGAATTTTGATCAATGTGGCCTTAGCTCCTTTTACGCCCTTCATAATAGCTATGTCAACCTCCAACTCTTCTATAGCAATGAAAATATATGCACACACACAAGTATATAGTGGAGAGGGGAGATCACTCAAGAATATTTAAACTTTTATTCACTACTTCAAATATTTAAGACTCTTGACTCTTTAATGACTTGCATACATTGCTTGGATTGATTCTAAGATTGCTTGGCTCAAATGACCACCCGTCCCCCTTTTTATAGTATCCAAGGGGCTTTCCTTTCAATCAATGGAAGACTCTAAAGTTATATACTCTACACTCTTCTAAACTCTTCTATACTTATCTCATGACTATGTAAAGTCTTCACACTATTATATAATATTCAAGAGTACTCTAGACTATTCTAGAATACTCTTTACTTTTACGAAATTTCACACTATTCTAGATATCTCTACACACACCTAGAGTTTTCTAGATGGTTCCACACTCTTCTAAAATATTATAGAAATCTCCACACAATTTCACAATATTCTAAAGCATTCTACATGATTCTAGAATCTTCTAGAATATTCCATATCATTCTAGAATCTTTAGTCATCTTCAAGATTTCTCTTCAGTTATTTGGAGACTTCCACAATTTTCTGTGCCATATAATATCTTGTCCTTGCTTAAGTCCCGCAGATAGTGTTAACACCCTTTTCATGTGTGTAAACATAATACAAGAGTAACAAGACATACTCCTATGCCTTTAGTGATGCCCCATTTGATGCAATCCATATCTTCTGGATTCATCCTGTCATCTATGTGCTTGGTGCGCACAACAAGCCTCTATACCACGACTCATTGCTCCATGTTGTCTTGCGGGTCAACGGATATTGACATTCTTTGCCGCAAGCCTCCATCACCCCGCTAAGCCTTTGCACTAAGGCCTCACACCATATGTCATGTATATTATGGGCATGCCATGACCTCTTACTTTGTGCATATGTGATGCTCTGATCGCATACGTACTATAACAAGTCTTGGCATGGTTCTCCATCTTTGCAAATGTATCCATAGTTTTCTCATCTACGATGTCTTTGACATTGCCATAATGTTACAATCTTAGTGTGGTTCTTGAGTCTCAAGTGAAAATGACTTTGCTCCCAAGTATCCAGAGAAAAAAACTTAATCAGCCTTAGATAGGCAGTGGATTACCACAAAGACTATGGAAGAGAGGAGTACATTTTATTTAATCCGAGTATGTAAACATTTTACGTGGATACGTAAGACAATAGGTAGGGAAATGTCCACTACTTTAACTGTTACATCCGTAGATCACATTAATTTAATATCCAAAATAAGCCTTATGTCCATGACCTCTTCCTTTATCTACATATGCCATGCTCTGACCGCACACGTTCTATGACAAGTCTTGGGCGTAGTTGTGCTCCATCTTTGCAAAGGTTTCCATGGTACTCACCATTTGCGTTGTCGTTGACGCCATCATAATTTAAGATCTTGTAAATGACCGAACCATCCCAAACCGAACCAATTTTACAGTTACCTGAATGGTTCAATTTCAGTTTTCCTGTTAAAAAACCAAACTGCATTGACTACTAATACAAGTAAAACTATTACCAATAAAGATCTTTGAATTGTTATTATTAAGTAAATAGTGCTTGCAAGTTATATCATTTGAATGATTTCAATGTTAATTTGATCTAGATAATGATGAAGATCGCTCGCGTGACATTGGACGTGACATTGGAGGAGTCGACTGGGCCAAATATTTTTTAATCATCAAAAAGACGATCGAAGACCGTGATAGCGACTAACTTGTTTTTTTATATAAAAATGGCAGCCTGGTGCACAAAACATGCCCGCGCAGCGAGGGTCCGGGGAAGGGTCCCAACCACAAGGGTGAAATGTAGGCAAACCTTACCCTATATTGTTTTTTCATATGTTTTTTATTTTATTTTTTGAGCTCTATTTTGAGAGTTAGGGCACCAGGGCCGGTCGTGCGATAGGGGCCATCTGATTTATTTAACCCAAATCTTCTCCCTTATATCTCAACCAGCTAGGGCAATGTATCAAGAGTTCACAGTTTCTGCAGAGAAACCACTCCGTCCCTGGGTGTTGACTCATACAACCCTTGGTGCGACGCCAAATACATCTTTCGTTGCTTATGTCAGTACCGACGCCATCCTCTTCGCCTCCCGTAATCTCTGCCATTCATTCCTTGCAAGTCCACACCTCTCCCTTGTAAAATTTTTACCATTGTGCCTCATGTACCCATCCAAAGTACCGACTGCCATGGTTTCTCTTACCTCCAACGGCCACAACCCCGCCGACAACCACTCCCTCCTTCCTTGATCTTGCCACCACCTCCCGCCGGCCCCACCAGTGCCTCCCGAGCTTCAAGCTGCTAGATCTCCCTCCCTCCAGTCACAGGGTTCCTCCGAAAAGCCTCCAACCACCACATCCTTCCATTCTTCAACCTTCCCAATCCCTTCAATCTCTCTCCCCATCCTTAACCCTAGACCCCTAATAGTTTCCAAACCTCTTCTACCTCCTCCAACAATCCCCAAGCCATCCTTGCATGTATACCTCAAAAGTGACCCCCTCCAATCCCCGTCCCAACTTTGCCACCCTACAAAATCCCGTTCTCCCTTCGACAGACCCTACACATCATCCTCCTTTCCGAAAATTCATCACTACAATTGAAACTTCCCCACCACCACCGACATTAACTACTCGGTAAGTTTGCATCTTAGATTCATTCCCTTTGCATTATACAAGTGCTACTTGTATTTGTTTAATTATTTGGCTCATATTGATTTGACTTGTTGTTCTTTTAATCGTACGTTGCTTATTCACCTGTATTTACGTTCAGTGCAATCTCAATTAATATGTAATTATTGTTTGCTTACTTACATTGCAATATTGTGATCAATTACGACACCTGCTCTAGATTTTAAATTTTAAATTGTTTAATTAATTTGCGCGGCAACATTAGAGTTTATGTCGACAATCATTTGCCCATTGGACTGCGTGCTTGCATTCTCCAATATCTTCATTTTATGGTTTTTCATAGGTCCATTGCATTCATAGGTCCATTGCATACTCGCTTGCATTGCACTTATGATTAGGGTATTCGCGCCTCCGTCGCTTGTAGTAAGCAATTTATTGAGTTGATTTTTTTATATCTTATTATCTTTTTACTAAGTTTCGCAATAAAAATATTCAACCATATATTTTTCATGCAATATGAGTTGTTAACTACAATATATCATCTGCAAGGAAAGTTGATGGGGATCATGCCACATGACTCATGAGGGTCTACTCGCTATGTTCACAAATCCAGTGACGTTCAAGATCACTTATCACGAGCAATGTTGTAAATATCGGATGTCGGCGACATATCAGATGTCGGATGTCGAAGACATGTCAGAGATATTTTAAAATATCAGATTTTCATGTCTTATAAATAATATTTTTTGTTTTTATGTATACTAGCTATAATTATATGTTATAAAAATAGAAAAATAATATAACAAATTGATAAAAAATGAGTCATTTATATTACGAAATAAAATTGAATAGTATCTAAGATAAAATGTTAATAACAAATACAAAAAGATATATTGTAAAATATATTTAATAGTATACAATTATTTTATTTTGATAACAATATGTTTATTACAAATAAAGATGATTTAAAAGTTAAAAATCCTTGATTATAAGTTTTTTCAAACTTATAAATTTATATTAAAAACATGCAAACTATTAACTAATAAATATATTAAATATTTTTCATTTTTTGTAATATGAAATTAAAAAATTATGAAATAATTATAGAAAAGTGGTTGTAAGAATAAAACGTTTAACAATCAAAACAATAAGCCTAATCAATTTAAACATATATAATATAATATATATATGCGATTTAAACATATGTTGCTAGTCTGATAATGTAACATAAAATAAAATAGCGGACAATATATTTAAAAGTTGTGTTGGCCAATATATCGAAAAAACCCGGACATGTCGGTCTATATTTTTTAAAAGGACAATCTTTTTTTTAGAAAAACATACCATTTTGCCCTTAAAAAAGATATGTCGGGAGACATTTCGGCGGACATTTAAAACAATTATCACGAGGGATCGTCGTTCAAATCTTTTTTTGTTCGTTGTGTTTTTTTATTTTTCATTATATCTTTGTATATTATGGGCATTACAACGAACGATGAATCATGACCGTTTGTTGCCCCTCTAGTCTAAATAAGTGATAGATGGTACCTTGGAGTGTTATTGAAAGATTGGGCAAAGAAGCCTCCTTTTGATCACCCGGTGCTGAAGCCAGAACTCCAAGTGCAAAGCTTGGACACCACATTCCTCTCCCCATTGCCCTTAACCCGCCACGCCCTCCTCCCCATTTCCATAATCCATTATCTGGCCACCTCCTCATCCTCTTCATATCACCTAGCCAGCCACTCCCTCCTCCCCATCTTCATTAGCCAACCACCTCCCCATTCCCTCCACACCTCCTAGCCGGCCACCCCTCCCACCTTCCTCCACCCCTTCCTCCACCAAAGTACCAGCAACCCCTCTTTCTCCATGTAACAACCCGGTTCCAAAAAATAAAAGAATGATTTGTCAATCTAATTTAGCTTGGATGACAATTTTGTAATAATAATAATAACAATAAAGCCTTCCTATTATTTCCCTCTTAACCCGAGAGCCTCCCCGATTTAATCCCCGGTCTAGGGTTTCCGCTGAAAAGCCATTCCTGTCTCCCGCTTCCTATTCTTCCGCAGGCCGGAAGCCGCAAGCCGCAACCTTCCTCCGCCGACTCTCACACGTCATTGCTCTCGATTCCTCCGCTCCTGCTTTCACCGGTGCCTACCCTGCTCTCCCTCAGTCGGCAACGTTTTCTTCTCCAAGGGCCGGCAACAAGGACCTTTCTTCCTCCTCCAAGGGCAACCATCAACCCCCCTCCTCTTCTTCCTCAAGTAGCAAGGACAACCGTCTCCTCCTCCAAGGCTCGTCAGCCCTAATTTCGCCTCTTATCCTTCGTCTTGGCCGGGATTTGTGAGAGGAACGCCTAGGGTTTCCTTTCCCTCTCCTCCTTGGGCTCGAATTTAATCTCCTTGGGTAAGATCTCTTCTCTTTCCTCTTCTATTCAGTTTCCCTAATTTTCTTTGAAATTATTTGTCTCCAAATTATGTTTATCTTGTATTTCAGATTTTTGTCCCCTTTGTTATCATCTAACTATTGTGTATTTATGATTTCCGGTATCGTTCGTCGTGCCAATTGACGGTTTGTGAAGAATCCCTCTCCGAATTAGGGTTTCCCCAAGCTTAAGTGCCGCCAACTCTTGGATTCTTGTGGTATCTCTTCTCCCCTCACTTTTGAGGGAGGTAATTTCTAAACCTCCCGTGTTTTAGTTGCTTGATGAAATTATATGTGCTAACATTATGCTTCTTGCTTTGACAATATCGCTTTCGTTGTTCTTAAATAGGTCCAAATATGGTTTCTTGTTTTTTTTGCTTGCGTCACTTGGCCGTCTCTGTCAGATCCTGCTTCAGCCTTAAGACAAATAGAGATCTCTCTCTCTTGCAATCATTGAACTACAATTACTTGGTCTGTTCTTATGATTATATGAATTCATCCTTGAATGTTTGCTTGTCAAAAGAATTGAAATCGTAAATGCATAATTTGATCAGTTAATATCTTAGGGTTTAATATGTTTGAAATGTTATGAGTTATGATCGTGAATGATTTTTGTCACTTAGATAATGAATTTCTCATTTGATGAAGAATTTGAAGAATGATAGATGGTTGAGCATGAGTCACATTGTCATTATAATAAATGTACGAATTTTGGTTGGTGAATTTATGATTGGTATTTTTATATCATGCTCGTATCGTACATGTTTTTCTTGGGAGATGTTTGTGTCATAATGATAATCGATAATATTTCTGGTTAGCAACCAAATGAATGATTTGTGATTTTATATAAAATGTTTGGATCGTACACATGTTTACTTAAAAGATAATCGTGTCTTAGAATAGATCAATTTAAATGAATATTTGGTGTTCAGGAAAATAACGTATTGTAATTGTATCACTCGTGAATGCTTGAACCCGCAAAATATTTAAAACTCTCTATCTAATTTCTTATGTCATCGAATTTTGTTTCTTAAGTCTGTCTGGTTATAAGACTTGAGCGAATATTGCTCCATAACTCAATTCCGCTCTTGACGCGTCTATGAACTCTAATCTTGTACAACTGAATCGCTAAATTTGTAATAGGTCTTGATATATTAGGAATCTCCTATATCATGAATCTTTAAAGTCATTAATGTCATAAACAATCATTGAAATGTAATGTTAAATTAATGTGACGCTTTGACTCGAGTTTCCGCTTGACTGGCAACGAAAACCAACAAATGTCCATTACAAGCACAATTATTTCGATAAGCCTTGCATTTAGACTCCCATTAGAATCACGTGTATCAAATAAAAACACTTACACCTTTCACTGATTACAACAAATAACATTTCTTGATCTGTCTATGTTATACTCCAGAGTAGTCTAAATAACTAACTTGTTTTGTTTAGCTCATTTACTTGCTTGTCTTGATTAGTTTTACTTCATGAGACACTGATACTCATACATTTCTGCTTCGCTTACTGTTTTGTACTTTACTTTGCTCACTCTGTTTATTTTAATGTTCCGAGTCTTTTTCCTCTTATTTTGGAATTGCCTTAGCTTTCGTGACTGCACCGCCAGGTTGTTGAGCCCGATCCGCGTCAAGCTTTCGCTTCCAGATGATTGATCTTCTCGCTGTGTCAGGTTCTATGTTTATGTTTCATTTTTTTACTGTCAGATGTTCCTTTTTGTAATAATTATGATCAGTAAACCATGGACAACCTCTAGGCTATATTATATGTACTAGAATTTAACATCATTTGCATGTTCATTTATCTGAAATTGACATTGCGTGAAAATCAGTATTAAAACTTGTATTATGGGTTTTATTAAAATGCATGTGCACCTACTTCACACTAGCATGTTTTAAAGCTTCCGTATAAAAATATACTGTTTCCCTTCAAATTAATTATTTTAAAACTATTTTTAGTTTTCTCTGCTTCCGTATGATTTTCTTTCTGCTCATGCCTGTGATATCATGGCCCGGCCGAAGCACATTCTGACTTTCGTTGAGACGGATCGTGACACTCCCCACGCGTCCACATCTCCTCGCCGTCCACCGCCACAAACCCAACACCTCTCCAAAATCCCTCCACTAGGCTATCTCCACCATCACTTCCTCCTAATTCCATCCACTTTCAGTTTTTTGGACCTCCGGACACCGCCGTCAAGTTTCCACCAACAATACTAAAAATCCCCTCCATTTTCCATTCTTTTATGATCATCAGAAAGCACCTCCAGCCACCACTACCACCATCTCCGACGATCCCCTCTGGCCGACCACCACTCTCCCTCCACTATCCCCACCTCCCAATCACCTCCCCACTACTGTACCTCCCCACTACCTTCACTTCCTCAATTTTAGGACACAACTCCTAAAATTCCTCTCCTTCACCCGACTCTCCACCAAGATTGTCAGGATCGCGATCCGGATCGTAGGATCACACGATCCTACGATCTGGGTTGTTAAAACCGATCCGGATCGCTCGCTGGATCGATTTTATATGGATCGTGCGCAGGATTGCGCTCCTAAGTCGTAGGATCGTAGAATCGCGATCCTACATCGATCCTATCGATCCCGACTCCACGTCTATTTAAAAAAACCGGGCTGTTTTTTTATTTATCATTCCCGACTCCGCCGCTCTTGCCCTAATTCCTTCTCCTTGTGACAAATTTCTCTTCCGCAGCGGCGTCACGCATCGTGGTCTCTCCGGGCCTCCGACAACTCCACTCTCTCCGGCAAGGCAAATTAAATGCAGTCGTGCTCTCTCTTCCAATCCTCCCTATTTTCTCACCGACATCGAAGCCTATTTTATTCTCTGCATTTCGACGGCTCCCGCTCCAGTCATGCTCTCTCCTCCAGTTTGACAGTCATGCTCTCTCCTCCAGTTCGACGTTCTAGGGTTTTAATTAACAAGTCACTGAAGGTAACTGTTCTTGATGCAAATCTTACCATTGTTGGTTCAGAAATAGCGCTTTTAGTTATGATGAAATTTAAGCTTTCAGTTAAGCTTGCTGTCATTTGATTTATGTCATTCAGTTAAGTTTGATATGAGCCAACAAACAATTTATGCTTTCAGTTAAGTTTGATTTGATTTGGATCGCTCGCTGGATTTAAGCTTGTAGTTATGATGAAGTTTAAGCTTTCAGTTAAGCTTGCTTTAAGTTTGAAATTGAAGCTTTCAGTTAAGCTTGCTTTCAGTTAAACGATTTATGTCATTCAGTTAAGCTTTCAGTTATGATGCAATTCTTACTATCATTTAAGCTTTCAGTTAAGCCCGCTGTCTTTCAGTTAAGCTTTCAGGCAAACGATTTATGCTTGCAGTTAAACGATTAGCTTGCTGTCATTTAATTTTACCATTCAATCATTTAATTTTATTAGCTTGCTATCATTTGATTACTATCATTTAATTTTATTAATTGCAAGTTCTCATTAATTGCAAGTCCTCAGTTATGACATTTACGAACTATTCTATTGTGTCATTTTTGTTTTAAGTGAATGAGAAAATGAACTTATTTATGTTAATCTCTTATTCTCATAGCAGTTTTTCAAGGCTATTGTGTTATTTTTTTATGATTCCTTGATGATTGCTCCTTTACTTGTGCTAGAAAAAGAGAGATGTCTGGTTCAGGTTCAACTTCTAAGCCCATTACCATAAAGTCTCGCAAGAATGCTTTGGATACAAGAAGTGATCCGGGGCGGCTCCATGGGATTGAGATTGATAGTACCACTAAGAAAGTGCATTGCAAATATTGTCAGGTAATTCGATCTTGTGGAATATACAGATTGAAACATCACTTGACAGGTACTAAATTTAATGTTGAAGCGTGTACAAAAGCATATGGAGAGGAAGCTTTAAAGAAAAAAAAAATTTTGAGGAAGAGGAGGATAAGGTTAAAGTTGACGTGGGACAAACAAAAAAATCTAAAGGGAAGGAGCCAATGGATTTATTTGTTAGAAAATCAAGTCAATCGACAATTAATTAGATTTTCAAAAAGGACGCGCATGAAAAAACATGTCAACAGATTGTTCGTTTTTCTATACAAGTGTCATTCCCGTTAACTGTGTCAAGAACCCGGAGTTCATTAGCATGGTTGAAGCAATATGCCAACATGGCCTGGGAATGAAATCACCTTCCTATTATGATATTAGAGTAAACTATCTAAAATAAGAAGTTGATAGAACTCTAGAATTACTACAGAAGTACAAGATGGAATGAAAAAAAGTTGGTTGTATGATTATGTTTGATGGATAGTTATATAGGAAACGAAGAACTATATACAACTTCCCGGTGAATAGTCCCAAAGGCACAATGTTCTTATCATCGATAGATACTTCAGAAATTTCCAAAATTGCGAATAAAGTTTTCGAAATGTTAGATGAAGTTGTGAAAAAGGTTGAAATGTTGTCCAGGTTATGACAGATAATGCTTCAAATTACAAGACTACTGGTGAAATGTTGATGAAGAAGAGTAAACATTTTTATTAGACACCGTGTGCCGCATATTGTATTGACTTGATTTTAGAAGATTTTGAGAAAAAAATCGATCTTCCTAAATTAACAATTGCAAAGGCAGAAAGATAACAACATACATATATTCCAGAACTCTTCTTCACACTTGGTTGCTTGACTTTATGAACAGGAAAGAGTTAATCCGACCTGTAGTTACTAGATTTGCAACATCTTATTTGACATTGGGATGCCTTTCTGAAAATAAAGGTGGTTTGATGACGATGTTTACTTCTGCCAAATGGAAGTCTAATCGATTTGCTGGTTCAAAGGAGGGGAAAACTGTTTAAAAAATTATTTTGAATTCAACTCGATTTTGGTCTCATGTTACATTATGCTTAAATGCAACACTTCTGCTCATCAAAGTGCTTAGAATGGTTGATTCAGAGGGTCCTATAATGAGATTCATATATGTGCAAATGGATAGTGCTATAGATATGAGCCAATATGAGTCATCATTGATGATAGATGGTCAAGCCAACTGCATAAGCCATTGCATGCTGCAGCTTACTATTTGACCCTCATTATCATTACAACCCTTCCTTTATAACAAATGCAAAATAAAAAATTGGGTTTTATACTTGCCTCCTGCGAATGATTTCTAATGAAGATGAGAAAACAAAAATAGACATTCAGATAGATGATTTCAAACATGCTAGAGGATTATTTGGGTTAGACTCTGCAAAATCAACTATAACCAAAAGAGCTCCAGGTTAAACATATTTGTTTAATGCTATTTTCAATTATCAAGCAATAAATATGTTATTAATTATTATCATATTAAACATTTAATGTATTGTTATTTACAGCCGATTGATGTGATTTCTATGGAGATAACTACCATAAATTGAAAAGATTTGCAATCCGGGTTCTTAGTTTGACATGCAACTCTTCTGGATGTCAACGCAACTGGAGTGCCTTTAAGATGGTGAGATCTACTACACAAATATCCTTACACTTAACTTTGAATATTTGACTGATTTCAATTTCAATCAAGCATGAGTGTTCTTATAATTTTTATTTTTTTCAAAATAGGCGCATTCAAAAAGAAGAAACTGAGTGCATCAAAAGAAAATGAATGATCTAGTTTTTGTGATGTATAATATGAAGTTGATGGAACGACAAAATAAATGAGATGTGCATCTAAAGGAGAAGTTTTTAAACTGAGGATTCTTCAAAGTAGTGATGCCCAAGAAACTTATAGTGATGATAGTGAGGGAAAGAATGATGAATCCATTGCAGCAGTAGCTGATGAATGCAAGTTTGATATTATTTAATTTGAAAATGCAAAATTATTCAACTATATTATGTATCATAATTAAAACCTTTTTATTTTAGGTGGAATATATGATCTCACCAAAAGGCACAATGAACTTGATGCTGACGATTATATTAGTGAAGATGAATGAGATGATGATCATAATGACAATGGTGATGATGACGATGCAGAGAATGTAGAACTTGATGATGAAGACATGACTGATGTAGCTGTTAAGGATTTATATTAGTGATTTTGTATCAGTCCGACAAACATATGTTAAGGATTTGTATTAGGACATGACTGATGTGAACTTTATGTTATTTTTGGGTTTAGTTGTTCATTAATTTATTTTTGATATAAGTACTCAAATTTTTATTAGTTTTATAGTTTCTTATGTATTAATTGTGTGTAATTGGATGATAGAAAATTTATTTACATATTTTACGTCATAATTTATGATTTTTGTAGAATCTTACGATCCTCAATCCGATCCCACGATCCGATCCCATCCAACCGAAAAATGATCCTACCTAGGATCTCGATCCTGACAACCTTGCTCTCCACTACCCCTACTTCCCATCTCTCCCACGCTCCAAAGCCCCTCTCACAACCCATTGAAACTTTCCCACTTCTCCCCTCACCCAACTGAGCCTCCCTCAACTCCCCACATTCAAACTGAGCCCTCCTCTTTTCCAAGCAGCCGGCAACCTCCAACAGCCCCCTTAACCACGTCCCTACCTTCCACCGAGACCCATTCAGAACCCTCAGCCGTCTACTACCTCCCTCCCCTCTACCGAGCTCACTCCATCTCCTGGCCTCCGCCACTGGACACCTCCAAGCAGCTTGCAGGTACTAGAATTTCCGCCCAAATAGCCCAATCAGCTCTAGGAATTGATATTTCAGCGACCTTTGATTTCTCCTAGCCCCTACTCTCTGCTATCCACCTCCCAACTCCTTACTGGAGCTCCAACACCCAGCCAGCTCCTGAAAATCTCCCTCTTTCCCCTGCTGCCAGCCCCTGTCCATGGTTCTTACACAACAAGCAGTCCCACCAGTCCCCACCTCCTATCCGCCACGGACCACTTCCAGATAGCTCCCCCCACACAAATTCTGCCAGATGCCATCTTTCGCCGTCCATCCCTACAATAGTCTTGTTACAACAAACAAAGTTTTCCTGGGGGCCCTAACTCAGTCCATTGTCTCCTATCCAGTCACCTGAAGTTTATTGAAGACCCACCAAGCCCTCTACTACTTGATTGTGTAAGATTTATAGTTTGAGGTCAATTATTTTATGTTGAATTAGTGATTGTTTTCGTACTTTGTTTTATATCTCTTTATAAACTTTGTTTCTGCCTATTGTGGCTAATGTTGTATTCATTTGCTTGTTTATTGAGATTCTTGCACTCTTGCATTTATACTATATCGCGTGCTCACTTTAGAGAAGTTTTCTTATTTTTGTGCCTATCTTGCGGCTGTTTTATAACTTATAAATATTGCAAGTTAAAATTCATCAAATTTGAGTCTACATTTAGATTACACCCTTATAAACTCTATAAAACCTTACCCTGTGTCAAAATTTAATAACATTTCTTTTTTAGTTAGTTGATACGAACAAGAGGCAATGCGGCATTGTCTCGAGAACTATACACATTTACGAAGAAATTGCATTGCATGAAATAATGGATGCAAACTCGGGAAACAAGCCCCTACCTAGCACTCAGAGACTGGGTCCTCCAAACCGCTCTTCTCTCCAAGAGAGCCCGAACTGAAATAATCTAAAGATCAAAGATTTCACACCTAAGGGATCGGAGATCCCACTACAAGACAAACACACTAAAGGACAAAATGACTCATAATTAATACAATATTATTATAAAGGTAAACACGTCATTGAGAGACCCTTGTGAGGCGAGACAGATCGTTTGTGCGCATGTTGGTGACATGTACACATGCTGGTGACATGTACGCACGACATATACGTATTAACACATGTTATGAAAAGTGACCTTGTCCCCATGGTCGAGCTAGAGGGGCCTTGAAGACTGAAGTCATGGTGTAAAACATGCCAATTGGTCTACGATTGTCGGCGAGGTCATGACGAGAATAAGAACCAATGGGCGAATTTGTCGGGGTCCTTTGTAACTTGAGGTGCAAAAATAATTTCAGCAAAAAAAAGCAGAGTGCGGCTTGTGGCTGTTGAAAAGAGGAAGGGTACGAGAGGAAGATTGACCCATTAAAGGCGTGGGACAGGAGGTCAACATGGAGATACATGGAGGAGGAATAAGACCGATGAGGAGCAGAGAGAACATGGGCTGTAATGGTGCTTGAGGAAGAAGTCGACGACGTAGCACACACGCCATGACAAGGAGGTCATCCATGAAAGCTTCAATTTGATCGTATTGAGCGTGCAATGAGTCCGGAAGGAGGGCCATAGTGGGGAAGGGTGCGATCAACGGAGCGGTGGTGGGATCCGGGTTGCGGACGCGAGTAGCACAACGAGATGCGCACCGGTGTGCGTTTGCAAGTGATCGTGTTGATCGGTGGCGATCCCAATCAGTGTCAAGTTGGAGCTCCTGGTGCACCGAAGAGGAGGGAGACGAAGGACACTGAATCTCGGTTGTAGGCGCGTTGGACCATAAAAGCGAGGTGGATGGTCGACCGTGTTGGAGCTCAGTCTAGACGCGATTGAATACAATTGGAGCGAACCGATGGCTGACGGGAATGGTGGAAATCCACGTAAAGTTCCCGTGGAAACCCTAGGTGAGCTGCAGGTCAGATCAAATAATACGAATAAGCTGCGCCATATTATGAATTACGAACACAAACAAAGAAAGTGCATTTTTGCATGAAAATAATAGATAAACTCGAGAGACAAACTCTCACCTAACACTCGGAGGCTGAGTCCTCCAATGCGCTCTTCTTTCCAAGAGAGTGCAAAACCTAAATGATCCAAATATCAAAGATTTCACACCTAAGGGCTTCTTATATAAGTGGAGATCCCGCTACAAGACAAATACACTAAAGGACATAATGACATAATTAATACACTATTATTATAGAGATAAACACATCATTGAGAAAAACACGCCATTGAGAGACTTGCGAAGTGAGGCCGATCGTCCGAGCGCAGGTGGGTGACATGTTTGCAATGTGTATATGTATCATTAGCATATTTTTTAAAGTTTCTTTAAGATATTTTTGTTCAAAATTATTTAAATAGTAAACCAAAAACCGAATCAAGTAAACTGACCAAAAAAAACTGAACCAAACCGATAGAAATCATGTCAGTTACGATTTTGGTCCAACCCAACCCAAACCGAATCGCTTGCAAGTTGCACTCCTATATGTAACACAGCCTCGTGAGGAAATAAATGCTCAAAATGATGGACAAATCTACTGTTCACATGAGAATTGCCTTTCATACTTTTATCAGTGATGATTTTATCTGTCATCGTAAAACTGAAATAGGCTACCAAAAACTCATGCAAGGAGTGTAAAAGCACATTAATAAGTCCAGTAGAATTGATTGATTAAAGATATTGTTGGGAGACGCTGAGAGATCTTTTGCTCAAAGTAATTAATCATTATCAATCTAGTTGACAAAGAATTTACTCCGAAGATCACAACAAGTCGGCACTTCCCTCTGCCTTTGAAAATTCAGGAATGAGGGTTCAACTCCACCACAAGATTATATCAAGCATAGCTACTCCACAATTCTATTTATAGTTTATTTCAAAATATAATTTGTTTTATATTATTCAAACACATTAACTATCAAATTAGAATAAACACTAACATTAATTTAACTCGTTTTTTGTGTCGATTAGAAATCATCATTCTGAGGGATTTTCAAAGTGCAAATAGAGTTTAATACCATATTGATTCTAACTGCTACGTCATCCATAATTCATTATCTATCAAAACTTTGTTTTCTAACTTCATGCAACCAGATGGGCCCTTATGTAGATTTTCGGTTATATCTTCTACTTATATTTTGAACAAAATGATTCTCAGAGACATCTAGAATTTTAATTATTAATTACAACAGAATTTTTATCTGCCTGTTTATTTGTTTACTTTAATTTCTCTCTCTCTCTCTCTCTCTCTATATATATATATAAGCCTATTTACCGGGACCTCCCCTCGAAGTTTGTGTAATTATAGCTTGCACCCCTCTAACTTTCAAAATTACAAATACCTCTCCTCAATGTTTATATTTCATAACATTCATGCACAAAAATAACCCCCCCCCGGATGATTCACTCCAAGGGGCTACTTATGAATTGTAAACATTGAGGGGAGGTTTTTGTAATTTCAAAATTTATGGGGTGTAAGCAGTAATTATGCAAACTTCTAGGGGAGATCCTGGTAAATAACCCTATATATATTTTTTAATTTTGTTTCCCCATGGATCGAGGAGAGGGGTAGGTACATGGCATGCACCAAAGTTATTTTTCTTTTGTTTTATGGGGTTTCGCCATTCTAATTTTGACTATTTTTTATGGCGGCTATGCTTGGTCTTAAATGAGCATTTCAAATTCTTTAGGTTTTATTGGCGATATTTTCATAACTATATTTCAATATTCAGGTTTGCTTACATCCAATAAATTACTTGTTGAACGTTATTTGCAGAGAGATTCTGTTTCAAGAGCCCTCTCTTCTGGGAATGTATTTTTGCTTCATGGACCTCCTGGCACCGGTAAAACAACAACTATTGTGGAGATAATATTGCAAGAGGTAAAACGCGGTTCTAAGATTATGGCATGTGCTGCCTCTAATATTGCCGTTGACAATATTGTTGAGCGACTTTTTTCACACAGGTACTTTGACTTAATTTTCTGAAGCACAACTTGTGATTTTGTTACTATTCAACATTGTATCTTGTATAATTGTTTTGAATTCCTATTATATTTGACATTGTTTATTTGTTTTTCCACACATTTTTATATCATTATAGCCTATCCATGGTGTGAATGACCATTAGTGTTGTCATTTGTTGGGTAAAATGAGTACTTAAGTCCTATGTGTATTCAAGTTTGAGGGAAAACACATTTGCACTAAAGAGTTTGTTAGGATCTCACTCGTCAGTTACCTATTACGTTTCTTTTATGTATACTTTTAGTATGAGTCTTTATGTATCGAGTTCGGGTTGTATGAGTCAAGTTTTTAGAGTTTAAACATTTTTATTTAATGTTTTAGGGTTAATGTCTTTGGTCTATAATAGACCCCTTGGGTCAGTGTACGTGTCATGAATGAAATTATGAATGTTCTATTTCTCTTTCCAATGGTTTTTTCCTCCTCACATTTCTAGTGTTAGGATTGAGCACGACTCTTCTTCTTGCTCTCCCCTCGCATTCTCCGTGTGTTGAGCTCGGATCCCCTTATATCTTCGCCTCCAACACCACCTCTGATGACATTACAGGAAAGACCCATTACTTCTTGGTATCATAGCGATTTGATCCTCCCCCATACATCCCCGATCGATCCTTCTCTTATCTTTCGTGCACGATCTAGAAGCTTGGACAACTTGACCCCTCCGACAACAACTCTTCCAACCCTCGGTCAGTCTTTCACCACACTATCAATCTTCATCAATCTTTATCACATTTGATCTTTTTCCGTTTGGATCACCCATTGTAGACCACATTGATCCCTTAGTACCCTAGCCTTGCACTTGTCAGAATCCTCAACTGCGCACCACGATCTTAGTGCTTACAGACGACGCCATCTGTGGAATCTCCACCGCACCATCTTTCCGCAAACCAGTTCAGCCGGAGCCTTTCGTCGCTGCTCCAGCCACTTTATCTTTCCACAGTCTCGCCCAACCTGAGCCTTTTGTCGCTTCTCTTGCTGCCGCAGTCAGTCCAGCCAGAGCCTTTTGTCGCTGCTCTACCCGCTTCTTCAAGTCGCCCTTATCTTCCTTGAGCCCACCAAACAACAACAGACCAACCCATTTCATGCCCCCCGCGACATCCGCAAAAAAATAATCCCAAACTTTTTATCCAATTAATTGATTAATTGGATTAATTGATTTAGTTAATTATTGCGGCATGATGACGAGCTCCAGTGAGCAAGCTGCCCTCTGTTCGATGCTCAAGAAGTTACTGGAGATGTTCGTGTCATAGAACTCCGCGCTCGCGTGACTCACCACCAGATTGATTGACGCTTTGGGGGGCGGTCCGACCGGAGCAACCATTGGTTCCACCAGCACAGCCATCCATCCCAGTTTGCCTTGCCTCACCGACACCTACGGTTTCTTCACTGAGGCTGATGAGTGCGCCACTGACACTCATGCCACCGTGGAACCCTGTAGGCCACCTCCTGACACAGCTTCCCCCATCCTCGCCGCCGATTCCACTACAACAATCATCGATCCCACTGGTGCTCGTAGACGTTCACTGCCCCATGCTATTCTTGACGCGCCACGACCACCCTTAGTTTTTCTCTTCCATAGTTTACACAACCGTCGTTGTCGCCACTTCTACCTATGGTCTTCATCCCGCAGTGTTTGCTCCAATCACCGGTTTTGACAGTCTCTCTCAATCCATTCCTTCTGACGCCCACCGGCCCACCCCTAGTCGACGTTGCCGCTTCTCATCGTTGCGGATCACCTTCAGCACAGTTCTCCGTCGCCCCCCGTTTGTCTGCATTCACTGGGCACATTCACCCCAACTCTAGAGTTTCTTGACGACGGTCTTCGTTCCGCGAGTGCCTTTGCCATGCCAGATCCCTGTAATCTTGTGTCATCTGTAAGCACGATGTCGGCCCGCCACTCGATGCAGCCGCCGCCACATCAACACGTTATCGAGAGTTATTTTAGAGGATAGTCAAAAAGCCAGATGATCACGTCGTGCAACCTTCATTTTAGCTTGAGAGCAAACTCGATTTGAAGGGCGGGCAGGATGTTAGGGTCCCACATCATCAATTATCTATTAGCGGTTCTTTTACCCATACTTTCATTATGAGTCTTTATGTATTAAGTTCGAGCTGTATGAGTCAAGTCGAGTCTTTAGTGTCTAAATGTTTTTAGTGTTGTCTTTCATTTAATGTTTTAAGGTTAATGTATTGGGTTTATAAATATATCCCTTGGGTCATTGTATGAGGCATGAATGAAATTATGAATGTTCTAGTCCTCTCTCCAGTGCTTTTCTCTTCCTCAAATTTATAGGGTTGGGGTTGAGCATGACTCCCCTTCTTCCTCTCCCCTCGTATTCTCCGTGGGTTGAGCTTAGCTCCTCCTGTATCTCCTCCATCGCTACCTCCGACGACGTTACGGGTTAGTCCCATAACAAAGTCTATGCTACTTGCTACTCTGAAATTCTCACGACCTCTTTCTTCCTTCAGCTACATGAACATGGTATAATAGAATGAAGTATAATAGAATGGTTTCTGTACTAGCTGTTGTATGCAAATACTATCACTTCTCAGTCGTAGTATGCATAAATCTTCTCAAGTGACTGGGTGTTACGCATGCGTCGCGACAATAACCGAGAATACTTTTATTTCAGTCATCTATGTAATTTTTTTTATCAAGGGAGTATAGGTAAATTGTATGCGAGTCTTTTTTCTATATAAGGAGGAGGTTAGGGTGTATTAATGTCATCTTTAGATCATTTAGGTTTTGGAATCTCTCATTTTGGAGATGAATTTCAAAGAAGAACCAGCTTCCTGGGGTTTGGCACAATCATCTCTCGTGATTTATATCTTGTCTTCAAGTTCATCTGCAATCTAAATTGTGTTTGTAACATTGGTACGACCTTGACATTTCTGCTCGCTTTTGCCGCCAGCTTACGCATTCGTTGGCCTCATCCCATAGGATTCATCCCTCAAAGGCGTCGATTAACAACCTACAACTCGCTTGATCCCACGACTGTTCATCTTCTTGCTACTTGTTCCGCTTGCTTGATCTTGGAAGACCGACCTCACTCCACCCAATTCGCGTGAACTCACCGTCTGTAGAATCGCCGCCCCACTCTCTCCGTGCCATCCTCGTCGGTTGTGATTTCGTCACACACAAGCCGACGCAGGACGAATCTATAGGCAGCGGATGAACGATGCCCTAACCCTAATGCAATGCAAAACCCAACGGAGAAATCAAAATCAGATAATAAATAATTAAATCATACGCATATGATTTTAGCAATAGTCAAATAATTCTTTAGGGCAAAATAAATTTCGGCTTTCCTCCAAGTGGAGGGCTAAAGCAAAAGAGCGCACGACGAATGGTTCCTATAAATCACAAGATAATCTAAAACAAACCACTACTATTCCAGAGATCCAAACAAACATAAAATCATAATACCATATATTAATATTGAGAATTAAAGTTTCAGAAAACAAATAAATACTCAAAAAATATGGGGGCTGCCGTGGAGGAGTAGATCCGGGTAGGACGATGATGCGGTGGCGAGATCTGATTGGAGGTGACTGTTTTGAAAGGTGGGAGCTGGTTTTAAGTAAATCTGTGTGGAAGTACAGATTTTAGATGAAGAGAGGGTAAGATCTGGAAGGGGGGTTGTTGGAGGCTTGAAGGATGGGCGGTGGATGGTTGGGGTTGCTGAAAAGGAGGGCGGTGACTGATTGTGAGGGGCTAGAAGGGACGACGGCCAGCAGGGAGGTGGCCGGAGAGGGTGGAAGCAACAGGGAGATGGCTGGAAGGGGGCGACAACAAGAAGAAGGTGGCTGCATGGGGGCGGATGTTGCTGGACAACAACCTTGATGGGTGGCGACTAGGGTTTGGAGGGTTGTGAAGGTGGCAGTGGAGGATTTAGATGGTGGAGGAAGAGGGCTAAGGGTAGGGGTTATTTTTGGGGAGCGGGAGAAGGCCTAAGAGTCGTCACATAGAGTTTCACGTAGTCGGCATCGTGAAGGGATCGCTGGAATCCGGGATTCACAATCTCCAAATTCTGCAATACCTGATGGTAGTCCCCATACAACTCTATTTATAATAAATAGATATTAGGGCGTCCCACCTTCGACGACTATGATTGAGCGGAGATGTGGTTGCCCGATTACATCAAAAATATAGTCAAAAAATGACAATATAATATATGAAATCGTGTCAGAACGATGAGCCGGATGCATCCGTGGAGTCGGATCATCGATTCAGGTACACCATATATGGTAAGTTGCCAATCGCCCCTAAACGAGCCCAAAACTTGGCCTCTGTCGCGGATCCGCATCTCAATTCCGCATCACAACCCTCACCGATCAACAACAATCACACTATTTCTTGCATCTGCCGCAAACCCTCATTTTGGCCTTTCCTTTCGCAGCATCACGGGCCTTCCCGAGTACTTACGACATCTGCTTATGCCCAAGGCCCGTCAAACGATGAAGAATCATATGGAAATCCTGGATCTTGTTGTCACCACCATCGACATGTAACGACCCTGACGCGTACGTAACAGCGTTACGGCTCCGCTCTCCAGGCATCGCTACCGGGCTGCAGCCCAAGCACCCCAACCCCTCTCCCTCCACAGGCGGGTTGTTGGTGGCCACAACCTCCCTTTGATGAGGTAAACTCTCCGGTTAAGCGCGCACTACGGGAACTTCCCAGGAGGTCACCCATCCCAGTACTACTCCAGCCCGAGCACGCTTAACTATGGAGTTTTTCCAAGTCTCATCACTACGGAGACTTGGAAAAACTCCATAGTTAAGCGTGCTCGGGCTGGAGTACTGAGATGGGTGACCTCCTGGGAAGTCCCCGTAGTGCGCGCTTAACCGGAGAGTTTCCCTCATCAAAGGGAGGCTGTGACCACCAACGACCCGCCTGTGGAGGGAGAGGGGTTGGGGTGCTTGGGCTGCAGCCCGGTAGCGATGCCTGGAGAGCGGAGCCGTAACACTGTTACGTACGCGCCAGGGTCGTTACACGACAATTCCCTTGAGGCTCAAGCTGAACAGTTTATGTCGATTATGGCACTGCTCCACAAACCATAACATATTTTGACCAACAATCTGGGACTTACATCGCATTTGCCTTGTGATTTTCAAGCCGGTGATCCCTATATGAACCCACTTTGGCACTCTGACGGGATTGCATCCTCCACCGCCCAAATCAATTGACATCCCAACATTTAATAGGACAGACCCACTGTGTTGGATTTCTCGCGCCGAGCAGTATTTTCACATTCACTAGACCACCCAGACACAAAAGGTCTTCACGACGCTTATTGGCATAGAAGGGTCCGTATTCTACTAGTTCTGTTGGCTCTACCAGTCCTCTCTTGGCCTCACATGAGCAACTCTCCCAGAGGCATTTATTCAGCGCTACAATCACGACTACTCCAATAACACGATCAAACACTTTTGTGTGGTCCTCTAGGCATGCCCTATCGACTCTTATGCAGACAAATTTATCGAGCTAGTCATGCATGTTCTAATTATTCGACCCGACCACTGCTTGGGATATTCTATGCATGACTTACATCCTCATATGTGAGCTTACCTACGCACCCTCCATCTATCCACCATCAACCAAGCCTTGGACCTCTACCTACTCGTGGAGGACAAATTCCTTGTGATCTCCAAGGACCCTCATTCTACCTCGACTCTCTCCAAGCCCCCTTACCAACTATACTTTACCCATAATCCTAAACCTCTAACGCCATGACTACCTCTACCTCCCCCACTTATCTTGCCTCCATGCAACAACCGTCCTATTCCCACTCTTTCGTATTTTCAACCTTGAGTATCAAGACTAGTGGAGTAAGGGATTGTGCTTCTGTTGGAAGCAACTTTACTCTCCTTCACATGAATGCCATGTCAAATATTTCCACGACATCATTGACCAATGACATGGAGGAAATCGACATAGATGACTTTGAAGCCCTCGAGATCATTAGCGCACCACCAGATCTAAATATTAATTTAAAACTAATAACTTCAACACTCCCCCTCAAGCTGGAGGGAAACCTTCAGCTTGAAAATATCATAAAGAGATAATGGAGGTAGGCTAAGTGGGACAAATCATCAGACGGGCTACCGAGAAAAATTCATCGGGGATAATTCACTTATAGGGCGGTCTCATACGACATAACCCTTTGGAATACATACAACCACCGGGGATACAAACCCACATGAGACAACCCGTTGGAGACAATTCAACAGACAGGCCACCGGGGATACTCCCACACGACACAACCCGCTGGAATACAGGTCAACCAACAACGACCATTCCACGTACCAATCAAGAAAGAAAATTGGAGACAAACAAAAAAATACATAAGCCTGGAGGGCCATGTGCGACTAAGGCGAGAGTCGAAAAATACCATCTGAGTCGCCTTTGTTCCAAACACTCCCTCACATGGGACACGCGTGTATGAAGGCATACAGTAAACATTCATAAAACAAGAACAACGACAATGCAAAGACTATTAAAGATACATAGTAACAACCAAATCAACACAAGGCTTCATGTTACCGCTAGGGAAGGAGAGGGGGGGGGGGCGGCGGTAGGAGAGTGCCGGTTAGAGAGAGAGAGATGAGAGCTAGAGAGAGAGGAGAGAGAGCAGTCCCCTTTCTTGTTAGATGATCCAAAGATAAAAATATTAGGGTTACAATAGTCCTCTTATATAATGAGGCACAACCAAACAAAAAGACTAGAAAGCCCTTAGGCCAAAACACTCTTAATTCTCCCCTTAACCCACTGCCGGGTCTCCTGCGGGTGCGCTATCGCGGACGACAATGCGATCAATATCGCCCGGCTCAACCGCGGCGCCATCACTGCCCTCCTGCGTGCGTGGTCGTCGTGCGTACACCCTCCACGCCGGCTCGCCGTCCTGCAGTTCGGTAACAATGCCTCCGTCTGGAAAATTCGCCTTGTCCTCAAGGCAGAAGTCCGGAAATTGACGCCGAAAATCCTTGCGGAGTAGCCACGTGCTCGCCGACGGAGGCCGATGTCGCCAGGCCACCCGGACTTCCTCGGGAGCACCGGTGCCGGGGTGGGGGGACCTACTTTCCAGAATCGCCGCCGGGTACAAGGGTGCCGAACCGGAGACATCAAGGTCGGCGGGAATATGGTCCAAGGTGGGGTTATCGCCGATGACCCGGCGAAGCTGCGAGACGTGGAACACGGGGTGAATCTGGCTGCCGTCCGGTAAGCGGAGGCGGTAGGCCACAACCCCAATTCGGTTGAGCACCTCGAACGGGCCAAAGAAACATGGTGCCAGCTTGGGACAAGCGCGGCGGGCGACTGTGAGCTGGCGGTAAGGATGGAGCTTAATGAACACCCTCTCGCCCGGGGCGAACTGCAAGTCCCGGTGTTTCCAATTGGCGAATGACGTCATTTTGGCCTGGGCACGACGGAGGTGCTGCTTCAGGCTGTCTAGAATGGCGTCGCGATCTTGAAGGTGAGCTGCTAGGCCGGCCACTGGGCACTCGCCCGGAAGGTGCCAGATGATAGAAGGATTAGATCGGCCGTAGACTGCTTCGAAGGGTGAGGTGTTGACGACATAATGATAAGCCGTGTTGTATGAATATTCGGCCCATGGGAGCCATTTCGCCCAGGTGCCTGGCCGTTCGCCAATAAAGCAACGAAGGTAGGTTTCAAGGCACTGATTGAGGACTTCGGACTGCCCATCCGTTTGGGGGTGGTAGGCGGCGCTCATTCGAAGGCGAGTGCCCTGCAGGCGGAAAAGAGTGGTCCAAAAACTACTCAAGAAGAGCGGGTCCCGATCGCTGACGATGGAGCGCGGGAAACCGTGAATTCGCACGATCTCGGCAATAAAACCGCCCGCCACGGTGGAGGCCGTGTAGGGGTGGCGTAGGGGAATAAAGTGACCGTACTTCGAGAGGCGGTCTACGACCACCAAAATGCAGTCGAACCCGGCCGAATACGGTAACCAGGTGATGAAATCCATAGCGATGTCCTCCCAAATGCGTTCGGGCACTCGAAGGGGCTGCAGTAGGCCCCCTGGGAATAATGACTCATACTTGGCCTTCTGGCAAGGAAGGCAGGCGACGACATAAGCCTTGATCTGGTGAAACATATACGACCAATATAATGAAGCGGCGAGGCGGCGATAGGTGCGGAACGCGCCGGCATGGCCGCCGGTCGAAGATGCGTGGAATTCCTCCAACAACCGTGGAATACATCCGGAACTGGCGAAGTGGACGAGGCGGCCGCGGTAGAACAGTCGTCCTCCGATGAGCGAGTATGGCGGGTGTGCGTCCGGGTTGGCGATGAGAGCTGTACGAATGGGTCCAAGCATGGGATCCCGTTCGACTCCCTCCTGGATATCCGTGCCCTCTTCCCACACTGGCCGAGTAAGGGACGCTAGCTCCGGTGCGTGCGGCTGGCGGGAGAGAGCGTCAGCCGCCCGATTAGTCTTGCCGGAGCGGAACTCGATCGAGTAGTCGTAACCCAGAAGTTTGGCAACCCACAGTTGCTGTGCGGGTGTGACAAATTTCTGCTGGAGGAGGTAGCGGAGGCTATGATGGTCTGTCCGTACTACGAACGACCGACCCAGGAGATACGGGCGCCAATGCTGGACGGCGAGGACGAGAGCCATGAGTTCGTTTTCGTACGCCGAGCGGCTTCGAATGGAGGTCGAGAACCCGCGGCTGTAATAAGCGATGGGGCGGCCGGATTGCATGAGGACCGCGCCGAGCCCGGTGCCCGAGGCGTCGCACTCCACTACGAACGGTTGGTGAAAATCGGGCATGGCCAGAACCGGCCCGTGCACAAGAGCTGACTTCAGGGCTGTAAAAGCGGCCAGGGCTGCGGCGGAGCACCCGAAGGGACCCTCCTCCGAGGTTTTCAGCAGTTGCGTAAGCGGACGAGCCAAAGTGCCGTATCCCTGAATAAATCGCCGGTAATAGCCGGTGAGGCCCAAGAAGGCCCGCACCTCGCGGACCGAAGTAGGCGTCGGCCAGTGAAGCACCGCCCTGATTTTGTCTTAGTCCATGACCACTCCATTGGCCGCAATAGTATGGCCCAAGTAGCTAACCTTCGGGGAGCCGAAGGTGCATTTTTTTTGTTCAGAACGAGGCGGTGGTGGCGAAGAGTGAGGAGGGTGGCCCGGACGTGTTGGAGGTGCGCCTGCCAAGTAGAACTGTATACCAAGATATCATCAAAAAAAACAAGAACATGCTTACGGAGTACTGGTCGAAAGATGTCGTTCATGGTAGCCTGAAAGGTGGCCGGGGCGTTAGTCAGCCCGAACGACATCACCAAAAACTCGAAGTGGCCATCATAAGTCCGAAAAGCTGTTTTGGGCACGTCTTCTGGCCGGACTCGAATCTGATGATAGCCGGCCCGGAGGTCCAGCTTAGTGAAGAAGGTAGCGCCGTGGAGTTCGTCCAGAAGCTCTTGAATGACGGGGATTGGGTACTTGTCGGCGACGGTTACCTTGTTGAGTTCACGATAGTCGACGCAGAAGCGCCAACTACCGTCCTTCTTGCGTACGAGAAGGACCAGGCTGGAAAAGGGGCTCGCACTCGGCCGAATAATGCCTCCCAATAGCATTTCCCGTACGAGCCGTTCGATCTTGTCCTTCTGAACATGCCCATAGCGGTAGGGCCGAACGGACACCGTGGACGTCTCCGGTCGGAGAACTATGGCGTGGTTGGTGTGGCGGACCGGGGGTAAGCCGGTCGGGGCCTCGAATAGATCGTGGAACTCATGTAGGAGGTGGCGGAGATCCTCGGGAGGTGGGGGAAGTTCGTCCTCGACGCCCTGAAGCGGCCAAAGCCACACGGAGAAATCCACCTCAGAGGTACGCTGAAGGGCGCGGAACAATACCGGCATTCGGAGGAGGGTCGAGTCGCCCGTAAGACAGTGGGAAATGGGCCCCTGCTGGAAGTGCAGTCATTGTGGCTCAATTGACCCGGACGTCGCGAAGTGTTTGGAGCCAAGCCACTCCTAAAATGACGTCAAGGCCACCCAACCCAAAGATGTAGAAGTCGGCCGTCACGACGCAGGTACCGAGAGCTATCGTCATCGCCTGACAGAGGCCCTGCGTCGGTCGGCGACGGCCGTCACCCAAACACACTGTGAAGGCCGGGGACGGTTGGAAGGGAAACGCCAACTCGCGCGCGAGATCTTCCAAAATGAAGTTATGGCTGAAGCCGTTGTCTATCATGAGAATGAGGTCGCGGTTCTGGAGGCGGCCGCGGAGCTTCATCGTGCGCGGGCCCGTGATGCCGCCGACCGAAAAGTAAGGGAGCTCCAAACAGTGGAGGCCATCCCCGTCCGGAATGGGAGGATCGGTGGCCGATAATGCGGTCGGGTCATCGACCTCCGTTGTTGTTTCCTCGAGATAGTCGTTGCCGAACAAGGCATGAATTTCTTTCACTGAGCAAACATGGTTGGGCGAGTATGGCTGGCGACAACGGAAGCACAAACCCCTCTTGCGGAGGTCTTTGTATTCCGCGTCCGAGAAACGGTGCGGCGGTCCGCGCCCCGGTTGAGGCCCCTCGGGGTGAGGAGTGTGAGGGCCTCCCTCCCGCGGTGCGGTCGGCCGCGACGGGATATGGTGGGCCGGAGGAACGGAGATGACCGATGAAGCAGGCCGGATGCCCAAATCCGCCTCCACGACGCGTGCGAGGTCAATGACGGCCGAGACGGTGTGGGGTTGATGCGTGCGGAGGCGGGAACGAATGGACGGACGTAGACCCTGAAGGAAGAATCCCAAATAGTGATCCGGAGGTAGCCCGGGCACGTGGGAAACCAATGCCACGAACTCATCAATATAGCTATCAAGGTCGGCCGATTGGCGAACGCTGCAGAGACGCTCAATGGCGGAGCCGGAGTACCGCGCGTCGTAGCGTTGAATCATTTCATTCTTCAATTCCGGCCACGAAATTTGGGGTTGAATCTGGCGTAGCCAACACGCCCAATGCAAGGCGGAGCCGGAGAGGCCGACTACGGCGGTGCTCACCTTGTCCTCGTCGGCGGTGAAGTGGAGATCAAAGAATTGTTCTGCTCACGCAATCCACCCCATTGGATCGACGCCCGAGAATGAGGGCAACTCCAGTGCTAGGGGGGGTCGGCCCACTGGGGTTTGCATAGCCGTTGGTCGCGGCTCGGTCGCCATTAGCGGCGGAACGAAGGGCTGGCCGAGGAGGGAGGTGGACGAGTTAGTGGTCGGCGTGTGAGGCACGGGTAGGAGGAGCTCCAGGCGGGCGAGAATGACGGCGGTGGTGTTGGAGGTGGTGAGGGCCGTGGCTTGGAGGGCGGACACGGAGGCCCGCAGATCGGCGAGGTCGGCTTCGTGGGCGTCAGCCCGGGCGCGGAGATCGTCCGGGTTGTCGGAGGAGGCGGCGACAGCGTTCCGAGTGGAGACCGGCATGATGCGGATATCCGGCGGCGCGGCGGCGGGCGGATCGACAGGTCGGACCAAATGTTACCGCTAGGGAAGGAGAGGGGGGAGGCCGGCGGTAGGAGAGTGCCGGTTAGAGAGAGAGATGAGAGCTAGAGAGAGAGGAGAGGGAGCAACCCCCTTTCTTGTTAGATGATCCAAAGATAAAAACATTAGGGTTACAATAGTCCTCTTATATAATGAGGCACAACCAAACAAAAAGACTAGAAAGCCCTTAGGCCAAAACACTCTTAGTTCTCCCCTTAACCCGCTGCCGGGTCTCCTGCGGGTGCGCTATCGTGGGCGACAATGCGATCAATATCGCCCGGCTCAACCGCGGCGCCATCACCGCCCTCCTGCGTGCGTGGTCGTCGTGCGTACACCCTCCATGCCGGCTCGCCGTCCCGCAGTTCAGTAACACTTCATCACCGACGAGAGAAAAACCACCGACCAGAAGGGGTAACAACGTTTTGAATCGATAGAAATACGCGAGTTAGCTACATAAGGCGGCTTGATCTAGAGCAGCGGAGAGACCGAGGCTGGAATTCATCAATGTGATGCAAAAACATCGAGGGCAGAAGCAGTCGACGAGATGCGGAGCAACCAACGACGGTTATGCCTTGAGAGATTTGATCTGGAAGGGAGTTCATTCTCTTCGAAGAAGCAACCAGATGGACGGGATTTTCAAATGGATAAGCAACGACATGGATGGGATGATCGAAAGGACCGCTCCGAATTGTCGACAGAGAATTCGACGAGAGCGGGCATAGGAGCGTTGACGGGCTCTGGATCTTGAGCTGGGAGGTTCTCGATTGTCAATGAGAAAAGGAGCAACAACAAGCTCGATCGTTGATGAGGACTGGAGGCGAGATTGTCGATTAAAAGCATGAAAAAAGACATCCTTGCGACGTGAATAACGTCGATGAGCTGCAGCCAGCGGAAACATGATCAATAGAGGAAGTTGTCAATGTCGTTGACAATGAGCAACAGAGGGGTTGTCGTCGGGATAATATACGAGATCTGCAACAACTTGCAGAGGATCGTTGACGAAAGAAGCAGTGTGATGCGACTGGAACAGAAGACGGAAACGACAGAATCTTCGTACATGACAGTAGATCGTCAAAAGGAGTAGTTGTGAAAATCACATCGTTGGCGGGATTCACATCGACAGAAGGAAGCGTATTCTTTATCGATTAGCACCAGACGGGATCTGCGAATGGGCTCAACTAAGGAAACAACGGAGGGGAGGCCCGACGTTTGGAAAAGTGGCTTACGGAAGACATCACGCGAGCGGATGAGAGAAAGACTGGAGTAGTGAATGAGATTGATGCCCTTTTCACGTCTCGTAGAAGTAGTCGAAGCACGCTTACAGGAACGAGAGAAAAAATGTCATGGCGGAAACAATTTCTTCTATGATACCATGTTAAATTAAGGAATAGAAATAGACAGTGTGTTTTATTTTTCCTCAAAGAGGCAATTTATAGAACGTATAATGACTCACAAACTCAAAATCACAATGTTGGACTAAACCCATACTTACCTAAAGACTATCACATGAAAATAAATATTAATTTAAAACTAATAACTTCAACATTACACATGCTTAGGATGACAACTTGGAATAGTTTTATTTTATCCATATGTATTTTTTTTCTTTATGACTAGCATTTGTGTAAATTATAAGTGAGTCTCCTTCCTATTTAAAGAGGACGTTATGGTGTATTAGGGTGACCTTCGGATTTTAGGTTTTGTGATCTCTCATTTTTGAGAGGGACTTCAAGGAGGAACCAAGTTTCCGGGGTTATAGGTTAGGCATGAGTATCCCTCGGGATTTGTATCTTGTTTTCAAGTTCAACTGCAATCTAATTTTCATGTTTGTAATATAGA
Source organism: Platanthera zijinensis (assembly GCA_039513925.1). Classification (NCBI taxonomy): domain Eukaryota; kingdom Viridiplantae; phylum Streptophyta; class Magnoliopsida; order Asparagales; family Orchidaceae; genus Platanthera; species Platanthera zijinensis. The sequence goes on from CM077079.1 coordinate 278,744,061, forward strand.
GCATTTATATCACAGAACAAAATCTCCATTCTTTCCGATGTCTCAAGCTTCTGATGCAGCCCACCTTCTTTTTCAACCTAGAGATCCGACTCATAGAACAACAAACACAACTTTTCTTTTTATCGGATCACAAAACAAGTCTTCCTTCACAATTGTCTTTGATCTATTGTCATTGCTTGTTTATTGCACAAAATAGTTCTCTGAGTTTTTCCTTTGCTCATTCAGATGCTCATTGTCTTTATAAAACTACTAGTTTATCTAGATTTCATTATTTACTAATAGTTTATATGAATTTCATTATTTTATCACTTTTATAGATTATCATTCCAGATTGACTTGGTCGTATCTGCTTCCTGATCATTTTGTGATTTTTGGTATCCTTCTCTCATGTATTACTGAAACCGACACTCAAATTTCTACCGTTGATAAGGATAGCAGGACAGAGAGTAAGAGTCGTGACTTTTAGGAGACTTTATCTCCTTGGGTATTATTCATCAATTTCTTGCTCTTATACACCACAAAAAATTGTATTTCAGGGAGGAGTTACTATCTTCTTCTTCAAGTATTCTAGTCTATTATGCTCCCTCCTGTCACTTATTTATATTTCACCGTTTTCACCATATGTTATCTTATTAACGGTCTCTCATCCTCTATTCTTGACTTTGTATCATCATTCTCCATTCTCTTTCCCTCCACTCCTCTTTCCCCTACCCTCTCTTTCATGTAACTCAAAGTTTTGGTTGAATGTGTTATTGATGCAGGTGTAGATTGTAAATGTGGATCCCCTAAAATGCAACCTTAAGTGGAATGTCGTGCGCTTAACGACAAACCCTGATGTGGGTGGAAATGCAATAGAAATAGGCCTATTGAAAAGTAACAGTAAGCAATTAATTAAAATTAACATAGTCAGGAGCATATTCATTCACTTAAAATTGGATTTCGGGCGCACTTTAATTCACAAGTAATAGCGGCGCAAGTAGTTCAGGCGTGCGACAAATAAGTTCTGCATGTTGGACAATCTCATGGAAGAATCATATGCTAACACATCCACTAAATATAGTTCATGCTTACGAAATAGTGAACACAAACACCAAACTATGATTTACGCGTGCAAATGGCAACATAATGTGATACTGTGGATATCCAAGGGCTACCGGTCACTTCTAAAGATGGGTGCTACTGAGTAGATGCCGTGAGGGGCTTGGGTGGAGTGAATGGCTAATATAAGGATAAGGATTGGGGGAAATGAAGGTGGTTAGTGGTCGTGGAGGATGACGAAAGTGGCTCGGTGATTGGAGAAAAGTGTTGCAACAGGTGTAAGCGGCGTCGGAGAGGGTGAAACTAAGGGTTGAAGTGTCGGCGATGGTAGGATGGTTGTTTTACGGTTTGAGTGTGAGCGTCGCATGGCAGGGAGGCGGGGAAAGTCGTGGTATACTGTCAAAAAGGGCGATGCGATGCTGGATGAAGGTAATGTGATGCGACGTTGAGCGAAAGAACGGGATGGGGCATCGAGCGAAAGAACGGGATGCGACGTCGAGCGAAAGCACGGGATGCGTTGTCGAGCGTAAGAACGGGATGCGACATTGAGCGAAAGAACGAGATGTGGCGTCGAGCAAAAGAACGGGATGCGGCGTCGAGCAAAAGAACGGGATGCGGCGTCGAGCGAAAGAACGGGACACGGCGTCGAGCGAAAGGACGGGACGCAGCGTCAAGTGAAAGAACGAGATGCGGTGTCGAGCGAAAGAACGGGATGTAGCGTCAAGCGAAAGAACATGATGTGGCGATATGAAGCAGCGGGAAACGTCGATGTATGGAGTAGCGGGATGCGACGTTGTGGAAGAACAGAACCCCTTGAGTCGCACCAAGGGAGGCCTCTCAAAGTCTCACTATGGGAGAGGGATCAACAGTTTCTGATGAAGCAAACTATTGATGCCCCCAAACCGCTGCCTGCATGCGTGCATAAAAAGAGCATAACTGATTGGGCACATAGATTGGACGACTCAGAATGTCCGAACCGATCAAGTATTAAATATAACTCAGAAAAATAAAAATAAGTACATGAAATTGACTCGGAATGACCATCCGGACGCATCCGTGGACTTGGATCATCCGCACTAGTAGCAGATCACCGCCTCCTGTGGGAATAAATGTATTGTGGTTGGCGATCTCCATCAGTTATGTTAATAGCTTGGGTTATTTTGCGACAAATTGCCACGTACTGTGATCAAGTATGTTTTTGTGAGGTACTCTCAGACACAAAAGGCACTATGTGTGTTATTTCCCGGCTACCCATAAGATCACGACCTCTATTGATGTTGTTTTAGTTGCTAGTCTTTATTATTCGCAAGTAGTATATTTTGTGTTATTTCCCAACTGTGGGTAGTTTGGTTTTTTTGGTTTTTTCTAGGTCTAGTATTTATACGTGTAAGTGTTCTCCTTTTCTAATTAATTGGATTTCACGGTTCAACTTGGTATCAGAGGAAGCCCTAGCCACTCGCGCTACTGCTCTCTTCACTCGGTCCTTCTTTGCTCTTGTTCGCGCAGTCGCGCGTCTCTCCATCGCTGTCGTTTTGATCACGTCTCTTCTTTCCCTTGCCTGATGCGGTCTTGAGGCGGATTGGATGCGGCCGCTGACTGCTGAAGAGGTAAACGCCGCCATCCTCCAATGATGCCACCGGATCTCCGCCGTTTCTTATTCAAGAAGTGTTGCCGTCGCAGAAACTCTTCGCAAGGGGACGCAACAACCGCAAGCCATCTGATCCGCGATGATTCTCCTTGCTCCTGCCACCCATAATGCTTTTGTCCCCCCATGTGATTTTGCAGTCTGTGATTCAGCTGCATCCAGTCATCTCTACTGCTTCCCGCTGTCAGTCATATGTAATACTTCTCTTCCCGCTTGATTGATCCTTCTTCAATCGATATGGGTGACTTTTTGGACTCGTCATCGGGTGTGATTCAACCTCAGATGAGTGGCCCTCAGCGGTCCTATGACCACTCTGACTTCTTGAAGATTACCACGGTTCTGTTAGACTACACAAATTACCTTGAATGGTCCAGGGCTGCTCAACATGTCTTTCACAGCCATCATGTGTTTGGTTATATTGATGGAGCAGTTACAGAGCCCCCCAAGTCTGATCCCTCCTGGAAGCGAAGGGACTCAGAAAACTCTCTGGTTGTTTTCTGGTCTCCTTCACTCGATGTCCCCGAAGGCCTATTGGAGTTACATGTTGATAGACTCCACTTACGAGATATGGACTCACGTCCTTGAGACATACTCTCAAATTATTAGTTCTACACAAGTGTACGAACTTACCCGCCGCATTTTGGAGTTGCGGCAAGGCTGTGACGGTGTCATTCTTTTTTTGGGGTTCGACCGTCTGTATCAGGAATTGGACTATTTTCTACATTTCACTCCAGCATGTACTGTGGATGCCGTTCAGTTAAAACAACGGAGGATCGGTTTTATCTCCATGTCTTCTTGATGGGCCTTAACACGGAGTTCGATATGGTGCGGACACATCCTCCACCGCTCTCCTCTCCCGTCTTTTCGGGAGGCATTCAACATGGTCCTTGGTGATCGTCGGAAGTCTCTCAGTGTTATTGCTCCTCATAATCGCTCTGCTCTGACTAGTGTTAGCCGTGGTCCTGCCTCTAGTCTCGACTCATCTGGTCCTACTTGTGATTATTGTGGTCGCAGAGGCCACACTCAGGAGTTGTGCTACAAACTTCATCCACATCTTGCCCCCCGTGGCCGTGGTCGTAGTCGGGGACCTGGGTGTGGAGGCCATCGCCAGGGTGTCCCCAGGCCTCATGGTGCTGCTTACTCTACGACTGTCTATGACAAGACATTAGGTGTTGTTTTTGGTCAACTCACTGCTCATGAATTAGGTGCTTTTCGTCATCTGCTCCACTCACAGCCTGATATGTCTCCCGGTTCCCCTACTTCTCTTTCTTTCATTGCTATGCCTAGTTCTCACACGACTACCGCCTCATCTTCCGAGTGGATGGTTGATTCTTTTACCACCCATCATATGACTGACTTCTCTTCAGGTTTTATCTCTTATACTTCTTTGTCTGATAAGGACAAAGTCATTTCTGCTAATGGTAATTTGTCTCCCATTGCTGGCAAGAGCCACATCTCATGTTCTCCAACTATTACACTTCCCTATGTTCTTCATGTTCCCTCTTTTCCTCGCAACTTACTTTCCATCAACAATATTACTAATTCTCTTAATTGCTCCGTTATATTTTTTCCTGACACCTGTGTTTTTCAGGAGCTGAGTACAAAGCGGAATATTGACAGTGATATGAACCGTGGTGGTCTGTACTACTTGGATCCTCAGCTTCCCTCTCAGGCCATTTTCTGCTCTACTATTACTGCTGATGATGTTCGCCGCTGGCACCTGCGCCTTGGACATTCTTCTCCTGCCTATCTATAGAAATTGTTTCCCGCTTTTTTACTGTTTTTACAAAATTTTGTATGTGATGTATGTGATATGTTCATACATGTGCGACATAATTAATCACATTTATCTTCTCCTAGTAGCACCCCATTTGTTGTTGTTTATTCGGATGTTTGGGGGTCATCTCCCGTTTTATCGTTATCTGATTTCCGTTGTTTTGTTACGTTTATTGATTGTTTTTTCGCACTACTTGGGTATATCTGTTGAAAAAGAAGAGCGAAGTTTTTTTTTGTTTTCAAACTTTCCATAAAATAGTGCCGACCCAATTTAATGGCTCTATTCGTGTCCTTCGAAGTGATAATGAGGGGGGGATATGACGACCGTGGAGCGCTTGGGTCATATCTTACTAGTCATGACATCATTCATCAGATCACTTGTGTCCACATCTCTACCCAAAATGGGGTTGCAGAACGAAAAAACTGACATCTTTTGGATGTTGCTCGATGTCTGCGATGCATCTCCCCAAGTCCTATTGGGGTGATGTTCTTACCGCTGCCCATCTTATCAACCGACATCCATCTCGTGTTATCAGTTATGTTACTCCCCTTGCTCGGCTCTCTACCATGACCATCGATTATACTTCGCACCTGCCACCGTGTATCTTTGGATGTGTCTGTTTTGTGTATATCCACCAGTCACCAACCCCACCAGGATAAATTTGACCCTCATGCTTACCATTGTGTGTTCCTTGGCTACTCCTCCACGACGAAAGGGTATCAGTGTTACCATCCCCCTCCAGGCGTATGTTTTGTACTATGGATGTTACCTTACGAGAAGGAGAATTGTATTTTTTGCATTTGACTCACTCTCTTTGTCAGGGTGGAGAGTAGTGATGATATTTGTATAACTCGTAATTCGTGGAAATCAGAAGTACTCAAGCAGACGGCTATTCGCAGACTATTGAGCGAGCTTGGGCGAGAAGAGGCGAGCATAGGCGAGTTTGGGCGAGTACCTCATGATTATGGTAGAGTAGCCCTAGATACTCACTGACAGAGCCTAGATACTCGCATATACCCCTCCCCCCAAGGATTTCTCTATAAATAGTCCCTCATGGGTACTAGAACTGACACTTTTGGAAGAGATGGAGGTCCCCCCAAGTGGATACTCGCCAAGTCCATGTCTGCCTAGTACCTCGCCCAACCTTTTGATTGCGGAGGGGAAGTTTCTCCCAAACTTCCTGGTACGTGGTGGGACCTCCCTGCTGGAGCACTTGGGGTGTGCTTATAGATAGTTTCCTCTCTCGCGCGCTAGCCATTTGAATTGTGACGTCGGACCGTAGAATCAGTAACCTTAGACTGCCTTTATCCGAATTTTGTGGTTGGGATTTTCCCGACTTCAACACTTTGGTGTGGTGAGCGTGGATTGTAGCCGAGGAAGAAATTTTTTCGAGAAGACTTCATAGCTTAAGATGGCGAGCCGGAGACCAAAGACAGCAACTCACGAGCATTCGACAAAGTGGGAGAGTTCTCGGCAAGGTGTGCGAGTTTTCTGGTTACTCGCCCATAAGCGACTTTGCGTAGACGACTTTCAAGCTCGGCGGCTTCATGTGGCGAGCTTCCCTATTACTCGCTCAGAAGCGAGTTCCAAATTGCGACCTCCTTATGCGGGCTCCAGATGACGACTTCAGTTGACCAGTATATGCAGGAAATTTCATAGAGGTTGGCAAGTTCCCTTGTTGCTCGCTAATAGGCGAGTTTCATATGACGACAACCCTATGCGAGAATATGCAGAAGAGTTCATGAAGGCGAGTTGCAGACGGCGATATACCAGCGAGTATATGCAGGAGAGGCGAGTATCTTTGTTACTCGCCTATAGACGAGTTGAAGAGGCGAGTATTTTTGTTACGCGCTCATAAGCGAGTTCTGCAGGTGACTTGCTTGCAAGGCCGTGAGAGCTCGGAATCTGGGTGAGTTCTAATGTCAGAAGTGACACTTACCCTCCGCCTAGTTCATCTCCTTTTTCAATAGTGGTGCTTTTCATACATGTTCGTACTTACGGGTGCTTTGGTAAAGCCCGTACGTACTTTTTGTATGATTGATAAACAGGGCGAATCACGATGAGTTCACCACCAGGGAAAAACATACAAGATGTTCTGCGAGATCCTACTTGCGATGATCTCCTCCGACAACCTACATTTCATGAGACGGTTTACTCATGACATCTTCAAGCTAGTATTCTACGAGCTCCTACTCATGATGCTCTTCATGCTTACTGGGTGCTCTCTTCAATTCCGTGAGTTCCATACTCGCGAGGTTATCTCTTCAACTGCTACGGTGCTTTCCTTTAATTTCGTGAGTCTATACTCACGAGATTACTACTTCAGCAACTATGGTGTTCGAATTCTGCGAGTTTATACGCGTGAGACTATCGCTTCAGCAACCAGGACGCTATGTTATTCATTTCATCTCCTCAAATACCTGGAGCGGGGATGACCTGAAAAGGTTCTACCCCTAGAGGTAACATGTACTGCTCATCTGTAATGCTATTTCTGTGTTATTTATACATTTCCTCGCCCCCGGAGGTACGAGTGTTTGCGAGTTGTCTTCTTTGTGTTGTCCGTCTCAAGATAGCTAGGAGCAGTGAAGTCCAACTCCACGATCGATTTAGGAAACCTGCGCTCGACCTGTTTCTCCTATTTAGCCAGGGCGGACGATGGGATGATGCCTCGGGATTTAAACGTTCTTGTAAGACCGAGCCCCTGCATTGACGACCGAGATCAGCTCCCCCCTTATATGTCGGCCTAGCTACCCCCGATTGCATCTCTCCTTCGACTGGAGGAACTATCAGGAACAAGTCTGGACGCTAACCTCCTGAACTTGATGAAGGATTGACCTCACCAAGTGATCCCTTGTGCAAAAGCGTCATCGGTCTTTTGAGAAGACTAAAATGCCTGGTCTTAACGATTGTTGGTCCTGTAGCGCAGGACGCGGCTCTGTTGTTGTCAAGGTAGGATAGCCCGCCATGCTTTTTGAAACAGCTGTGCAACTAAGCTCTTGAAGGTATGAGTTCGTGGAAGGATGGTGGACTCGAGCGTGTATGTACTGTAGCCCCCCTCCCCCCGAGGGTCATTTCCCTTCGCTTGTACGCTAGCCTTGATAGCCAGGTGGCAGAGCTATAAGCGATCTCCACGGTTGGATTGGGAAATGAGCCTTCAACCTGTTTCTCCTAGTTAGCCCAGGGCAGACGATGGGACGATGCCTCGGGATTTAAGCGTCCTTGTAAGACCGAGCCCCTGCATTGACGGTCGAGATCAGCTCCCTCCTTGCATGTCGGCCTAGCTACCCCCGATTGCATCTCTCCTCTGACTGGAGGAACTATTAAGAACAGGTCTGGACGTCAACCTCCCAACTCTACGAAAGGAAGATCGTCGTCTTTTTAGAAGTTTCCTTCATCTTCAATGACGTTGATACGTTTAACTCTTTGGCTATCTCATAAGCAGCATGCGAATGACTTAAGCATTGATAGAAGTCCTCGAGTAGTGGAGTTATCGTAGTCCGAGTCCCTGCACAATCTCCTCTCCTGCATATCGGCTACCAACCCCCTCGGGTGAGATTGACTCCTCGTGAGAGTGTTGTCGTAGTCCGTACCCCATGTACGAGCTCCCCTCCTGCAGGCCGACTAATTGCCTCCCGAGTCGACCTCCACCTCCAGTTGGCTCGGCTCCTGAGAGCTGTCGACTCCACCTCCAGTTGAGTTCGGCTCCTGAGAGCTGTCGACTCATCTCCTGTTGAGCTCGGCTCCTGTAAGATGTTGATTCCTCGTGAGAGTGTTGTCGTAGTCCGCACCCCCTGTACGAGCTCCCCTTCTGCAGGCCGACTACTTGCCTCCCGAGTCGACCTCCACCTCCAGTTGAGCTTGGATCCTGAGAGTTGTCGACTCCACCTCCAGTTGAGCGCGGCTCCTGAGAGTTGTTGCCTCCACCTCCAGTTGAGCGCGGCTCCTGAGAGTTGTCGACCCATCTCCAGTTGAGCTCGGATCCTGTAAGATGTCGCCTCCACCTCCAGTTGAGCGCGGCTCCTGAGAGCTGTCGACCCGTCTCCAGTTGAGCTCGGCTCCTGAAGATGTTGCCTCCACCTCCAGTTGAACTCGGCTCCTGCGAGGTGTCGACCTCTTCTCTACCTCTAGTTTAGCTCGGCTCCTGCGAGGTGTCGACCTCTTATCCACCTCCAGTTGAGCTTTCTCCTGCTAGGTGTCGACTATCTTTTCCACCTCCAGTTGAGCTCGGCTCCTGCTAGGTGTCGACTATATTCTCCACCTCCTGTTGAGCTCGGCTCCTGTGAGGTGTCGACTCTCCACCTTCAGTTGAGCTTCCTCCTTATTAGGTGTCGACCTCTTTTCCACCACCAGTTGAGCTCGGCTCCTGTTAGGTGTCGACTCTATTCTCCACCTCCAGTTGAGCTCCTTTCCTGCAAGGTGTCGACCTCTTACCCACCTCCAGTTGAGCTTCCTCCTACGAGGTGTCGACCTCTTCTCCAATTCAGTTGAACTCGGTTCCTGTGAGGTATCAACCTTTTCTCTACATCCAGTTGAGCTCCACTCCTATGAAGGACCTCGTACGACACATCGTCTATCACCATCTCTCCGAACTACGGGTTCAACATTGTTTTTCCAAGCTCGTGTCGAGCTCGGAAAAAACGGGGATTGTGTATAACCCGTAATTTGGCGTGATCAGAAATACCCAAGCAAACGGCTATTCACAGACCATTGGGTGAGCAGAGATGAGTTTGGGCGAGCAGAGGCGAGTTTGGGCGAGCAGAGACGAGCTTGGGCGAGCAGAGGCGAGCAAAGACGAGTTTGGGCGAGTACCTCGCGAGTAGTCCTAGATACTCGCTGACAGAGGCTAGATACTCGCATATACCCCCCCAGGATTTCTCTATAAATAACCCCTCATGGGTGCTAGAAATGACACTTTTGGAAGAGGTGGAGGTCCCCCCAAGTGGATAGTTGCCAAGTCCATACCTGCCTAGTACCTCGTCCAGCCTTTTGGTTGTGGAGGGGAAGTTTCTCCTAAACTTCTTGGTACGTGGTGGGACCTCCCTGCTGGAGCATTTGAGGCGTGCTTAAAGATAGTTTCCTCTCTCTTGCGCTAGCCATTTGAATTGTGACGTCAGACCGTAGAATCGGTAACCTTAGGCTGCCTTGATCCAAATTTTGTGGTTGGGATTTTCCCGGCTTCAACAATATTGATGCTTATCCTACTGATGCTCCCCTTCCGCTTTTTCCTCCCACTCCTCTGCAACCAACTCTTCCGGGTCCCATGACAGATGACTCCTATCCCGCCACCTCTTCCGGGTCCCATGACTCCTATCCCGGTTCCTCTGCCGGATACTCTGATCTCTCTTTTTCCTCACGTATACCACCGTCGTTCTTTAGGTACATATGCGACTAGAGTTTCACCTTTACCAGTGTCCACTTCTACCTTAGATTCGGTTGCAAATCTGCATGTTCCTCTTGCATTGCTGAAAGGTAAGGCTACTTATATTAAATACCTTATTTCTAATCATGTTGCTTACCACCATCTTACCCTGGCCCATCAGACCTTTGTTTCTTCACTCTCCTTTGTTGTTATTTCGAAGACATGACAGGAAGCTTTGGGTATCCCGGTATGGGCTTAGGTTATAAAAGAGGAAATATCCGCCCTAGACAAGAACCATACCTGAGATATTTCCTTCCTTCCTCCTGGAAAAAAACTATTTGTTCGAGATGGGTGTTTTCCGACAAACAGAACCAAGATGGTAAGGTTGAACGACACAAGACACGATTGGTTGCCTAGAGATACACCCAAACTTCGGGAGTTGACTACCAGGAGACTTTCGCTCCTGTGGCTAAGATGGACTCCATTCGGGTGTTGTTGTCGTGCGCTGCTTGCATGGACTGAGATCTTCATCATCTGTATGTTAAGAATGCATTTCTCCATGGTGAGCTTGATGAAGAGGTATACATGAAATTCCCCTGAGTTCGTGAGGAAGGGAGCTGAAGGTCTTGTTTGCCAACTAAGGAAATTTCTATATGGGTTGAAACAGTCACCCAGATCATGGTTTGACAGATTCCTCACAACCATGCTCAAATTTGGGTACAAGCAGGCGCTGTCTAATCATACCATGTTTATTCGGAGATGCGATCAGAGGATTGTGGTTCTTATTGTCTATGCAAATGACATTATGATCACCGGTAATGATATTGAAGAGATTGTGAATCTCAAGTCACTCTTTTCTGCTGAGTTTGAGGTGAAGGACTTGGGTAGATTGCGATACTTCCTAGGTATTGAGGTAGCTAGATCCAATCAGGGTATCTTTATATCTCAGTGAAAATATATATTAGATCTTTTGCAGGAGACCGGGATGCTTGACCGTATTCCTGCGAACACCCCTATGGAAGAAAATCATGAGATTGTGGAAGACGGTGACAATGATTAGATAGATGCATCTTGCTACCAGAGATTGGTTGAAACACTAATATATCTATCTCATTCTCATCCCGATATTACTTATGCGGTAGGCATTTTGAGTAGATACATGCATGCTCCTAGGATCAGATATCAAGAGACAGCATATCATGTGTTACAGTATTTAAAGAAAGCCCCTTGCCGTGGTCTCTTGTTCTCCAAGAACAACCACTTGAAGATTGAAGTTTTTACTGATGCTAATTGGGCTGGATGTCGCGATCGGAAATACACAACAGATACTGTTCCTTCGTTGGTGGAAACCTTGTGACCTGGCATAGTAAGAAACAAAATGTGGTGATCAGATCAAGTGCTGAAGCAGAATACCGTGCTATATCACAAGGTCTGTGCGAGGGTCTATGGTTGCGTACCGTTCTACAAGATTTGGGTTTCTCCGAGACCTCCCCCTTTTCCTTGTTTTGTGACAACAATGCAACGATTAATATAGCTCATAATCTAGTCTAACATGACAGGACAAAGCATGTTGAGGTTGATCGACACTTTGTTAAAGATTACTTGGATAAAAAACTGTGGTCACGCCTTTCGTCCATTCTAAAGATCAACTGGCGGAAGTGTTCACTAAAAGCTTGGGAAGTGATGTGTTTATTGATGACATCCACAAACTTGGAATGACCAACATCTTTCATCCGACATGAGGGGGAGAGTTGCGAGTCTTTATTATTTACAAGTCGTATCTTTTGTGTTATTCCCCAATTGTTGGTAGTTTGGTCTTTTTGGTTTTTTCTAGGTCTAATATTTATGTGTAAGTTTTCTCCTTTTCTAATTAATTGGATTTCACGGTTCAATTGCTTTCCTTGAGGATCAATCCTTCCTTTCTTCTTCGTCTATGACACATGTTCCAAATTGGCCTTGTTCTTATGTTCTTTTATTGTTGATCTTCCTGTTCCTTTAGGTGAAACTCCATCTCCTCCACATTCTCCAAATTGGACTTGTTCTTATGCCCCACTGTTATTGCTCCTTGCATTCCTTCAAGTGAAACTCCATTTCTCCCTGCTCGTGATACTCTGACAACTTCACCTTTCCCACTATCACCTCCTCCACACCTTTTTCACTATCACTACGATCATTTTTTTATTTGCCTCAAAGTTCACTTGCCGAACCCACCGCCTACTTAAGGTACTGCCTTAACAGAAGATCTTTGTATTGTCATTCGGAAGAGTAAGAGTACATGTACTGATCCTCCTTTGAAGATTTTTATCTCATTACATCATTTAACTCCATCACTTCACATATTTGCATGTTTTCTTCTCTTAGATTAAGAGCAATGAGAACATTTTTCATTATTTATATCACAATTTTGAATAGATGATCGTAATCCAATATATGATTAAGTTAATGATTAAGTTAGATAAAGTGATCTTATAATACCATTAGCTTTTTATCATGTTAAGTATTATAGTAGACTCACAGAAATAAAATCTACATGAAGAAAGTAGTGAAAGCATAATCAAGTAAATAACTGAACTTGTTGGTAATAGTTATTACTAGCAACTAAATGTAAATCCTATGCGAGCTCTGTATTTTACTGGAAGTTTTCTTTTTTCCAATCTCACTAATTCCACCTTGAATTATATAACAAAATCCCCTTTTGAACTTCCCATTCTTCCAGAGTTAGGTTGGTGCGGTTGGGACATCCTGCACGTTTGTTGCCCCAGGTGCTGGAGAGCGCCCTTGATGCACAGGTATTGACAAAATTTTCTTGGCTGATTTTACCCCAAGAGATATGTTTATGGAATTAACCAGATGATTTTAGATGCTACTTTAAAAAGCATGGCTTTACATTTTAAGATAAATATCTGTGCTAATTCAACTGAGGACTAATTAAAATTTTGAAACAAATACTCCAAGGGTATTTGTAACTAAATTGATGTAAGATAGTAAGTTGATGAAAGAAATAAAAAACATGATGACATTTTTTGTTTCGGAAGTTAAGAGATTGCAAGGTTGATTCATGTGTCATTAGGTCAGTTATCAGGTATGTGTTGTTTTATTGCCATGTCTATCTTGTAGAAGGATTTTCTGACATCTGAAGCACATTTGATATTTTTTAAATTATTTTTTCATTTTGGAATCAGTCTTGACTATTTGTATTCTTTGGATTTTTTTGTATGTGTTAGCAGGGGCGGAGGTACAAGGGGGGCTAGGGGGGGCTCAACCCCCCCGGCAGGGGCGGACGTAATAAGGGTCCAGGGGGGTCAATTTACCCCCCTGAATTTTTAAAAAAAATTTATAAGAGGCCGGTCTGATCGCGATTCGTATAGGGTTTAATTTTAAGGGTTTTCGCCGTCTCCTTCTCTCAGACAGAGTCGCGCTCGCGCCCTGCCCTAGCCGTCCCCGTCCGGCGTCCCGCGTCCGTCCGCCGTCCCCCAGTGCCAAACGCCCTAAGTCCCTAACACCGACCGCCGCCGACTCTGCGACCTGCGTCCTTCCTCCCTGGCTGCTCGTAGAGGCCCGTCGACCGTCGTCCAGTGCAACAGTGCTTTCGTCCGCCCCTTTTCTTCTTCCGGCTAGACCAGTGACCAGGTTATCTTTTCTCTGAAATCAAAAACCCTCTTCTTTGTTTTGGTTTTGGTATTTGGGTGAAGGGACACTCATTTCGAATATTTTTTTTGCATATCAAGCTCCGACAATGGATCAGTTTGAGTTCAATCTTGCTCAAAATCTATTGATTGTGAATGATTTTTTGGTGAATGATTGTATTTGCTGCATCATATTCGGCTATTGCTTTTAGAAATGTAAAGTATGATTCAAGTACTAAACTTTAATGAAACATGGGTTGCTCGAGGTCGAACAAGACGCCATCCTGCTGGATATGAGCCGCGTACAGTTGAAAATCATTACCGAATTGATTTGTTCAATGTTGTGGTTGACTTGACATTGTCAGGATTAAATCATCGCTTTTCTATTACTGCATGTGAACTTCTAAGCCTTACCTCTTATCTTGATCCTACTGACAATTTCAAATCGTATAAGGTCCATCAAGACAAGATTCTCAAGTTGGCAGCCATGTACACAACTGACTTCAGGGATATTAATCATATAGCGTTAAAGACAGAGTTGATTGAGTTTCTCATGATGGTAGAAGATGAGGAAAATGCTGCACTCTTTGAACCTGTGAAGTCTAGCTTGAAGGAGCTCAGTCGAGTACTTTATAAGAGCAAGTTGTTGACTGTGTTCCCTCAACTATCTAAGCTGATTCGACTAATTTTAACGCTCCCAGTTTCTACTGCAACTACCGAACGAGCTTTTTCAGCAATGAAAATCATCAAAACTCGTTTGCGCACGACTATGAGTGATGATTGGTTGGTTAATCTTATGATTATCTATATTGAAAAGGGCATTGCAAAATCTCTTGAAATAGATGATATTGTAAAAACATTTGTGGGTTTTTCATCCCGTCGTCTTCCTATCCCAAAATAAATAAAAATTTTCTTGTATCTGTGATTATGCATGATCATAATTCATAATGATCTCATTCATCTGCAATGATATGGAGCAAGCAGAAAATTTGTATTAAAGTCCTTAAATAAATATCGCTGCCAAAAAAAAATTTCGGGACGCTGCCCCCGAACCCCCAATCAGGGGGCGCTGCCCCCCGAACCCCCCCAGAATCCGCCACCACTTAGCCCCCCTAGTTACAATTCCTAGATCTGCCCCTGTGTGTTAGGTAGACGGCTATCGTAAAATTTAGTCACCCTTATGAATAAGGATCATTTGAGAAATTGTGCAAAAGTTAGGTTGTTCACCCTAAGGAATGCGTCGCATGATCTGAATGTGACGTTTTGGCAAGAACCGCTGCATCTCCAGGACTTGGGTGTAGTGTTAAATATGCAAAAGTTCTCGTTGTATGGTCTGAATGCGTCGTCTTAGCAAGGACCGTTGTACCTCCGAGAGGACTTGAGTGTAGTGTTAAATAGGCAAAAGTTCTCACATATTACGTGTCCTAGGGAAGTATGTCGTAGGAATTATGACCGACTTAAGTTTGGTAGTTGGAATATAAGTACGCTAATGGGGAAAACGATGAAAGTAGTGGATACGATGATTAGGAGAAGGATAAATATTTCATGCCTACAAGAGACTAGATGGGTGGGTGAGAAAACTAAATTTTTAGATAATTCTGATTTTAAATTATGGTATACAAGAAAAAATAAAACAAGCAGTTGAGTAGGTATTATTGTGGATACTACTTGGAGAGATGAAGTTGTTAGGGTAAGTAGAAAATGTGATAGAATTTTAGCTCTTAAATTGATTATAGGAAAGAGAACTATTAATGTGATCAGTGCTTACACAGCTCAAATAAGATTAAGTGAAACTATTAAAGTATTATTTTGGGAAGACTTAGATAATTTAATAAGGGAAATCCCACAAACAGAGAAGATTTTTATAGGAGGAGACTTAAATGAACATATAGGGAAGGAAAATATAGATTATACAACCATTCATGAAAGATTTGGATATGAAGAAAGAAATGAAGAACGAACTATTTTAGACTTTGTCGTAGCATATGAGCTAATTGTGACAAATACACTTTTCATAAATAGGGAAAAACATTTAATTATGTTTAAAAACGGACCAAATAAGTCATAAATTGATTATTTTTTGACTCGCAAAATTGATAAAATGATTTGTAAGGATTGCTAAGTCATACCAGGAGAAAAATTGATAACAGAACATAGGTTAGTAGATATATAAATTAAATATAATAAATTTAAGATAAGAACAAAAATGTTGTCAAAAATTCGGTGGTGGAACTTGAAGATGAAAAAACAGGTTGCTTTCAAGACAATAGTTATAAAACAACTAGTTGATGATCCCTATGTTGATCATAATGTCTCATGAGAAGTTATATCAAAGTTTGGCTTTAAGCCTTTATCTCTTTACCCTTATCTTAGATGAGCTCACCAGACATATCCAACAAGCAATACCTTGGTGTTTATTGTTTGCGGATGATATCGTTTTGGTCGATGAGACGCGCGGAGGTGTATACGCAAAACTCGAATCTTGGCGAGTCAATTTGGAAAAGATGGGTTTTAGGTTGAGCAGGGCAAAGACAGAGTATATGAAGCTTAATTTTAGCAGTGCAAAAGGGATGGATGACTTCATTATTAAGTTGGGTGATCAAGATATTTCTCGTAGTGAGTGTTTTAAATATGTTGAATCGATGGTTCGACAAGACAAAGGTATTGATAAAGATGTGACACATAGAATTCAAGCGGGTTGGTTGAAGTGGAGAGGCGCGTCAGGGATCTTATGTGATCGTAAAGTACCATTAAAACTTAAGGGCAAGTTTTACCGCACTGCAATTAGACCAGTGATGCTCTATGGTTCTTGTTAAAGATAAGATAAATTAGCCCATTAGGGAGGCCCATGTGTATTGACCCATGTATAGTTCCTTTAGTCCCACATTGTATATGTAGGAGTCTCTCCCTTTTTCTACCTCTATATAAGTGTATGTAATCCTATTCTTTGAGAATAATACAATTAAGGGTGATTTTCTCTCTCCTGTTTCTTCTACTTCTACATGGTATCAGAGGAACTCATCCCCTCCTGCGGTCTCCAGATTCTATCCGCCTCCTTCTACTCGCCAGCGACCTGCCTCCTACCCGCTCCTCTCTCTCTAGCCGCTTGACTACTGCGGCCTGCCTCTTCTAACCCGCTTCCTCTTCTCTCTGTGGTTCCACCCTCCTCCCCAGGCTTCTTATATCCTCCTCTCTCTGACTCGTGGGGTCCACGGGTTCTCTTCTACTCGCTTCGACCGTAATCTTGTTGCTGCGACTTGCTTCTCGCCGCGGCTTGCTCTTAGTTGCCGCGACTTGCTCTTAGTCGCCGCGACCTACCTTTTCTTCCTTCTTCTCTCTTGTCGCCGCGAGCTGCTTCTTCTCGACGCGACCTCCTCTTAGTCGCCGCGACCTGCTCTTAGTCGCCGCAGTCTGTTCTTCCCTTAGTCGCCGCAACCTGCTCTTAGTCGCTGCGACCTACCTTTTTCTTTTCATCGCGAGCTGCTTCTTCTCGCCGTGACCTGCTCTTAGTCGCCGCGATCTGCTCTTAGTCGCCGCGTCCTGCTCTTGTCGCCGCGATCTGCCTCTATTCGCATCTTGGCCTTTCTCGCTGCGGTCTAATTCAAGTCGCTGCGACTTGTTTCCCTCCCCAGCTCGCTGCGCCCTGCTTTCTTCTCTTGCTTGTTGCGGATTAATCCGTGTTGCTCGCCTTTCCTCTCCTTTGCGAGCTCTTGCTGCAGTCCGCCGCTTGTTCCGTTCTCGCGGTCTGTTCTGCTAGCCGCCCGGCCTGCCCTCCACTGCTTGTCGTTCGGCCTGTTTCTTCTATCCGCCATGGCATCCAGTGACTCAACCGCGGCTACCTCCTCTCTGCCCACCCATGCTGCTGCCCTGCCTGCCGAGGTGCGTGATGAACTTCGCATCACCACTCTCTCTCTCTCAGTGGAAAGACCAACTTTGTCGAATGAGCTCATTTTGTTCATGTCTTCCAGACAAAGGATCTGGGTAATCTGCGATACTTTCTTGGACTTGAGGTTGCAAGAAGACCTGATGGTCTGATCTTATCTCAACGGAAGTATTGCATTGATCTTCTACAAAGTGCGGGCTATTCTGGATGCAAACCTACAGACACTCCGATGGATATGAATCATAAGCTGTCGGCACATGACTCTGGGAATGACCCTGTTCTTACCAATCCAGAGTACTATCGACGCTTGGTGGGGAAACTAATCTACCTCACAGTTACACGATCTGATATCTCATTTGCTGTTGGAGTTGTAAGCCGATTCATGCATACTCCTCGGACCTCTCATCTCCAGGCCGTCGAGCGAATTCTCAGATATCTAAAGAAGGCTCCTGTACAAGGACTTGTTTATAAACCATCGACTTCATTATCTCTGGTTGTATACTCTGATGCTGACTACACAGGGTCTCTTGATGATAGACACTCCACTACTGGTTTTTGCACCTACCTCGGTGGATATCTTATTACCTGACGCAGCAAGAAACAGACTGTTATTGCTCGCTCATCTGCTGTGGCAGAATATCGTGCAATGGCAGCAGTCGTATCTGAGGTCACCTGGCTAGAGGGTCTCCTCAAAGATATGAGTCTCAAACTCTCCTCTCCTGCTATCCTGCTCTGTGATAGTCAAGCGACCATACATATTGTCAAGAATCCGGTGTTTCATGAGCGCACAAAGCATATCGAAGTTGACTGTCACTTCATTCGGGAAAAGGTTCAATCGAAGAAGATAGTATTGGAACACGTCTCGGCATCCAGTCAAGTTGCTGATATTTTCACCAAGGCTCTCTCTCGGACTTTGTACTATCAGTTCTTATCCAAGCTTGGCACTTATGACTTGTACGCTCCAGCTTGCGGGGGAGTGTTAAAGATAAGATAAATTAGCCCATTAGGGAGGCCCATGTGTATTGGTCCATGTATAGTTCCTTTAGTCCCACATTGTATATGTAGGAGTCTCTCCCTCTTTCTACCTCTATATAAGTGTATGTAATCCTATTCTTTGAGAATAATACAATTCAAGGTGATTTTCTCTCTCCTGTTTCTTCTACTTCTACAGTTCTGAGTGTTGGGCAATGAATTATGTACACGAGCAAAAAATGGGAGTTGCGGAGATGAGAATGCTTAGGTGGATGTGTGGACACACGAGACTAGATAAAATTCAGAATGAATATATCTGGGATAAGACAGGAGTAGCACCAATTGCAAAGAAGATGCGAGAAGCTCAACGTTTTGACACGTACAAAGGAGACCATTAGAGGCACCTGCTAGGCGTTGTGAGAGTCTAGTCACTAGGCATGTTAAACGAGGGAGGGGTAGACCAATAAAGACTTGGAATGAAACTATAAGGAAAGACATGATGTACTTAGGCATTAGTGAGATTATGATAAAAGATAGGGCACAATGACGACAAAGGATCCATATAGCCGACCCCACTATAGTGGGATAAATGCTTGAGTGTTGTTGTTGTTGTTCTCTTTAAGTGAACATTGCTTGTCATGTTTGACATTTTGTTGGACCTTTTTTTATAACCTGGACTTATACAATTAAAAATATTTTTATTATCACATAGTTTCACTAGTTGTTACGCACGCTGTGTTACATTTTTAGCTTCACTATCCTAATTTTGACTCATTAATACGCATTTAGTTTTGTTTCTTTTTATGTATGGCGAGTCTTCATATTTGTTAATCACATAATCACGTCTTTTGCAGGTTTTGCGAGGGGACAACAACCTCTTGGCGAATGATATTAGGAAGGAAATGAAGGTAAATCAAATTGAGTCTATTTATTAGCAGTTACAGGAGTTGGTAAAATTTGTTTTGTTTTGTTCTTGCAATGCAGAAGATTTACCTGCAGCTAAATTTGTGGGTGCTCTTTGACATTTTGTACCCTGCCTGATGCATTTTAGTTTCTCTGTTTATATTTGATGTTAATTCCGCGCATGCTACATTTCACTTATAAGATTATGTCCCCAGGTTTTAAGCGAAAAGTTGCTGAAGTCCAAAGACAGGACTATCAAACGGAATATTAGGAAAGAACTTAGGACGCTCTCTAAAGAAGAGAGGAGAAGACATCAATTGGCTGTAACAGATGTGCTAAAGAATGCGGATGTTGTTCTGACAACATTAACTGGTGCTGCTTCTCGCAAATTGGAAAAGATTTCATTTGATTTAGTTATAATTGATGAAGCTGCTCAGGCACTTGAGGTGGCATGCTGGATGGCTTTGTTGAAGGTTTGTTTTCTTGCATCCTTCTAACATTAAGTGTTAGTGTTTATAATCTTATGAAACTACCAACGTATGCCTAGTGTCTAGTTACCCTAATTTGATTGTTGAAGATATGAAGCATAAAACTGTTTCAGAATGGCCTGTATAATGGGACACTTAATCAACACAAACACCTACAATACATTAAACACATTAGAAGCAAACGTGTCACATGCCTAGAGATTCCAGCTCATTGTTATACATCTAGGCGCACGAGATTTAACTCTTTTTCCGGATGGAGGAGGTTCATTGGGGATATGGAGACTACAGTGAGCCTTGAAGGGGATAGAACAATCTAGAAGCAAGTGAGGAACTCTAGATAAGTGGAGATGACCCTTGAAGAATCTAAAGAGACTTAGGTTATTATAGATCATTTTATAGTATTGTATTTCTTATTATGTAAATAATCTAAAAAAGGTGTAGAGGGTTCTAGGGATTTCATGGGCTAGAAATTTTTTGACATTCCTTTCTATGGAGGGAAAATGTGGAGAGGGCTATAAAAAGAGAACACTACTCTCATTTATATCCACCTTGACTTTGAAGCAATAAGGCATTCTCTCTCTTCCGAACTCTCTTCTTTCCTTGTGAGCGTTGTTGCATTTTACTGCGGAGCGATGAGCAATGCTGACTTAAGAGTGTAGGTCCTATGGTTAATAAGATTTTGAATGCAAAACATCTAAGTGTTGCGCGGGTTTAGGGACATAATTCCCTGGTTTCATGTCATTTGGTATCATAGACATGTTCGAGAGGATGGGCGTGATGGTATGGTCGAAGAACATGAAGCACGCTTAGGAAGAACACCCGCATGGGAAGAAGGATAAGAGGGTCCATAAGAGCTCAAAGGATTTACCAAGGTTTTCAGAACCGGACGAAACATTGAACCGGAAGTAGGAGAAGTTCAAGATTGAACCGGTTGAAATGGGGTTGAACCGGGTCTAACTACATATGCATAGACTGTGAGATATATTGTCATGCAAAACAAATTAGGATAAGTAGATACCTAATAAGATCATAAGATATTTATATAAAAATATATTAAAAATTAGTCGCGACATATTTATTTAAAATATTAAATCAATCTGAGTCGAACCGTAGCAACTTAATAGATAATCAATATTATGTCAAATATGTGCATAAAAATAATATACTAATATTAAAAAAATTAAATTAATTTGAAAATAAAAAAATACAACAACTACACTCAAGCCTTTATCCCACTATAATGGGGTCAACTATATGAATCCTTTGTCTCCATTGTGCCCTATTTTTATTCATAATCTCACTAATGCCAAGTACATCATATTTCCTTATAGTTTCATTCTAAGTCTTTATTGGTCTATCCCTCCCCCGTTTAAGATGCTTAGTGATGTAGGGTAGGCTGTGGGGTGAACTCCTAAGACACCTGCTAGTGACGTGGGGGTGGACTCACCCTAACCAATGACTATATGCGAGATGAAATTAACCAGGCGTTAAATTAATTTAAGCAACAAGTCAAAATATAAAACATTACATTCATTCCGGACAAGAGAAACGATTTCTATTCGGCAATTTAGGCAATAGCGTTCCTTCGCACAGAGGGCTAATTTTAAGCGCGCGGCGAATAAGGCGTCCTGCAAGGCAAGAGTTTCACAGGCAAATACAACGTGCTATAATTCCGTCAATCACAAGATCCACAACGTGCACAACATATATTAAACCATCAACAATAAAATCCACATAAACAAGTACAAAGTGCTGAATTAAAATTCGGGCTGCAGGAAATATACGTAGATCTGAAATTTCGGAGGCTTGGATGGACTCCGGGTGGTGTTGAGACGAGATCGGGCAAGGGGGAAGGTGGATCCACGTGGGGGAATGAAAGGGCTGCTGTTTGGGGGGTGGAGGAGGGCTGTTTGGGGTTACCGGACTGGTTCCGGCGGGATCCAGCCCGATCTGGACAGATCTGGTCGGATCTGTCCAGATCCGGTGAGGGCTGAATATGTGGCTGGTGGGGGCTGAGTTTGGTGGCTGTGGAGGGGAAGGTAAGGGGCAGCGGTAGGGGGGGTTGGATGGTGGTGTGCTGGGCGGTGGGGAAGGGCTCAGGCAGCCCAAATCTGGGCGGAAAAGGTTCAGGCGGCGGACTGGTGGAGGGCGGCTGGCTGATTCAGGCGGTGGGCTGGCGTGGGATGGTGGGCTGGTTCAGGCGGCTGACTGGTTCAGGCGGAAAACCAGTTGGGGCTGGCGGGTTGGATGGGGAAGAGGAGAAGGGAGGGGGAAAAAACAAAGGAACTTACCCGAGGCGTCGGCACCAAGGGGCTCCACGGCGTCGGCACCGCGGAAGGATCACCGGAAGGGAGGAAGAAAACCTTTCCCAAACTTCAGCAATACATTTTCCTGCAGCCCTAATAGATCTATTTATAAGAAAATAGGATTAGGGCAACCGGAATCGACGGCTATGATTGGCCGGCGGTTCCGACCCCATAACTACATGAAATAAAATCCAAAATACATAATGTTATATATGAAACTGAATCTAAACGACGAGCCGGACGCAACCACGGAGTCGGATCGTCGATCCGGGCACGCCATATATGGAAAGTCCTCAATCAGCCCCGTATGGGCCCAAAATTCGTCCTCCGCTGCTAGTACACATCTCTGCTCCGCATCATTCTCCTCGGCTTGAAAGAATTCATTTCCTGATGAATAGCGATCAGAATTCTTTCGATGTAAGCCAGGTAAGACTCGATGAGGTCCATCAGAGGTCGTCCATGTGTCGTCCCTGGGAAAGTATCCTCGCCAATCAACTCCTCCGGACTGAAAAGCTTCCATCTCTGAAGAATGGAGACGGTCGTACTGAAGTCGAAGTCCCGGGGCGAGTTGATCCAACTCTGCAGCAGCAATCCAGGTGTCGTCAGTGAAGGGTCGCCCAAGCCAACGAACCAAGTAGCGGCACACGAGCCCATCCGTAGAGGGTACGAACTCATGCGCAATGCTCTCAGTAATCTGCTCGACCCTCAGCACTCGGGGAAAGCGATCCGGTGATGGTGGTGGTGCTTCAGGTGAAGCCAATGGTGATGAGCTCCTGGGGAAGTGGGAATCAAGTGGAGGCTGGGTGGCGGGAGAAAGGGGTGGTGGTGTAGGCTCGGGAGGGCCGCCAAGGTGGGGATCGGGGTACCCGTGAGGTGCGAAGTAGGGTGTCAGGTCCTCAACATTGAACACAGGGTGGATACCCATGCTCGCAGGAACGTCCAGCTTGTAAGAATTCAACCCGATCCGTCTCAAAACTGTGTAGGGCCCAATTCGCCTGGCGCTTAGTTTCTTAGCAGGCCCCTGAGGGAGCCGCTCCGCACGGACTCGTACCATCACCTGTTCGCCAACCAGAAAATGTTTTTCCCGTCTATGTCTGTCGGCCTGTTCTTTATAATGCTCGTTGCTTAAATTGATTTTACGCCTGATAGACTCATGCAACCCATGCAAATGACGCGTGAAGGACTCAACAGACTCATGCAAATGATGCAAATGACACATGATCGACACAACATGCTCTCTATGAGAAGATGTAATAATGACCTGAAAATCTATCAAGGGAGGCGGCCAATCAGGAGGCTCTCTCGGCGGAGTGTAGAAAAACTCATCTCGGGAGAGACGTGTGTTCAGGTGACCGCGCGACACAGCTACCCTCAGGTGCGAACCCATGAAGAGCAACATGTCGCGCAGGGGTCGTAACACATCAGGGGGCTCGCCAGGAGCTGTGTAAGAAAAGTCATCACGGATGCGACGTCCACCTGACTGAGAATCGTGTATATCGGCTAAAAGATGTGACTCTCGAGTGTGGTGCGTGTCCCCGAAAAGAACGAGCTCGTCTGGTGGGTCAGCAGGCGGTGTGTCCCAAAACTCATCACGAGTGAGATGTGTCAAAAAGTAGGTCATCAAAATATGAGTAGGCGCAAGTGTGCTCAAGGTAGGACCTACATACGTATTTCTCCACTCACGACTCATCTTCTGGGGCAAAGCCAGCGATGATAGGGACAGAGACGTCAATAACTCGAAACTCATAGACAAACGTCTCATCTGAATCTCACCTTCACCAGGAAGTGGTGGATCATCAGGAGGCTCAACTGGGGGCTCGTCATGGAACTCATTACTAAGCTCAAGGTCCTCTAGATGAGTACCAACATAAGGGGTAGTGTCCCCCTGAATGGATGACATGCCCACTACGAGATCAACATTAGGTGCTGAGCTCTCAGTCGCGATGTGACTCAGGGCCATGATAATGGGAGAATGACATAGATCTACGCTCAAAAATGGGTCTGTGGGTGTGGTATCAGGACGTAAGTCCAGGGTAAGGATGTTAATCAACCTATGACATGCCAGAGGTGGTGGTGTGGGTGAGGGGCACGACACTATAAGCTCAAGAGGTCGCTCTGGCTCACTCTCAATCGGGGTCACGAGAGACAGGTCAGAAACAAAAGATAGACTACTCACTGGGCTAAGCAACTCGCTGGGGTGAGAGTAATCCCTATCAGGTATCCCTGCTGCCTTGTCTGACAGAACAATGGTAGGCAGAGCGGTGTCCTTGGTGTGGGAGGAGCTCGTACTGTGGAGGCCAAGGCGAGAGTCCCCTCGATCAGCTCTTGCGGATCTCAAAGACTGCTCGTAACGTAGGGCGAGCTGATATGTCGACTCGAGGGACTTCGAGCTATGATAAACTACCTTAGTACGGATGTCAGATCGAAGCCCAGATCGAAATCTGCAAGTGGTCATGGCTGGGTCCTCTCGGATATCACTCCTCACCACTAACTCATCAAAGAGATCCCTGTACTCAGTGACAGACATGAGTCCTTGCTGAAGGGAAAATAATTGGTCGAGCAAGTGACTCCGATACGACGAAGGCAGATACCTCTGACACAATAAACGCCTCATGTCCACCCAGTTGGTGACGCGATGAAGACGGTCTCGCTCACGGGTCCTCTCAACGCTAGACCAATAAGCTCTTGCCTGGTCTAAAAGTCTAAGTTTCGCGAACTTGACGCGATGCTCACCGAACACCTCAAAATGATCAAGATAATGCTCCATGTCCACAAGCCAATAACTGAAGGACTCGGGACTCGATGAGCCATCAAAGGAAGGGGCAACGGTACAAAAATGACTCTCAAGATCTCTCTCGGAATGACGATCCTTATAATCAACACGGTTCGCTCGCGTGTACGGATAAGCACGACGATAGTCATCATAATGATCGTCCCTAGCATGGTGAGGTCGTGTCGGTGGGTCAACACGATCCCTGAAAGTGGTGTGCGAGGAGCGATAATAATCACCATGATAATGTGAGAGTTTCTCTAAAGGGGTTCTATAAGGTCGGATATAGGTAGATTCGGGATCCCCAAATAGAGGAGACGAACGATGACGGTAACTAGACATAAATGAGCCTAAAGACTCTATAAAACCTACCACTACTGAGCATACAAAACGGCCCAACCTCCCTCTGATACCAACTGATGTAGGGTAGGCTGTGGGGTGAACTCCTAAGACACCTGCTAGTGACGTGGGGGTGGACTCACCCTAACCAATGACTATATGCGAGATGAAATTAACCAGGCGTTAAATTAATTTAAGCAACAAGTCAAAATATAAAACATTACATTCATTCCGGACAAGAGAAACGATTTCTATTCGGCAATTTAGGCAATAGCGTTCCTTCGCACAGAGGGCTAATTTTAAGCGCGCGGCGAATAAGGCGTCCTGCAAGGCAAGAGTTTCACAGGCAAATACAACGTGCTATAATTCCGTCAATCACAAGATCCACAACGTGCACAACATATATTAAACCATCAACAATAAAATCCACATAAACAAGTACAAAGTGCTGAATTAAAATTCGGGCTGCAGGAAATATACGTAGATCTGAAATTTCGGAGGCTTGGATGGACTCCGGGTGGTGTTGAGACGAGATCGGGCAAGGGGGAAGGTGGATCCACGTGGGGGAATGAAAGGGCTGCTGTTTGGGGGGTGGAGGAGGGCTGTTTGGGGTTACCGGACTGGTTCCGGCGGGATCCAGCCCGATCTGGACAGATCTGGTCGGATCTGTCCAGATCCGGTGAGGGCTGAATATGTGGCTGGTGGGGGCTGAGTTTGGTGGCTGTGGAGGGGAAGGTAAGGGGCAGCGGTAGGGGGGGTTGGATGGTGGTGTGCTGGGCGGTGGGGAAGGGCTCAGGCAGCCCAAATCTGGGCGGAAAAGGTTCAGGCGGCGGACTGGTGGAGGGCGACTGGCTGATTCAGGCGGTGGGCTGGCGTGGGATGGTGGGCTGGTTCAGGCGGCTGACTGGTTCAGGCGGAAAACCAGTTGGGGCTGGCGGGTTGGATGGGGAAGAGGAGAAGGGAGGGGGAAAAAACAAAGGAACTTACCCGAGGCGTCGGCACCAAGGGGCTCCACGGCGTCGGCACCGCGGAAGGATCACCGGAAGGGAGGAAGAAAACCTTTCCCAAACTTCAGCAATACATTTTCCTGCAGCCCTAATAGATCTATTTATAAGAAAATAGGATTAGGGCAACCGGAATCGACGGCTATGATTGGCCGGCGGTTCCGACCCCATAACTACATGAAATAAAATCCAAAATACATAATGTTATATATGAAACTGAATCTAAACGACGAGCCGGACGCAACCACGGAGTCGGATCGTCGATCCGGGCACGCCATATATGGAAAGTCCTCAATCAGCCCCGTATGGGCCCAAAATTCGTCCTCCGCTGCTAGTACACATCTCTGCTCCGCATCACTTAGTTTTAAAAATAAAATATAATTCAAAAAATTATTTAGCTGCATGTATTGAATTGACATCAAATATTATTAAAAAAATATATGATATATATATATATTAATATATATAGTTTCAGATTTTAATATCAAAATTTAAAAATAATTTAAGATTATAAATTTATAATAAATATGGTATATATTTATATAATATTTAATATGTATCATAATATTCATTGAAACGAACTAACAATACTAATATTACATATATTTATATAAACTGTACTTTTAAGTTACAACAAAAAGCATTTGGCAGTGTGGATGTGTGCCAAAGTTATTCTCCTAGAGACCCAGGTTCGATCCCGGGTGGCATCCTTCATCAATTTTAGAAATTTTAATTAAAAAACATAGTTTAATCCCTGCCCAAGACCCGCCCAACTGAGCTAAACCCGCTTTGGTTAGAGATTTTACGGACAGACCATCCGGTTCACCGATTCTTGACTGGTTCTCGGCGGGAGCGGTTTTAGAACCCAAATCGAACCGCCCGGTGCACCGGTCGGCTGTTCGACCGGTTGAACCGGCGATTCGGTCCGGTTTTCAAAATATTGGGATTTACTGGAGACATTACAAACCTGAATGGAGTTTGTCATAGGCAATGTTCAAGATTAGGCATGGGACGCGTTCAAGTGCTTAAGGGCCGTTATGATCAGATGGCAGGATGTTAACGACGAGTTGCATGGACCTCGGGCGGATGAGGTGCTGCAGCTTATGGGTATTGTTGGGTTGGGATGTGTGTGTGTGTTGGGGTGGGGGATCTCAAGTTACATGACGACGATAGAAGTGTGAAACCTATCTCACGTCATCCTAGAGCTCAAGTTTCCATTGACCAAAAGATATTCAAGTAGATACAAGTGGCCTTATATGTATATATTTAAAATGCATTAAAGAAAATTATTTAGAAAGAGTTCATAGTCCTCATATAAGATTATCAAAAGCATATGTACCCTTTAATCTTTACATGGGGGAGGGTGAAGAGATAGAGAGGCAATGTGAGAGGAAAAGTTTTTCCTAGACCTCTTAAACCTACCAAAGTAGATAAAACCCAAGGGAGAGGGGGGGGGGGGGGACCAAGTGAGAGAGAGTGATTTTTTAGGCTTTTTATTATTCATTTTTTATCTCTAAACTAAAGTCTTGGGGAGAGGGGGATCAAGTGAGAGAGGGCCATTTTTTTAGTTTTTTTATTATTCATTTTTATCTCTAAAATAATGCTGCAAAATGTTTTTTGCTTCATTTTCAAATTAGTCGCATGGGCGAGCTTGGTAGCTTGCACTACAGAGCATTGGGTTATTACTTTGGGTGCACACTGGCGGAGTCCGTGCACACCCAAAGCTTCTACGGTCGTCAGAGTTCACAAGAGTAGTTGTGCACGAGGGGAGCCTTGTACACAACTTTTAGCATATATATAAAATATGTGATGTACGGAATTAAGGAAAACACTAATTAGATAATTAAATTTCCCGCACCGGTCTTTATCCCGCATCTTCGATTATGCTCTTTGATCGCCATGAATACCGTCTCCCTGTCAGGTCCTTCCATGACAACACTTCCCTGAAAATTTTGCTTTGTCCTCAAGGCGACAATCAGGAAATTGACAGATGAACTTGTCGTGATCCACTCAAGTAGAATTCGTGTTTGGATGGTTCTTCCATTGTGTGAGAACCTTTGAGGAATTGAAGTATCAACTTGCGGTGTGACACGTACCTACGATGATCTCTAGGTCATATATGGGATGGAGTCAATCGCTAATTTGTCTAAAATCGAAGTTTTGACTGTATGATCGTTAGTCAATCACCCTCTTGACCTGAGACATGAAAAACTGAATATATGCCACTATATGGTGGGAGCTGAAGGCAAAAGGCTACTACTCCTATGCAGACATTAATGGAAAATGACTCATAGCAACTTGTCGAAATCTTAAGATGAATCCAGGCCCTTCCATGACAACACTTCCTTGAAAATTTTGCTTTGTCCTCAAGGCGGCAATCAAGAAATTGACAGATGAACTCGTCGTGATCCACTCAAGTAGCATTCGTGTTTGGATGGTTCTTCCATTGTGTGAGAACCTTTGAGGAATTGAAGTATCAACTTGCGGTGTGATCACACGTACCCAAGATGATCTCTAGGTCATATATGAAGATGGAGTCAATCGCTAATTCGTCTAAAGTCGAAGCTTTGACTGTATGATCATTAGTCAATCATCCTCTTGACCTGAGACATGGAAAACTGAATATATGCCACTATATAGTGGGAGCTGAAGGCAAAAGGCTACTACTCCTATGCAGACATTAATGGAACATGACTCATAGAAGCTTGTCAAAATCTTAAGATGAATCCAGGTCCTTCCATGACAACACTTCCTTGAAAATTTTGTTTTGTCCTCAAGACGGCAATCAGTAAATTGACAGATGAACTCGTCGCGATCCACTCAAGTAGCATTCATGTTTTGATGGTTCTTCCATTGTGTGAGAACCTTTAAGGAATTGAAGTATCAACTTGCGGTGTGACACACGTACCCAAGATGATCTCTAGGTCATATTTGGAGATGGAGTCAATTGCTAATTCGTCTAAAGTCGAAGCTTTGATTGTATGATCGTTAGTCAATCACCCTCTTGACCTGAGACATGGAAAACTGAATATATGCCACCATATGGTGGGAGCTGAAGGCAAAAGGCTACTACTCCGATGCGGACATTAATGGAAAATGACTCATAGCAGCTTGTCGAAATCTTAAGATGAATCCAGGTCGCCACTGTGATATGGTGATGTGGGTGGAGCTTGATGAACACCATGCCTCTTACTTTTAATGTCATGTGCCTGCATTGTTTGTTAGTCCGTGTGATCATTCGTTGTTGGGTGCAGTGGAGGTGAAATTACAATAAGCGCAATCTCATCGCGGTCTTAAACAAGGTTATGGCCCCCCACGACCACCTTAAATATGGTTGCATCAACTGTGACATGGAAGTGCGTATCATATGAGTATTCTACCCAGTTGTACCACGCAGCCCATTTACATAGATGCTCAGACGCGAAACATCGTAAGTATACCTCCAAACCCCGATTGAGAACTTTCCATGGCCATCAACTTGGCATGATAAACAGTGCTCATCTGCATACACCGGCATGCTAGAAGCTTCTCATGAAGATGATATTCCGACCACTAATGATCCAGCGGATAACCCCACGATGGTGCACTATCTTGTGTACGATACTATTGCAACTGTGTATGTCTTGAATTGGTGACACATGGAAATGTAATGTGCATACTTGGAAAGGATACCCCAAACGACAAAGATGCAGTACTATCCCGAGGACTTGGGAAGTTTTGTGATGAAATTCATGTTGTTCTCTTCGCAGGTGCACTCCGGTGTATGCATACCATGCTAGTAGAAGCATGCTGCCAATGTTTATATATACGGAAGGCACCCTCATGTCCCACTGATGTAGGCTACCGGGGCGAATTGTCCGGCACGTTCTAGCGATTAAATCTACTTGCACACGATCTAATTTAGAAACACTACACAAAAGCGCAGCCACGTTTTAGATTAACGATTATCGTTCACACAACGACTTGAGGATCGCTAGCCCTCTTTGGATCAAATAGTGACTAGCGAGCACTATCCTTTCCGGCGAAAAGAACCCACACGGTTCGGTCGAGTGAAGTCGTACCAAGGAGATTCACCAAAGAAAGGATTCGTAAAGTGGTTGATCTCCCCCAACTAAGAAAACCCAAAGGTCACCACCCTTCTTCGATGCGAGAAATTTAGAGAATCAAATACGAAAGCTAAATGGAAATACTTCGATGATTTAAAATTTCAGAAAATCACACCAAACTTTCGCACAAGAAATATGTTTTGGATGTAGAAGAAACACACAAGATAGAGAAGAGGAATCGTTACCCGAACTCGTAGATAGTTGCACGTGGAGAATCGCTCAACCACGGATCCGCCGGAGTCACACCGAAAGAAGCTTTGCACGTCCACCTTCACGGAGTCACACCGAGAAGTTCCAACGCCGGAGGAGGGAACCTTCACTTGGCCGAAATCTCCAAAGGAGGAGGAGATAGGGGGGGGGGGGGGCGGCGGCGGCAATGAAGGAGCAAGGCTCTCAAATGCTGAATTTTAATTAGGTTTTTTTTCACCTCAAACCAAAGGAGTGGATGCCTTATATATGGCCCACTCTAATTAAGAGTTATTATATAAAAATATTCAGAAATTAAATTGCTAATGGTGGCTAAATGCAGGCCACAAATTAAACAAAAATAAGCATAGAATTGTTATCCGCAGCCCGATAGTTTTCATGACAACAAAGTCACTTGATGGCGTTGTCTCAAGAACGAAGATTGTAGCGGTGAGAGGTGCGGCGCCGCGCTTCCACGTCTTTATTGCGCCGTAGATCTTTGCTTTGTAGTGGTGGCGTGTCATCCGTTAGCGCTTCATCATCAACGGCCGCGGGTTGGAGAGGGTCGGCTCCGTCAATCCTTCCCCTCTCAAAAGGACTCATCACCGATGAGTTGGCGTCTTTGTAGTGGCGAAGGAGAGCATCGTCCAAGCGAGCCACTTCATCTTCGGGAACCCATGAATCATCGGAGGATGGGCGATCACGCCAATGGACCAAATAGCGGCGAGAGGTACCATGCGGGGACGGGAGAACATCATCGGCAAGGATCCTGTCTGGTAAGAAAGAGGTCTTGGGAAAACTAGGAAAAACATTAGTCGAAAAAGGTAAGACCGAAGCAAGATCATCAACCAACGTACCTCCAACGAAATCCGTAGTAAGAGGCGATTCATGAGACCTTTCCCCCCCAAGCCCAAGAGAAGTTTGAGAGGAAGAAGAAAAAGGAGAGTTGCATATTTCAAGTGGCGGAGAAGTATAAGGTGTTTAATCAGAAACATTAAAAATAGGGGATATACCCCAATCGGACTGTAAATCCAAAAGATACGCATTGTTTCCTAATTTCTTAGCAACTCGAAATGGGCCGGCTCTCCGATTGGCCAACTTTTTGACGGTACCCGTAGGCATCCGCTCGGGAATGAGACGAACCAAGACCAAATCACCAACATTAAAATGGACGGCTCGACGGTGCAAATTCGCGTGTGACTGATAGGATGCATATTGCGTGGCTAACACTTCTTGTATGTGTTTATGTAAATTTTGAATGTGTTGGGCAAATTCCTGTGCGAAGTGACTTGATTTATAAGTGGCCGGTAGGGGAATCAAGTTAAGTGGCACGGGCGCCTTATACCCGTGCACAATCTCATTCGGCTACAACCCGGTAGACCTATTCTTGAAATTATTATAAGCGAGTTGTGCGTGAGGGAGAATGAGATCCCAAGTGCCTTTGTGCTCTCCCACAAGACATCGTAAAAGATTGCCCACGCTCCTATTTACGACATCCGTTTGGCCATCCGTTTGCGGATGATAGGCGGACGAAAATAAAAGTTTGGTTCCCATTAGTTTCCAAAGCGTCTTCCAGAAATAACTAGTAAATTTGACGTCCCTATCACTAACGATAGTTTTTGGGACGCCGCGGTGCTCGACAACTTCTTTAAAATAAATTTTTGCCATGTGCGAGGCGTCACTAGTTTTGCTACAAGGAATAAAGTACGCCATCTTCGAGAACCGGTCTACAACTACCAAAATAGAGTCATGTCGTCGGAAGGTGGTCGGGAGGCCTAAAATAAAGTCCATACTCACATCTTCCTAAGGGATAGAAGGGATGGGTAGAGGGGTGTAGAGACCGGCGTTTGTTTTATTACCTTTAGCTAGTTGGCAAGTACGACAACTACTAACGATTTTACCAACGAGAGATTTCAAACCCGGCCAATAAAATTTCTCCTCTACTAAAGCTAGTGTCTTATCCCGACCAAAATGACCACTAAGGCCCCCACCATGAAGCTCCCAAATGATGTGATGGCGGAGGGAAGTTTGTGGGATACACAACTTCGTGTGCTTAAATAAGTAACCATCACGGATGTAGAATGCCGAAATAGTGGAGGGAGACTCCTCTTGGGTGGCAAAGTAAATGTCCTTAAAGTCCGGACATGACGCGTATTCTTCCTTAACACGCTCAAAACCAATCACCTTAACTTGCATGGTGGACAATAATAACGAAAGTCGGCTAAGGGCGTCGGCCACACGGTTGTTGGACCCCTTAAGATGCTTAAGAGTGAACGTGTACTCTTGGAGGAACGACACCCACTTAGCGTGCCGGGGGCTGATTTTATGTTGGGAGTTAATAAAACGTAAGACTTCATGATCCGAAAGAAACACAAATTCCTTGGAGAGGAGATAGTGTCTCCAATAGTGCAAACTTCGGACCACCGCATAAAATTCCCTATCGTAATTGGAGTAGTTTAATTTAGCCCCGGACAACTTCTCACTAAAATAACTAATTGGGTGACCCTCTTGACTTAATACTCCTCCAATCCCAACCCCGGACGCATCGCATGCTAATTCAAACACCTTAGAGAAATCCGGTAAGCGTAGGAGGGGTGCTTCCGTCATAAGAGTTTTGATCGTTTGGAAGGCATGAGTGACGGATTTAGTCCATAAGAAATCTCCCTTCTTCATGCACTCCGTTAAGTGAGCCATGACGCTACTAAAATTCCTAATAAAACGCCGATAAAAAGTAGCGAGTCCATGAAAACTTCTAACTTCACGGATGGACTTGGGCTCCGGCCACTCTCTAATAACTTGCACTTTTCCCGGGTCCACTCTAATGCCGGCCGCTCCAACAATATATCCTAAGAACTCAACCTCACGGACAAGGAAAGTACATTTCTTCAGGTTTAAAAATAGTTTTTCTTTCCTTAAAGTAGTTAAGACTGTACTCAAGTGATTTGTATGTTCGGCGAACGTCAAGCTAAACACCAAGATGTCGTCAAAATACACTACGACGAATTTTCCCATGAAGGGTTGGAATATTTGAGTCATCATCCGGGAGAATGTGCTTGGGGCGTTAGAAAGCCCGAATGGCATGACAAGCCACTCATATAAACCATCCTTAGATTTAAACGCCGTCTTCCATTCGTCCCCTTCCCGTATTCTAATTTGGTGGTAGCCACTCCTAAGATCTAACTTGGAAAAGATCGTGGCTCCGGCAAGCATATCCAAAAGATCATCCAATCGGGGAATAGAGAATCTATATTTAATTGTGATTTTATTAATCGCCCTACTATTGACACACATTCTCCAAGTACCGTCTTTTTTTGGAGCTAATAGGGCCGGAACGGCACATGAGCTCAAACTATGGCGGATGAACCCTTTAGTTAAGAGTTCCGAAATTTGAGTTTGAAACCTTGGTGCGCCGCCGGGTGGAGCCTATAATGGGGCTGATTTGGGAGTGAGGAACCCGGACGAGATCTATGGCGTGTTGGATGTCACGTAGTGGCGGTAAGATGGAGGGTAACTCGGCCGGATACACATCCTTATACTCATCCAACAATTGTTTTAACTCCTCTGGAATACCATCTAAGCTATCACTATCCCCCTTACTACTCATGAGTACTAACGCATAGATCACTCCATCTAGAAATGGGTCGCGGGTGAACTCTTTTCTTCCTATTAAGCTCAAGGTTTTCTTCTCCACGGGTACAATGGTATCCTTATAAGGAATAGTCGGATCCTTAGGTGGAGTTGGTTTAAAGGTAATAATTTTCCCCTTAAACTTAAACTCATAAGTATTAGCCCTACCGAAGTGAGTCACGTCGTGGTCATATAGCCAAGGCCGTCCAAGAAGGACGTGACATGCATCCATGGGGATGACATCACACCACACTTGCTCGGAATATGATTTGATGCTCAATACTCGTAGACTTGCTCATGATTCCTTCTCGTTGGAGGAGAGGGATCTCGACAAGGCATGTCTCTAGTTCGTCTCTCGGGTGGTGGTGGAACATCTCGAGGATCGTCCAGGAGGTCATCATAATCGGGGGTGGGGCGTGACCTCTTGGTGTTTTTAACTTATCAAATATAGTGCTAACTCTAGCGATGTCATCCCTAATGATGTCAGATTAGAATTCTTTTTGCTTGAATCGATCCAGTACAAGTCTATAGAACTCGACAGATGTCATGCCCGAATTCGAATTGGCAGCCCGGTCGTCGTTGAGGTTTGGGTCAAACATAGGTGATTGGAATAACCTGCCACCATATAACTTATAATGTGGAGCAATCTAGGGATCTGATACTTAATTTATGCATCCAATGAAATATAGTCCAAACTCGAAACATACAATAAAAAAACATCAAAATACGAGTTATACGTACATGCGGGGGCAAGTTCCGACAATAGTGGGAATTCAGTGGACTATTTGCTCATAATGAGGGATGGTTGTTGGTGATGGGGAATTGGGGTTGGTCGGATGTGGGATGAGACATAGAGAGGTGGGATTGGGGGTAAAGACATGGGAAGAATTGGGGTTGGTAAGTGGCGTCTTGCGGAAGGGTAACAAGGGATGGATAGGTTGTGGGGGAAAGGAAGTGGAGAAGGGTGGGTGGACTGCGAGTATAGGGAGGCTTAAATGAGAGGGATCAGTGATGGAAAGTAGGGCGCGGGAAGTGGGGTGTCGTTTTCAACGAGATAAACCTGGCGGTGTCAGTTTCTGTGTTGTTAAAGGCACGTCTCAGGTGGTCCTAAGGCTCAAGGCTCAAGGCTCACCAGACTCAGACGTTTGCGCCTTCGTTCATTTTTTGTTGTTCCTTTGGAGCATAAAAGGCGCGTCTGAGTGCGATTTCTGTTGTAAATGTTTTTTTTTTCAAAATAAGAAAGAAATAATGTAAGAACTCGATAATTTTTGCACGATTTAATATCTGTGAAACATAATTGAGTGTTGAGATTTAGTATGATGTAAGTAACCATATTGATTCTATTTTTTAAGAGATATAAATGATAGTAATGAATGATTAATGATTAGAATAGATGAAGAATCTGATCAAGAAGATTAACTGTTGTTTTATGTCGATTATTTAAAATTGTTAGAAAAGCCCATGTAAAGAGCCCATTATTGGGCCCATTTTTCCTTTTCTCTTCTCTCCTCTTTAGTCCCACATCATGTATATGATTGTTCTCTCTCCTTCGTCCTCCTATATATTTGTATTCTCTCCTTGTATTCATATAGACAAGAAATATACATAAGTTTTCGAGTTCTTTCTACATGGTATCAGAGCCAACGATCCTCCTTGGGCGGCCTCTCTTTTTGTAACCGCCTACCTTGGGTGGTCTCCCTCTCCTGCGGCTCCTGCGGCCTGCACCTCTGTCCGCTCCTCTCCCTTTGCCGCTCGGCTTCCTACGGCCTCTATTTCTGTTTTTTCGCTCCCTCTTCCTCTCCGTGGTTCCACCCTCCTCCTCGGGCTTTTTTATAGCCTCCTTCCGCTCTGACCCGTGGGGTCCACTTCTCCCCACTGTTCTCCCTCAGCCCGCTGCGGGATCCTCTTATCCGCTGCGGGCTCTACTCGTCTGCTGTTCTCCTCTTATCCGCTGCGGGCTCCTCTTGTCCGCTCCGGGTTTTTCTCTTAACCACTGTGGGCTTTCCTCTGCGGACTGCTCCTGTCCGCCGCGCCCTTTCGGCCTGCCTCTTCTACTTCTACTCGTCGCAGACTGTTTTAGCTCGCCGCGATCAGCTTCTCATCTTGTCGCTTGAGTCCTGATACTCGCGACCTCTTCTCGCGGCTTCTCCTTCCCGCTGCCTTTTCTATCCGCTCGAGTTCTTCTTCAACTCGCGGCCTCTTCTTCTGTTCGCTCGAGTCCTTCTACTCGTGGTTTCCTCTCCCTGTCCGCTCGCGTTCCTCTTGCGGCCTCCTTTGCTCTGACCGCTGCTGTGCTTACCCAGACCGTGCAGACTATCTTCTGTCCGCACTTTGGTCGCGGTCTGACTGATCGCTGGTGTCCAATGTGACCGTGCGGACTGTTGTCTTCCCGCATTTTGGTCGCGGTCTTCTTCTTGCTGCGGATTATCTCCCTGCCGTGCGATCTCCGGCTCTTCTCGCTGCGGTCTCCCTCTCCTGCTTCTATGGCCTCCTCTGTCAACTCCACTGGCCCGACGGATAGTCCGCCTACTGAACGCCCGGCTTGTCCTGCAGACCGCCCAGTTTGTTCTGCTGAAGTCCGCGACGAGCTGCGAATAACTACTATTTCTCTCTCTGGGAAGAAAAACTTTATCCCTTGGTGCATTCTGTTAGACGTGTTCTTCTGGCCAAGGGCCTCTTGCCTTACCTTACTCAGGCACCTCCTCCTACCACCGATGATTGGCTCCGCAATGATGGCCGCGTTCAAACTTGGCTCCTTAATTCCTTGGATGGTGAACCTTATCTGATGGCTATGTACCACGACACCGCCAAGGCTATGTGGGATGAGCTTCATTCCTTATACTCAGGCCGCGACAGCCTTCGGCATCTCTACGACATCCTCAATTATCTTCTCGCTCTCGACACTAACGGGACTTCGGATATGACCTCCTTTGTCGCTCGAGCCAAAACCCTTGCTGAGGCCTGGATCCAACATCAACCGTCCACCAATGATCATGCTGCTCAGCGCGCTCAGAAGGAAGCCGTCTGCATTGCCATCATGATGGCCCGTCTTCCGTCTCACTTTCAGAGTATTCGAACTCAGGTCCTGGCTTCTCCAACCACACCGTCTTTCTCTGATGTTTGCTCCGTGCTTCTCCGCGTGTCACCTCCTCCGGATACTTTTGCTCCTTCTCCCCCGGCCCTTCTTCAGCATGCCCCTTCGCTCCTACCGTCCCCTCCTACCTCTGCTCGAGGCGGACGTTCGGGATCTCAGGGCCGTGGGCGTGGTGGCCGGGGTCGGCCGAAGTGTTCCTATTGCGGGAAAGACGACCACCTTGAGACGACCTGCTACAGGAAAATTGGTTATCCTCGTCCGACTGTATCTGTTGTTGCTGACGCCCCCTCTGCCGCCCCTCCTGATCTTGAGGCCGTCCGCCTCCAGCTCCAGCAACTCCAGGGGCTGCTCAACCCGCCCCTCTACCTTCATTGCCTCCGTCTCCAACACAGGTACTGCTTGTTTATCCATCAGTCCGGGTTGGATAGTGGACTCTGGTGCCACTCATCACATTACTTCGCGACGACCTACCCAGTACTCAGATTCTCCTTATTCGAAGTCTATCATTGTGGCCAATGGGGCGACGGTTCCCGTCTCCGGCTCAGCGGACCTTTCTCTCAACCTGTTGATCTCCCTTCGCTCGGCTCTTCATGTTCTGAGCTCACCGTTCAATTTACTCTCTGTTGGACGTCTTACTAGTGATCTTGTTTGCTCTGTCATATTCACATCTTCTTCTTTTGTTATACAGGATCGGCGGACGCACACTACCATTGGTAAAGGAATGCTGCGGAACGGGCTCTACCTTCTCGATGACTCTCCCACCATTCTCTCTTCTGTCTCTTCCACGGAGTGGCATCGACGACTTGGGCATGCCCCTCTGCCGGTCCTACAGCGGGCTCTTCCTGATCTCTCTCTTCCTCCATTTCAGTGTGACTCATGTATCCTCGACAAGCAGTCACGTTCTTCTTTTCCTGCGCATTGTACTCGGAGCGCTGCTCCATTTGATTTAGTTCATTCTGATGTATGGGGCCCTTTTAAGATTACAAGTATTTCTGGTTATCGTTACTTTATAACATTTATTGATTATTACTCTCGCACTACGTGGCTATACTTACTCTGTGATCGCTCCGAGCTTCCTCATGTTTTTCAGGCTTTTGTCCTGGAGACCCGTACACAATTCCACACCACCCTCAAAATATTACGCACTGATAATGCTCGTTAATACACCGGCCACGAATT
The DNA here is from genome assembly GCA_039513925.1 of Platanthera zijinensis. NCBI lineage: Eukaryota > Viridiplantae > Streptophyta > Magnoliopsida > Asparagales > Orchidaceae > Platanthera > Platanthera zijinensis. The sequence continues at coordinate 278,782,363 of CM077079.1, forward strand.
TACCAATTTGTGCTATGAATTCAGGATTCTTCATCAAACATCTTGTGCCTACACGCCCCAGCAAAACGGTGTTGCCAAAAGAAAGAACCGCCACTTACTCGATGCAGTCTGCTCCCTCATGCTTCAAGTGCATGCTCCCAAGCTTTACTGGAACTTTGCGGTCTCCACTGCCTGCTTTCTCATCAACCGTCTCACTTCCTCCGTCCTCCACTATGCTACTCCGTTCAACCTACTGTTTCCCTCCACTCCGGCCTTTCCTCTCCCGCCTCGTGTCTTTGGCAACACCTTCTACGTCCACCGTCTGGGGCCGTCCTTGGATAAGTTGGATCCCCGGGCGGCTAAACACATCTTTGTCGGCTATTCGCGCACCCAGAAGGGCTATGTTTGTTATTCTCCAGCTACTCGAAAGATCTCGGTCTCTGCTGACGTTACCTTCCGGGAAGATCAACCATTTTTTCCTGCTCCTTTACCCGCTCATCTACCACCAGATCCTCTCCCGCCATCCATCCCATGCCCGGTTATCCCCGCTACTACACCACCCTCGCCGGTTCCACCTGTACCGGCTCCTGCTCCCTCCAAACCACCCGTTATCCGTGTCTACACTCGCCGCCCTCCCGGTTCCGTTACCCCTCTGCAGTCGGCCTCTACCACGGATACTCCGCATTCTGCTGATCAGGTACCGCCCTCCACTGCTCATCCTCTGGCCAACTTTGTCTCCCTCCATCGCCTCTCTCCCCTCCTGCACACATTTGCTACTTTTTTTTCTTTGGTCTCTGTTCCTAACTCTGTGCAGGAAACGCTTCAACATCCGGGCTGGCGGACAGCCATGGAAGAAGAAATGTCTGCTCTCTGGGCTAACCAGACATGGACCGTCGTACCCCTTCCTCCGGATCAGAAACCGGTTGGGTGTAAGTGGGCCTTTGTCATCAAACATGCTGCTGATGAGACAATTGACCGTCTGAAGGCTCGTCTCGTGGCTCGTGGTTTCACCCAACAACAGGGGCTTGACTATGAGGAAACTTTCTCTCCGGTGGCCAAGCTCAATACCGTTCGCGTCCTCATCTCTGTCGCTGTCCATCGCCAGTGGCCCCTATTTCAGCTGGATATCAAGAATGCTTTCTTAAATGGGGATCTCCAGGAGACAGTGTACATGCAGCAACCACCCGGGTTTGAGACCACGGGGGAGTCTCAGGTCTGCCGTCTTTTGAAGGCTCTGTATGGTCTCAAAAAATCCCCACGGGCATGGTTTGAAAAATTCAGTAAGGCCCTTCGTGATATTGGTTTTACTCGAAGCTCGACCGACTTCTCGCTATTTACTCGTCACCGAACAACAGGAACGGTCCTTCTGTTAGTATACGTTGACGATATCATCATTATAGGAGATGACTCACAAGAGATACAGACAGTCAAAGTACATCTAAATTCCGTCTTTCAGACAAAGGATCTGGGGCCCCTACGATATTTCTTGGGTCTTGAGGTTGCCAGACGGCCGGATGGACTTGTCCTCTCTCAACGAAAGTATTGTCTCGACCTCCTTCATGATGCAGGTTATTCTGGCTGTAAGCCGAGTGACACCTTAAAACAGCTCCTGGTCAAGGACTTGTTTACAAAACCTCTTCTTCAGCTCCAACATTGGTGGCATACTCAGATGCTGATTATGCTGGTTCCCTTGATGATCGGCGATCTACCAGTGGCTTTTGCACCTACTTTGGAGGACATTTGGTTACATGGCGAAGTAAGAAACAAGCGGTAGTTGCTCGATCATCAGCTGAGGCAGAATACCGGGCAATGACATCTGTAGTGTCTGAACTAACGTGGCTTGAGAGTCTTCTCACTGATCTGGGTGTAAAACTACCTTCACCGACTCTTCTCCTCTGTGACAGCCAAGCTGCTATACATATCGCCAAGAACCCGGTCTTCCATGAAAGAACGAAGCACATCGAAGTCGACTGTCACTTCATTTGGGAGAAAGTTCAAATGAAGAAGCTCGATCTAAAGCATGTTCCAGGGTCTGAACAAGTTGCGGATGTCCTCACAAAGGCTCTTTCCAGGCCCCTCTTCTATCAATGCTTGTTCAAGCTTGGCGCATACGATTTGTACGCTCCAGCTTGCGGGGGAGTGTTAGAAAAGCCCATGTAAAGAGCCCATTATTGGGCCCATTTTTCCTTTTCTCTTCTCTCCTCTTTAGTCCCACATCATGTATAGGATTGTTCTCTCTCCTTCCTCCTATATATTTGTATTATCTCCTTGTATTCATATAGAAAAGAAATATACATAAGTTTTCGAGCTCTTTCTACAAAAATGATTGTGGTTGTTCCTTGCCTTCTTCCGGTGTGCGAACACGCCTAGGATCCAAGACTCTTTTACGCCTTGATGTGCCTTTAATAACTAAGATTGACTTGCATTGGGGAAATCACGGGGTTGTGGTTTGCAGGGGATGGAGGAGGAAGCAACGGCTTGCGGTGAAGGAACCCTGAGGGTTGCGGCTTATTGTGGGGAGATGCGGAAGGCGGTGGAAAAGAAAATGAGAAGCCCCAAGGAGTTGCACCTCAGGGTCACGATGTCGCACCGCGAAGACCGACGGTTTTGGGTTTCTAACTTCCAAAACTCGATCCCTAACACAACAACATACACTCGTATAAATAGAGTGATACAACCATCCAGACATATCCGCGAACTCGGATCGTCCGGACGAGCAATGACCAATGGATCACCGCCTCTTGTGGGAATAAACACATGTTCATCGATCCCAGTCAAACTTGATGCAAGGGTTCATACATGAAGGAGGTAGTATCATCGAAGGATAACTCTGAGCATTGTTTGGAGAGGTATGAACCACTGCAGGATGAATCAACCGTGGATCGCCCCAAGCTAGAGCGGAAGAGTGCAACCACCAGACCTTAGGAGCACCAACCTAAAATCAAATGCACAACCGAATTTTAAAGGAATAATTCTTTTTGATATAAAAATTCCAATAAATGGGAAAAAAATATCGTATTTATTATTAACATGATTCATTTTTAAGTGGACATCTTCAACATAACTAATTTAAGTTTTATTGCCCTTTATATATTGGAATAAAGGTTCTCTCGGATGATGTATAGAGTTAAAGGAAATTTAAAAACATGTAACTATCTGCTAATCGAAACACACCGAGCTAACTAAAACTTTGTATCACGTCACTCTTCTTTGAATCAAGCTAAACTCGCTACTACTGATGTTTATGCTAGGCCTAGTGATGCTGCACGAATCTACAGGTGGCGGGGGAACCGATGGCCAAACCCTAGATACAATGCAAGCAATCACACGACAGTCGCAAATAAAGCAGCAACCAACCTTAAAATGATATTAGTGCATACACACGAATCAATAACATACTAATTTAATGAAAGTTAAAATGTAAGTCCCGACTTAAATTGACAATAAGCAATTAATTAACAAGTGCACAATTATTCCGAGAAAATTGAATTGAGAAGCAAAAGTGATCCACAAATATGAGGCACAAATAATTTTAAGCACACGCCAAATATATCCTGCAAATCAAAGGATTTTCACGAAACAAAACATATGATATTGCATTTCATTAAATATAGTACCAAGTACACAATAATAGAAAGAAATAGACAACCAACTATAACTTACGCGTGTAGGCGGCGGTTAAGCATGGCAGTGATGGGGATCGGAGAGCAGCTGGACCGGGATGGGGCTGCTAGAATGTTGGGCAATGGGCTAGTGGGCTGGTTTTAGGTTTGGTTTGGTGGCCGGAGAGTGGTTCCACGACGGGGAAGGGTTGCAGGAGGTGGCCGACTGCTTTGGGGATGATATGGGGCTGTGGGGAGGGGAAGTATAGGCTGTAGGAGACCAGGAGGGCTTCCGGAAGAGGTAGAGGGAAAGCTCGTGGGCTGTAGGAGGCAGGGAGGGATTTAGGACGAGGGAGACGACAGGCTTGAGGGCTGGGGAGAGCCAATCGGGGTTGGGGGAAGTGGAGGGAGTGGCAGTAAGGCTGGAAGGGGGTCGACGGGACTGGGGAAAAGTTGAGAGGAGTCGCTAGGGCTGGATGAGGGCTTATCGGGGTTGGGGAAGAGTTGGGAGGAGGCCGCAGGGCTGGTTGAATGCCATCAGGGTTGGGGAGGATGCGGGGAGGAGCGGCTAGGGTTTATGGATGCCGTCGGGGTTGGGGAGATGAAGGGGGCGAGATTTACCTTGGAGTCCACCAAGGTGTTCTCGGAGTCGCACTGAGGGAGGGGCGTCTGGAGTCCACCAACGGGCAGTGACCGAAGGGTTTGGCTTCTCCAAACCATCGATGCCCCAGCCGGATCCCCCTTGCATGCTTAAATACAAGATAGGTAAAATAAGGCATCCCGATTGGACGGCTCAGAATTTCCGAGCCGATCGGAAGCCAACACAACTCAGACAAATAAAATAAATATATGAACTCGACTCGAAACGATAGTCTGGATGCATCTGCGGACTCAGATCGGCCAGACAAGAAGTGGATCACCCCGATCTCCATCAATCCCCCAACTTAAAAGCACTCAGCTCCGATGAGTGAAGATGGTCGTGCTCTCGATGTAGCCTAGGGATCAGTAGCACAAGCTCCTATGGGGAAATCCAAGTAGCATCTGGACATAGTTAACAACTCCAGTGGACAAGATATCGCAGTGTATCTCACCCGCCCACGACAGTGAAGGCATATGCAAAAATCTGAAGTAAGTCTCCGACGGTAGCTGGTGGCGACTCTGACCAAAATGTATCTCAGTATGAAAGCTGAACAGGTGGAACCATCGGTGGTATGCAGTGAACCATCTGATGTGACTCAATAGACTGGGGCAGGGAGGGGTCAGGCTGGGGATGGGACAAAGTGAGATGTAATAATGGGAGTTGTGGCTCATACATTGGCGGGAGAAAAGGGTTCGCATACACATGTTCATCATAGTAAGGAACCAAATCCTCTACATTAAATACTCGGTTTGTCCCCATATTTTGAGAGATGTCAAGCTCATATGCATGCATACCGATCCATCGTGTGACTGTACAAGAACCCATTCGGCTAGCACTTAAGTTTTTTTGTTGTTCCTTGTGAGAACCTCTCAAATCGTATGTTAATAGTCACTTGCTTCCAAATTTCCAAATTTTGATCCCTCATGTGCTGGTCTGTTGGTTTTTTATAATAATCATTGTTTATATCAATTACGCATCAGACGAAATCATGCAGCTCATGCAAATGATGCAAAACATATGATGTACACAAATCATGCAACATAGGAGAGTCAGACACTATATGAGAATGATTGGTGACTGACACGACTGACTGACAAAATGTCATACGCTATATAGTAATGAATGCCCCTAAGGATGGGTGGTTTGTATGGAGGCTCTCTGGACGGGGCGTTGAAAAAACCTAATGAGTGCACGGAGACCACCCAACTGACTGACTGACTGAGATATCGACAGTGAATTGTGGAACCAGGATTTGCCAAACACATCCGAAGGAATGCGGCTCACTGGGTGGTCGATAGAAGAATTCATCGTGAATAATGCTATCACCCGAAGGAACGTCGTAGATGGTGACAAAAGAGCGCGATGTATGGGTGTGATGAGTACCTCCCAACTAATAAAGTCCGTCAGGTGGCTTACCCGGTGGAGTATGCCAAAATTCATCGTGCACATGATGGTCACTAGCGTGAGTGCTTTCTAGTAGGGGGAACTCGTCAAATTAGCCTCTTCGGGACTTAATCCCGAGGAGTTTAATAAAGATAGGATGGTCCTCCAAGAAGAAGGCACCAATAACAGTAGTATATGTGGGAACAAGTAGGACACCCACAATGAAGTCAATGCTAGTCCCTTGACCCTCACAAGGGAGTGATGACTCATCAGGAGGTTTGGCAGGGGGTTCATCAAAGCATCCATCAATATGGTCATGAACCTCCAGATGAGTACTATCGAAAGGTGTAGTGTTCTCAACAACAGGGGGCAGCCGCCAAGAGTGTGACATAAGGCTCTCGGCTCTTGGACATGATATGACTCGAGACATTGCTAAGGGAAGAGTGGAGAGTGCCCATACTCAAGTGTGGGCCAAACAGTATAGTGTCGGGATCTGGATCTCTAGCCTAAGGGGACACTATGTCTAAGTGAGTTACGAAGGATGGATATACCAACCCAGTGTCACTGGGTTGCTCGTCCTTACACTCGTGACTATGCTCACTAGCCACTCTAGTATCGCTCTTCGTCTGTATCATATGATCAAGATCTGAGTCGACTCCAAGAGCAAGTGGGAACTGAGTCTGGGCAAGAGGAAGTGAATCAAACTCAGGTGTTCGGTCTTTCATGTCAGTGGGAACACTACTCGACGCAGTGGTGGTTTGACCCTTGGATTTTCTTTCATGGATTCTTATTAAGGAATTCGTTATGTGAGTCAAATCAGCATCCAAGCGATCAAATTGGTCGAGAACTAAATGCTGAAATTTGGCCTCAGGTATCTCTATTTGTGGTCACCCCTAACATAATCTCGTAGGTGGACGTGATCCCTAGGATGCGGAGGTGGTCACGTGTATACAGACTCAGAATCCTCCACTAGAGGAGATGCGCAACGACGATGATATGAGCGATACTCAACTCTACCATCAAAAGGTCGTAGAGAGGTGTAATGATTATAACGTGAGAACCTCTCGTCGTGGTCGTCATCTCTAGCATAATGGAATCGTCTCGAAGGGTCGACACGATCCCTGGAAGTGATGTGCTGCACTGGAGGATAATCTTTGTAATAATAAGGGTGTCTCTCAAGTGAAAGCGAAGGATAACGATAATAGTACGACATAATACAAAACCTATAAACTCAATAACTGCGTGTTAACATAAAGCTCGAACCAACCTGACTCTGATACCAATTGATGCAGCATGAATCTACAGGTAGCGGGGGAACCGATGGCCAAACCGTAGATGCAATGCAAGCAATCACACGACAGTCGCAAATGAAGCTACAACCAACCTTAAAATGATATTAGTCCATACACACGAACCAATAACATACTAATTTAATGCAAGTGCAAATGTAAGTTCGACTTAAATTGACAACAAGCAATTAATTATTATAAAGACTTAACAAAGTCCGATGGTGACAAGCAATTAATTTTGTCGTAGATGGTGACAAAAGAGCGCGATGTATGGGTGTGATGGGTACCTCCCAACTAATAAAGTCCGTCTGGTGGCTTACCCGGTTACCTCTCCGGGACTTAATCCCGAGGAGTTTAATAAAGATAGGATGGTCCTCCAAGAAGAAGGCACCAATAACAGTAGTATATGTGGGAACAAGTAGGACACCCACAATGAAGTCAATGCTAGTCCCTTGACCCTCACAAGGGAGTGATGACTCATCAGGAGGTTTGGCAGGGGGTTCATCAAAGCATCCATCAATATGGTCATGAACCTCCAGATGAGTATTATCGAAAGGTGTAGTGTTCCCAACAACAGGGGCAGCCGCCAAGAGTGTGACATAAGGCTCTCGGCTCTTGGACATGATATGACTCGAGACATTGCTAAGGGAAGAGTGGAGAGAGCCCATACTCAAGTGTGGGCCAAACAGTATAGTGTCGGGATCTGGATCTCTAGCCTAAGGGGACACTATGTCTAAGTGAGTTACGAAGGATGGATATACCAACCCAGTGTCACTGGGTTGCTCGTCCTTACACTCGTGACTATGCTCACTAGCCACTCTAGTATCGCTCTTCGTCTGTATCATATGATCAAGATCTGAGTCGACTCCAAGAGCAAGTGGGAACTGAGTCTGGGCAAGAGGAAGTGAATCAAACTCAGGTGTTCGGTCTTTCATGTCAGTGGGAACACTACTCGACGCAGCGGTGGTTTGACCCTTGGATTTTCTTTCATGGATTCTTATTAAGGAATTCGTTATGTGAGTCAAATCAGCATCCAAGCGATCAAATTGGTCGAGAACTAAATGCTGAAATTTGGCCTCAGGTATCTCTATTTGTGGTCACCCCTAACATAATCTCGTAGGTGGACGTGATCCCTAGGATGCGGAGGTGGTCACGTGTATACAGACTCAGAATCCTCCACTAGAGGAGATGCGCAACGACGATGATATGAGCGATACTCAACTCTACCATCAAAAGGTCGTAGAGAGGTGTAATGATGATAACGTGAGAACCTCTCGTCGTGGTCGTCATCTCTAGCATAATGGAATCGTCTCGAAGGGTCGACACGATCCCTGGAAGTGATGTGCTGCACTGGAGGATAATCTTTGTAATAATAAGGGTGTCTCTCAAGTGAAAGCGAAGGATAACGATAATAGTACGACATAATACAAAACCTATAAACTCAATAACTGCGTGTTAACATAAAGCTCGAACCAACCTGACTCTGATACCAATTGATGCAGCAGGAATCTACAGGTAGCGGGGGAACCGATGGCCAAACCTTAGATGCAATGCAAGCAATCACACGACAGTCGCAAATGAAGCTACAACCAACCTTAAAATGATATTAGTCCATACACACGAACCAATAACATACTAATTTAATGCAAGTGCAAATGTAAGTTCGACTTAAATTGACAACAAGCAATTAATTATTATAAAGACTTAACAAGTGTACAATTGTTCAAAGAAAATTGAATTGAGAAGCAAAAATGATCCACAAATATTTGAGGCGCAAATAATTTTAAGCGTGCGCCGAATACATCGTGCAAATCAAAGGATTTTCATGAAACAAAACATATAATATTGCATTTCATTAAATATGGTACCAAGTACACAATAATAGAAATCAATAGACAACCAACTATAACTTATGCGTGTAGTTGGCGGTTAAGCATGGCAGTGATGGGGATCAGAGAGCAGCTGGACCAGGACAGGGCTGCTGTAATGTAGGATAGCGGGCTAGTGGGCTGGTTTTAGGTTTGGTTTGGCGGCCGGAGAGTGGTTCCACGATGGGGAAGGGTTGCAGGAGGTGGCCGACTGCTTTGGGGATGATATGGGGCTGTGGTGAGGGGAAGTATAGGTTGTAGGAGACCGGGAGGGCTTCCGGAAGAGGGAGAGGGAAAGCTCGTGGACTGTAGGAGGCAGGGATGGCTTTAGGAAGAGGGAGACGACAAGTTTGAGGGTTGGGGAGAGCCAATCGGGGTTGGGGGAAGTGGTGGGAGTGGAGGTAAGGCTGGAAGGGGGTCGACGGGACTGGGGAAGAACTGAGGGGAGTCGCTAGGGTTGGATGAGGGCTTACCGGGTCTGGGGAAGAGCTGGGAGGAGGCCGTAGGGATGGATGAATGCTATCTGGGTTGGGGAGGATGCAGGAGGAGCGGCTACGGTTGATGGATGTCGTCGGGGTTAGGGAAGATAAGGGGGCATGATTTACCTTGGAGTCCACCAAGGAGTTCTCGGAGTCACGCCGAGGGAGGGGCATCTGGAGTCCACCGGCGCGTAGTGGCCGAAGGGTTTGGTTTCTCCAAACCGTCGATGCCCCAGCCAGATCCCTCCTCGCTTGCTTAAATACAAGATAAGTAAAATAGGGCATCCCGATCGGACGGCTCAGAATGCTCGAGCCGATCGGTCAAAACATCTCAGACAAATAAAATAAATATATGAACTCGACTTGAAACGATAGTCCGGACTTATCTCCGGACTCGGATCAGCCAAACAAGAAGTGGATCACCCCGATCTCCATCACCTAGTCCATGTCGCTCATCCCATGTACTTTTGAATCACAAGTGTCCATACTCCATGCCTCTAAACCATTCAATCAATCACGTATATTAAATTCATTGTTGATTACAATATTGAAGAACTTGTCTTCAATGCACTTTTTAGCTCCAATCTATTGGGATATCTCATTTGATGCACGTGTCTTTTTATTACTCTTTAGACGTTATTGTTTTGTGCCCTCTTACATCTGTCTCTGGATCCATTTATATACCCGGTACGATGTTACATTTGATCAAGATGGATACCTCCATTCACCCAACTATACCTTACATATAAAACCCCAACCTGAATAATTTAACTTATGGACCTATCTTAATCTAGTGTGCTCTTTTGTGAATAGGTGAGGTTTAACAGTAGGGCTGCACTCATAAGAAGTCTCAATTCAGATTTAAATAAACCCTATTCAAATACTCAGATAAATCTGATTATAATTTTATCAATCCATCTCAAGCAAATTTACTCCCTCGGGTTCGTTCACCTCATGCGCGAGTTGCCTTTCCTTAGTGAACACAAGGAAATAATATCTTCATTTTCAAAGCTGGTAACTAGTTTGTTATTATATTATAGTTTCTTATTAATTTGAGCATGTTATACCATTACAGGGATCTAGGTGTATTCTTGCAGGAGATCATCTCCAACTTCCCCCTACTATCCAAAGTGCCGAAGCTGAGAAAATGGGCTTAGGGAGAACATTATTTGAACGGTTGGTTGACTTGTACAATGAGGAGATTGTATCTATGCTTGTTGTCCAGTACAGAATGCACAAACTTATAATGAACTGGTCATCCGAAGAGTTCTATAGTGGTAAGGTGATGATTTATCCAATGATTCAACTGAAATTCCTGGGAGTTTTTTCCCCCTCAAATTTTATAGTTATCATTTGTTGTTTCAATTTTTTCTCGTTCATTTCTTGCAGATACAAGCTCATTCAAGTGTTGCTGAGCATATGCTTTATGATCTCGAAAATGTAAAGAGGACATCTTCTACAGAACCAACTCTTATTCTTGTGGACACTGCAGGGTTAGTCTTTGTATATTCTTTCATAATAAAACATCATATTTGTTCATGCACTGCAGATAAAGACTTCTTTTCCAATGTGTTATTATTTTAGTTCTTGTATTTTACCATTGTTAATAGTCATCCTCATCATTTATTGTTAGTTTGTTACTGTGTTCAAATAGCAATAATATAGTTCCTAATCTTCAAACTTATCACACACAAAAGTTTAACGAAGAATTCAAGCATCATTACCCTAAATTCATCATCATTATTTTATTCATAATTGAGTTTAGCTTTATAAACCTCTGCACCCTTTCATTCCTGTCTATATTTTCTAGAGTTAATTTTTCTCAATTCTTGTAACATTTTTACCCTTAGCTTTAGGTGCAATTAGATAACCCCATTTACTCATTAACTTTATATTATTTTTATAATAAAGTTTCCATTGCCTTTGTTGTATGCTACGCTCAGTTTGTGTAGGTGATTTATTTTTATCTGCCCCAGTGGCTGTGTGCGCTCAGCTTTCTATATCAGCCATTTTTATGGTTCATCATAATTAAATCACCACCGTTATCTGGACATTCTCATATTTATGGTTCATCGTAATTTGAATTGGTTCAACCTAAAATGACTGCAAAAACATGTGTTTTAAAGTTATTTTTATGATTAAAAATAACATTTTAGATTAAACTAACTTGCAATTATTGTTACTAGTCAAGCTATCTTAAGCTCACCGGTGGGTAACCGTATCTTAAGTTGTGGCCGAGGGGAAACAAGTTGGGTTTCATGTGGGGTGATTCGAGCAGAATGGAAGAAAACCTAAAGGTTCGTTTTTCGCCAACATGATATCAGCGGGGTTTGTTCCTCGACACCGTCAACTTTAAGGCTCGGTTGTTTGCCTCTAGCCGATCGGTTTCCCTCTCATTCCGTAGTATCAACGAGATCGGTTCCTTGTCTTCTTTTGTTGCTCGTTTCTACCCTCATCTTGTCGATCTAGGTCGCCAACCTGGTCGCCCATTGCTGTGAAAGGAGGCAGTGCTCCTCTTATGGTTGTTGGTTGACGGTGAAGGCTCCATTGTCATTCTCGCCTCAGGTGCTGTTGTTTCCTCGTGTTTTCCTGTCTGTTCTTCTTCTGCTTCCTCTGGTTATCCAGAGCATGTTCTGGCTGATCTGTGTTGTTTTTCTCCTGCTTCAACTGTACTTCCTCCTTTTCTTTCTGGTGGTGGTTTTCCTTCCATGGTGCCCTAATGTAGGACAAATTAAAGGGTGTGGATGTCCCTGAAGGGGCTGCTGACTACTCTAGATACTATATTGGAGAAGTTCTAACGTGAATTTCACTCGTGGTGTGACACACGTCAAATTGAATGGGAGGAACTATTTCCCATGGGCTTAGTCTATGCGAATATTCATTGGGAGGTGTCAAAGACTTGGGTTTATCATCAGATCCAAACTGGCCCCAAGCAAGACTAACCCCTTGTATGAGGAATGGGAGAGTGAGAATTTTACTGTGATCAATTTGCCTGTCAACTCTATGGAACTCAAGATTGCACGTCAATTTCTTTTCTGCCAAACTGCTAAAGAAATGCAGGAGTTAATTGAATAAAATTACTCAAAAAAGAAAAACTTTATGAGGATATATCAACTTCAAACTGAACAGATACACATGACGAGAATGAATGACTTTGAGGAGTATTATAGTAAACTGATTCATAAGTGAGCAGAAATTAATCAATACAAATTCAAACTATTGAAAACTACCAGAATGAACTTATGCAACGAAGGGTGTGAAATGTTTTCTAGTCTTCCTTCAGAGCTTGAATTCCAGAGAGTTCAGATGTTGGGAAGAGATTATGTCCCTGATTTGGAGATTGTTGCTCGCTATATTTGGGGGGAGGCGAGTCATATAAACTCTCTTCATACTGATGTTCATATTGGACATGATAAATTTGCTCTTGTTGCTGAGCAGAAGAAGTGACATTCTAAAAATATAAGACAAGAAGATATGAATAAGATGAAGTGTCCTCATTGTCGGAAGAAAGGACATTGCCTCAAGGGCACCATATTCTAGGAGCCCAAACTATGTGATTGAATAAATCCTCCTGACATGGGAAAGAGAAGTGTTGGGACTTACATCCCAACTTGGTTCCTCCATGTTTGATTTGTGGTATTGATGAGAAGTGTGTGAGATCCCAAACTGCTATGTATAGCAACTTAGAGAATACCAGTTACCTTTTGGCATAAAATGTAAGTTTAGCTAGAGAATTAAAGGCTTGAAGGCTAGTGTTGGAAGACCTCTTACTACAGACATGTCTGGTACATCTGCTCATGTTCAAACTACCTTTATATCTACCATGGAGTCATCTTTTCCTTCGATCATTGTCTCGGGAGCCTCCGACCATATGACAGTCTTCTAGGGATATTACCAATTTATTTCTCACATCTGGCATTGTTAGACTTGCTGATGGATCTTCTGCTTCGATTCCTTGTAAAAGAGTTATTCAAATCTCTTCTTCTATCTCCCTCAAATCTATTGTTGATGTTCCTTCATTTCCTACAAACCTGCTTTCTTTGAGCAGTTTAACGAAATAACTTAATATCACATTTTACTCATCTCATTGTGTTTTCCAGGATCTGGTGAGTGGGAAGACGATTGGTGGTGGACATGAGTCAGGTGATGTTTCTGTTATGAATAGTGGTCTTGATTTTGGTGCTTAGAAATCTTCAAGTACTGATTGTTTGATTCCGTGACACGAGATTTGGGCATGCTAGCTTGAAGACTTTGAACTTTTCTTTCTCGAGTTTTTTGATGTTGCTAAAACTAACATTGACTGTTAATCTTGTGAATTTGGAATACATTATAGAACTAGCTATGCTACTAGCTGGAGTCAGAGTGTGAGGGTTTTTAATTTGGTACATTCTGATGTTTGAACATCCTCTATCTGTTCTGTGAATGAATTTTGTTATTTTGTTTCTTTCATTGACGATTACCCACACTTTACTTGGGTTGATCTTATGAAAAGAAAAAAAATAAAGTGTATGAAATATTTTGGCTATTCTATCACTATGTGCAGACTCAGTTTGATGCTAGAGTTAAGATACTTATGAGTGATAGTGAAGGCGAATATACTGGTGGGGAACCTCAGAGGTTCTTGGGAGATCATTACATAATTTCCAAACTTCCTGTCCTGGGACCTCTCAACATAATGGTGTGGCCGAAAGAAAAAACCATCATATCATTGAAACTACTCATTGCTTATTACAAGAGATGCACGTCCCTAAGGGACTATGAGATGAAGGTGTTCTCATGTCGATCTATCTAATTAATTGTTTGACCTCTGATACTTTGGGAGGAAAGTATCCCTAAAAACTTCTTTGTCTAAATCTTCCTTTATTTAACCTTCCTCCTAAGATTTTTGGATGTGTTGTTTTTGTTCATATTGTGGGACCTCATAAGGATAAATTAGGGTCTCAAGCTATCCAATGTGTTTTTGTTAGATATGCCACTAACCATTAGGGGTATAAGCACTACTTACCCTCTCTGTGTAGGAGGTTTATATCTAAATATGTTACCTTCTTTGAGCACACCCCATATTACTTAAATGAAGACAAAATTGTTACGTATTAAGAGAAGTTTAAAGATGTGAGTGATATGATACTTCCCCTACCTACTCTTGTGGATGTTCTTTCACCTAGTAACTTGAATGTTCCGGTTGAAAAGGAAATTCCTACCAATGATCTAAGTGTCTATAAAGAAGAAAGAGCCTTCAAGTCTATTAGAAAAGACATAACTATTGGGTAAAAATGTCATACTCATGCTTCACCACCAACCACCCACCACCACTCCGCCAGATCTAAACATTGGGACCACTCATGAGGCCACATCTTCTCTCCAAATTCATAGTGGCCGTATTAGATATCCTATTGATAAATATGTTGGGTATCACTCTCTCTCCTCTAAAATCTTATCTTGCATCAGTTTCCTCTATTTCTATATCTAACAGTTTTTTAGAAGTTAATTTGAATCCCCACCAGATGAATGTTGTGAATGAGGAGATGAATGCTCTCCAACGTCGAAATACTTGGGAATTGTTCATATTCCTCATGAGCGTCATGTTGTCGGGTGTAAATGGATATATATACTATTAAATATCTTCAAGATGACACTCTTGATAGATATAAAACAAGACTAGTTCCTAACGGCTTTACCCAGGTTGATAGATTGACTTTCAAGAGACGTTTGCTCTTGTTGCTAAATTGAATTTCGTTAGAATTTTACTATTTATTGTGACCCAAATGTCTTGGCCATTATACCAACTTGATGTAAAAACGTCTTTCTTCACGGTGAATTGAAGGAAGAAATCTACATGACTCCTCCACCCGACATGTATGTTCCTAAAGGATAGGGGTGTCGCCTTAAGAAGGCCTTGTATGACCTCAAACAATCACCTCAGGCTTCGTTTGAAAAATGAAGTGACAAACTCCTGAGTTTAGATTTTTCTCATTGTACTTCTGATCACTTAGTCTTTTTCTATGGGAAGAAGAAATTTACCATTATTCTTATTATATATGTGGATGATATCATTATCACATTAATTGATGGTCATCACATTACTTTAGTAAAAAGGGAATTGACATCTGCCATTGAAATCAATGATTTGGGGCTTCTTTGGAATTTTCTTGGTATTGAAATTGCTCGATTTCCCGAGAAAATTATGATCTCTCAGCGCAAATATATCTTAGATCTTCTCAGTGACATTGAATATCTAGGAGTAAAACTTGTGGATATCCCATGGATCCTAATTATGATATATACAAGGATAATTCTTTGGATCTTGAGAGGAAGTTGGAATTTTAACGCATTGTGGGAAAATTGATTTATCTGACCATTACTAGACTTGATATCTCGTTTTTTGTTGGTTTAGTTAACCAATTAATGCATAGTCCTAAAGTCCATCACTATTAGGTGGTTCTTCAGATACTCAAGTACTTAAAAAAGGACCTCAAAAAGGCATTATTTATCAAAATCATGGATACCTTAACGTTCACAGCTATTGTGATGCTGATTGGGTTGGTTCCTTCTCTGACAGTAGATCTACATGTGGATATTCTATCTTTGTGGGTGACGATCTTGTTTCCTAGAGGAATAAGAAACAAAATGTTATTGCTTGTTTCTCCACTGAAGCAGAATATTGTGTTATTGCCATTACTACATGTGAATTGATTTGGGTTAAATTTATTTTAGGATAAATAAATTTTCCTGTCCCGGAGGCCATACACTTACACTGTGATAATCAAGCCGGTATCCACATTGCCAACAACCCCATCTTCTATGAGAGAACTGAACATATTGAGATTGATTATCACTTTGTGCGAGAAAAAATTTAGGATCAAACCATTACTACTATTTTTGTGTCATCTGGGGACCAACTTGCTGATATGTTCACCAAAACATTAACTTGTAAATCTCTTCAAACGTACTCTCTCAGGTTTGGAATGATGGATGCTTATGGCGTTAGCTTGAGAGGGGTTATTGTCAAGCTGTCTTAGACTCACCGGTGGGTGACCGCATCTCAAGTTGTGGCTATGGGGTAACATATTAGGTTTTCCACTTTCCCATGGGGTGATTCAAGCAGAACGGAAGAATACCTAAAGGTTTGTTTCTCGACAACAATTACAATGATTTAATATATTGTTTTATTAAGCTTCGTAAGTTTGAGCTATTTAATGAGTGATATTTTTTTTGAACTTAAAATTAAACTATTTTTAGTTTTTTTATATAAAATTAGTTCTCATTTGGTAAGCGTTAGAAATATTATGGTTCCAAATGTTCATTTGAATAGCATAGGGGTTTCACATGTGTTGTCTATAAATTTCAGTGGTGCTACACGTACTTTACCCATTTGAATTTATATGATATTTCTTGCATGAATGCTGCTATATGGATCTGTCATTTTTAGTTAACTTGTTTTGTTTTCTTACAGGGTTTGTTCTTACGAAATTTTCATTTGCTAGTAAAGCACTTCCGCGTCATTGCTATGTGGTTACCTCCCTTTAATTAATATGTTCAATGTTCATAGATTTCAGGCTGAGATTTTTTTAGTGTAAATATAAAACAATTTTTCTTCATTGATATATAGTTCTTCGACTTTAATAAATTTGTTTCCTTGCAATAGACTTTCAACTTAATAAAATTTTCTAGTGATTGCTTACTATTTCACAAATTCTACACACTTACTCCTCATCTCATGGCGATCGACAACCCACGCTCATTTATTCTCGCAGGAGGCGGTGATCGGCGACCCTCTTGGACGATCTGAGTCCGCGGATGCGCCCGGATGGTCGCTCCAAGTCTGTTTTCTATATTATTTTATTTATTTGGTGTTGTATTCAGCTCCCGATCGGCCCAAATTTTATTAGCCGTCCATCAGGGTGCCCTAGTTTTTATTTCCCCTCTTCCCTTATATATACTTATGCATGTGGTTGGTTTTAGGGATCAGTAGTTGCTATTCTTGCAACCGGCTTGTCTCCCCGGTGGACTCCGGGTTTGTGATGTTGTCCGTGTCTTCCGCCGTCAAGAGCGATCTTCCCCAACTTTTTATCCCTCCACCCTGCCACCTCCTTCTCCCCTCAGACTCCCGCCGGCCTTCCGCCTCTCCCCAGCCTCCCGGCTACCACTCCCGCACCTTTGCTCCGCCCCCGTTCCAGGCCTGAACCAACTAGGAAGCCCTGATCCCCTCCGCCTCTCCTCTGCCAGGCCAAAATAACGCCCTCTCCCCAAATATTCCCACACCCCCATCAAACCCCGATCCCAACCTTGCAACCCGCCAACCCCTCACCCAAATTCCTATACCCGCAACCCCTGAACCACACAAGTCTACCCATATTCCCTTGTCCCCAACCTGAACTTCCAGATCTCCAATCATACGAGCCGTCCAGCCTACTCGTGGAGTTGATCACGTGCCAAGGCCCTCTACTCCGACGTTTTCCCCATCCCAAAGCCACTCACCACATGTATGAGTAAGTCTAGGTAAGAATGTTTCATCTCTTTACATTGATTGTTTTGGTTTAGACTCTTGCTCTGGGTATTAATTTTCATAAATGTTTGTTATCATTATTTGACGTGTAATTTGCGGAGTGCATCCGACGCACTTAAATGATTTTGCGCCTCAATTCTTTGGTTGATTATAACTACTCTTTACTCTTCATTGCTTGTTAACCAATTGTGCAATTGATTGTTTAGATGCCTTATAAATTTTAATTACTCGTTGGATGATCTTAATTTGGACGGTTATCTCATTTTCACTCGTGCACTGCATTTATACTGCATTTTCATTTAGTGAAAATTTCTATTCGCCTACCGCTGCATCATCATCCCTATCATTAAGGATGAATCTCAAAGATATTCGTTTGAGATCTCAAAGATATTTGTTTGAGATCTCAAAAATATTTGTTTAAAACACAAGATTTGTGTAATTATTAAGGTAATTTTATTGTGTTCTTATTTTAGGACAATTAAATTTTTATTGTTTTATTTTAATTTGGTAAAACACGAGGGTTTTGCTTCGATTTTATCCGACTCAGTCCTTTTACCAAAAATGTTATTATGAAGTTTTTAAATAGGCAAAATTTTGTAAAAACTCAATTCAAGGTTTTTTATATGATTGTTTTCCTTATTGAGTGTGAGGTATTATCTCCTTCTCCAAGAATCAAATTGATAATTTCTGGGGTGAAGGCGATATGCCTTCTTGTTCCATTACAATTGTTATCTCTTCTCATAACCTTGTCTCTAATATTCAAGTTCCTAAATTGTGTAGTTTATATTTTGTCAATCTCGATATAGGCTTCATTTGGCGTTATGTTTTTGCTCCGGTGAGTTTGAACAAAAATGCCACCGTCATAAAATGTATGTTTGCATGATAACGGTTATGACCGCACTAAGAAAAAAAAAACTAGTTTGGACATAAAAGTGAATAAAATTCTTTAGGTGAGGTCGAGCGTTCACGAATGATGATTCATAACCATCGCGCCAAACGAAGCCATCGTATTGAATTCTTGATATATCGATGGTTACGATTTTCTGTTAGCGTTTGATTTTACACGCTTCTGATTTCAGTGCATTACTTAAGTAGATGCCACATTATTACTTATTTTCTTCCTTTTTTTCCTTTTCATCTCGTGTCCAAATAATTTACTAAATAGTTTTGTGAACTATGAATTGCAATGACTCTCACACATCTTAGTTTCTCTTTCTATTCAATTTTTTCCTCGACATAGAATGATTATTCAAACCATCCTATGTCAGTCCCAAGCCTGGATGAAAATTGATGAGAGTTGTGTTAGGTAGACGACTAACGTAAAATTTAGTCACTCTTATAAATACGGATCACTTGAGAAATTTTGACTTCAATTACATGTTTCTTCAATAAAATACGTGTTAGAAAATAATGATGTAAAAGCCCATATTGGAGCCCATTATAGGCCCTCTTCCTCTACATGTATTAGTCCCACATCTTGAAATTGGGACTTCTCTCACTTCTCTCTCTATATATATGTATTCATACTTGGTTTTGTCCATTAAAGAAGGATATACAAGATTTTACTTTTTCTCTATATGGTATCAGAGCCAAAGATCATGCCTGTTTTTTTCTAACCGCCCAACGCCTAGCGGTCTCCTGTGTTCCACGGTTAGCAGAATTGGCTGACCGCCTATCTCTCGCGGTCTTCCTCTACTCGCTTTCATGCGGACTACTTGCTTGAGTCCGCAAGTTCTCATCAGGTTGCACCCTCCGTTTTTCTTGGCTCTCTCCCTGGTTTTATAGTTGTTGGTTGTTGGGTCCCACCTTCCTATAGTGCTGCGCTCTGCTCTTTGTGTTTGCCTGGGGCTCCTCTGCTCTTCGGAGTTCTTGTTGCAGCCTCAAGCTCTAGCCGCTTCTCTTAACCGCACAGTCCAGATTTTCTAGCCGCCGCTTGTATCTCTTCAGTCCCTGACTCTAACCGTTGCGAGCTCTGCTTGCTCTGGTTGCATCACTCTGTCCCCGACTTCTAAACCGCGGTGAACTCATCTTGCCACCTCTCTTAACCGTCAGGTCAAGGATTCGTCTACTGCTACTTCCTCTCTTGCTCCGGCGGTTGTCCCTGCTCCCGAACTACGTGATGAGTTACGCATCACCATTATTTCTCTCACTGGAAAGAAAAACTTTGTTGAGTGGGGGCATTATGTCCGCCGAGTTCTTCAGTCAAAGGGATTTATGCATCTTTTAACACAGGATGTTCCTGCTACTCCTACTGATGACTGGCTGCGTAATGATGGACGCGTTCAAACATGGCTCCTCAACTCCCTTGATGGCAAACCTTACCGCATGGCCATGTATCACGAGATGGCCAAGGTGATGTGGGATGAGATTCATTCCCTTTACTCAGGCAATGACAGTCTCCAGCACCTGTATGACATTATTACTGATCTTCAGACTCTTGACACCGGCGGTGCTACAGACTTAATCTCATTTGTTGCTTGGTCCAAGACACTGGTTGAAGTCTGGATTCAACATCAGCCCCCGACTACGGATATCGCTGTCCAGCGAGCTCAAAAGGAAGCAGTTTGTATGACCATGATGATGACGCGTGTCCCGTCTCATCTTCAAAGTGTTCGGGCTCAGATTCTCTCGTCTGCTACAACTACCTTGTTCTCTGATGTATGCTCCATGCTGCTTAAGGTTTCACCGCCTCCTGATACTATCGGCCCTTCTTCACCGGCTCTTCTCCAACACTCTTTTGCACCATTACTACCTCTCCCTCGTCCCTCCCCCAACCCATGGAGGACGTTCAGGCTCTCGGCGAAGAGGTCGCAGTGGTCGGTCTAGGCCCAAGTGTTCCTTCTGTGGCAAGGATGGACACCTTGAAGCCACCTGTTATTGTAAACATGGTCTTCCTCCTCGTTCAATTGCTTCTGCCGCCGCTACCCACAACACCTCCGCCACTCGTGTTAGTCTTGATGAAGTCCGTCTCCAGCTTCAACAACTTCAAGGGTTGCTCCACAACTAACCTGCCTCTATTGCCTTCGTCTCTAATGAAGGTATCGCTTGTCTCTCCACTAGTCCGCGTTGGATAGTGGATTCTGATGCTACTCACCATATTACCTCCTTGAAGTCACCCCGATACTCGGATTCTCCGCATCCAAAGTTTATCACTGCAGCCAATGACCACACTACTTCCGTCTCCGACTCGGCTGATATACCTCTTAATCAGTCTATTTCTCTTTGCTCGGCTCTCCATGTCCCGTGCTATCCTTTCAATTTACTTTTCATTAGTCGACTCTGCTGATTTGGATTGTTCTATCACATTCACCCTTATTCTTTTTTGATGCAGGATCGCAGGACGCAGAGTATCATTGGTAAAGGATGATTGTACAATGGGCTCTACCTTCTTGATCTCTACCCTACCATTCTCTCTTCCGTCTCCTCAGTTGACTGACATCGGCGCCTTTGACATGCTCTTATTCCAGTTCTCCAAAAGGCTCTCCCTGATGTTCTGCTTCCTGCTTTTACTTGTGATTCCTGTATTTTGGGGAAACAACATCGTTCCTCCTTTTCTCCTCATTGAACCCGGAGCTTTGCTTCGTTTATGTTAGTTCATTCTGATGTCTGGGGCCCGTATAAAATAGCAAGTGTATCTGGTTTTCGTTATTTTATCACGTTTATTGATGAATACTCTCAAATGACCTGGTTGTACTTTGTGATCGCTCCAAGCTTCCTCTTATATTTCGTGCTTTCGTTTTGGAGACTCGCACAAGTTTGTCGATAAAATAAAAACGCTCCGGACGGATAATGCTCATGAATATACAAGTCATGAGTTCGATAATCTCTGTTTTGAATTTGACATTATTCATCAAATTTCGTGTGTTTATACTTCTCAACAAAATGGTGTGGTTGAGCACAAAAATAGGCATCTTCTTGATGTTGCTCGTTGTCTCATGATTCAGATGCATGTTCTCAGGGCGTATTGGCATTTTGCGGTTTCGATGACATGCTTTCTCATTAACCGTCTCCCTTTCTCCGTCCTCAATCATGCCACCCCATTCAGTGTTCTCTTTCCATTCACACTATCATTCCCCCTCACCCATCGCATATTTGGTTGCACTTGCTATGTTCATCTTCTTGGTCTCTCCATTGACAAGCTCGATCCTCGGGCAGCCAAATAGATGTTCGTTGGTTATTCTGGTACTCAAAAAGGGTATGTTTGCTACTCTCCCACTACCCGCAAAGTGACTGTTTCGGCAGATGTCATCTTTCTGGAAGATCAACCATTTTCCCTTGCTTCATCTTTCTGGAAGATCATCGTTACCACGATATGTCATCCCCGTTACGTCTACCTTGCCGCCACCACCTCCCACCAACACTCCTGTTCTCCAAAAACCTCCACTTCTTCGTGTCTACACTCGTCGACCTCCTCGTTCCGTCGCCCCACTGCAGTCGGCTTCCACCTCTGGCACTCTGCGACCTGGTGATCCAACCCCTGCCTCAATAGCTCATCCCATGACAAATTACGTATCCTTACATCGTCTGTCCCTGACGCTTCAAAAATTTGCCATTGAAACCACAAAAAGTGATGGGTGACCAAGATATTTCCCGCAGCGAGTGCTTTAAATATTTGTAGGGGTGTGCACGGTGCGGTTTGGTGCGGTTTTGGCCCAAACCGCAACTGCGCCGAAAGGGCTCGGTTTTTGCCCGAGCAAAACCGCACCGCACCGAAATTATGCGGTGCGGTTTCGGTTCGGTGCGGTTTTTTGCAGTGCGGTTGCGGTTTCGGTGCGGTTTTTAACATGTATTTTACATAGACTATAGGTAAGCATCAGAACTATCAATGTTGCTTGATAATTTATGAGTTCTTTTATGTTTTGTTGTTTTTCTCTCTTTATTGTATTAAATTACATCATTTTCTTACAACATGTGATTTCATTTTCATAAATTTTAATGCAGTTATTTGTCTTTCTTTTTGGAGATGTCATACCAACTTATGAACTATATCATGTTTTATAGACAAATATTTTCACATTAAACTTTGTTGCAGGAGATTCATTCATTCTTATATATCAACACTTCTTATGCAATATTTTATTTTAATTTAGATTATTAAAACTAAGAGACTGTTTTAATTGATATCCAAATTGTCTGTGTATGCTAGAGATACAACAACACTCAAACCTTTATCCCACTATAGTGTGGTCGGCTATATGGATCATTTGTCGTCACTGTGCCATATCTTGGCATATTCCCACTAATGCGTACATCATATTTTCCTTATAGTTTTAAGCCTTTATTCCACTGTAGTATGTGTGGAAGAGATAATTCAGCAAAATATCTCACCTAATTATATTAATTCTGACGGTAATATATCGTATAAATATATCAACTCTTACTTAATTTACCTAAATGTGACGGTAATAAAATCCAAAAACCGCACCGCACCGAACCGCGCTCGGTTTGTAAAAGTTCAAAACCGCACCGCACCTAAACTACGCGGTGCGGTTTAAAAATCGGTGCGGTTTTTACGGTGCGGGCGGTTTTTGCGGTTTTCGGTTTTTCATGCTCACCCCTAAATATTTGGGATTGATAGTTCAGAAGGATGGATGTGTAGATAAAGAAGTGATACATAAAATCCACGCAGGTTGGTTGAAGTGGAGAGGCGTGCCTGTGATCTTATGTGATCCTAATGTTCTACGGGATTTTGTGTAGAGGTGTAGATCTTTTGAGATCACTAGGGCGAGGGGGAAATGCCCGAGGCAGAACAGCAGAAGGAAGAACAAGCTAATATGGAAGAGAAATATGTAGAGGAATAAAGAGAGAGCTCACTTTCATGGTACCAGACTCCCCCTGAAGTGAGCTCCCATAATAAGACGTGGATCCATGGAACGTGACATCCATAAAGATAAAAGTCTTTCATGTAACAGGATGAAAACACTTATATCATTTTTGGGTAGGAGAGTAGCCAATGAAAACACACCGAAGCACACAGGAATCAAGCTTGGAGGTGTGGTGCACGTGGACAAAACACACACACCCAAAGATATGTGGAGGAATCTCAGTAGGAGTAATATTGAGAGCTTCCAACCGGGTTTTGTGGTGAAGGATACAAGTAGGCAAGCGATTAATAAGATGCGCAGCTATAGGAACAACGTCCCCCTAGTAATATTTGGGAAGGTGCATCTCAAGTGACATCGAGCAACCTCAAGTAGGCGTCGTTTCTTACGCTAAACAACCCCATTCTAGGCAGTGGTGTAAACACATGACGTTTGGTGGATGATACCCAAGTCATAAAAGTATCACTCAAAGTGAAAGTCAATGTACTCTCGACTATTATCACGTCGCAACACTTTAACGGTGGCTTTGAACTGAGTGGCGATCATTTTATGATACCACTGAAACTGAGAAAAAAACTTCATATTTGGTTTTCATTAGGTATACCTAAGTATAACGAGAAAAACAATCTATAAAAGTGACAAACTATTTATAACCAGATAGAAAAGCAAAGGGAAGGTCCCCAAACATCAAAATGAATAACCGCAAAAGGAGCATCACTAGGAGGTGACATATGAGGAAGAGAGGCCCGTTTGTACTTAGTTCACACATATCATAAGTAAAATTGTTAAACACAAAGTTCAACATAGCAGGTAATATAAGTTTCATAACAACGATAGAGGGATGTCTTAGGCGACAGTGCCAGGAATCCAAATCAGGAGACGAAGCGATATGAAGAGCATGAGGAGGAGCCGAGCTGGAGGGGTCAAATAGATACAGTCCATCGCAGAGGCTACTAGAGCCAATCGCCTTCCACGTCTTCAGGCTGGAAGATACAAGAAGAGAGAAAAAATGTCACGGAACAGTTCATAGAACTAGTCAAGTGACTAATAGACAAAAGGTTTCAAGTAAACTTAGGAACATGAAGAACGAACGAGAGAGTGAGGGAAGAGCTGAGAATGGTTCCTTTCCCCGCGATGGAGGAAAAAGAACCATCAATAACACTCACTTTGTCTCGACCTGACAAAGGATAGTAGGAAACAAAACCCGAAGCAAAGCCAGTCATATGTTTGATGGCTCTGTTGTCGATGATCCACTGGATGGAGGGGAAGCTGATAGCAGAATAAGCACCTGGCGGCCCCTGGTGGGCATAAGAGGAGGACGAAGTAGAGGGCATGGAAGGTTGGCCATGCATCAGGCATCGAAAGGCAAGAATCTCGTTCGAAGAGAGAGCAGAGGTAACAGCAGGAGGAATATCTTCTGAAGCATCTGAGAGATGTGTTGAGCGTGACAGAGGACGACCTTGAGAGCGACCATTGTCATAATCACCATGAGAAGCAGGACCCCCCCAGAAGGAGGAAATCCATGAAGCTTGAAACAATTGTCATTGGTATGACGATCCTTCCCACAATAATCACACATCAGATGATCCTTCTCACCAGAGCGGGGGCTGTAGTCACGAGAAGCGCGACCACCGGGGCTAAAGTGAGCCACAAGAGCAAAGTCCTCCGAGGCGGAGTCTGCATGTAGAGTTTGTCAGCGATCAAATTTTTGTTGAACAAAACTGTAAAATTTCGGCAGAGAGGGAAGACGAGACCGTCCAAGAATTTGGGCATTAATAAGATCAAAATCTCGATGCAGACCATGGAGAAACTCAAAGATCCGGTTGCAATTTTCTCGAGCCCGAACAAGTACTTCATCTTCAGGGAAGACAAGTGTGAGAGCATCAAAGTGATCATACTCTTGGTAGAGCCGAGTAAACTCCAGGTAATAGGAGGAAGGAGAACGATCCCCTTGCCTCAAGAGGAAAATTCGCCGGCGTAGTTGAAAAATATGTGCATCATTGCCACGACAGGAATAAGTAACCTCAGCACGCTTCCAAATATCTACAACGGTGTCCAGGAACAGATGTTTCCGAAGTATGCATTCTTGCATGAAATTGAGAAGCCACGACATCACCAGGGAGTTTTTTGACTTCCATTGAGACCACTCAGGAGAAGTTTGAGCAGGAGCCTTTTATAGTGTCGGTAACATATCCAAACATACATCGGCTCTTCAGGGCAAGAGTAATGGAACGAGCCCGTGGGAGATAATTCGCGCTATCAAATTTCATGTTAGTAATTTGAGGAGACCCGTGGTCATGGGGAGCACGGCCAGAGTCCAACGTCGACATCGGGGAGGACTCAACACGCCCACCGGAGGACATATTCGGAGAATCAACACTCCCTTCCATAGCAACCCGAAGATATAAACCACGGGAACAAGCCAATGAGAAGAAAGGGGCGCATCCCTAGTAATGTCTCATAGAAGAGAACTCAGACGATCCCGATGAAGAAGCCGATCCAAGTGCACAAGGAGAAGAACAATGGGGGGTGCATCCCCTCAAGAAAAATAAACACCGGATGCCAGGAAGAGATCCTTATTATCGCATACTTCCTGCGTCCGGATGAAAACCAACGGCGGAAGAGGAATGAGCGGCTGTTGTGCAGAGGAAAGTCACTTCCTTACTGTCGCTGGCTGCTGAGCGGAAGACACAACGCTGAAGGAACTAGTGGAAAGATGCAACGCGACGCTGTCTGTTATGCGGAAGCTGTGCGGAAGTAACGCTGCGGAAGACGCGATGCTGCGGAAGACACAACGGGCAAGCAGCGCGACGGAAAATCTGGGATGGGTGGAAGCTGCGAACCATGTTGGAAGTCAGGAGAAGTAAAGTTACAATAACCGAGAGTAACCTTCTTTATATGTAGGAGTGACTAAATACAGGAAAAATAAAACGAAAAATATAACTGGCCACGCTAACCAAACAAAAAGACAAGTTTTACCGTGCTGCAATTAAACTAGTGATGTTATACGGTTCTGAGTGTTGGGAAGTGAATTATGTACATGAGTAAAAAATGAGTTGCGGAGATGAGAATGCTAGGTGGATGTGTGTGTGGACACATAAGACTGGATAAAATTAGAAATGAATTTATCAGGGATAAAACAAGAGTGACACCAATTGTAGAGAAAATGTGATAAGCTCGTTTAAGATGGTTCAAACACATACAAATGAGACCATTAAAGGCACATGTTAGGCGTTGTGTGAGTTTAGCTATTAGGCATGTTAAACGGGGGAGGAGTAGATCAAAAATGACTTGGAATGAAACTATAAGGAAAGTCATGTACTTGAGCATTAGTGAAATTATGACTAAAGATAGGGCACAATTGCCACAAATGATCCATATAGCCGACCGACTATGGTGGGATAAAGGCTCGAGTGTTATTGTTGTTGTATAGAACAATTATTCAGAATTATAAGTTTTTTTATTGAATGGATTGAAAATAGCTGACATTTGATTGATTTAGGGTCTGCTTGGCACGGCGTTGGCGATTGCCAACATTGTCATAATGAACTGTTGTTCATGAACGCCCGGCCTCACCTAAGGAACTCAATCCACTTTTATGTTTAAAACTAGTTTTTTTTTTCATTGGTAACGGTCATAATCATCATGTCAAACACACATTTTATGACAGTGGTGTTTTCTCCGAACTCACCTACGCCAAACGGACCCTTAATCCAAAGCAGCTCTTTCTAAAGTTTTCTATATGGCAATGATTGTGGAAAATCCGAATCTCCCCAGATATGGAATTTGAAGGGGTAACTGCATGCAACCATATATGTTTGTTGATGGTTTATTTTTATTTCTAAACCCTGTGGCATTTTTATCACACTGGAGGCCAACTAGTCACCTCCAAGTTCACCGTCATATTTATTAGTGATTCTACTGCCTATGGACTTTTTAATCACATTAGAGGCAGACTAGCCATCATGAAGTTCACCCTCATATTTTTTAGTGACTTCACTAATTTTGAATGCAAGATATATTAACTATCACCCACATGATGATGTGTTTAAGGCTCTGTTTGGGATGACGATGGTGGTGGGAAAAGCTCTATTCCCACCGTCACCATCCTTTTTATTTTGTTTGGGTGGGGAGCATTTTCAAAGGAACTTTTATAAGTGTTTAGGGGACTTTTTGAGCCACCGATCAAACTATCCAAGATAGCTTTCTAAAAATCATTTTATTTGATTTCAGCTTTTCCTCTTTTATTCGAAGCTTTTCTTCTTTCATTCGTGATTATTCACTCATTCATGATCATTGCTTATCCCCCGATGACCCTTTCTAACCTGCTTATTTACAATTTATATAATCTTTACTTATCTAAGCGTGAATGATTAACATAAACATTTTCTATTATTAAAAAGATTGACATCTACTATTAAAAAGTTCTTCTAAACAAAAAAACGTAAACACCTCTTTTAAAAGCACTTAGATGAAAATTTTTCAAATAGTCTACAATTTTTGAACGCAGTAGCTATAATATCCCTTTATGCTATTTGAATAATAGTTTTTTTTTCAAAAAAATTTTGGTGAATTGTGTACTAGGAAGAGTTATTTTCTATAGGTTTGCACTTCCCTGGCATCTTTGTATAGATACTGTGCCCATCAACTCTAATATCTCTATTTCATCTTTCTTGTCACCTATTTCACAGGTTTGAAATGGAGGAGAAAAAAGATGAGGAAGATAGCACAATGAATGAGGGTGAGGGAACAATTGCAATAGGCCATGCTCTGAGACTTACTGAGAGTGGTGTTCTTGCATCTGATATCGGGATCATAACGCCCTATTCTGCGCAGGTTTTGCCAAAAACATCCTCTTTTTCTTCTCGTGCATTTCTCAACCATCCATTTATGCATGATACGTGAAATCTATGAAGCACATGTACATTTGCAAGTACTGGGTACAAAACATATCTTGTACCGTGGTACGCCAAAATCAAAAATAAGGATACGGCTTCGTCACACATATGCACGCGCGTGCGCACACACAAATATATACACTTTTGTATGTATAATTACCTAAACTTCCTGTGAGTGTTAGCATAATTACAGTTTGCACCCCTCTAACTTTTGAAATTACAAAACTTCCCATGTAAATTTATATTCATAACATCCATACACCAAAATGCTCCCTTGGAGTAAATTTTTAGGAAGGTTTTTTTGTGCATGAATATTATGAAATGTAAATTTACAACGGTTTTTGTAATTTCAAAAATTAGAGGGGCGCGGCTGTAATTTTGCAAGCTAGAGAGGAGGTCCCGCTAAATGGCCCTATTTGTATATGTGTGTGTGTGTGTCGCGTGCACCTTTTTTAAACACCTTTTTAAACAAGAGAATATACAACGTAGACAAATTCATATTTAATAAGTGCAGACACAACCAATTTAAAACATATAATTATCAAATACATAATAAACAATTACAATCATATTTAAGTCGATTTCTATAGCTTTAATGATAAAAGGAAACCTATATGTGAAGCAAAAATGGGTTTTCTATAATAAACAAGCACTACTAGTTGCTTTTATTAGAGCATCATGCTCTTTTTTTTCCTACTCGAACCAACTTTTGTTTACTTTAGAAAATCATTCTCATGTCACTCATGTCACAATATGCAAAACGATCTGTCAAGTTTGTCATATCTGCCGACTATTGGGTGTGGATCAGTGCCAAAAACGTATCCGACACGGGTAGATGGCCCTCTGAGCTTAGATAGGCAGAGCGAGTGCTTTGTTTATAGACCGATTCATCGTGTGTCGGTTCATCGACGGCGTCCTCGTTTGTCTATTAACTTTTCTCTTCATCTCTCCTTTTTGTTTATGGTTTATTGAATATTTATCCCATTTGATGGCGCACAGGTTACCTATCTTAAGGTGCTGCGTGGTGCAGAACCCAAATTGAAAGATGTCGAAATTTCTACCGTTGATGGGTTCCAAGGCCGGGAAAAAGAAGCCATCATCATTTCCATGGTCCGTTCGAATCAAAAGAAAGAGGTAAATATTTTTCGCATTCTTTTATTATTACTACCCTCCGTGCTTCCGTCGGAGTGAGTCAATTTCGAGCGAGCCGACCTCAACTCGAAATTAGAAAATCTGACCCCGGTGAGTCATAGAGGTTGATTTTGATTCGAGTTTTGAGCTGGACCGTATCATAGATACGAGCGAGCCCATTTCGAGTTGAATCATACTAATCTCGAACTTTTTTGTCTCCGTTTTATCTCTAGTGGATTAAAATTCGAGCAGGGATAGTTATTCGCTCTTAATGGAATCGTGAAATGTCCTTCAGGTGGGCTTTCTAACCGATCACAGGCGCATGAATGTCGCGATCACGCGCTCTCGAAGGCAATGCTGTCTCGTGTGCGATACCGAAACCGTATCTCACGATCGCTTTCTTAAGCGCCTGGTCGAGTATTTTCAAGAGCAGGGAGAGTATTTGAGTGCATCAGAGTATGGTTATTAATATGAAGATTTAGTATGAGATTTTCATCTCCATGTAATAATTGAAAATACTAGTTTCTGTGCTGGCAATATTAACCTCTCTTTGGCTAATACATGATTATATATATATATATATATATATATATATATATATAGATATATATATAGATATATCTTTACTATTAAAACAGTATGCATATCTTCAAGCACACCACAGATTTAATCTGGGCAGTCCGCTCAAGCTTCTTTACTTTCTGGCCGTCGGATTGCATCAATCGGGACTCCCAATAAAATTTTATCCAAAAAACTGTTTTCTGCCTCTCTCCAAAATCCCGATGGAAGTTTAGCCCACCCGCCCTTTCACTGTTTCACCGCGCCGCCTCCGGTAGAGCCGCCGTCGGCCTTCCCGGCCCCCACCGGCGGGTTCACCGGCCTCCGGCGAACCCGCCGGGTGTTGTAAGGCGGCGATAGGGCAGGGCCACCGCCGGCGGTGGCCCTGCCCGTAAGCCCCAGTTTAGGGCTCACGGGCAGGGCCTTCGCCGGCGGTGGCCTTGCCCGCTCGCCGCCGGGAAGCCACCGGCAGGTTCGCAAAAGGCCGGCGACCCACCCGGTGGGTGCCGGGCAGGCCGCAGGCGGCTCATCCGCCGGCGGTGGCAGAGGTAAACGGGAGGCCGAGGCGGAAGCGGAACAGGGGGGGATTGTTGCAGCGATTTGGGGGGGGGCGAAGCACGCCGGGGGGGGCGGGCGAAGCACGCCGGGGGGGCGGGCGAACCCCGCTTGAATGCCAAGCGGGCGAAGCCCACTTGGTTGCGAGCGAAGCCCGCAGCGCCGCATCGAGAAGTTTGGCCGGCCCCCGGGCAGTAATTTAAAAAACTGCCTTAATCGGGATTGCCAATAAAATTTTATCCAAAAAACTGTTTTCTGCCTCTCTCCAAAATCCCGATGGAAGTTTAGCCCACCCGCCCTTTCACTGTTTCACCGCGCCGCCTCCGGCAGAGCCGCCGTCGGCCTTCCCGGCCCCCACCGGCGGGTTCGCCGGCCTCCGGCGAACCCGCCGGGTGTTGTAAGGCGGCGATAGGGCAGGGCCATCGCCGGCGGTGGCCCTGCCCGTAAGCCCCAGTTTAGGGCTCACGGGCAGGGCCTCCGCCGGCGGTGGCCCTGCCCGCTCGCCGCCGGGAAGCCACTGGCAGGTTCGCCGGAGGCCGGCGATCCACCCGGTGGGTGCCGGGCAGGCCGCCGGCGGTGGCAGAGGTAAACGGGAGGCCGAGGCGGAAGCGGAACAGGGGGGGATTGTTGCAGCGATTTTTTTTATTTTTTAAATAATTTATTTAAATAACTAAATAATTCAATTTTCTATTTTATAATTTATTTATTATTATCAATATATTATTATTAATCTAAAATAATTTAAAATTCAAATTAAGAAAATTTTAAATACTTATAAATTTAAATTACTGCCCAGGGGGGCGGGCGAAGCACGCCGGGGGGGGGGGGGGGGGGGGGGGGCGAAGCACGCCGAGGGGGGGGGGGGGGCGGGCGAAGCACGCCGGGGGGGGGGGGCGAAGCACGCCGGGGGGGGGGGGGCGGGCGAAGCATGCTGGGGGGGGGGGGGGGGCGAAGCCCGCCGGGGGGGGCGGGCGGGCGAAGCCCGCCGGGGGGGCGGGCGAAGCCCGCCGGGGGGAAGGCGGGTGAAGCCCGCCGGGGGGGGGCGGGCGAAGCCCGCCGGGGGGGCGGGCGAAGCCCGCCGGGGGGGCGGGCGAAGCCCGCCGGGGGGGGGCGGGCGAAGCCCGCCGGGGGGGGGGGGGCGGGCGAAGCCCGCCGGGTGGGGGGCGGGCGAAGCCCGCCGGGGGGGGCGGGCGAAGCCCGCCGGGGGGGGGGGGGGCGGGCGAAGCCCGCCGGGGGGGGGCGGGCGAAGCCCGCCGGGGGGGGGCGGGCGAAGCCCGCCGGGGGGGCGGGCGAAGCCCGCCGGGGGGGGCGGGCGAAGCACGCCGGGGGGGGGGGGGGGGGGGGGGGGGGGGGCGGGCGAAGCATGCTGGGGGGGGCGGGCGGGCGAAGCCCGCCGGGGGGGGCGGGCGAAGCCCGCCGGGGGGGGCGGGCGAAGCCCGCCGGGGGGGGGGGGGGGGGGGCGAAGCACGCCGGGGGGGGGGGGGCGGGCGAAGCACGCCGGGGGGGGTGGGGGGGCGAAGCACGCCGGGGGGGGCGAAGCACGCCGGGGGGGGGGGGGGGGGGGCGGGCGAAGCCCGCGGGGGGGGGGGGCGGGCGAAGCCCGCCGGGGGGGGGCGGGCGAAGCCCGCCGGGGGGGGGCGGGCGAAGCCCGCCGGGGGGGGGGGGCGGGCGAAGCCCGCCGGGGGGGGGCGGGCGAAGCCCGCCGGGGGGGGGGGCGCGAAGCCCGCCGGGGGGGGGGGGGGGGGCGCGAAGCCCGCCGGGGGGGGGGGGGGGGGGGCGCGAAGCCCGCCGGGGGGGGGGGGCGCGAAGCCCGCCGGGGGGGGGGGGGGCGCGAAGCCCGCCGGGGGGGGGGGCGCGAAGCCCGCCGGGGGGGGGGGGGGCGCGCGAAGCCCGCCGGGGGGGGGGGGGGCGCGCGAAGCCCGCCGGGGGGGGGGGGGGGCGCGAAGCCCGCCGGGGGGGGCGCGCGAAGCCCGCCGGGGGGGGGGAGGCGGGCGAAGCCCGCCGGGGGGGGGGGGGGGGGCGCGCGAAGCCCACCGGGGGGGGCGCGAAGCCCGCCGGGGGGGGGGGGGGGGCGCGCGAAGCCCGCCGGGGGGGGGGGGCGCGCGAAGCCCGCCGGGGGGGGGGGGGGGGGGCGCGAAGCCCGCCGGGGGGGGGCGCGCGAAGCCCGCCGGGGGGGGGCGGGCGAAGCCCGCCGGGGGGGGCGGGCGAAGCCCGCCGGGGGGGGCGGGCGAAGCCCGCCGGGGGGGGCGGGCGGGCGAAGCCCGCCGGGGGGGGGGGGCGGGGCGGGCGAAGCCCGCCGGGGGGGGGGGGGGCGAAGCACGCCGGGGGGGGGGGGGGGGGGGGGGCGAAGCACGCCGGGGGGGGGGGGGGGGGGGCGAAGCACGCCGGGGGGGGGCGAAGCACGCCGGGGGGGGGGCGGGCGAAGCCCGCCGGGGGGGGCGGGCGAAGCCCGCCGGGGGGGGCGGGCGAAGCCCGCCGGGTGGGGCGGGCGAAGCCCGCCGGGGGGGGCGGGCGAAGCCCGCCGGGGGGGGGGGGGGGCGCGAAGCCCGCCGGGGGGGGGGGGGGGGGGCGCGAAGCCCGCCGGGGGGGGGGGGGGGGGCGCGAAGCCCGCCGGGGGGGGGGGGGGGGGCGCGCGAAGCCCGCCGGGGGGGGGGGGGCGCGAAGCCCGCCGGGGGGGGGGGGGGGGCGCGCGAAGCCCGCCGGGGGGGGGGGGGGGCGCGAAGCCCGCCGGGGGGGGGGGGCGCGCGAAGCCCACCGGGGGGGGGGGCGCGAAGCCCGCCGGGGGGGCGCGCGAAGCCCGCCGGGGGGGGGGGGGGGGGGGGGGCGCGAAGCCCGCCGGGGGGGGGGGGGGGCGCGCGAAGCCCGCCGGGGGGGGCGCGCGAAGCCCGCCGGGGGGGGGGGGGGGGCGCGCGAAGCCCGCCGGGGGGGGGGGGGGGGGGGTGCGAAGCCCGCCGGGGGGGCGCGCGAAGCCCGCCGGGGGGGGGGGGGGCGCGATGCCCGCCGGGGGGGGGCGCGCGAAGCCCGCCGGGGGGGGGGGCGCGAAGCCCGCAGCGGTGCATCGAGAACGGGCGAAGCCCGTTCGAACAATGTTGCCGCCCACGAACAATGTTGCTGTCCACGAACAATATTCCCGGCCACGACCAATGTCGCCACCCACGACAAATGTCGCACTCATGACCAATATCGCAGTCCACGACACCTGTTGCCGCCCACGACCCATGTCGTTGTCAAGCGGGCGAAGCCCGCTTGGTTGCGGGCAAAGCCCGCAGCGACGCATCGAGAACGGGCGGAGCCCGTTCGAAAATGATAGTATATATATATATATATATATATATATATATATATATATATATATATATATATATATATATATATATATATATATATATAAATATATATTATATACTTATTTAAGGGTTATTTACTGAGACCTTCCCTAAAAGCTTGCGTAATTATAATTTGCAACCCCTCTAACTTTGAAATTACAGTTATCCTCCTTCAATATTTACATTTCATTAAAAAAAATTCTGAATCAATTCTACAAAAAAATATTGCTCGTGAATTGATCCTTTTTGAAATATTTTGCAGCAAAATATTTCAAAATTTCAAAAAAAAAAGATGATTTAACAAGCTTTTCTATTATGTTTATTCAAAAATCTTCTCTCCAAAATAATCCTTTATTTTACAACAAAAAATTATAGTTAGAACCTTATGTACATATCATTAAAATTTAAAATATGAGCTCAAGACTCATCATGTTGAATGAATTGAAGGGTTTTTTCACATTATTGAAGTGTAAGGTTCAGTTTGGGCGACGACATGAATTGGATTTTTTGTAACTGCTTGATTGGTGAAAATAAGTTCCCTCAAATGAAACCTAAGTCTTCTATCTCTTCAAAATAACATTAATATAACAATACTCAAGCGTTTATCACACTATAATAGGATAAATAATACTATATTATGCAACAACAAAAAATTAGAAACAAACTAAAGAAATCTATTGGATGAGCAATTTTCATGCATCTTAATTTGATGTTGCTTTTGGCAAAATCTAATGTATTGATGTTTTTTTAGATCTGCCCTCCTTAGATTGCTTGAAAAGTGCTCACAACTTAGGCTCTGTTTGGGAC
Source organism: Platanthera zijinensis (assembly GCA_039513925.1). Taxonomy (NCBI): domain Eukaryota; kingdom Viridiplantae; phylum Streptophyta; class Magnoliopsida; order Asparagales; family Orchidaceae; genus Platanthera; species Platanthera zijinensis. The sequence goes on from CM077079.1 coordinate 278,817,206, forward strand.
AGCTCTGGCGGATTGAAAAGCTGCTGTTCGGATAGAGCTGTTTTAAAATAGATCTCTGGGGAGCAGTTTTGAAAAGCTGCAGAGTGTTTGGGTGTTCTGTGCAGAAGTGCGCTCGGAATCGTCGGAGAAAGGCCGTCGGGGGCTCGGAATCGCCGGAGGAAGGCCGTCTGAGGCTCGAAATCGCCGGAGGAAGGCCGTCCGGCCTCTGAGCATGTTCCAACTGAAGAAACCATTAGATTTCCAAAACCTGTGAGAGAGAAAGCTATTTTGCGGAAGCTGAAGCTGGGGGAGGGGAGATTTCTGAAGAGCTGCAAAACAGCTCCAGATTTCTGAAAAGCTGCTCTTAAGGAGCTGTCCCAAACAGTTAAAAAACAGCTCTGGCGGCTGGAATAGAGATTCTCCAGCCGCCAGAGCTGCGCCAAACAGACCCTTAGGCTCTGTTTGGGGGGGACATCTTTGCTCTGATTAGTTTGGACAAAAACATCACCTGGGTTTTAGTAACCAAACTGGTTTTGAACATAAAAGTGGATGAAATGCCTTATATGTGAGGTGGACGTTCAGAAACAACGGTTCATAACCACCGTGTTCGTGACCGCCACTAATATGCAAAACGGAGTCTTGGGCTCCATTTGGGGGGACTTATTTTCACCGGTCAAGCGGTTACGATGCGATCGTAACTGCTTGACCGATGAAAATAAGGCTCCGTTTGGGAGAACTTATTTGCACCGGTCAAGCGGTTATGACCGCATGTACCCGACCTTAATTAGGGTCCGATTCATGCGGTCGTAACCGCTTGACCGGAGAAAATAAGTCCCCCCAAACGGAGCCTAAGTTCCCCCAAACGAAGCCTTAGTTTGATACAAACTGAAAGCAAAATCTATTGATTGTCGAAAGCAGCTCAATATGGGATCTTCCTCAGCAAGAGCAATCGCGCATACCTAAAATCGTGCGGGCAAGCAGCGGGGACTATAGTTTTTGGCACTTACCACCCTTGAATTGTACCCTTTTGGCATATTGCACCCCAAGATTCAAAGTTTGGCACTTTGCACCCTCTAAAACTCTTTAGTTTAGCACTTTGCACCCTTCTTCATTTATAATCTTATTTTCATATTTAAAAAAATGATATGACCATATATGTGAGGGTATTTTAGGTATTTAGCTATCACACGTCCAAATTCCAATGGAAGCTATCGACGTTCCTGCCCCAGCCGCCTTCTGATACACCATGGAAAAACGCAGGCTGTGTATATGGCTTATATACACAGCCTGCGCGCCTTTTGAAAATGCACTCGGTTACGTGCATTTTTAGGAAAAGTGTTCAACATGAAAATTATAGATCTCGACGAGATCTACAACTTTCATGTTGAACACTTTTCCTAAAAATGCCCGAAACCGGGTGTATTTTCAAAAGGCGCGGAACCGGGCGGAACAATTGCGATTCGCAATAATTCCGCCCGGTTCCGCGCTTTTTAAAAAAACACCTAGTTTCATGCATTTTTAGGAAAAGTGTTCAACATGAAAGTTGTAGATCTCGTCGAGATCTACAACTTTCATGTTGAACACTTTTCCTAAAAATGCATGAAACTAGGTGTATTTTCCATAATACACTCCCTGCGTATATAGCTTATGTGCACAAGCCGCATATATACATTAATGAAAAGCGTGCTTATATTTTTTAGCTATGATTAGTTCTAATGCTTGCTTCAATTTAATTAGTACTAAGATTTAATTTTGATGATTTTTTTTTAAGCTAATATATTTAAAAGGTGAAATTTTTGAAATTGGGCTCTGTTTACAAATTTAGGTACGGATCAAATTAGAGTGTAATATATATTTTGAATAATTTTTGGGTCATTGAACAAGTGGCGAAGAGGCTAAGATCTCGCCAGACCTCCTCAGCTCTTTGGAGGCGATAGGCACTTCTCGCCAAAATGGCAGCGGAAGTAAGGATCTTTCTGAAGATACTAATCGCAACAACGCCTCCGTGATCTCGGGAGCAAATTAAACGGTTGGAGAAGGGCGTGCGATCTCGCCGGAGCTCCATCGCTCGTTCAATGCGATGTGCGTCTCGGACCTGAACAGCGGGGGAGCAGCAGAGGTCCCTCAAAATCAGAACAGTAGCTACGCCGAAAAGATCTCGGCGGCGAAAGACGCTGCCTTTCCCCAGCGTCCGAGTCGGCCGTGTTGGGGAAGAAGCTAGCTTCCATTATGTAACAGAAGGCGGCTGGGGCAGGAACGTCGGTAGCTTCCATTGAAATTTGGAAGTGTGATAGCTAAATACCTAAAATACCCTCACATATATGGTTATACCATTTTTTTAAATATGAAAAATAAGATTATAAATGAAGGAGGGTGCAAAGTGCCATACTAAAGAGTTTTAGAGGGTGCAAAGTGCCAAACTTTGAATCTTGGGGTGCAATGTGCCAAAAGGGTATAATTCAAGGGTGGTAAGTGCCAAAAATTCTAGTTTGTCTGTTGGGTATGGTTTGCTAATAAAACACACCCTTATTTAAAAGAAATTATTTCATTTGAATCTGGCTTTTGTTTAGGTGCTAATAATCAATAGGGGTTTGCCTATAACAACCCATTTTTAATTAGATATGTCTCCATTAAAGTCGGAACAACTTGATAAAATAAATTAAACAATTAGCTTACGGAATTTTATAAATAGTAATAATAATTAGAAATATTGACTTTTAATTTAAAATTAAAATTTACGGAAAATAATTGAAACTGGAAGGGAGGAGTGGAGGACCCGTAAAGGGACGTGGGCTTTATTAATATTAATTTATTATTATTATTTTAATCAATTCAAGATTGACTGTAATTACTAATTATTGCGATTTAAGGAATGGGCACGTATCTTTGCTCAGCATTTCTATTTATTCTATTTTATTATGAGAAATAAATTGATGTATGTAACAATTTATTATGAACGATTAATAACAATTATGAGAGTGTGGGTCGTGATGCCACATGTAGGAGCGAAGAAAATTTCGATGTGTTATGCCAAGCAGAAATTATAATGTTAGTTTTAAAATAATTGATTTGAGAAAATTAGTTTGTTTTAATGCGGAAGGTTTAGTGTAAAATTGATGCACATGCACTTTAATAAAATATCATGTCATGTACAGTGCTGATAAAAAAAATATAATGCAATAATTCAAAAAAGTGAACATGTCATTAATATTAAATTTCAGTACATTAGAAATAGCCTAGCAATTGTTCATGACTCAAATGAAAGTAGTTGATCGTGTCTATTACATCATAAATATATCCAACAGTAAATGAAACCAAATACATAGAACCTGGTACAACGACAAAAAGTAAACCTCCAGGAACACAGGAAACTTGATACATCTCGAGCTCAGGTGGCAGACAGTGCAGTCACGAACGTTAAGACAAATTTCAAAATAAGATTAAAAATGTCTTAGAACATAGAAAAGAAGCAGTTAATACGTTATAAATTTAATTGTGCAGAGGAAAATTAGAAATTTTAGAGTGCTAATCTATTCTAAAACAGGCAAGTAACAGAATCACATAGAACAATCTGAATTTATTAGTCAACTCCGGAGTTTAGCATAATCGTTCTGACAACGACATAAGCTGTAATCAATGAAATGTGTAGGGGCATTTGGGTTCTTCCAGGTGGTGAACCACGAGATTGCTCTATTTCTGCATGAGGATATGTTGGAAGGCGTGCGAAGGTTTAACAAGCAGGAATTGGCGGTGAAGTAGAAGTACTACACACGGGATTTGAGTAGGAAGGTTTTCCTTAACTCCAATTTCAACCTGTTCAAATCGCCGGTGGCGAATAGGAGGGATACATTTTTCGGTGTGACGATGTCAGAGGATCCTCCTTCGGTGAGATTCTCATGATCAACTACTTTTCCAATATCATTCCTAGTACATACGCCTACTTGCAGTCTCTGTAGGTTCTTTCCATCCCCAAAAATGTCCTCTACGGCCAGCCAGTCTCTGTTGTTTCACTTGCACGTGTCGATTCAATTTGACACGAATCTGATTTCGAATCGATTTCGAATTGATTTCATGTCATCCATGAATCGCTGGAAATATGATTGGAATCAACTCGAATTAATTAAAAAAAATACGTTTTATTAATATATTCTTATTTTAAAATTTAAAACAATAAAATTTCAATCTAAATAAAAAAATGATGACATTAAGGCTCCGTTTGGGAGGACTTATTTTCACCGGTCAAGCGGTTGCGACCGCATGAATCGGACCCGAATTAAGGTTGGGTTCATGCGGTCGTAACCGCTTGACCGGTGAAAATAAGTCCCCCCAAATGGAGCCTAAGTGTTTTATTTGTTAAATTTATAGGTTGCCAAATTTAATTTTGAGTCAACTATGAATAAAGAGAAAAAATGCTCAATTTTGAGCCGGCTCATTTTGATTTCGAGCCGACTCTGAATCGAGTCATTTTAAGTCCATCCGACTTGACTCAAAATCAATTTCAATTTTGAGACGAGTTCAAGTCAAAAATTTCGATTTCGAGCTGAGCCAAAATCGCTCGAACTCGAGTGGATATCACCCTAATATTGTACTTTTTCTCTAATTGTATAAAATATTTTATTATATTATATTAATCATTATAAATAATTACACGGTTAAGAAGTAAAGTTTATTAGCCAAGAGTTTATTACCTACTTCTGTTGTTGCTACTAACAAGTAACAATAAATAATAAATATCGTGATTTTATATTTTATTAATTATATTGTACGGGCCACAGTACGAGGGGAGGTTATTCAGTTTGTAGGAGAGAGAAGAATCGAACAGCTCTTATCAAGCCACGTGATCAGTCCGTACAATTCCCCAAAATTTGACGGCTGATCTTACAACTCCAGCTTAGATTTGAAAACCGAGTCAACACATAAAAATAGGGCAAATATATTTTTAATAATTTATAATAATTATTTAAAAATAGTAATAAATAACTAAATCGTAATGAGCAGTTACTCCCAATTTAAGCCACTAACAAAAGACGTGGCCACTTGACTTCTTAATATATAAATATATTTAGGAGATATTTATAAATATTCGAAATATAATTTTAAAATATATTTCTATTTTATAATATTTTCATTTTCGCACGAATATTCAAGTAAAGTCTTCGTAATTGGCCATCCAGGCCCAGCGATAAGAAATTAATATTTTACATGGGTTAATATTAATAATATTAATAATAATATTTAATATTTAATATATGGAAGATAAAGCAACAAAATCAAAAAAACTTATAAACTATTATTTAATATGAGTTTTTTTTGTTGGCAGAATGCACCTTAGAAATATCGGTATTTGACGGAATGAATTTGCTTAAATATAACACAATACATTCCTCAAAGTTGGATTTTTTACGAATGTGCATGAAATAGAAGCGAAGATGTTATAACAGATTAGAGTGCGCATTGCAAACAAACTGATTTTGAGAGTGCATTTTATCGTATTTAAGTTTTATTTGGCACGGCGTTTTCACTCGGTGCTTGGAGCAAACGCCGTCACAAGGCAGCAAACCAAATGGTTGACGGCGGTGTTTGTTGCGTCTGCTCCCGCCATGCCCTGAGAATTGTAGTGAAACGCTCCATTTCGATCCTCACCTCCCCCCTCCAGCTCTGAACTGCGGCCGTCTCTTCCTGCCGCATCAAATGAGGCCTTAAATTTAAGGCGAATGTTAACCGCAACCCGTTGTTGGCTAGTCGCACCACAAAATCTCATAATTTTTCACACCTTTTTGAAATACGCCTTGTACATGCAATTTTAGGAAAAGTGCTCAACACGAAAGTTGTAGATCTTGTCGAGATCTACAACTTTCGTGTTGATCACTTTTCCTAAAAATGCATGTACAAGGCGTACTTTGGAAATATGTCCAGATTTTGCACCTTTTCGAAATCCGTCTTGTACATGCAATTTCAGGAAAAGTGATCAACACGAAAGTTGTAGATCTCGTCGATCTACAACTTTCGTGTAATTGCATGTACAAGACGTATTTCGAAAAGATGCGAAAAATTAGGAGATTTTGAAGTGCAACTAGCCAATAACAGATTGCGGTTAACAATTGCCAAATTTAAGTGCATTCTTTCAAAAACTAATATTTTTAGGGTTTACTCCGTCGGCAAAAAAAAAAATATTAAAATTTATAAAAACATTTTATTAAATAAATATAGACAAAAATCAATTATTTCGGCAACTGTCTTTCTCTCTTCCCCTTGGCCGCCGTGCTCCTCCCACAATCTTTTCCCTCTCTCGCAAATCTTCTTCCTTTTTATACCATTCTCCACTTAATGAGTTTCTAGTCTCTATCTTCGCCTCTGGTAGTTGTCCTTTATAGCCTCCATGGCTCCCGACGGCGCGGCAGTTCTTCCAAGCTCGCCGACAGTGAGAAGAGGCGGCGGCGGTAGCGGCGCCATGGTTGTTGCATCACCGGCTTCGGTGAAACGGGGGATGGAGGCTTTGAAGAAGCTCGGGAGGCGGATGAAGCCCTTCGAGCAGATGGGAGTGCTCGGATTCTTCTTATTCACCGCCGGGGTGTTCCTGCTTCTCCTGCTCTGTTTCTTCTACTCTGACGACGGCGCGGAGTTCGCGTACCGGGCGTCCGCCGCCGGCGAGGGCGGAGGAATTTCGCCGGGTGTTGGGTGGGGTTTGGGGGCGGTGGATGGGTTGAGGGCTGCGGTGGATGGCGGCGGTGACTGCGATTTGTTCGAAGGGGAGTGGGTTTGGGATGAAAGCTACCCCCTTTACAACTCAACGGACTGCCCGTTCATCGATACGGGGTTCCGGTGCTCGGAGAACGGCCGGCGGGATGATTTCTACTCCAAGTGGCGGTGGCAGCCTTCTCGCTGCGAGCTTCCCAGGTTTGCATTCATCTTTTTTCAGTGATTTTTTCCCCATTTTTGGGGAAGTTTTTTTCCCCTCTTTCTTTCTTTTTGTCTGATTTGGATGGTTTCTGCTTGTCATTTGGTTTGAAAACTCTACTTTAAAATGGAGCTTTGACCTTTTGAGGGTATAGTTTGAGATTCTTCCCTTTTTCCTGGGATACAATTTCTGTTCTTTCTCATTGCTATTCTTTTCCTGCTAAAATGATGAGAAATAACCTCAATCATTCTGTTGGTTAGTGCTAGGATTGTGCTGCAAGCAAACCTGCAAGATGATTTTTTTCATAGAGGGATTGGATTCTGGAGTAGAGGAGAAAATTTATTTTACAAGGAAGAATTGCTGATGTCAGAAATAGTATGTTGCAGGGAGGTGGGAGGATTTCATTCATTCACAAGCATAAAACCCAAATCCCAATTTCATACATACATCATATTTAAACTCTTGCTAAGGAGAAAAAAAAAGTTTTAAAATTAAATCCTTGTCCTGAAAGATCAAAATTGGTAATCTTCTGGTAGATGTCATGGAGTCTTAAGGAGAAAAAAGATTTAAACATCCTTGAACATAATGCGTTCCGGTTTGAGTCTTCGGTTGTAGTGTTGTCCGATGAGGTTGTCTGTACTGGAGTAGCCCCGATATGGTTGTTGAGCTGGGAAATGTGTTTGGTGGAGTGAAAGCGGATATGGGATGGTAATTGTGGATGATAAGCCACCGGGGTAATGGAGACAGCTATAGGGAAAGACCCGAAGAAGCACGGGGCTAACTTCTGGCATGAATGGACGCGCGGGGTAGTTTTCCTGTAGGGTTGGAGTTTTATGTAATTGAAAGTGCCAACCTCAAATTCTTTCTCTCGGCGGTGTGTATCCATTGCGCCTTTCATGCGATCCTGAGCTTTCTTCAAGTTCAAACAGACTACTTAGAGCGAAATAATTGGGTGGTAGAATGCAGTAGAGTTTTAATCTGCTAATCTAGAATCTCTAATAGGTCATAGTTGACTATGTTTATTAAATACTAAGCGGAAGATCAAGGCCGGGTTTATTAGGTTCATAATATTTTAGTTCTATTATGACAAAAGATAGGGCACAATGGCGACAAAGGATCTGTATAGCTGACCCCCACCATAGTGGGATAAAGGCTTGAGTGTTGTTGTTATTGTATTGGCAACCGTCGTATTTCGTGATCGCGTGGCACCAATATGTAATAATAAGAATGAAAATTGTAGCTGACAAGCTTCCAAGTATGTCGTGCATGTTATCTGCGTACCCCTTAGGGTGTCCTACTTCGTTGTGGCTATGTCTTGATGTATTTGTTGGTATTTTGCGGATTGTGCTATTTCTCTATCCAATACCCCTGCTAATACATTTTCTTTGAGTATATTTATTGGCATATGGTAGATTTGCCAGTTTTCCTCTGTAATGGCTAATTCTCTTTTTGCTTTTTTAGCTAATTGTTCTAATTCTGGGTTGATGATTCTGATACTACTATTACAAGCATAAACCTGCATGATATTCTTCACAGAGGGGTTAAACCTCGTAGTGTAATAGAAATGACTCTTCAGAAGAAAGTTGTCTTGAGGCATAGCGAAATAATAGGCTGGCGGAATGCAGAAGGTTTTTATTCATTGATAAGCATAAAACCAAAGCCCAAAGCGCATACATCCTATTTAACCTCCTCGCTTGGGAGAAAAATACTAAACTGTCCCAAAACGTAATTAAAAGTAACAAGTGTCAGAAAGGTAAATAAGATCAAAAAAATTCGCGTCAAGTTGGTTTAATGTTATTTATATGATAATATTGCCATGATAATAACATTATTTATGTTGCAATGTTATGAATTTCACATTTTAAGGTCATGGTGGAGCCCTGGAGGTATTCAAGTGCTGCATTAGCTACTAAGCCTACCATAGTAATTGTTTTCTAACTTCATGTATTGTTTTTCTACAGATTTGATGCCAAGAAAATGTTAGAGAAATTACGAGATCGTAGGCTCGTATTTGTCGGTGACTCCATTGGTAGGAACCAATGGGAATCCCTTCTATGCATGCTTTCTTCAGTTGTTGACAAGAACTCCGTCTATGAATTGAATGGCAATCCTATTTCAAAACACACGGGATTCTTGATGTTCAAGTTCAAGGATTATAACTGCACCGTGGAGTACTTTAGAAGCCCGTTTCTCGTGGTTCAGGGGCACCCCCCTCATGGTGCGCCGAAGAAGGTAAAAACTACACTAAGAGTGGATACCATAGAGTGGTCTTCCAACAAGTGGAGAGATGCCGATGTTCTGGTATTCAACAGTGGGCATTGGTGGAACTATGAGAAAACCATCAGAGGGTTGGTAACCACTTCTCTATCATTTTAAGGTTTTCCTTCTATTTTTACATATCACTATTGATGTGATGAAGCAATTACTTTTTCCTTTCTTACAGTAAGTGAATTTGTTCAGAAACTGGTTTATAAAAACATTCAAAGAATTATATGCTTACATGAACATAGGCAATGGATTTATGTTCTCTAGAGTTCCCATGGTGTAAGTATTCTATAGTGATTGTTTTATAGAGTTCTTTATATGTTTTTTGGAAATTTTTCGTATCATAAAATACTAAAATTCTAATTTCGCTCACTCCCATCAGAGACCTAGGCACGATATTTTTTCTTTGTTTGGCACGATATTTTTTCTTTGGTGCGTTTAGACAACGCCACTGCCATAGAATGTATGTTTGTTTTGACAATGGTCATGATCATCACCAAGAAAAGAAAACTAATACTGATCATAAAAGTGAATGAAGTTTCTTAGGTGAGGCCGGGCTTTCATGAACGGCGGTTTATAACCACCGCGTTCACGATCGCTAGCGTCGTGCCAAATGGAGCCCTAGTCTCATAGTATTCCCAATTTCAGTCTCTTAAGCTCCTGCATTACTCTTTATATTGTAAAAAACTTATGTTATATTCGTCCCAGCTATTTTTATTCAAGTCAGGCGGTTCTTTTCCTTGCATGTCTACGTAGTCAAGTTTTGTCATGTCATTCCAGTGTTAAGGACTATGCCGTATGTCCTTTGGATAATAGTCTGAATTTATATGGCTAAATCTCTTCATTATAGTAAAAATAAAATAAAAACTTTTATAGATCTTAATTGAACACTTCGAAGTATTGTCTTGGCACTAGTGGTCATCTACTTGGGAGACTTTCTAATTGCAGTTTGTAAGTTTAATACATTTCTTCATATTCAAAGTTATTCTAGCGGAAATGAGAGAAGAAAGATAAAACAAATAGAAAATTACAACAAATTAAAACGACATAAACTTATGCGATTCACCCTAAGATCAAGAACAGAGGCGTTACGAAAAGTGGACGGATTTCTGAATTTCAGAATGATCCAAACCCTAAAACGACAAGGAGTTTACATAACACTTCATACATTTACAAAATACCCCTGATTGTTGGGATTGATAACAACCCCAAACCCCGTGGGTCGAGATCAGCGCCAATCATCATCTCTGGGTTAGGATTCAAGGCATATAATTAACAGTTATTGAAGCATCGATGCTTGCGGATCCTAAATTATTCGGATATGGCTAATGATGATGATAATTCAATCACTATTCTCTATGTTTACTAGATTGTCTGTCTTGCATAAAATATTTTCCATCTTCATTTTTGTTGGATGAAGAAAATCATTATTGTGCAGCTTTGAAATTAGCTGTATGAAAAATCAAAGAATACTTCACAAAGTGCAAAATGGTTAAATATTGATCCATTTTTATATGTTGACAGGGGGTGTTATTTCCAAATCGGCAATGAGGTGAAGATGGATATGACAGTGGATGCTGCTTACGAGAGATCAATGAAGACATTGTTTGATTGGATAAATAAGCATGTTAATACAACTGCTACTCAAGTTATCTTTCGCACCTATTCTCCGGTCCATTTCAGGTCAGTGTTTTATGTTTCTACCAATCATAAACCCTACTATATGACAGTGCACCCCAGTGCAGCTGCGACAGTATCCAGGCCATGACAGTACCTCCACCCATGCAAATCATTACACCACTTCGCGGGTGAAGGTCTTGTCGTGGGCTGGGGAAAAATACGAGCGTTAGTAATTTTTATTTTAAATCAATGGTCAAGATTGTTTCTTTTTTCCTAAAAAAGGATTGGTTTTTATGTGTATATATACATATAGGGCTATTTACAGGGAACTCCCCTCAAGGTTTGCGTAATTATAGGCTGCACCCCTCTAAGTTTCAAAATTACAAAACCTCCCCTCAATGTTTACATTTCATGACATACGTGCACAAAAATACCCCCTTGGAGTAAATCTTCAGAGGGGTTTTTTTGTGTATAGATGTTATGAAACATAAACATTGAGGGGGGGATTTTGAAAGTTATAAGGGGTGCAAGCTGTAATTCCGCAAATTTCAAGAGTAGGCCAATGTAAATAACTATATATATATATATATATATATATATATATATATATATATATATTGTTAATGTTCCCTTTTGATCAATGTGATCAAGACCGTTAAATTAGGTAGATACCAAAAGGAAATTGAACTCTAAAATTATTTGTCCTTTAATTAAGCATGTATTTACTCATTAATGAATTGTTCAGTCAATATGTTATCATATTTCATATCTTTTATGGAAAGAGTTTCTCAAATTGGATGGAAGTTTATGGGAGTACCTAAACTATTATTTGGAATGTGTTCATTTTATTGACATTGATTTCACACTCAAAATACTAAGCTTCATCAAGGCTTCCTTTTACGTGGTGTTTTTATTCCGGTGAGTTTAGACAAAAACGTCACCGTCAAAATATGACGGTAACCAAGAGAAAAGCCTAGTTTTGAACATAAAAGCGGATGAAGTTCCTTAGGTGAGGTCGGGTGTTCACGAACGATGGTTCATAACCACCCGCTTTCATGACCGCCACCGCCATGCCAAACGGATCCTTAGGCGAGGTATTCTAGCCTCATAGTATCCCCAATTTCAGTCTCTTAAGTTTCTTAGTCGAGGTCGTGAACACGGTGGTGATGACTTATGAACAGTCGTTTGTGAACGCCCGACCTCACGTAGGGAATTTCATCCTATGTTGCACCGACACCGACACGGGACACGCGATACGACACGACACGCGACTCGTCAATTATCAAAAAATACCATATTCCGACACGTTGGGACACGTATATTAAATATTCATTTTTTATAATTATGAAAATCCTAAAACATTTAATAAAAAATAAAAAATTTACAATTAACAAACATTTAAATAAATTAAGTCATGTTTAAATATTACTAATCAAATATTCAAATGCAAAACTTAACAAATGATCAAAAAAATGATAGAATATTAACACATTATCATTATATATCATCAGTAAAAATAATGGATTCACATGCAAACTTTTTTCCCCATTTTCAATCTTTCTTTTTCTAGAGAAAATATCTACGTCACTAGTAGATCCACTATCACTACTTGAAATGCTAGAAAGGGGTAAAGACACTTCCAAGACAAATTGCCACCCGCCTCACCATGAGTATCTAACTTAGGGACACGCGTGTCCGATTGAGCGGGACACGCGCGTCCGATTGAGCGGGACACGCGCGTCCGATTGAGCGGGACACGCGCGTCCGGTTGAGCGGGACACGCGCGTCCGGTTGAGCGGGACACGCGCGTCCGATTGAGCGGGACACGCGAGTCCCGCGTGAGCCAGCGTGTCGGATTTCCGACTCGATTGTCGGATTTCCGACTCGAGTGTCGGATTTCCGACTCGAGTGTCAGAGAGTGTCGGAGAGTCGGACTCTCCGATACTGACACGCCGGGCATTTTGAAGTGTCGGTGCTTCATAGATTTCATCCACTTTGTGTTCAAAACTAGTTTTTTTTTCTTGGTGGCGATCATAACCATCGTTCGTGTCAACCATACATTCTATGACAGTGGCGTTTTTTTTCCAAACTCACTGGAGCAATAACTCCGCGTGTGTTTTCTTATGCAAGGTAGAGTTGGGCAATGATATAAGTTGCATGCCCAAATAAAATTTTGTGCTTGGTTAGACATGAACTTTACCATCCCATCATCGCCCGTGCTACTTTTTTTAAAGTGAAACGGACTCCCCCGCCGATCCTCTTGGGTCACCTCATGGCCGGTTTCAGGTCAAAATCTATGCATGGAACATTTGCAAATTAGAAACTGAATACCCTTTTTTAAGGATGGCCTCATATTGTCAGGACTAGGATATTGATGATGAAGATGGTTATGTACATGAACATCCTTTTTCTAATACTGGGAACTGCATAATGGTGGGGCTTTGTTGTGAAGCACAGAAAAGGCATTTCATGCAAACTGTTGCAACCTTCTGAAGCACAGAAAAGGCGTTGTCCTTTATTCTTGCTTGTAAATGTCCTTTATTTTTGCTTGTAAATGCTTCCTACTGCAATCAGATCATGCCCTTTTTACTTGATTTCAAATCTCTATATATATATAGAAAAACTTCTCCAAACCTCGTCTCTAAATTAGCATAATTAGTGGGAGCACTCATCTTATTTTCGAAATTACAAAAACTCCCTTTGAGTTTTCATTTCATTACAAAAACCTCCCATCGACTTTTCATTTCATTGTATTCATGAAGAAAAATACCCCCCACCCCCCGGGCCACTTTGCACCGAGGGGGGTGTTTTTGTGCATGGATGTTATGAAATTAAAACTTCAGGGGAGGTTTTTGTAATGAAATGAAAATTTTAAGGGAAGTTTTTGTAATTTTGAAAATAAGAGTGGTGCTGTCAGTAATTTGGAAAAGTTAAAGGGGGGGTCCCGGTAAATAGCCCTATATATATATATATATATACTCGAGCTAAATTAGAAATTTATAGTGCGAATTCCGTTTTTTGGGTTTTGAGGCCCAAATGTATCTTATGAGATCTAAAACTTTCATGTTGATCACTTTTTGATTTGAAGCCGTTTAGAACCCTGATTTGAGTTCCGAAAAAAGTCACGCCGAATGGAGGCGTCCATACACATATTCGGCGTGACTTTTTTTTAGGCACAAATTGGGGGCCTAAACGGCCTCAAATAAAAAAGTGATCAACATGAACATCTACAACTTTCATGTTGATCACTTTTTCAAATAAGCTACATTTAATTGGAAAAAAAAAAGAATAGAAATGTTGGTCTGCAAATAGCTTTCAATGCAAAACTGATATGCATGGTCTTTTGTCCCACATCGTGAGAATAAAAATATTTTTCGTGTTTAAGTAACAGGATATGTGTTTATTTGAAGTTTAATATGGGGCGGGCAATGTAGAGCGGGCGGGCCTGTATCCAGGTCGGGTTGGCATATATGCAAACCCGGCGCGCATATCTTATATGCAGACCAGGTTTCACTAGGCCAATTTTTTTAAAAATATAAAGGGTAAAATGGTAATTTCTCATTGTATGGTAGTAGTCCTATTAAATTATAGGTTTATGACTCCCTACTATCATAGGTGTAGGAGACCTATTGAAAATTAGATTGACGGTCACGATTCATTTGTGTGATCAAACGGCTGAGATTTTTGATCTGATCTGATCGGACGGTCCTGACTAATTCATTGAATTTTTATTTCATTGTTATTGGGATTCATCATACTTCTTTATATATGGTAAAGATATATTTGTATGAACTGAAAATATTGATGTTTATTTTCTTTCTGTACCAGCGGCGGCGACTGGAAAACTGGAGGAAGCTGTCACAGGGAGACTGTTCCTGTGGTGGGTAACTCGCAGGTTTCGCTGAAACCATGGTCCAGATTCCTGGAACCCTTCAGGACCATGCCCCTCCTGCCAAAGATGGACCTGCTGAATATAACGAAGATGACGGCTCGAAGGAAAGACGGACACCTGTCATTATACTATCTAGGCCCCTCTATCCGCGCACCACTCTACAGGCAGGACTGCAGCCACTGGTGCTTGCCCGGCGTTCCGGATGCGTGGAATGAGCTTCTTTACGCTCTCTTCACGAGGCGCCAATCGAGCGAAGTGAGGCCACTCTGGTGACTCTTCTTTTGCTCAAAAGAGCAAATTTTGGGGAAGTTCCAGATTCATTTGTACAATTCATGTGCTCCATACCAAAAAGCAGATTGCATAAGAGAAAGAATGGTGATTTAAATGTAAATATAATTGAGTTATTTTTGGTAATATTTGTGTACAGGCTTTGAATTATGTTTACAAAGGTTGCTTCTCAATTTCCTGTAAAGATCGAAAATGATTAGGACAAATTTTTTTTCCTTAAATATTGGTAGAGCGGTGCTTATTGAGTTTTCCTGATCAATAATCGATCGGCTTCGCCCGAGAGCTGTTCGCCGCCCTTCCTCCACCCCAGGGCCGCCACCTCTAGGTGCCGGTTTACCCAACACTCCAGATCTGCGGCCTCGGTCTCCTCTCGGCATCAACTTTCCACTTTTAAGTTTTTCTCACAATGCTGAACAAACAGTAAAAAGATGTTCTTAGTTAATTTGCCGAGATAGGAAGAGTGAAGAAACTCAAATCTTCCAAACTCGCTCGAACAATAATGATAGTTGCATGGGTTGCTGAAAATGGATGAAAAACTGCAGTGTACAGGTTAGAAAAAACTGCAGCTTGCATTTTTGAAAAAAAAGCACTTTGCAGTTTGGGAGGACTGCAGGTTGCAATTTATAATAAACTGAACAGACGCGGAATAAGAACCTAGAAATGCAAGCTAGACATGCCAAAGAACCGGGCAAAAGAAGAACAAACCCACCTTCCAAAATGGTGCATATGATGATTTTATTGTTGTGGTGAAGTCGAGCACAGCAACTGTGTACCAATTGTACTGGGATTTTGTTAAAGATTGGGGATTGTTACAACCAATCTCGAAGAACCCATGGCTTAAGAATGAGCTAATTCTACTGTGCAAGTTCATATATTTCTTAACAAAATATAGAAAAAGACAAGATTTTGATTGAAAAAACATGACTTCAATGAGCTAGTGTAGGTGGGTAGGAGCTTTTGTCAATGATAATTCGTTTAATATGATAGAATCTCCACATTGGAGGATTAATCTTTCACCAAAAACTAATTTATAATGGCATATCAATAGCATATAATTAGCTAACATAGAAGAGATGTTGGGATGGAATCTTAAAATGTATGTTTGGTATGACAATGGTTATGTCCGCCATCAAAAAAAAAAAGAAAACTATTTCTGAACATAAAAGTCAATGAAGTCCCATAGGTGAGGTCGCACGTTCACGAACGATATAGAACTTTATCCACAGTTGGCTTAATTTTATGTTAAGACTATGTTTTAGTTTTATGCTTAATTGCTCAATTAAGACTGAGTGAACAAGAATTATATAAAGTAGATCCTAAAGGAACCTAGAATGGCTTTATGTTCCAAGGTATAATTTTTCTTCCAATCCCACTTCTACATCTCTAGTCTTCTCCCTCTTCCCGGCATATCATTCAATTTGGATGAATCGCAACACTATAAAATTTCAATGAAGGCTCCCTTTGGCACGGTGTTTTTGCTCCGGTGAGTTTGGACAAAAATGCGGTCGTCATAGAATGTGTGCTTGGCATGACAGCCACCAAGAACGATAGTTCATAATAGGGAATGAAGTTCCTTATGTGAGGTCGGACGTTCACGAACGATAGTTCATAATCAACGCGCTCACGTTCACGGCCGCTACCGCCGTGCCAAACGGAGCCTAAGCAATCTTGATTTCCTATATAATAGTTGACAAAAATAGACTTGCCCAAAGAAGACGGGTCGGCTCAAAGGAATAAGAAGAAGCGCAGTTTGGTTCATCAAAACACCAACTAAACTTTGCACTTTTCACGAACTATGACATCCGCATTGAGCTGTCAAACTCTGTTTATCCGCCAAATAATCATTTTTTGGCATTAGTTTTCCCAAGACTAATATAAGGAAGGTATGACTCTTTATTGTACAAAACACAATCCCCTTCAGTTTGGCCCATGGTTAGGACTTAGGAGACTTGAGAGGCAAATATTTCAAGTCTCTGAGAAATTCAATTGATTATCCAAGTTAGTAATTCAATAATAATAAAAAATCATAGTTGAGTTAAAAACTAACTTTGATTTAATCAGTAAATTTTTGGCATTAATTTTTGTATACATGTAACTCTACATCTTTTTATGATGTAGAGTTCAATTAAGGTCCACCCAAAATCAATAGCACCTTAAAAAGACGAGTTCCTAAATTTTAATCAGTCACATATAGAAACTCAATGACACTCGAGCTATAAAAAAAAGTACAAATTTAGAATTCAATTAAGACTTCATTTCTTTCTGCGTTTCAATCCCTGCGTTTGGAGTAAATGTCGTTGGGCGGAGGATAAACAAACGGGCGCCGACAGAGTGTGCACCCGCCGGACAGAGGACAAGCCATTCAAGAGCAGCGTTTCCAGCCCCACCACCCGCCCTCCGGTTCCATCCCTCCCATCCCAAACACCTGTCTCCACCCGCCACCGCGGCCCTAAATAAAGCCCGACATGTGCTAATATGAATCGCCTTATTTATCAATTAAGATGTGTAAAATCATACTTATATTAATAAAAGTTCAGATAACAATAGTAATAAGGTTCAAGTACATACACGTGTGTATGAAATTAATAATACTAAAAAAACTTTAAGAAAGGGAAAAAAACAATATTGAGAAAATGTTTTTATTTCTTGGAAGTAGAGCAGCCCAGAAGGATTCCGGCGGAGAAGGCGGCGAGGATTCCGGCGGGATAGACCAACTTAGAAAAGATGCCATATTTGGTCTTCGTTTTCACTGCTTCAATCAGATTCTCATCGGGAGGCAGGGGAATGACGGCTCCACGGCCGCCCTCGACGCCGTCATTGCTGCAGGGGGCGGAAGAGACCACCACGGATGGATTGGGGCAGAGCTGCTTTGACGGCGGTGCCCCTTTGGCCGGAGAAAGTATCTCCTCAGCATCTGCAGCCTGATCTGAAATCTGAGAGTACTCTGAGACGATATGCTTAACCTCATCCAAGAGCTCCACAGCCGCCGCCGCCGCCGAACTGATCTCCGAAGTAGGCACGGTATCCACCGGACAAACGCTCGTTTCTGCAGCGACAGCCACCTCTGCTTCCAAATTCAACTCCACCGGCGGGGATACGGCGGCGTCGCCTTCGGCAGCGGTGGAATGAGGAAGGTCGGAGGAGACAGCTGGGTTCTTCGTGAAGCCTTGTTCGTCCCTGTGTATCCCCATCTTTGTCCTGGCCGCATCTTTGGCCTGCCCTGCTGCAATCAGATTCTCATCGGGATGCAAGGGAATGAAGGCTCCACTGTCGCCGCTCTCGACGCCGTCATTGCTGCAGGGGGCGGAAGAGACAACCACGGAGTGATCGGAGCAGAGCTGCTTTGATGGCGGCGCCGTCTTCACCGGAGAAAACATCGTCTCTGCATTTTCGGCCTGCTCTGCAATCTCCGAGTCCTCTGAGACGCTATGCTTAACTTCTTCCAAGAGCTCCACAGCCGCCGCCGCCGCCGAATTGATCTCCGAAGTAGGCACAGTGGCGGTATCTATCGGAGAAACGCCCGTTTCTGCAGCGACAGCCTCCTCTGCTTCCAAATTCAACTCCGCCGGCGGGGATACGGCGGCGGAGCCTTCCGCAGCGGTGGAATGAGGAAGGTCGGAGGAGACAGCTGGGCTGCATTGCAGGGAATCCTTGGAATCTAGCTTGGCGGTGAGAAGCTTGATCTGTTTCCGCAGCTCCACCGCCTCTGTAATGAGACGGGCATTCAGAATTCTTAGCTGCTGCAGAGGGCCGTCGGTGGAGGGGTTGTTCGCCGGAGGTTGGCGTTTGGACGTTGCAGCGGCTGCAGCAGCACGATTGGCGTTCTTCGACCGGGCCATGTCGGGATTTTGTGAGCAGAGAGAGAGAGAGACAGACAAAGAGAGAGAGACAGAGAGAGAGAGAGAGACAGAGATTGGAGTGAATTGCAGAGCAGGGCAGCCATCTACTTATAGATATTGAGGGAGGCGGCGGCAATTTCAACTTAGTTAATTACAATTTATAATTGGAAACTAATTCTGTTTATAATTATTTGAATTTCCAATTTCAATTTCCATCAAATTAGTTAATTATAACTTATAAGTAAATTTGTTTTAGATTATTTTAGGCAATTGATATGGGCAAATCAATTTTGAATAAGTGTAAATTTAATTTTAAAATAAAAAATATATTAAATTCCTATTACAAATTTATTTTAGATTATTTTAGGTAATTATTATGAACAAATTAATTTTAAATAGGTGCAAATCAAATTTTTAAATAAAAAATATTAAATACCTATTAAGTAATGTATTCTAAAAATAAGTGGGTGGTAAACTTTAAGGGAACCTACCTGAAATAATTTCACCATGATTATTTATTTGAAATATAAGATAATAACACTAGTATAAAAGGTTATAGTTGTTAATTAGTAATTAAATTATTATTTATATTTATTTATTTTTAAAAATAAAAATTTTTAGAAAGAAAAATTCCCAAGTATAAGTATATATAAATTTTATATAGATATTGTGATTATTTTTCAAGCATCATATATTAAACGTGTGTATGATATCATAATATTTTTTGATTTGATTAATTTATCTATTTTGGTTAGAATGAGAAACAACATATTATTTCATGTACTTCCATGCAATAAGTGAAGATCTTAATAATAAAAAGAAATCACTGACAGAGCGACGGTCAAGATGATCACTAGCCTAAGGATGACCATTGACATTTGGGCTGATTGGTGGATTTCACGACCTACTTCTTTCAGGGTTCAGACTTTATGAACTGTTGATGTTGGGTTGTGGTGTTTGTGTGATCTTTTTTGGGATGACTAACGGGCTTGAGATACAGATTTGGTCTGTGACATTTTTGATGTTGTTGATGCTCGGTCATTCTTTATATCCCTTTGGGGCGGAGCGCTCTTCCGGATGCTTGGGTGTGGCATTACTCATCAGATGATATTTTTTTTCCGCTCGGAGTGCGTACTGCTTAGCTCTTCGTACCATCCTATTCAGGAGAGCTTCTTATTCCCTATTTTGGCTCCTCTTTTGGCCCAGGATGGCTCCTCTTTTGGACCTTCTAAGTGTTCTTCTTTGTGTGCATGTCCGGGGTGATCCGGCCTTGTTTGGTGTTGATGTTATCGCTCGGAACTCTTCTGGTAAGTGTTTGGCTTGTTGTTCTGCGACTTGGGATCATTTGTCATACGGACATCGATCCGCTCTTCCAACCGTTGCGTGGACGCCCTCATCTCTTCTTCGATGACGGTCACCGAATCCGTTAATCCGATGTAGTTCTTCCATACGGACTTCGATCCGCTCTTCCAACCGTTGCGTGGACGCCCTCATCTCTTCTTCGATGACGGCCACCGAATCCGTTAATCCGATGTAGTTTTCCTCTAGAGTTTCCAAACGATTGATTTCTTCTTGCGAGCGTGTGTTCACCATGATGGATCATTTGTCATCTTCGATTGCGATAGAGGCACTTGCAGCTCGGTTGGCGATAGAGATTGCTCTGTAGTTTTGTTGGTCATCTGTGCAGATTGAGGGTGATTTTTCTACCCTCATCGGAGTATTGCAGGCTGGCTGGTGTGGCACTCTTTTTGATGGATCGACCTATCATTTTTAGTACCGTACTTCTGGCTTGGGGAATTTCGTGTGTCGAGTTCCACTTCTCCGAGTGTCTGAATAATCGGATGGTGCACGCTATTGCATCGATTTCTTTTCATTCGCCCACCACTTTGCCAACTTCTGGTTCGAATTTGCTTTGTTCAAATTATGCTATGAATGAATGAATATCTTCGCCTTTGCTTGAAAAAAAAAAAAGTTTTTCACTCATGACATAGTCATAATATGCAAAGTCAGAGTAAATAACCATTTTTGTATACATGTAACTCACATAATATGCAAAGACAGACACACTTGCTTAAAAGTATCCAGTTAGTTTTAAGAAAATTTTATTTGAATCTTGCGTAGAAATGAATCATTTATGTGGACCTTTTAAAATACTTGCAACAATTATTTTAAGCTCTTTCACAACTAAAAAGTCTTATAATTAATCCACGCATCTTTTGACGATTTAGAGTTCAAAATCATCACGATTAGTCTCCTAAACCCCACCCTAAATCACTAACACCCTAAAGACAAGCTCTTAAATTTTAACCAGTGACATAAAATCAATAACACTCAAAGTGATATCAAAAAAAAATGTATAAATATTGGTGTAGGCATATGTTGAGTATATTCAATTAAGAATTAAGATGTGCTAATATCAATCCCCATATTTATCAATTAAAATGTTCAAAATCATATTTATAATAATAAATGTTCACCCAACAAACAGTAATAAAATGCAAATACTGAAATACATGTAAATGAAATGAATAATGCTAAAGAAAACGTAAAAGAAAGTTTTTTAATAAAAACAAAAATTTAAACATTGTTTTTTTTTTATTTTTTGGATGTGGAGCGGGCCAGGAGGAATCCGGCGGAGAAGGCAGCTACGATTCCGGCGGGATACATAAACTTTGAAAATATTCCACATTTGCTCTTCGTCTTCACGCTTGCGGGATTCGCCGTCCTCGCCGCCGCCTCTGCCGCCGTTTGTTTGTTCTTCTTCTCGAGAGGGTGCTGGGCGTCCCTGTGTATCCCCTTCTTTGTCTTGACTGTATCCTTGGCCTGCCCTGCTGCAAACAGATTCTCCTCGGGATGCAGGGGAATGACGGCTCCGCTGTCGCCCTCGACGCCGTCATTGCTGCAGGGGGCGGAAGAGACCGCCGCAGAGTGATCGGAGCAGAGCTGCTTTGATGGCGGCGCCGTCATCACCGGAGAAAACATCTTCTCTGCATTTTCGGCCTGCTCTGCTTTCTCCGAGTCCTCCGAGACGCTATGCTTAACCTCTTCCAAGACCTCCACAGTCCCGGCTGCTGACTCCATCTCCCAAGTAGTCACAGAGTCGGGAGGAACGCTCGTTTCTGCAGAGACAGCCTCCTCTGCTTCCAAATTCAACTCCACCGGCGGGGATACGGCGGCGTAGCCTTCCGCAGCGGTGGAATGAGGAAGGTCGGAGGAGACAGCTGGGCAGCATTGAGCGGAATCCTTGGAAGCTAGCTCGGCGGTGAGAAGCTCGATTCGTTTCCGGAGCTCCACCGTCTCTGTAACGAGACGGACATTCAGGAGTCTTAGCTGCTGCAGAGGGCCGTCGGTGGAGGGGTTGCTCGCCGGAAGTGGGCGTCTTGACGACGAAGCAGCGGCTGCAGCACGATTCTGGTTCTTCTTCCGAGCCATGAGAGCGATGTCGAGATTCTGTGATTCTGTGAGGCGGAGGAGAGAGATTTGAGTTCTGATTTGGGAATCGCAGAGCACCGCTACTTATACTTATCCAGCAGGGAGACGCCGCCGGCGATTTCAAATTAACCAATAATTACCGTTAAAACACGCTCCGAATTAATTATTACCTGAAATTAAACTCATAAGTGGAGCCTAATTCTGTTTATTAGCATATAATAATAATTTGAATTTCTAATTTAAATTTCCTTCAATTTAGTTAGTTACGAGCAAATTTTTTTTAAAATTGTAAATAATAGGAATTGTAATAAACACTTATAATAGAATTAGATCAATAATGTTAAAGACAGGCCAAAAATTACTATATGCCCGCACCAGATTTCATTGAATCCTTATTTTTTGATACCGTGGAATTTTTAATGTGCACATAATTTTATTTTCCTCCAAGCCGTGAGATCTATTTTTCCATTTCTTGTCGGAAGATGTTGGAGCGTGACATCCAGATTTTTCCGTCGAGATCGCGCCAGAAGACGTCGGAGACGTGCCGACTTCCTACAACGACACCCAGGTTTCCAATTCTTGCAGGAAGACGCCGGAAGCCGCATCATTTCGGGACTTTGTCGTCTAGATTGCGGCGGAAGACTATAAGGAGTTATTGCCGGTAAAAGAAGACTAGGAGGAGTCATTGTATGTGTACGATTATCTCGACAAACTGATATTGTCATCAGACCCCCAAGTAAATTCCACTCTTTATTTTCAAAAAAAGATTTGAGAACTTTGCAATCTTGTGCTCCGGATTTTATAACTTGTGAAGTGATTTCAGAACATGTTAAGTTTTTATATTGAATTCTTAATTTCAGTTGCATATTGGTGTGTACATAAAAAATTTGCTTCCAAACTAAAACTTTGCGTATTGACGTGCACATAAAAATTTTAGTTGCAAATAACATTTTTTGATGTGGGCATAGTAATTTTCAGTGTGCAATTAACATTGCGCCAGAAATAACTCCATACTCGTTATTTATTAGGACTAAAAGATAATGACACTTGGACAGAAAAGGGTCATAGCTGTTAATAGTAATTAAAATATTAAATTGTTATTTCTATTTATTTATTCTTTAAAATGATATTTGTATATAAATAAAAAATCTCCATGCATAAAGTACAATTTATTTAATTTATCTATTTTTGACTCTATTGTACTTTTTATTAATGTTAATTTATTTAAGCTTACTGAGCTGGATGAGAAGTATTTTTTAACTTGAAAAATAATATTTAGAAAAATAATAATTAAGACTGAGTGAACCTAGAATGATTTTATGTTCAAGATATAATTTTTCTTCCAATCCCACTTCTCCATCTCTAGTCTTCTCCCTCTTCCGGGCATATCATTCAATCTCGATGAATCACAACACTGCCACACTGGCACGGTGTTTTTGCTCCGGTGAGTTTGGACAAAAATGTGACCGTCATAGAATGTGTGTTTCGCATGACAGCCACCAAGAACGATAGTTCATGATAGGGAATGAAATTCTTTAGGTGAGGTCGGACGTTCACGAACGATAGTTCATAATCATTGCGCTCGCATTCACGACCACTACTGCCGTGCCAAACGGAGCCTAAACAGTCTTGATTTTCCCAAGACTAATATAAGGAAGGTATGACCCTTTATTGCACAAAACACAACCCCCTTTAGTTTGGCCTATGGTTAGGACTTAGGATACTTAGAGGCGAATATTTCAAGTCTCTAAGAGATTCAATTGATTAAAACTTTGAGTTCAAAACTTTGAGTTAATCAGTAATTTTTTGGCATTAGTTTTTGTATACATGTAACTCTACATCTTTTGATGATGTAGAGTTCAGTTAAGCTCCACCCAAAATCAATAGCACCTTAAAAAGACAAGCTCCTAAATTTTAACTAGTCGCATATAGAAACTCAATGACACTTGTGGTATCAAAAAAAATGAACAAATATAGAATTCAATTAAGGCTTCATTTTTTTTTGGTGTTTCACCGTTTGCGTTTGGAGTAAACACCGTTGGACGGCGGGTAAACAAACGTGCGTCGACGACGTTTGCACCCGCCAAACAAAAAAAACCGTTCAAAAGCAGCATTTCCAACCCTACCACCCACTCTCCGGTTGCATCCCTCCCTTTCCAAACACATGTCTCCACCAGCCACTGCCGCAGCAAATAAAGCCTAATATTTATCACTTCACTTGTCTAAAATCATACTTATATTAATAAAAGTTCAGATAACAACAGTAATAAGGTTCAAGTACATACACGTGTGCATGAAATTAATAATACTAAAAAAACATTAAGAAAGTTAAAAAAAACAATATTTTTTTATTTCTTGGAAGGAGAGCGGCCCAGAAGGATTCCGGCGGAGAAGGCGGCGAGGATTCCGGCGGGATACACCAACTTAGAAAAGATGCCATATTTGGTCTTCGTTTTCACTGCTTCAATCAGATTCTCATCGGGATGCAGGGGAATGACGGCTCCACGGCCGCCCTCGACGCCGTCATTGCTGCAGGGGGCGGAAGAGACCACCACGGATGGATTGGAGCAGAGCTGCTTTGACGGCGGTGCCCCTTTGGCCGGAGAAAGTATCTCCTCAGCATCTGCAGCCTTATCTGAAATCTGAGAGTACTCTGAGACGATATGCTTAACCTCATCCAAGAGCTCCACAGCCGCCGCCGCCGAACTGATCTCCGAAGTAGGCACAGTGTCGGTATCCACCGGAGAAACGCCCGTTTCTGCAGCGACAGCCTCCTCCGCTTCCAAATTCAACTCCGCCGGCGGGGATACGGCGGCGTAGCCTTCAGCAGCGGTGGAATGAGGAAGGTCGGAGGAGACAGCTGGGCTGCATTGCAGGGAATCCTTGGAAGCTAGCTTGTCGGCGAGAAGCTTGATCTGTTTCCGCAGCTCCACCGCCTCCGTAACGAGACGGGCATTCAGGATTCTTAGCTGCTGCAGAGGGCCGTCGGTGGAGGGGTTGTTCGCCGGAGGTTGGCGTTTGGACGATGCAGCGGCTGCGGCAGCACGATTGGCGTTCTTCCACCGGGCCATGTCGGGATTTTGGCAGCAGAGAGAGAGAGAGCGGGAGAGAGAGAGAGAGAGAGAGAGAGAGAGAGAGAGAGAGAGAGAGATTGGAGTGTGAGAGAGAGAGAGAGCAGACAGAGAGAGAAAGATTGGAGTGAATTGAAGAGCAGGCCACCAGCCATCTACTTATGTACTTATTGAGGGAGGCGGCTCAATTTCAAATTAACCAACAATTACCGCTAAAAAGTTAAAACACCCTCCGGATTAATAATTATTACCTGAAATTAAACTTATAATTGGAAACTAATTCTGTTTATAATTATTTGAATTGCCAATTTCAATTTCCTTCAAATTAGTTAATTACAACTTACAAGTAAATTTGTTTTAGATTATTTTAGGCAATTGATAAGGGCAAATCAATTTTGAATAGGTGTAAATTTAATTTTAAAATAAAATATATATTAAATATCTATTACAAATTTGTTTTAGATTATTTTAGGTAATTGTCATGAACAAATCACTTTTAAATAGGTCCAAATCAAATTTTTAAATAAAAAATATTAAATACCTATTACATAATTTATTCTAAAAATGATTGGGGGCAAACCAAAACGGAACCTACCTAAAATAATTTCATCATGATTATTTATTTGGAATATAAGATAATAACACTAGTATAAAAGGTTGTAGTTGTTAATTAGTAATTAAAATATTATTTCTATTTATTTATTCTTAAAAATATTTTTTGTAGAAAGAAAAATTCTCAAGTATAAGTATATATAAATTTTATATAGATGTTGCGATTATTTTTCAAGCATCATATATTAAACGTGTGTATGATTTTATCTTGTATGAAATATATTTATTTCACTTTTAATATTTTTTGATTTGATTAATTTATCTATTTTAGCTAGAATGAGAAACATCATACTTTTTCATGTACTTTCATCCAATAAGTGAAGAACTTAATAATAAATAGAAACCAGTGACAGAGCGACGGTCAACATGATCACTAGCTTAAGGATGACCATTGACATTTGGGCTGATTGGTGAATTTCACGACCTACTTCTTTCAGGGTTCAGACTTTATGAACTGTTGATGTTGGGTCGTGGATCTCGTGGTGTTTGTGTGATCTCTTTTGGGATGACTAACGGGCTTGAGATACAGATTTGGTCTGTGACATTTTTGATGTTGATGATGCTCGGCCATTCTTTATATCCCTTTGGGGCGGAGCGCTCTTCCCGATGCTTGGGTGTGGCATTACTCATCGGATGGTATTTTTTCTGTTCGGAGTGCGTACCACTTAGCTTTTCGTGCCATCCTATCCAGGGGAGCTTCTTCTTCCCCGTTTTGGCTCCTCTTTTAGCCCAAGATGGGAGTTTATGCTCTGATTTTGATTGGTTCCGGGCAGCTCACGCTTCCTTGTCGTGAAATGACTTTGCCCTTTTCTCTACCACGTGTTGGCCGTTGTGGTGGTGCCACAACCAGATACTATACTCTGGGAGGGATCTTTACAAGACTTGATCGTGACTTTGTTCATCATATATGTGTTTTTGTTGCCCCTCCCAGATTTCTTCACGCTTAAGTCTTCTTCTTCGTGTGCATGCCCCCCCCCCCCCCCCCCCCCCACCTGTGGGTGTTGCTAAGATCAACTTTGATGGTGCTACCCGGGGTGATCCGGCCTTGGTTGGTGTTAATGTTATCGCTCGGAACTCTTCTGGTAAGTGTTTGGCTTATTGTTCTGCGACTTGAGATCATTTGTCATCTCTGATTGCGACAGAGGCACTTGCGGCTTGGTTGGCGATAGAGATTGCTCTGGAGTTTTGTTGGTCATCTGTGTAGATTGAGGGTGATTGCGCTACCCTCATCGAAGTAATGCGGGCGGGCTGGTGTGGCACCCTTTTTGATGGATGACCTATCATTTTTAATACCGTACTGCTGCCTTGGGGAGTTCTGTGCGTCGAGTTCCTCTTCTCCGAGTGTCTGACTAATCGGGTGGTGCATGCTATTGTGTCGATTTCTCTCTTGACTTGGGCTTAGTATCCAAAGTTAGAGTAAATAACTATTTTGGTATACATGTAACTCACATGATGTAAGTTTTTCATTCGACCCCCAAAGCATATTCTCGAGCTTAAAAGTATGGAGTTAGTTTTAAGAAAATCTCATTAGAATGTTGTGTATAAATGAATCATTTATATGGACCTTCCAAAATGAATCATTTTTCCATTTCTTGTCCGAAGATGTTGGAAGCCGCGACATCCAGATTTTTTCATCGAGATCGCGCCGGAAGACGCCCCGACTTAATTCCTCCAGCGACATCTAGGTTTTCAATTCTTGCAACATTTCGGGACTTTGTCTTCAAGATTGCGGTGGAAGACGCCGGAAGAATACAAAGAGCCATTGCCGGTAAATTCCACTCAAGATTTTGGGACTTTGCAATCTTGTGCTCCCCGTTTTTTAACTCCTGAAGTGATTTCAGGACTTATATATTAAATTCTTAATTTCAGTTGCATATTAGTGTGCATATTGGTGTGCACATAAAAATTTTTCTTTAAAATTAAAACATTGCATATTAGTGCGGGCAAATAACATTTTTTGGTGTGCACATAACAATTTTCGGTGTGCGCTTAACATTGCTAAATAACTCCATACTCGTTATTTATTAGGACTATAAGAAGAGGGTTGCAGCTGTTAATAGTAATTAGAATATTAAATTATACTTCTATTTATTTATTCTTTAAAATGATTTTTTTATAAATAAAAATCTCCAAGCATAAGTGGATCCGGATCGCCTCGAATTTTCACGGAGAACTCCAGGGTGGAGTTTGATCCAACGCGCGCGAGTGATTCATCTCGCCAATCCTACGGCGAGATGAATCAAGGCGCTAAAAGACAAAAAATGAACAGTAAAAATAATAAAAATAATTTTAAAAAACGAAAAATCTCGCGCTTTGGATTTCAATCCAACGCGCGAGCTGGATGGAGTTCTCCGTACGAACTCCAGGGGATCCAAATCCAGCATAAGTGCATAAGTGCATAACTGCAGAAGTAAAATTTATTTAATTTATCTATTTTCAACTCTCTCATTATGCAGGAGGCAGCCGTGGAGGAGCCGACTTAAGGCAGGGAATCTAGTGGGGGGGGTGCAGAAGCCGGTCGCTGAATGCAGGAAGACGATCGACTTTGGCATGGAGGGCGAGGAGGGAGGCGTACATGGAGGCGACGAGTTGCTCTTGAGCGTCAACGCGGCGGCTCAAGGCGTCGACAACGGCACCTGAAGGAGGGTCGTTGGCGCAGCGGGTGTTAGGAGCCATGGGCTGGAGACGACGAACGGCGGACGAAAGGGCGGCTCTGGCTGAAATCGGCGGCAACAGAGGACCCGCGGTCTTCCTGCGACAGATCCGGCGGAGAGGAGCGGATCAACGGACGTCATGCGGGAGATCGGTAGAAAGGAGGAGGATCGGCGACTTCCGCGACTGATCGGGTGCGGCAAGAGCAGGCGGCGGGTGCGGGTCACGTATGCCGACGGAGGCAGCCCCGAAGCGACGGATCGGCGATGGAGGCACGCGGATGTCAGAAGACGATGGATCGGCGCGACACAGGAGCGGATTGAGCGGAGCAGCAGCCTCCGCAGTAGGCGGCGAGGCGGAGCCGCCTGCTGGAGGAACATCGGTGGACGACGAAACTGGACGACACCGCGATGTGGTGCGTAGGCGGGCGACGTGATGCAGGACAGCACAATGCGGGGCTCAAAATCACGAACCGGGCGAACCCACGATGCAAATGGCAGACGTACGAGATGCGATTTCGCGAACAGGCGTTCGAGCGGGTATTTGACGGCCGGCAGCTGTCAAGCGGGCGGCACGGCAAGTCAGACCACTTATTAGGATCACAATGGTTTCCTGCCCTACGTCAATGGTTACCTGCCCTAAGTCGACTCAAGCCGGGCCCGGGCCAAGCCCGATTTGCAAGAAACTCGGGCCCGATCAGCCCGATCCCAACCCTGCCCAATAGGGCTTTTTGGACACATTGTATTTCTATGTTAAAAATTCTCTCTTTCTTTATGTTCATCTTCAGGTCGAACGAAGTCTGAGTGTAATGTTGAGAACATAGAAGAGAGAAAGGCATAATGGAAGAAGATCTGAGCGTAACTTTATAGTTATATTTAATGTGTCATATTTCCGGGACCGCTAAATTACAGGTTGCACCTCTCTTACTTTCGAAATTACAAAAACCTCTGCGGTAAGAGCACATTTCATATCATTCATGTGCAAAAAATCCTCCTAAAAATTTACTCTAAAGGAATATTTTTGGTGCACATATGTTATGAGATGTACTCACTCTTACAGTTGAGATTTTTGTAATTTCAAGTAACAGAGGTGCAACCTGTAACCATGCTAACTTTCAAGGAAATTCTTGATAACTAATCCTATATTAAATAGTCAAAAGAAAATTAATAAGTTTTCTGTTGGAAAGTGAATAATCTCAACACTAAAAATTAGGCATATAGCTTCCTTCATGAAAACCCAATTGACGAGCCGTTTGAAGTGTTGAAAAATACAAAGACCCGGACTTAAGGACCATTCGAAGCGTTGAAAAGTACATAGATGCTGCCTCAAGTGACCGTAGCCCGCTCGATTTCTACCTTGAAGCAATTTTTTAGTTTCACTAGTCGCAGATTTCAGCATTTTTTTCATCATACAACAGCATATGGATGGCGACTTATCATTGAGTGTGAATATAATATCTGCAAAATCACACAGTAAAGAATAATGATATATTTGTGTTAGCCAAAATAATGACTAATCTTCAGTGTGATGTGAAACTACTTCTTCCTGCATTTCAATGTGAAGCAATTAAAAGTAAGAACAGACAAGCCATTCAAATTCAACACATGCAATATTATTCAATTCATCTACTGAAGCATGATGGATGATCCCTCACACTCGCCACTGTACTCATACGGTTGGAAGCGCTCGCGATTGTGCATCAATGGCATCACTAAGTACTTGTCGCCCGGGAAAAACTTAGAAACAAAATTCGTAGAATAAAAAAGCAACATTATACAAACCACAAGTGATTACAATTGTCAGATAGAACAACAATTTTGAGTGCATTCTTCCATTGTTATGTAAACATCCTCTACGGTGGAGGAAATAACATGTAAAAAGTCAATAAACCGCAATGAACTCGTTAGGAAGACGAAATAATATGTAAAAAGATCTCATTACATACGAGTACGGAGAGATGAATATTTGTCGCGATTCCATCATCATCTTGTATATTCTATGGCTGATAATATATATGTGATCAAATCACAATGGAAGCAACTATGGCCTAGATATATTAAGGAAATATAGAAAAACAATGCATGGTTGGAGCAATTTTTGTTGGGTTGGCTCCGCTCAAAGTATTCTACGTACACCTATCAAGTTTTGAATTGAATATGTATATATAGTGCGTACCTCCAGCGTAGAGTCTAGCCCTATACCGACACGAACCCAATAACCCGTTCCGAGTCGGACTCGACACGCGCAGACATAAACACAATATATATAACAATTTTGTTGTTAGCTGCCATTGATGATAAAGGTTAAAACTGAGGAAAAGAGTGATCTAGCTTCCAACTTAGGAAGGGTTTTAATAAGAAAACAAAGAAAATTAATCTGATCAGGACTTCACAGATGTGATTAAACCCATCAGGTGTGCCCTAATTCTATTTATTCGATCTCATTTATGTGTTAATAACAAACATAAAGCTAAATCAATATCAAAACTCCTACAGCAGCAGCATATATCAATATCTGTGCAGAAAGAGCAAAGTGAGAAATTTCACACAGAATCCAAGGTTGGCGGGATAAACTTTTGTCGTAGGCCGGACATGAGATTCTCATTAAGTCGGTGTTAACGGCTATTCCTACTTTTGTGATGAGTTGTTTTCGCCACACATGGTACTTACTCTGAAAGCTTGAGTCCTTGCTTACATCTTTTTGGTGGGATGGTGGCGGTAAGCGTGGGTCGCGATGGATTTCTTGGTGCTTATTGTGTGGGGCCAAAGTGGTTGGTGGTATGGATTTTTGGTGTCTTGAGGCATTTAACAATGTATTGTTGGCAAAGCAGGTGTGACGTTTGTTGACTAGGCCAAATTTCTTGGAGGCACGGGTTTTTCGTGCGCGTTATTATCCTGGTGGAGATATTTTTGTGACCACGTTAGGTGTCTTGAACAAGCTCCGAGTAGAGAAGTCTGATTCCGGGGATTCTCGTGATGCTCCTATCAGATGGAAAACGACAATACAAATGTTTTACTGGTTTTTACTTAAGCAGGAAATAGAAAGAGGGGATTACGACAAAGGCAAAAGAGGCAGTGATAAGATAAGTTTTACTTTACTCTCATTAACTTCTCAAACAGAGATTACATTATATATAGTGGTTACATTAGCATTAATTTAAAAACAGTTAACAGATAAGTGGAATAAATTCTAATCAATTCTTTTTTATTCCTCCTCATTTCCCAGGCGGGTTAGGGCAGCGCCGTCGTCCTCCTTGGGAAGCAGATTGCAACGCAGGCCTTTTTCACGAGGCAGATTTCTTGATTTCAACACCCCCTCTAAATCTGCTCCGTCTCTTACTCCAAGCATCCTTCTGAGCTCCAGGAAGCAGCTTTCGTGCATCGATTTTGTGAGTATGTCGGCGGTTTGATCATGAGAAGAACAAAACTCTAGTTGAATGAGTTTCTTCTCAACAACTTCTCTGATAAAATGAAATTTTATCTCTATGTGTTTGCTCCTTGCATGATATACTGGATTCTTTGATAGAGCGATGGCGGAAGTGTTGTCGCACAGCAGTGTCACTGTTGTCGTTTCGTCTTCCTCGGGTCTCTCTCTGA
This sequence comes from Platanthera zijinensis, assembly GCA_039513925.1. Taxonomy (NCBI): domain Eukaryota; kingdom Viridiplantae; phylum Streptophyta; class Magnoliopsida; order Asparagales; family Orchidaceae; genus Platanthera; species Platanthera zijinensis. Next base: position 278,849,350 of record CM077079.1, read on the forward strand.
TTAAATCCTTTAAGAGTCTCTGCAGCCAAATTGCTTCACAAGCGGCAGAGTTTAGTGCCATAAATTCCGCCTCTGTTGTGGAGAGAGCTACCGTTGGTTGTTTTCTGGAACTCCAAGAAATGATATTAGCTCCAAAGAAAAATGCAAATCCTCCTGTACTCTTACGATCGTCCAGGCAGCCAGCCCAGTCGGAGTCGGTGTAGCCTCTGAGTTCTGCTTCTCCTTTGTCTGTGTACATTAGTCCAAAGCCCTTTGTTCCCTGCAAATATCTCAAAACTCTTTTTCCTGCAGCAAAATGATTTTTAGAAGGATTACAGGTGAACCTGGAGAGGATGTTGATGGCATGCTCAATGTCTGGTATGGTGTTTGTGAGATAGATAAGTGATCCCACAAGACTTCTGTATTTCTCCATATCTGCTTGTTCTTCTCCATCTTTCCTTGTAGTCAGCTTTTCACTTGGGCACATAGGTATTATAGTTGGATTACACTCTTCCATATGATACTTTTTTAATAGTGAGTTGGTGTAGGCTTCCTGGGAGATGAAAATTCCTTCTGTGAAGTATTTGATCTGGAGCCCAAGGAAGTATTTTAGGGCCCCAAGATCAGACATTTTATACTGCTCCTTAACCACTCTTCTGAACTCCTCTATCATTTTTGGATTTGTTCCTGTTACAATCAGATCATCAACATATATACTAATTATAAGGCTACCTTGTTCTTCATGCTTTATGTAGAGTGTGGGTTCACTGGGGCAGCGAGAAAAGCCCCTAGATAAAAAATAACTGTCGATATTCTGATTCCAGGTGCGTGGCCCCTGTTTCAGCCCATACAAGGCTTTGAGTAGCTTGTATACTTTCTCTTCTTCTCCATTTATTTCAAATCCTAGTGGCTGGGATACATAGATGTCTTCAGTGAGAACCCCATTCAAAAATACAGAAATTACATCCAGTTGGATAATTGGAAGTTTGTAGTAGAATGTGTGCTTGGCATGACAGCCACCAAGAACGATAGTTCATAATAGGGAATGAAGTTCCTTATGTGAGGTCGGGCGTTCACGAACGATAGTTCATAATCAACGCGCTCACGTTCACGGCCGCTACCGCCGTGCCAAACGGAGCCTAAGCAATCTTGATTTCCTATATAATAGTTGACAAAAATAGACTTGCCCAAAGAAGACGGGTCTGCTCAAAGGAATAAGAAGAAGCGCAGTTTGGTTCATCAAAACACCAACTAAACTTTGCACTTTTCACGAACTATGACATCCGCATTGAGCTGTCAAACTCTGTTTATCCGCCAAATAATCATTTTTTGGCATTAGTTTTCCCAAGACTAATATAAGGAAGGTATGACTCTTTATTGTACAAAACACAATCCCCTTCAGTTTGGCCCATGGTTAGGACTTAGGAGACTTGAGAGGCAAATATTTCAAGTCTCTGAGAAATTCAATTGATTATCCAAGTTAGTAATTCAATAATAATAAAAAATCATAGTTGAGTTAAAAACTAACTTTGATTTAATCAGTAAATTTTTGGCATTAATTTTTGTATACATGTAACTCTACATCTTTTTATGATGTAGAGTTCAATTAAGGTCCACCCAAAATCAATAGCACCTTAAAAAGACGAGTTCCTAAATTTTAATCAGTGACATATAGAAACTCAATGACACTCGAGCTATCAAAAAAAAAGTACAAATTTAGAATTCAATTAAGGCTTCATTTCTTTCTGCGTTTCAACCCCTGCGTTTGGAGTAAATGTCGTTGGGCGGCGGATAAACAAACGGGCGCCGGCAGAATTTGCACCCGCCGGACAGAGAACAAGCCATTCAAGAGCAGTGTTTCCAGCCCCACCACCCGCCCTCCGGTTCCATCCCTCCCTTCCCAAACACCTGTCTCCACCCGCCACCGCGGCGCTAAATAAAGCCCGACATGTGCTAATATGAATCGCCTTATTTATCAATTAAGATGTGTAAAATCATACTTATATTAATAAATGTTCAGATAACAACAGTAATAGGGTTCAAGTACATACACGTGTGTATGAAATTAATAATACTAAAAAAACTTTAAGAAAGGAAAAAAAACAATATTGAGAAAATGTTTTTATTTCTTGGAAGTAGAGCAGCCCAGAAGGATTCCGGCGGAGAAGGCGGCGAGGATTCCGGCGGGATACACCAACTTAGAAAAGATACCATATTTGGTCTTAGTTTTCACTGCTTCAATCAGATTCTCATCGGGATGCAGGGGAATGACGGCTCCACGGCCGCCCTCGACGCCGTCATTGCTGCAGGGGGCGGAAGAGACCACCACGGATGGATTGGGGCAGAGCTGCTTTGACGGCAAGGCCCCTTTGGCCGGAGAAAGTATCTCCTCAGCATCTGCAGCCTGATCTGAAATCTGAGAGTACTCTGAGACGATATGCTTAACCTCATCCAAGAGCTCCACAGCCGCCGCCGCCGCCGAACTGATCTCCGAAGTAGGCACGGTATCCACCGGACAAACGCTCGTTTCTGCAGCGACAGCCACCTCTGCTTCCAAATTCAACTCCACCGGCGGGGATACGGCGGCGTCGCCTTCGGCAGCGGTGGAATGAGGAAGGTCGGAGGAGACAGCTGGGTTCTTCGTGAAGCCTTGTTCGTCCCTGTGTATCCCCATCTTTGTCTTGGCCGCATCTTTGGCCTGCCCTGCTGCAATCAGATTCTCATCGGGATGCAAGGGAATGAAGGCTCCACTGTCGCCGCTCTCGACGCCGTCATTGCTGCAGGGGGCGGAAGAGACAACCACGGAGTGATCGGAGCAGAGCTGCTTTGATGGCGGCGCCGTCTTCACCGGAGAAAACATCGTCTCTGCATTTTCGGCCTGCTCTACATTCTCCGAGTCCTCTGAGACGCTATGCTTAACCTCTTCCAAGAGCTCCACAGCCGCCGCCGCCGCCGAATTGATCTCCGAAGTAGGCACAGTGGCGGTATCTACCGGAGAAACGCCCGTTTCTGCAGCGACAGCCTCCTCTGCTTCCAAATTCAACTCCGCCGGCGGGGATACGGCGGCGGAGCCTTCCGCAGAGGTGGAATGAGGAAGGTCGGAGGAGACAGCTGGGCTGCATTGCAGGGAATCCTTGGAATCTAGCTTGGCGGTGAGAAGCTTGATCTGTTTCCGCAGCTCCACCGCCTCTGTAACGAGACGGGCATTCAGAATTCTTAGCTGCTGCAGAGGGCCGTCGGTGGAGGGGTTGTTCGCCGGAGGTTGGCGTTTGGACGTTGCAGCGGCTGCAGCAGCACGATTGGCGTTCTTCGACCGGGCCATGTCGGGATTTTGTGAGCAGAGAGAGAGAGAGAGACAGACAAAGAGAGAGAGACAGAGAGAGAGAGACAGAAATTGGAGTGAATTGCAGAGCAGGGCAGCCATCTACTTATAGATATTGAGGGAGGCGGCGGCAATTTCAACTTAGTTAATTACAATTTATAATTGGAAACTAATTCTGTTTATAATTATTTGAATTTCCAATTTCAATTTCCATCAAATTAGTTAATTATAACTTATAAGTAAATTTGTTTTAGATTATTTTAGGCAATTGATATGGCCAAATCAATTTTGAATAGGTGTAAATTTAATTTTAAAATAAAAAATATATTAAATACCTATTACAAATTTATTTTAGATTATTTTAGGTAATTATTATGAACAAATTAATTTTAAATAGGTGCAAATCAAATTTTTAAATAAAAAATATTAAATACCTATTAAGTAATGTATTCTAAAAATAAGTGGGTGGTAAACTTTAAGGGAACCTACCTGAAATAATTTCACCATGATTATTTATTTGAAATATAAGATAATAACACTAGTATAAAAGGTTATAGTTGTTAATTAGTAATTAAATTATTATTTATATTTATTTTTAAAAATAAAATTTTTTAGAAAGAAAAATTCCCAAGTATAAGTATATATAAATTTTATATAGATATTGCGATTATTTTTCAAGCATCATATATTAAACGTGTGTATGATATCATAATATTTTTTGATTTGATTAATTTATCTATTTTGGTTAGAATGAGAAACAACATATTATTTCATGTACTTCCATGCAATAAGTGAAGAACTTAATAATAAAAAGAAACCACTGACAGAGCGACGGTCAACATGATCACTAGCCTAAGGATGACCATTGACATTTGGGCTGATTGGTGGATTTCACGACCTACTTCTTTCAGGGTTCAGACTTTATGAACTGTTGATGTTGGGTCGTGGTGTTTGTGTGATCTCTTTTGGGATGACTAACGGGCTTGAGATACAGATTTGGTCTGTGACATTTTTGATGTTGTTGATGTACAACCCATATTCGACGAGGGAGGGCCCCACCCACCGCCAGGTCATCAAAAGTCAAAGTCAGCAAGACAAGGTGGGGATCCAGACCAGCACCCCGGGCCGCGGAAGGTTCGGGCGAGTATGGCGAGCTCCCCAGGCCAACTCGCCAGGTGGCGACTATGGCCAGATACTCGCCTCTTCAAGGCGAGCTCCCCGGGGAAGTCGCCAACTCGCCAGGGTGGGGGTATAAGTAAGACCCCCCCCCTCCTCTTTGGTTTTCCCTATAAATAGGACCCCAGGGGTACGAAGGAGAGGACAAGCAATTCTCGGCCTGAGCCCTCGCGAGTTCCAGCAACTGCCCTTGACTCGTTATTGCTCAGCTCGCCTCCTTCGTACCTAGCTCGGCCAATCTGGTTGAGAAGGGGTTGCTTCTCCTAAGCAACTGGGTACGTGGTGGGACCTTCCCGCCGTAGCGACCTGGGGTCTTGTTTGCGCAATTCGTTCCTGTTTCCTGACCAGAGATCATCTTCCCGACTGGTCGACCAGTAACTTCAGGTTGCCTAGTCCGATTTCTGAGGTTGAGAATTTCTCGGCTTCAACACTTGGTGCGGTGAGCGTGGATAGCGACCGAAGAAGAAAGTCGTGGTCGGAAGATGGCTGATGGTGGAGACCGGGGCGAGTTGGGAGGTAACTCGGCGGGAGCTGGAGTCCCGGGGCAAGGTAGCGAGTATGTGACGGTGGCAGCATTTGAAGAGTTCGCAAGGAGAGTGGAGAAGGCAATACTCGTCGGGTTGTCCAATCCGCCTGAGGTGACGGCGACTTCCCCCCGCCGCCGGACACCCCCTGGCGAGGAGATACCAACTCGGCGAGCAGGGAAGGAGCCCGCTTGGGCGAGTGGAGAACAGGTGATCCCCCCGCGACATCACCCGGCGAGTAGTCAAGGAATCCGGTTTCGAGATCCAGAACTCTCGGCGAGGTATGGAGATACTCGCCGATGGAGCGAGTATGACTGCTCGAGCGGAGAGGATACTCGCCGCCGCCAGGAAGGGAGGAGCCCCTTTTGCGACGAGATCCTCGCGGCCCTCGTCCCCGACAACTTCAGAGAACCGGTCCTCTCGTACTACTCCGGCAAGGACGACCCGGTGGGACATCTTCAGTGGTTTGAGGATGTGGTCTCCATTCGCAACATGTCCGATGCTCTCAAGTGCCGGCTCTTCTCCATTACCTTCAAGGGTAGCGCGAGAGATTGGTTCCACCAGCTGCCAGCCGGGTCGGTTTACTGCTTCTCAGATCTGCGAAGGGGCCTTTTAGCAAGGTTTGCGACGTCCAAACGGAGGAAGAAGGAGGCGACCGCCCTCTTCAAGATCGTGTAGGGGAAGCACGAGAGTTTGGGCCGGTACATCGATCGATTCCAGGAGGAGGTGCTGGAGGTGGAAGAGGTAGACGGGTTCACCTTAATGGTAGCCCTCAAGTTCGGGCTGAAGCAGGGTCTGTTCAACATGGAGTTGGGGCACAGGCCGCCCAAATCGTTCGAGGAGATGGTGGAGAGAGCCAATGTGTTCATCCAGGGAGAGGAAAGGAACAAGGAGTTCCTGGCACGGCTCGATGGAGACCGACCGCTTGGGCAAGACAAGGGAAGACTGCTGGAGAGGGAGAGGGCGCCGGAGGGGCGCAACGACAGGAAGCAGGAGAGGCCGCAGGAGAAAGAGGAGAAGAGAGAGAGGGGAAGGGAGATCAAAAAGGTGGAGAGGCAGGAGAGGCGGGAGAGGCCTCGAAAGCAGGAGGATAGGAGGCCCGTCGGAGGTCGAGAGGCGAGGAGCGAGGAGAGAAGATTCCAGTACCCGAGGGATCGCCCCCAGTGGAGGCGGCCCATCCGTCAGGAGGAAAGGAGGGCTTACAACCCTCGGGAGCAGGGAGGAGGAAGAAGGGAAACCATGGCCATCACGCAGCGAGCCGCTAAGCGCCGGCGGAAGGAGAGGCAGCAGGAGAGGAGGCAGGAAAGGCAGCAGGAAGCGGCGATTCCCCTCTACTGCGATATCCATCGAGTGGAGGGGCACGGAACCTTGGCTTGCCCTGAGTTCTGGGAAGCAAGGAGGAGGATGGAAGCAACGGCGGCCGAGAGGGAGCAGCCGCAGCAGGAGGCCCAGGTTGGGCAGGTGGCCTACCAGGCACCGCAGAGAAGGAGGAACGAAGACAGGATCGACCAAGGAGGAAGGGGGAATGTCATTCCCGGTCCGGGAGGCGGGCACGTCGGAGTAATCAACGGAGGGGCGGGGCTAGGAGCTTCCCGCAAGGGAAGTCTCCACCAAATCTACAAAAGGAGCGTCGCTTCGACGTCTCAGACCCCCCCTCCCTTGAATGAGATCACCTTCTCGGAGGAAGACATGCTCTGGAACGAGAACCCCTTCCATGACGCCCTGGTGATTCAAGCAGCAATCGAGGACTTCACCGTCGACCGAATCCTTGCGGATAACGGGAGCTCGGTGAATGTCATCTTCAAGAGAACCTTCGTCGGCCTTCAGGTGGAAGCGTCCCGGGTTCAGGCAGCGGATGGGCCTCTCTTCGGCTTCTCCGGGGAGAAGAAAGAGGTGGAAGGAGGAGTTGAGTTGCTGGTCACCCTCGGGGGAACTTCGATCCGATGCCGCTTCGTCATCGTCGACGCACCCAGCGGCTACAACGCCATCTTCGGACGGCCCCTCATCAACTACTTCAAGGCCGTCCCTTCATCATATCATCAATGCCTGAAGTACTGCAGGGACGACGTCCAAGTCAGGATCAGGGGAGATCCCAGGGCCTCCAGGGAATGCTACCTGAATGCGGTCAGCACCATCAGCTGGATGGGCGACGCAGAAAGGTTGGAAAGGATGATGGAGCAGGAAGAGGGCCTGCAAGCTGCCGAGGAGCTGGAGGAAGTGGAGGTGATCTCCCTGAGAGGAAAGCCGGAGCTGCTGAAGATCGGAGGAGCCTTGCCCCCGGAAGGGAAGGTGGAGATAGCTGCCTGCCTGCAGGAAAACGCGGACGTCTTCGCATGGAGCGCCGCCGAGATGCCAGGGATTGATGCTGATGTTGCCTGTCATCGCCTCAACCTGGATCCAGCGACGACCCCCGTCCGTCAGAAGCAAAGGAAGAGCGCCGCCACTCTAGCGGGACCCATCCGGGAGGAAGTAGGGAAGCTGCTAGAAGCAGGTTTTGTTTCGGAGATCCAGTATCCAGGCTGGGTCTCCAATGTTGTAATGGTGAAGAAGTCCGGAGGGGGCTGGAGGTTGTGTATCGACTTTTCATTGTTGAATAAAGCTTGCCCGAAGGATTGTTATCCCCTGCCTCAGATCGACGCACTGGTTGATTCCGCCGTCGGATTTCCTGTGATGAGTTTCCTTGATGCTTTTTCAGGATACCATCAGATCCGGATGCATCCCCCCGATTGTCGCGACGTTTCCTTCATCACCAGCGACGGGTGCTATAGCTACAAGATGATGCCCTTCGGGCTCAAGAACGCTGGCGCGACATATCAAAGAATGATGGATCACGTCTTCAGGGAGCAAAAGGGGCGGAATCTGGAAGTCTACGTGGATGACCTGCTCGTTAAGAGCAAGAGCGCCGCGGAGCACGTAGCGGATCTGACAGAGACCTTCGCCACCCTGAGGAGGTACAAGATGCGGCTCAACCCGGCCAAGTGTGTTTTCGGCGCGGGAAGGGGGAAGTTTCTAGGGCACCTCCTTACTCCCCTAGGGGTGGAGCCTAACCCCGACAAGGTGAAAGCCATCGTGGAGATGGCGTCCCCGAGGGATTCCAAGGAAGTTCAAAGGTTGACCGGAAGGCTGGAAGGTCTTAGCCGGTTTCTCTCCAGGGCCAGAGAAAAGTGTTCCCCTTTTTTCAAAGCCCTTCGGGAGAACCAGAAGTTCGAGTGGACCCCGGAGTGCGAGGAGGCCTTCGTAAAGCTCAAACAACAGCTGACTCGAGCTCCTCTCCTTTAGGGTCCGCAGGGCGGCGAGGACCTCTTGCTCTACCTAGGGGTAGGGGCTGAAGCAGTCAGCTCGGTGTTGGTCCGAGAGGAGGGAAAGAAGCAGCTTCCAATCTACTACGTGAGCCGGGTGCTAAGGCAAGCCGAAACGCGGTACCCCATCCTGGAGAAGTTAGTCTTTGCCCTGGTAATTTCGGCCAGGCGACTCCGTCCATATTTTCAAGCCCACTCTATCAAGGTAGTCTCCGACCACCCCTTGAGGAGTATCTTGGATGGAGTGGAGCACTCCGGCAGGCTCGCTAAGTGGGCTGTGGAACTGAGCGAGTTCGACATCTCCTACCCCCCAAGGGTCGCGATCAAAGCACAAGCCGTGGCGGATTTCCTGGCCGACTTCTCGGCCGAGGTCGAGGCAGACACGGATGTCTCTCGGCCGGTCCCCTGGAAGATGTTAGTAGATGGCGCGTCAGGGAGACACTCCGTGGGAGTCGGGGTGGTGCTGGTTAGTCCTCAGGGGACCAGGATTGAGCAAGCCGTCAAGATCCATTTTCCGGTCACTAACAATCAGGCAGAGTACGAAGCCATGGTGGCTGGCTTGCGACTCGCCAAGGAACTGGCAATCAGAGATATCAGGGCTTTTACCGATTCCATGGTGGCGGCATCTCAGATTCGGGGAGAGTTCGAAGTCCGAGATCCCATCTTGCAGCAATATCTGGTTAAGGTCAAAGGCTTGATCGGGGGGTTCCGATCCTTTCACGTCGAGCACGTGCCCCGAGAACGCAACTCCGAGGCAGACAATCTTGCGAAGTACGGCCCTCGGGCTGGGGGAACCGCCATCGAGTTGTTCCTACCATCCATCGAAGAAGGCGAGTTGATGGAGATCGATCAGCGGGCCTCGTGGAGAGATCCGTTCATCATGTTCCTGGCGACAGGCCGACTACCATCTGACGGGCAAGATCAAAGAAAGTTCCGGTATAAGGCCGCGTACTACTTGCAGTAGGACGGCGAACTCTATCGCAAAACCATTTCAGGCCCTCTGGCCCGATGCTTGTCAGAACTCGAGATTCCCCGGGTCCTCGAGGAGATATACTCAGGAGAGTGCGGCAGTCACTCCGGGACCCGCACCCTGGAGCAAAGGATTCTGAGGCACGGTTACTTCTGGCCGACCATCCGAAAGGACGCAGAGGCCTACTCCAGAAAATGCTCCCAATGTCAACTCTTCGCGCCCCTCGCGCTCCAGCCGGCTCAGCAACTTCGCTCGATTACCGCTCCGTGGCCCTTCGCAATTTGGGGAATGGATTTGATCGGCCCGTTCCCTCAAGCTAGCGGGCAAAGGAAGTTTGTTCTGGTATTGGTTGACTACTTCACGAAGTGGATCGAGGCTAAGGCTCTGGCCAGGACCACGTCTCAAATCGTCAAAAACTTCATCTGGGGAGAGATCGCATGCAGGTTCGGGATCCCTCTGGCCATCATCACCGACAATGGGCCGCAGTTCGCCAGCCTGGAACTGGGGGACTTTTGTAAACAGTTGGGAACCGACCTTCGGTTCGCCTCGGTACATCACCCTCGTAGCAATGGGCAAGTAGAAGCCGCGAACAAGCTCATCATCAACTTACTGAAGAAGAAGATCACCAATCTCAAGGGGAATTGGGCCGAACAGCTCCCTTCCGTCCTCTAGGCCCTCAGGACCACCCCGAACTCAGCCACAGGGGAAACACCCTTCAAGCTGTCACACGGGTCCGAGGCGCTCATCCCGGTCGAATTTGAGGTGCATAGTCCAAGGGTCATCGCAGCCGAAGACGGAAGCGAGGAATGGCGGTTAGAGAATGAAGAGGCTCAGAGGCTCTCCCTAGATTATGTGGAAGAGCTTCGGGACTTGGCCTCCATGCGCCAGGAGGAAACCAAGAGGCGCATGGCGAGACACTTCGACAAAAACGTCCGCTTGAAGAACTTCCTCGCAGGGGACTTGGTCATGAAGAAGGTGGACGCCGCTGGGCGGGGAGCCGCCGTAGGCAAGCTCCATCCCAACTGGGAAGGACCTTTCATCGTCCAAGAAGCCTTGACCGCAGGAGGCTATTACCTACAAGACCAAGCGGGAGAGCAGCTGCCTGGAACCTGGAGCGGGGATGATTTGAAAAGATTTTACCCGTAGCGGTAACTCATGTATCAATTTCTGTAAAAACTCTTAAATGAACAAAGAATGCGGGATTTCATCTTTTTTGTGTTAAATATACCTCAAGGTTTCTGAGTGTTTCCATGGTCCGCCTCGTAGTCGACCTCGGGAGACAACGGTCGGTTTGTTCCTCATATATAGCCCAGTACGGATGATGGGACGATGCTTCGGGATTTTAAGCGCTCTTGTAAGACCGAGCCTCTGTATTGTCGGCCGAGATCAGCTCCCCCCTTGCATGTCGGCCTATGTCTCCCCGAGTGCATCTCTCTTCCGTCTGGAGGACCTGCGAGGAACAGACCTGCACCCTGATCTCCCGGACTCGAGGAGAGGCCGGCCTCGTAAAACACCCGGAAGAAGAACCTGCCAAAGACAGGGTGTGGACGAGCCCGAAGGGAGGTGTGTGAATTCCGAGCGCGTTCAAAAAGGACCCTCGATGAACACCACCCCCATCCTAATCGTACCTGTAAGCGACCTTCGCTGCCGAATCGGGATGCGGGACTCCAACCCGTTCTCACTAAATAGCCTAGTTCGGACGATAGGACGAGGCTTCGGGACTTTAAGCGCTCTTGTAAGACCGAGCCTCTACATTGTTGGCCGAGATCAGCTCCCCCTTGCATGTCGGCCTAGGTCTCCCCGAATGCATCTCTCTTCCGACCAGAGGAATTCTGAGGGACGGGTCTGGACACCAATCCCCCGATTCGGCAGGATCAAGAGCGTCCCTTCGGGGGGAGTTTCTTTCTTGCCAAGATGTCTCTGGGATTAATCTCCAAAATGTGTAAGGACGCAGGATTTAATTCAAGACTTCGAGTTGAGCAGCGTCGTAAGACCGGTATCCCCACGAGCTCCTCTCCTCGGGAATCGGCCGATCTCCTCGATTGTGATCCAAGACTTCGAGTTGAGCAGCGTCGTAAGACCGGTATCCCCACGAGCTCCTCTCCTCGGGAATCGGCCGATCTCCTCGATTGTAATTCAAGACTTCGAGTTGAGCAGCGTCGTAAGACCGGTATCCCCACGAGCTCCTCTCCTCGGGAATCGGCCGATCTCCTCAATTGTGATCCAAGACTTCGAGTCGAGCAGCGTCGTAAGACCGGTATCCCCACGAGCTCCTCTCCTCGGGAATCGGCCGATCTCCTCGATTGTGATCCAAGACTTCGAGTCGAGCAGCGTCGTAAGACCGGTATCCCCACGAGCTCCTCTCCTCGGGAATCGGCCGATCTCCTCGATTGTAATTCAAGACTTCGAGTCGAGCAGCGTCGTAAGACCGGTATCCCCACGAGCTCCTCTCCTCGGGAATCGGCCGATCTCCTCGATTGTAATTCAAGACTTCGAGTCGAGCAGCGTCGTAAGACCGGTATCCCCACGAGCTCCTCTCCTCGGGAATCTGCCGATCTCCTCGATTGTAATTCAAGACTTCGAGTCGAGCAGCGTCGTAAGACCGGTATCCCCACGAGCTCCTCTCCTCGGGAATCGGCCGATCTCCTCGATTGTAATTCAAGACTTCGAGTTGAGCAGTGTCGTAAGACCGGTATCCCCACGAGCTCCTCTCCTCGGGAATCGGCCGATCTCCTCGATTGTGATCCAAGATTTCGAGTTGAGCAGTGTCGTAAGACCGGTATCCCCACGAGCTCCTCTCCTCGGGAATCGGCCGATCTCCTCGATTGTCATTCAAGACTTCGAGTTGAGCAGCGTCGTAAGACCGGTATCCCCACGAGCTCCTCTCCTCGGGAATCGGTCGATCTCCTCGATTGTAATTCAAGACTTCGAGTTGAGCAGCGTCGTAAGACCGGTATCCCCATGAGCTCCTCTCCTCGGGAATCGGCCGATCTCCTCGATTGTAATTCAAGACTTCGAGTCGAGCAGCGTCGTAAGACCGGTATCCCCACGAGCTCCTCTCCTCGGGAATCGGCCGATCTCCTCGATTGTAATTCAAGACTTCGAGTTGAGCAGTGTCGTAAGACCGGTATCCCCACGAGCTCCTCTCCTCGGGAATCGGCCGATCTCCTCGATTGTGATCCAAGATCTCGAGTTGAGCAGCGTCGCAAGACCAGTATCCCCACGAGCTCCTCTCCTCGGGAATCGGCCGATCTCCTCGATTGTGATCCAAGATCTCGAGTTGAGCAGCATCGCAAGACCAGTATCTCCACGAGCTCCTCTCCTCGGGAATCGGCCGATCTCCTCGATGACGAGAATGAGGGGCCCGCAGGCTATATTCGACGACTAAGCCCGGTTCAGTTTTCGTCACGCGCGAGCAGGTGAGCAGACCTCGCGCGAGCAGGCGAGCTGATCTCGTGCGAAGTAGGCGAGCTGATCCCATGCGGGGAAGCGAGCTGGAACCGCGCGAGTAAGCGAGCCCCGGGGGGCATGCGAGTATGTCCCACACGCCACCCGCGCGGTTATCTCAGCAGGTTCACGAGTATCCGGGTGCAGGGGCGAGTAGGTCCCGGCGAGCGGATGGTCGATGTCGGGACCATCCCCCTGCGACCTAGCGAGCGTTCCTCTCCGAGCCTATGAGCCTAGCGAGTAACATCCAGTCAGGAAGGCAAAAACCGAAACTTTGTATAAATCATTAAGCCAAAAATTTGGTTTACAAAAAGAATATCGGCGAGCAACTAGGACTCGTCGTCGCCAGTATCAGGCCGATATTCATCATCACCAACATCGCCGATATCCGCAAAGTCGTCGCTCTCTGCGCTCTCGCCGCTGCTGCTTCCGCTGCCGCTGCTGCTCCCGCTGCCGCTGCCGCTTCCGCTACTGTCAGAATCACTGGAGTTGGCCGGCGACGACGCGCTATACGGCGGGACAGTCCCCTCGGCGAGCAGCTCGGGAATGAGCTCGTCGACAGTGAGTGGCTTCTCCCCCTCGACGAGCTGACCCCCGAGCCTAAGGCGCGCGAGTATGACGTTCCCCGCCGCCCGCGCAATCTCGCGGCGAACAGAGGATCTCTCCTCCCAGAGTACGCGAGATTGCTTCACCACTCGCGCCGGGTCCTCGGGTAGCGGGGTCGAGGAGCTCAGCTGTCCTTCAGCAGCGACCAGCCTCGTCTCCATCACCGTCGCGCGAGTTTGGGCCGCCTCCAGCTCGGCCTGGGAGGCAGCGAGCTTCTCCTCGCACTCAGAGAGTTTCTTCGCCGCTTCTATCTCGGCAGCCTGCGAAATGATCGACGTCAGGATCTATCAAACGAAACAAGTCGAACAAACCCACCCAGGGACAGCTCACCTCGAAGTCCCTCCAGCGGACCGACTGCATGCCGAGGTCGATGGCCTTCTTGGAGACGACCTTGAGGGCATCGGTCGTCTCCAACAGCTTCCTCGCCGAATAGTGACCCAGCTCGGCAGACCGCGCGAGCGCGCAGGCCGACTGATGGGCGAGCTCCGTCGGGGTCAGCTCCATGACGGACTCCGCGTCGGCCCGACCATAGATGGCGTGGAGAACGGCGAACGCCTCCCCATTGTCCTCCCAGTCAGTCGACCAGGACGGGAGGTTGGTGCTCAGCGACACCGAGTTTTCCCCCGCCGACCAGGTCACGAGCGGGCGACCGAAGGCGTCCACCACCCCCTGCCCGAGGCCGTAGTTGGGGTGGAAATGGGGCGACTGGGCGCCCGTCGGCGACCGGCAATCGACGGATCGCGGCGACGAGGTCTTCGCCCTCTTCCTCGCGGGACCCTGCGAGCTGGCCCGCGACTTTCCCTTAACCGCCTTCTTCTCCCCAACGTCGGCAGGAGGGCGAGAATCCGACTGCGTGGCGGCGGCTTCCTTCGCCAAAGGAAGAGGCTTCTCCGGAAGCTCGTTGGAGACTGCAAAACACGCGACAAAAGTTAGTTTCAGCGGAAAAAGGGCGAGCGAGTAACCAGGGCGCGTTTCGAGTTCGGCATACTTTCGTTAGGGTGGACTGGCTCGAGCACGTTGATGTTCAGTCGCCAGAAAATGACGTCAAAACGCCGACCGCGAAAGTATTCAAAGAGCTGCTCGCGAGCTCCTTCGAGGATGGGGGGAAGGAAGGCGACATCGGCTGGTTGATGCGGCCTGCCGAGAATACCGCCGAAGTCGCCATGGACGACAATCAGCTGCTCGCTCCAGCGATGGACCTTGTTCGCGGTCCCGACCAGGGTGCAGACATGGCTGCTGAAAAAGATGACCCCCTCCGAGGTCGCCGCAAAGGCGAAGATGCGGCGGAAGACGGAGAGGTCGAAAGCGATCCTCTCTTCCCGAAGGAAGCAGAGGAATCCCATGATGATCGCCACGCCGTTGGGATTGATCTGCGCAGGGACAATCCCGAAGTAGCGCAAGATCTCGCAGAACTCCGGCCAGAAGGGCAGCCGCAGGCCCGCGTCGAAGTGACGCAGCGACATTACAAGCGAACCCTCAATATGGGTATTGAGGCGCTCGCTGCGAGTGGGGAGTCTTGCCGAGTATCCGTCAGGCAGGGAGCGTTCCTTGAAGGTCGCCAGTTCCTTCTCGGTGGTTATGGACTTCTTAAAAGCCGCATCTGCGAAGTTAATTGCGTGGGCCTGTCGGCGAGCGCTGGCGTCGTCACCGACCATGATGGCGAGATTCGAAAGCAACGAGAGCGGCGAGTTGATTGTTCAGATACTCGGCAGGAGGAGAGAAGGTCGCTACAGCAGTACGCTTTATGACCCACCTACCCCTCCTATTTATAGATATGACAAGCCCAAAGGGGGGGGGGGGGGGTCAGCCGTCTCAGCGAGTATCTAACGAGCTCGCGCGATGAAGATGAACCTGCGACATTATCAAGTGAACTAAAGCTCGGCACGTCAAAAAATAACAGCGCGCACACAGAGGCAGGAATATTCGCACACATGAATTAATCAAATTAGAAATATATGTCCGGAAGTACAAGTCGCACAAGGCGAGTTACATTCGAAAAATAAAAAAACTATGGCGCCCTCGGCCGCTCAGGAGGGTGCGGATGTCGCCCGGCCCAGCCGATCTCGCGTGCACGCCGGTAATGCTCCGTCGCCAGCGCTGTCGCATCATCGCCGAGCCTGAGCTGCTCCTCCATCCTCGCCAGACGTCCAGCGGACCCCATGCTCGCCCGGATGCCGGCCAGCTCGTCAAGCACCAGCTGCAGACGGTGGTTGTTCAGTTGCAGCTGGCGGTCGTTCTCTTTGACCACGTGAAAGCGAGCTTCATAGCTTTCCAAGGTCGACTGGAGCCCTTCGACCTTGGCCATCCTCGCCTCCAGAGCCGAGATACGTCGGTGAGAATCGCAGATAGCGAGCTGGTCAAACTTGCTCTCCAGCTCCATGTGGGCGCGAATGGCGGCCTGGCGATACTCGCTCCCGGACAGCCCGATAGCGTCGAGGAAAGTCGCCCCAGAGGTCGCCGGGCGATCTGACAAAGCAGGAAGATGGATCGTCAGGACAGAAAGCAAACAGCAGAGCGGTATTCAGGGGTAGGAGGCTCACCACGGCGAGGAGATCGGGATCGGCGCGGCGAAGGAGGTCGCCCGGAGGTATCTCGCCTCCCCGAAGAGCTGCTCGGAAGATCGGCAGGCCTGCCCTGCCCGCGCTCTCCAGACCCTCGGCCGACGTAGTCGGGATCTCCAACCCGCGGAGGAAAGTAGGGTGGCCGAGGCCTCGCCGGCTTCTTCGCCGGCGGCGAAGCTTGAGGTGAGCTCGCCGAGTGGTGCGGAGCCCTCGGCGCAGGAGGAGGAGGAGGTCGCGGATAGTCTGATTTCGACAGAGGCGGCGGAGGGGGCAAGCAGGTGCTCGGCGTCTGGCCAGGAGTGGCCGCCGCGGGCGGCGGCGGCGGCAATGGAGCGCTCGTCGGGAGTACCTTCTCGCCGCGCGCAACAGCAGAGGCCGCCATACTCGCCGGAGGGACCTCGCGCACCGGCCCAGACGACCCGGCAGGGGTGGCCTTCGCCGGCAGTTCCTTGCTCGCAGGCGGGGGGTCCCTCGCCAACGCCGCCCCAGACGCCTTCCCCGAGCTGAGGCCTATCCTGACCGTGCGGGCGATCTTGAACGGCCTGTCGGCCGCCAGGGCGAGTAAGGGCGCCGAGCTGAGGGGGACGACATCAAGTGCCGCGTCCACGGCAATCGGAGAATCTGCATAAGGAAAGAAGTCAGCAAAGTGGCGGCGACAACCCAGCAGGGAAGAGTTCGAGGTAGCGACCTGTCAGGGTGACGACCTCGGCCTGAGACACCACGGGCTCCTTCACGACCGCGGGCTCCTCGGTCGCTCCCGCGTTCTCCAGCGGGCTGCCCCGGGTCGACCCGGGGAGGTCGTCGAGCCCTAGGTCGTTCAACACCCTCTGGGTGGTGGACGACACTACAGGATTGTCGGTCGCCGCGGCGACCTGGTGCGCCAGTGGAGGCGAGCCGACCACCGTAGTGGCGGGCTGCTTGACCTTTTTCGTCTTCTTCTTCTTCTTCGGCGGGAGCAAAGAAGTAGGATCATCCTCGCGCGGTCTTTTCGACCTGGCTACGCCGAGGAGGCCCGACAGGGCGGCGAGATTGTCCTTCAACAGCTGTTCAGCACCCGACATCTTCGGCGAGCTCCAAGGACCGTCTCAAAAACGAAGCCCCCCCTATTTATAGACTACTCTACCAGCAGGCGACGATGCGAGCTGTCCAGATACTCGGCAGAGGTACTCGCCGAATAAGCGTTGGATGATTCTTTCCGGGCTCCTACGTCGCCCAAAAAGAGCGGGGATTATGTACAACCCATATTCGACGAGGGAGGGCCCCACCCACCGCCAGGTCATCAAAAGTCAAAGTCAGCAAGACAAGGTGGGGATCCAGACCAGCACCCCGGGCCGCGGAAGGTTCGGGCGAGTATGGCGAGCTCCCCAGGCCAACTCGCCAGGTGGCGACTATGGCCAGATACTCGCCTCTTCAAGGCGAGCTCCCCGGGGAAGTCGCCAACTCGCCAGGGTGGGGGTATAAGTAAGACCCCCCCCCCCCCCTCCTCTTTGGTTTTCCCTATAAATAGGACCCCAGGGGTACGAAGGAGAGGACAAGCAATTCTCGGCCTGAGCCCTCGCGAGTTCCAGCAACTGCCCTTGACTCGTTATTGCTCAGCTCGCCTCCTTCGTACCTAGCTCGGCCAATCTGGTTGAGAAGGGGTTGCTTCTCCTAAGCAACTGGGTACGTGGTGGGACCTTCCCGCCGTAGCGACCTGGGGTCTTGTTTGCGCAATTCGTTCCTGTTTCCTGACCAGAGATCATCTTCCCGACTGGTCGACCAGTAACTTCAGGTTGCCTAGTCCGATTTCTGAGGTTGAGAATTTCTCGGCTTCAACAGTTGATGCTCGGTCATTCTTTATATCCCTTTGGGGCGGAGCGCTCTTCCGGATGCTTGGGTGTGACATTACTCATCGGATGATATTTTTTTTCCGCTCGGAGTGCGTACTGCTTAGCTCTTCGTACCATCCTATTCAGGGGAGCTTCTTATTCCCTATTTTGGCTCCTCTTTTGGCCCAGGATGGCTCCTCTTTTGGACCTTCTAAGTGTTCTTCTCTGTGTGCATGTCCGGGGTGATCCGGCCTTGTTTGGTGTTGATGTTATCGCTCGGAACTCTTCTGGTAAGTGTTTGGCTTGTTGTTCTGCGACTTGGGATCATTTGTCATACGGACATTGATCCGCTCTTCCAACCGTTGCGTGGACGCCCTCATCTCTTCTTCGATGACGGTCACCGAATCCGTTAATCCGATGTAGTTCTTCCATACGGACATCGATCCGCTCTTCCAACCGTTGCGTGGACGCCCTCATCTCTTCTTCGATGACGGCCACCGAATCCGTTAATACGATGTAGTTTTCCTCTAGAGTTTCCAAACGATTGATTTCTTCTTGCGAGCGTGTGTTCACCATGATGGATCATTTGTCATCTTCGATTGCGATAGAGGCACTTGCAGCTCGGTTGGCGATAGAGATTGCTCTGTAGTTTTGTTGGTCATCTGTGCAGATTGAGGGTGATTTTTCTACCCTCATCAGAGTATTGCAGGCTGGCTGGTGTGGCACTCTTTTTGATGGATCGACCTATCATTTTTAGTACCGTACTTCTGGCTTGGGGAATTTCGTGTGTCGAGTTCCACTTCTCCGAGTGTCTGAATAATCGGATGGTGCACGCTATTGCATCGATTTCTTTTCATTCGCCCACCACTTTGCCTACTTCTGCTTCGAATTTGCTTTGTTCAAAGCTATGAATGAATGAATATCTTCGCCTTTGCTTGAAAAAAAAATAAGTTTTTCACTCATGACATAGTCATAATATGCAAAGTCAGAGTAAATAACCATTTTTGTATACATGTAACTCACATAATATGCAAAGACAGACACACTTGCTTAAAAGTATCCAGTTAGTTTTAAGAAAATTTTATTTGAATATTGCGTAGAAATGAATCATTTATGTGGACCTTTCAAAATACTTGCAACAATTATTTTAAGCTCTTTCACAACTAAAAAGTCTTATAATTAATCCACGCATCTTTTGACGATTTAGAGTTCAAAATCATCACGATTAGTCTCCTAAACCCCACCCAAAATCACTAACACCCTAAAGACAAGCTCTTAAATTTTAACCAGTGACATAAAATCAATAACACTCAAAGTGATATCAAAAAAAAAAGTATAAATATTGGTGTAGGCATATGTTGGGTATATTCAATTAAGAATTAAGATGTGCTAATATCAATCCCCATATTTATCAATTAAAATGTTCAAAATCATATTTATAATAATAAATGTTCACCCAACAAACAGTAATAAAATGCAAATACTGAAATACATGTAAATGAAATGAATAATGCTAAAGAAAACGTAAAAGAAAGTTTTTTAATAAAAACAAAAATTTAAACATTGTTTTTTTTTTTATTTTTTGGATGTGGAGCGGGCCAGGAGGAATCCGGCGGAGAAGGCAGCTACGATTCCGGCGGGATACATCAACTTTGAAAATATTCCACATTTGTTCTTCGTCTTCACGCTTGCCGGATTCGCCGTCGTGGCCGCCGCCTCTGCCGCCGTTTGTTTGTTCTTCTTCTCGAGAGGGTGCTGGGCGTCCCTGTGTATCCCCTTCTTTGTCTTGGCTGCATCCTTGGTCTGCCCTGCTGCAAACAGATTCTCCTCGGGATGCAGGGGAATGACGGCTCCACTGCCGCCCTCGACGCCGTCATTGCTGCAGGGGGCGGAAGAGACCGCCGCAGAGTGATCGGAGCAGAGCTGCTTTGATGGCGGCGCCGTCTTCACCGGAGAAAACATCTTCTCTGCATTTTCGGCCTGCTCTGCTTTCTCCGAGTCCTCCGAGACGCTATGCTTAACCTCTTCCAAGACCTCCACAGTCGCCGCTGCTGACTCCATCTCCCAAGTAGGCACAGTGTCGGGAGGAACGCTCGTTTCTGCAGAGACAGCCTCCTCTGCTTCCAAATTCAACTCCACCGGCGGGGATACGGCGGCGTAGCCTTCCGCAGCGGTGGAATGAGGAAGGTCGGAGGAGACAGCTGGGCTGCATTGAGCGGAATCCTTGGAAGCTAGCTCGGCGGTGAGAAGCTCGATTCGTTTCCGGAGCTCCACCGTCTCTGTAACGAGACGGACATTCAGGAGTCTTAGCTGCTGCAGAGGGCCGTCGGTGGAGGGGTTGTTCGCCGGAAGTGGGCGTCTTGACGAGGAAGCAGCGGCTGCAGCACGATTCTGGTTCTTCTTCCGAACCATGAGAGCGATGTCGAGATTCTGTGATTCTGTGAGGCGGAGGAGAGAGATTTGAGTTCTGATTTGGGAATCGCAGAGCACCGCTACTTATACTTATCCAGCAGGGAGACGCCGCCGGCGATTTCAAATTAACCAATAATTACCGTTAAAACACGCTCCGAATTAATTATTACCTGAAATTAAACTCATAATTGGAGCCTAATTCTGTTTATTAGCATATAATAATGATTTGAATTTCTAATTTCAATTTCCTTCAATTTAGTTAGTTACGAGCAAAATTTTTTTAAAATTGTAAATAATAGGAATTGTAATAAACACTTATAATAGAATTAGATCAATAATGTTAAAGACAGGCCAAAAATTACTATATGCCCGCACCAGATTTCATTGAATCCTTATTTTTTGATACCGTGGAATTTTTAATGTGCACATAATGTTAAAGACAGGCCAAAAATAGAATTAGATCTATTTTTCCATTTCTTGTCGGAAGATGTTGGAGCGTGACATCCAGATTTTTCCGTCGAGATCGCGCCAGAAGACGTCGGAGACACGCCGACTTCCTCCAGCGACACCCAGGTTTCCAATTCTTGCAGGAAGACGCCGGAAGCCGCATCGTTTCGGGACTTTGTCGTCTAGATTGCGGCGGAAGACTACAAGGAGTCATTGCCGGTAAAAGAAGACTACGAGGAGTCATTGCATGTGTATAATTATCTCGACAAACTGATATTGTCATCAGACCCCTAAGTAAATTCCACTCTTTATTTTCAAAAAAAGATTCGAGGACTTTGCAATCTTGTGCTCCCCATTTTATAACTTGTGAAGTGATTTCAGAACATGTTAAATTTTTATATTGAATTCTTAATTTCAGTTGCATATTGGTGTGTACATAAAAAATTTGCTAAAGATTGGTGTGTACATAAAAAATTTGCTAATTATCACTTGTTGTGGTGAAGTCAAGCACAGCAACTGTGTACCAATTGTACTGGGATTTTGTTAAAGATTGGGGATTGTTACAACCAATCTCGAAGAACCCATGGCTAAGGAATGAGCTAATTCTACTGTGCAAGTTCATATATTTCTTAACAAAATATAGAAAAAGACAAGATTTTGATTGAAAAAAACATGACTTCAATGAGCTAATGTGTTGGGATTGTGGAACACTTTCGGTCCTCTTGTTTCTCACACCGGGTTAGCCCACGTGAGTTTAGAGGAATCGAAGTGTGATCCCCCTCCGACATATCTGGCGCCGACGACAGCGGGGGTCCGGGGGCAGCCACTGCTGCGGCTAATGACCAGACTGCTGTTGCGGCAAACCACCAGACTGCAGCTGCGGCTAACCTCAAGGCCGCTGCTGCGAACAGCCACCAGTCCGCTGCTGCGGACAGCCACCAGGCCGCTACTGCGAACTCTTACCAAGTCGTTGAGAAGGCTGTGGAAGTTGCTCGAAGCATCCGGATGGGGATCTAGGTGGAATCCCCTACCCGTTGCCCCTAGGTGGGTATAAATAGGCAAACCCTTAGGAGTTACTACGGGTATGGGTTAACCGTGTACCCGACACGACCCGTTAAGCCTCCGAACCCATTAATTGTCCAAATATACACTAACAATCTCCTCCTATATTTGTGACAAATAACGTATACGTTTCGGAGTGCAGAAAGTGGAGAATATTAAAATAAATTTCCGACTTAACACATTTCCATAAGAGTTAGCACAGTTTTTAAAGAAAACCATAATCATGAATTTTAAAAAAACAATAACACAATACATCAAAAGAAAATGTGCTACTCAACAATAAATAAGTCTGGAAAATAATAAAATGACTACAGATAAACGTGTAACAATTCTACTCAGAGAGTAGATCATCATCATCTATGTCAAAATCCACTTTCTCTCCTCCATCTTCACCAGTGCCTGCAAGGAATTTCATGAGTCAGACTCTATGAATTCATAAACATATGCAGTGACGTATCAAAGTAAGCTAGCTCTACCTAAATGAGCTTAGTACTTGTAGCAGTAGTGAAGTAACACTGTCAGCATCTCTATCCAGTCTAGCTAGGACCAGTCAAGTTTTGATTTTAATAAATCAAACGTTGTTATCTTACTCATTAGTGACCACTATGTGCCTTGTCATATGACTTGGCACACCGTTATTTGCAACATTATCAAATGTGGAATAATATGCTATGATCACTAATGTTAGATTAACTCATGCAACGACTTTCTATTCCCAGTTGAATAATACTCAAATCAGCTTACAACGAGAAAGATGTTAAGTCATCAGGTGTGGAATGACTAGCATCTAACCATCTTGGGCTTTCATCAAGAAATTATTTGGGGTTTTCAGTCTGTTATTAGATGCTTGAATGTTGCGACTATAGGTTCTCGCTATGAAAACATAAATATTGGAGGAAGTAAACATTGGAGGAAGTTTCATATTTCTATGAACTTTAATCCCATCTCCCCTGATGTTTTTATTGTGAGAACTCTATTTAAGCCCTTTGTTAAGGCGTCTGCAACATTATCTTTTGACCTCACATCAATGAGGTTTACAATCCCTTGACTCGTAAGGGAGGTCAACCAGGCTTGTTTCATCCTGAGTTGCCTTCGTTTGCTGTTGAACAAAGTGTTCGTAGCAATCGTTTTCGTAGCCTGATTATCGCAGTAAACTGCAACAGAACTCAACTTCAGGCTCGTCAATGGAATGTCCATCACCAAATCTCTTATCCACTCTGCTTCTTCTCCCGCTGAAGCTAGAGCGTAGAGTTCGGATTCCATAGAAGATAGCGCAATACATGATTGCCTCTTGGACTTCCAGGCTACAGCTGCTCCTCCTAGTGTGAATATAAATCCACTAGTGGACTTGCTGTCGTTTAATTCTGAGCACCATGATGCATCAGAATATCCTTCCAAAACTGGAGGATGACCATGGTAACATAAAGCATACATTTGGGTGTGCTTTAGGTATCGCATCAGCCTATCGAGGGCATCCCAATGGTCTTGGCTAGGATTACTAGTGAATCTGCTTAACATGCCGACCGTAAAGGCTATGTCAGGTCTTGTGCAGACCATAGCATACATGAGACTACCAATCAGTTTGGCATAATCCGACTGTCGAATCGCAGCTCCATCATTGGGCTTTAAGCGATTATTATAATCGTAAGGTATCTCCACTGCTCTACGTTCATTGTATCCCCACGTGTCCAACATGGACTTTATGTAGTGGCTTTGACTTAGGGAAATGACATTTTTCCCAAAACTCACCTGCATGCCTAGGATAGTCTCAGCTACACCTAGGTCTTTAATGCTAAACTCCTTCATTAGTTCTGACTTAACGTCATCCACTACGGATTGATCAGAACCAAGTATCAGCATATCATCCACATACAAGCATATTATAGCGACTTTGTTCGATCTATGACGTATGTAAAGACATTTGTCCGAGAGACTCGACATGAATCTCATGTTCCTTACACTATAGTCAAACTTCTCATGCCATAATTTTGGTGCTTGTTTTAGTCCGTATAGCGACTTGATTAACTTACAGACCTTATTTTCATGACCGTCTACTATGAAGCCTTCAGGTTGGCTCATGTATATCTCTTCGGTCAGATCTCCGTTCAAGAACGCAGTCTTAACATCCATTTGATGAACAATAAAGTTCTCAATAGACGCAATAGCAAGTAGGATCCTAATGGTTGCTAAGTGACACACTGGTGAATATACGTCAAAGTAATCCACCCCACTCACTTGTGTGAAACCTTTAGCCACCAGGCGCGCTTTATACTTAGCTACGCTACCATCAGGATTGAGCTTCTTTTTCAGAACCCACTTACACCCTATAGTTTTAGCCCCTCTTGGCTTATCAACCAACGTCCAGGTGTTGTTCTGAAGCAAAGAGTTCATCTCTTCATCAATGGCTTCTTTCCAGAGTAGGGAATCCCTTGATCTCATCGCGTCCTTATAGGTGGATGGATCGGCCTCAACGTGGTAAGTGACAAAGTCACTACCAAAGGTTCTAGGAGTTCGCTCTCTCACCGAAGTCCTTCTAGACTCTAGGACACTATTGTCTACCGGAACTGAATAGGAGGTGCTCGGTACTGATTCAGGTTCTTCCTCAGTAATAGTTGCTTGCATACCAGGGATTGTCAGGTTCTTATCCTTAAGGAACTTATCCTCAAAGAACACAGCATCCCTAGATTCAATAATTATATTATTAGACAGGTCTAAGAATCTATCTGCAGCACTATCTTCAGCACAACCTAAGTAGACACACGTGTTGGTCATAGGTCCAAGTTTAGACCGTCTAGGGTCAGAGACCCTGACATAGGCTATGCAGCCCCAGGTCTTAAGTCTAGTTAAAGACGGGGGTCTCTTAAACCAAAGCTCGTAGGGTGTAACGTCTAACTTAGCATGAGGAACTTTGTTTAGAATGTTGTTTGCAGTTAAAACTGCTTCTCCCCAATAGGCGGTAGGCATGTCAGCAGTGAGGAGCATAGAATTCAACATCTCTGTTAACGTTCTATTCTTTCTCTCGGCTATACCATTTGATTGGGGTGAGTAAGGAGCAGTGGTTTCTGCTATGATCCCTTGAGAGGCAAGGAAACCCCGGAACTCACTGGACATATATTCTCCTCCTCTATCACTTCTAAACCTCTTAATTCTCATGTCTAGTTGGTTCTCTACCCTGGTTTTGAAAAGACAGAATTTTTCAAACGCTTCATCTTTAGTTTTAAGAAGATAGATGTGACAGAACCTAGAGCAGTCATCTATAAATGTGATCATATACTTCCTTCCTCCTCTGGTGACAAAACTTTTAAAGTCACATATATCGGAATGTATAAGCTCTAGGGGTGTTGTGCTCCTAGTAACCGCACTAAAAGGTTTCCTAGTGATCTTAGTCTGATCACACACGTCACATTTCTCAGGCGGTGACTTAGTGTCTAATGTGATCTGGTGAGTTCTAGCTATTTGGAACATCTTCATATAGTTCACGTGTCCTAGTCTCTCATGTAGAGTCTTAGGGCTAACTAAGTTTGTTTGAACTTGTTGAACTAATTCATTTGCTAGACTTAGTCGGTACATCCTATTTTGGACGTATGCACATCCAAAATAGTGTGAGTTAACTGTCAGTGTTACTCTACCGCTACAAAAAGTAAAAGACATACCAGCATCACATAATAAACTTATAGACACTAAGTTAGCAGCTAGAGAAGAAATAAACTTCATTTTTAAGAGTTAGAGTCTTACCTGAGGATAGCAGCAGCGTTGCATTCCCCACCTTCAAGACGTCAGCTGTCTCGCCATTTGCAACTGTAACAGACTTTTTCACAGTAGTGAGCCCTGTCATAAGATCAGCATTGTTGCAAACGTGGCACGTCGCCCCCGAATCCAAGTACCACTCTGTGCTGGCCTTAGCGTTTCCGACCATCATAACAAAATCGGAAGACTCAGCTAGGCTAACCATATTGGCTTGGTTGCCATCCTGTGGTACTTTGGTTCTTTCCCGTTTAGGGAGCCTGCAATCAGATGCGCTGTGCCCCCACTTGTTGCAGTTAAAAACACTTGCCCTTGAACTTTTTGGTGCGTTTGCTAGGGCCTGCAACCTGGGAGCTACCATGGGAGGGTCTGGTCCTCTTAGGGTTCGGCACGCGTTTAGAACTGAGAACCATGTTAGCCGCAGCCTTCTGCTTGCTAACAGTTTCTAAAGCGTGTCGAGTCCTATTCTCATCCTCAATGCGAATAAATCGCTTGAGGTCATTGGGACCGACCTGCATCTTCTTGCGGTACATTTCAGTTTTGAAGTTGTACCACGTAGAGGGCAGTTTAAAAATTATCGTGCCAGCAACAAAGCTGTCTGGCAGGGTAATATTCTCACTATGTAAAGAATCTACTAAAGCTTCAAAATCCGATACCTGAGGGAGAATCGTCTTCTCCTCGTCGAACATGAAAGAATGGAATTTGTCCACCAGGTGCGCCTTGGACAGATCCTCCTCTTGCCTGAAGTGCTCCTCCAGTGCTTCCCAGATTTCCTTGGCGGTCTTCAGCTTGATGTACGTCTTCGCCAGGCTGGAGGACAGACAGTTCAGCAAGTAGTCACGGCAGAAGTCCTCATCAGCTATCCACTGAGTCTCCGCTTCAGTCCCCATAACGGCAGCACGATCAGACTGAACTGTGTAAAACACATTCAGATATTTCATTCCAAATTGCGTATTCAGCTTCCAGTCGGTGAACTCGGTCGCCGTGAATTTTTCCAGCTTTATCATCGGCACCGGAGACGAGAAATTGGTTCCCTTCATCATTTTGACAGCGACGACGGGAGCACAAAACGTCTCTCCTTGAGGCTCTTGAAAATCACTGGTAGAAGGGTCTCCAAAAAAAATCTCCTTTAATTTGGATGAATGAGAAAATTAACTGATTGGAGCTTCTCTTCTGCATGCAAAGTCAAACTTTGCCTTATCTGTGACTTCCAAAACAATAAAGAAAAAAAAATTCCTCTGCTCTTCCCTATCCTCTGGTGACCGAAAAAAATAACAAATGGCGTCACTTGATCGTGCTTTGCCAGAAGAGGGGCAGCAATTCTTTTTTTTTTTTTTTCTATCGATGGCGGGACGGGATGATCGGAAGCCGGCGACTGGAAAACTGAGAGCCGGCGGCGGGAAATCCTTTCCACGGGAAAACAAAACCACGACCGTTTTTTTTTCTTTTTCCTGAACACCCCGGCAACAGGAAATACTTCTTCCTGATGGATTCCAGCGGCAGATTTTTTTTTTCTCTGTTTTTTTTTTCTTTTTTTGATTCCACAAGAGACAGGAAAAGCAAAAAAACAAAAAAAAATCTTTTTTTTTTCTACCGATGGTATTCCCTATTCCAGGCGGTGGGCGGCGGGGCTTTTCCCTTTTTATTTCGATTTCAGGCGGCGGGCTAACAACGACGATGACAAGGCCTCTTCCTTCCCGATCTGAACGAGAACAGTGGCAATGGCTGTAGATCCGTACAGGAATGGCGGCTGAACTCCTTCCCGATCGATCTACAGCGGCGGACGGGAGAACGAAGGAGAGAAAAAAAACGGTTACGGGAGACGGTTCCGAGCAACGGGGGCTAACTTCGAGTTTGTGGAAGTTGCTCGAAGCATCCGGATGGGGATCTAGGTGGAATCCCCTACCCGTTGCCCCTAGGTGGGTATAAATAGGCAAACCCTTAGGAGTTACTACGGGTATGGGTTAACCGTGTACCCGACACGACCCGTTAAGCCTCCGAACCCATTAATTGTCCAAATATACACTAACAATCTCCTCCTATATTTGTGACAAATAACGTATACGTTTCGGAGTGCAGAAAGTGGAGAATATTAAAATAAATTTCCGACTTAACACATTTCCATAAGAGTTAGCACAGTTTTTAAAGAAAACCATAATCATGAATTTTAAAAAACAATAACACAATACATCAAAAGAAAATGTGTTACTCAACAATAAATAAGTCTGGAAAATAATAAAATGACTACAGATAAACGTGTAACAATTCTACTCAGAGAGTAGATCATCATCATCTATGTCAAAATCCACTTTCTCTCCTCCATCTTCACCAGTGCCTGCAAGGAATTTCATGAGTCAGACTCTATGAATTCATAAACATATGCAGTGACGTATCAAAGTAAGCTAGCTCTACCTAAATGAGCTTAGTACTTGTAGCAGTAGTGAAGTAACACTGTCAGCATCTCTATCCAGTCTAGCTAGGACCAGTCAAGTTTTGATTTTAATAAATCAAACGTTGTTATCTTACTCATTAGTGACCACTATGTGCCTTGTCATATGACTTGGCACACCGTTATTTGCAACATTATCAAATGTGGAATAATGTGCTATGATCACTAATGTTAGATTAACTCATGCAACGACTTTCTATTCCCAGTTGAATAATACTCAAATCAGCTTACAACGAGAAAGATGTTAAGTCATCAGGTGTGGAATGACTAGCATCTAACCATCTTGGGCTTTCATCAAGAAATTATTTGGGGTTTTCAGTCTGTTATTAGATGCTTGAATGTTGCGACTATAGGTTCTCGCTATGAAAACATAAATATTGGAGGAAGTAAACATTGGAGGAAGTTTCATATTTCTATGAACTTTAATCCCATCTCCCCTGATGTTTTTATTGTGAGAACTCTATTTAAGCCCTTTGTTAAGGCGTCTGCAACATTATCTTTTGACCTCACATCAATGAGGTTTACAATCCCTTGACTCGTAAGGGAGGTCAACCAGGCTTGTTTCATCCTGAGTTGCCTTCGTTTGCTGTTGAACAAAGTGTTCGTAGCAATCGTTTTCGTAGCCTGATTATCGCAGTAAACTGCAACAGAACTCAACTTCAGGCTCGTCAATGGAATGTCCATCACCAAATCTCTTATCCACTCTGCTTCTTCTCCCGCTGAAGCTAGAGCGAGCGTAGAGTTCGGATTCCATAGAAGATAGCGCAATACATGATTGCCTCTTGGACTTCCAGGCTACAGCTACTCCTCCTAGTGTGAATATAAATCCACTAGTGGACTTGCTGTCGTTTAATTCTGAGCACCATGATGCATCAGAATATCCTTCCAAAACTGGAGGATGGCCATGGTAACATAAAGCATACATTTGGGTGTGCTTTAGGTATCGCATCAGCCTATCGAGGGCATCCCAATGGTCTTGGCTAGGATTACTAGTGAATCTGCTTAACATGCCGACCGTAAAGGCTATGTCAGGTCTTGTGCAGACCATAGCATACATGAGACTACCAATCAGTTTGGCATAATCCGACTGTCGAATCGCAGCTCCATCATTGGGCTTTAAGCGATTATTATAATCGTAAGGTATCTCCACTGCTCTACGTTCATTGTATCCCCACGTGTCCAACATGGACTTTATGTAGTGGCTTTGACTTAGGGAAATGACATTTTTCCCAAAACTCACCTGCATGCCTAGGATAGTCTCAGCTACACCTAGGTCTTTAATGCTAAACTCCTTCATTAGTTCTGACTTAACGTCATCCACTACGGATTGATCAGAACCAAGTATCAGCATATCATCCACATACAAGCATATTATAGCGACTTTGTTCGATCTATGACGTATGTAAAGACATTTGTCCGAGAGACTCGACATGAATCTCATGTTCCTTACACTATAGTCAAACTTCTCATGCCATAATTTTGGTGCTTGTTTTAGTCCGTATAGCGACTTGATTAACTTACAGACCTTATTTTCATGACCGTCTACTATGAAGCCTTCAGGTTGGCTCATGTATATCTCTTCGGTCAGATCTCCGTTCAAGAACGCAGTCTTAACATCCATTTGATGAACAATAAAGTTCTCAATAGACGCAATAGCAAGTAGGATCCTAATGGTTGCTAAGTGACACACTGGTGAATATACGTCAAAGTAATCCACCCCACTCACTTGTGTGAAACCTTTAGCCACCAGGCGCGCTTTATACTTAGCTACGCTACCATCAGGATTGAGCTTCTTTTTCAGAACCCACTTACACCCTATAGTTTTAGCCCCTCTTGGCTTATCAACCAACGTCCAGGTGTTGTTCTGAAGCAAAGAGTTCATCTCTTCATCAATGGCTTCTTTCCAGAGTAGGGAATCCCTTGATCTCATCGCGTCCTTATAGGTGGATGGATCGACCTCAACGTGGTAAGTGACAAAGTCACTACCAAAGGTTCTAGGAGTTCGCTCTCTCACCGAAGTCCTTCTAGACTCTAGGACACTATTGTCTACCGGAACTGAATAGGAGGTGCTCGGTACTGATTCAGGTTCTTCCTCAGTAATAGTTGCTTGCATACCAGGGATTGTCAGGTTCTTATCCTTAAGGAACTTATCCTCAAAGAACACAGCATCCCTAGATTCAATAATTATATTATTAGACAGGTCTAAGAATCTATCTGCAGCACTATCTTCAGCACAACCTAAGTAGACACACGTGTTGGTCATAGGTCCAAGTTTAGACCGTCTAGGGTCAGAGACCCTGACATAGGCTATGCAGCCCCAGGTCTTAAGTCTAGTTAAAGACGGGGGTCTCTTAAACCAAAGCTCGTAGGGTGTAACGTCTAACTTAGCATGAGGAACTTTGTTTAGAATGTTGTTTGCAGTTAAAACTGCTTCTCCCCAATAGGCGGTAGGCATGTCAGCAGTGAGGAGCATAGAATTCAACATCTCTGTTAACGTTCTATTCTTTCTCTCGGCTATACCATTTGATTGGGGTGAGTAAGGAGCAGTGGTTTCTGCTATGATCCCTTGAGAGGCAAGGAAACCCCGGAACTCACTGGACATATATTCTCCTCCTCTATCACTTCTAAACCTCTTAATTCTCATGTCTAGTTGGTTCTCTACCCTGGTTTTGAAAAGACAGAATTTTTCAAACGCTTCATCTTTAGTTTTAAGAAGATAGATGTGACAGAACCTAGAGCAGTCATCTATAAATGTGATCATATACTTCCTTCCTCCTCTGGTGACAAAACTTTTAAAGTCACATATATCGGAATGTATAAGCTCTAGGGGTGTTGTGCTCCTAGTAACCGCACTAAAAGGTTTCCTAGTGATCTTAGTCTGATCACACACGTCACATTTCTCAGGCGGTGACTTAGTGTCTAATGTGATCTGGTGAGTTCTAGCTATTTGGAACATCTTCATATAGTTCACGTGTCCTAGTCTCTCATGTAGAGTCTTAGGGCTAACTAAGTTTGTTTGAACTTGTTGAACTAATTCATTTGCTAGACTTAGTCGGTACATCCTATTTTGGACGTATGCACATCCAAAATAGTGTGAGTTAACTGTCAGTGTTACTCTACCGCTACAAAAAGTAAAAGACATACCAGCATCACATAATAAACTTATAGACACTAAGTTAGCAGCTAGAGAAGAAATAAACTTCATTTTTAAGAGTTAGAGTCTTACCTGAGGATAGCAGCAGCGTTGCATTCCCCACCTTCAAGACGTCAGCTGTCTTGCCATTTGCAACTGTAACAGACTTTTTCACAGTAGTGAGCCCTGTCATAAGATCAGCATTGTTGCAAACGTGGCACGTCGCCCCCGAATCCAAGTACCACTCTGTGCTGGCCTTAGCGTTTCCGACCATCATAACAAAATCGGAAGACTCAGCTAGGCTAACCATATTGGCTTGGTTGCCATCCTGTGGTACTTTGGTTCTTTCCCGTTTAGGGAGCCTGCAATCAGATGCGCTGTGCCCCCACTTGTTGCAGTTTAAAACACTTGCCCTTGAACTTTTTGGTGCGTTTGCTAGGGCCTGCAACCTGGGAGCTACCATGGGAGGGTCTGGTCCTCTTAGGGTTCGGCACGCGTTTAGAACTGAGAACCATGTTAGCCGCAGCCTTCTGCTTGCTAACAGTTTCTAAAGCGTGTCGAGTCCTATTCTCATCCTCAATGCGAATAAATCGCTTGAGGTCATTGGGACCGACCTGCATCTTCTTGCGGTACATTTCAGTTTTGAAGTTGTACCACGTAGAGGGCAGTTTAAAAATTATCGTGCCAGCAACAAAGCTGTCTGGCAGGGTAATATTCTCACTATGTAAAGAATCTACTAAAGCTTCAAAATCCGATACCTGAGGGAGAATCGTCTTCTCCTCGTCGAACATGAAAGAATGGAATTTGTCCACCAGGTGCGCCTTGGACAGATCCTCCTCTTGCCTGAAGTGCTCCTCCAGTGCTTCCCAGATTTCCTTGGCGGTCTTCAGCTTGATGTACGTCTTCGCCAGGCTGGAGGACAGACAGTTCAGCAAGTAGTCACGGCAGAAGTCCTCATCAGCTATCCACTGAGTCTCCGCTTCAGTCCCCATAACGGCAGCACGATCAGACTGAACTGTGTAAAACACATTCAGATATTTCATTCCAAATTGCGTATTCAGCTTCCAGTCGGTGAACTCGGTCGCCGTGAATTTTTCCAGCTTTATCATCGGCACCGGAGACGAGAAATTGGTTCCCTTCATCATTTTGACAGCGACGACGGGAGCACAAAACGTCTCTCCTTGAGGCTCTTGAAAATCACTGGTAGAAGGGTCTCCAAAAAAATCTCCTTTAATTTGGATGAATGAGAAAATTAACTGATTGGAGCTTCTCTTCTGCATGCAAAGTCAAACTTTGCCTTATCTGTGACTTCCAAAACAATAAAGAAAAAAAAATTCCTCTGCTCTTCCCTATCCTCTGGTGACCGAAAAAAATAACAAATGGCGTCACTTGATCGTGCTTTGCCAGAAGAGGGGCAGCAATTCTTTTTTTTTTTTTTTTCTATCGATGGCGGGACGGGATGATCGGAAGCCGGCGACTGGAAAACTGAGAGCCGGCGGCGGGAAATCCTTTCCACGGGAAAACAAAACCACGACCGTTTTTTTTTCTTTTTCCTGAAACACCCGGCAACAGGAAATACTTCTTCCTGATGGATTCCAGCGGCAGATTTTTTTTTCTCTGTTTTTTTTTCTTTTTTTGATTCCACAAGAGACAGGAAAAGCAAAAAAACAAAAAAAAATCTTTTTTTTTTCTACCGATGGTATTCCCTATTCCAGGCGGTGGGCGGCGGGGCTTTTCCCTTTTTATTTCGATTTCAGGCGGCGGGCTAACAACGACGATGACAAGGCCTCTTCCTTCCCGATCTGAACGAGAACAGTGGCAATGGCTGTAGATCCGTACAGGAATGGCGGCTGAACTCCTTCCCGATCGATCTACAGCGGCGGACGGAGAGAACGAAGGAGAGAAAAAAAAACGGTTACGGGAGACGGTTCCGAGCAACGGGGGCTAACTTCGAGTTTGTGGAAGTTGCTCGAAGCATCCGGATGGGGATCTAGGTGGAAATCCCCTACCCGTTGCCCCTAGGTGGGTATATAATAGGCAAACCCTTAGGAGTTACTACGGGTATGGGTTAACCGTGTACCCGACACGACCCGTTAAGCCTCCGAACCCATTAATTGTCCAAATATACACTAACAATCTCCTCCTATATTTGTGACAAATAACGTATACGTTTCGGAGTGCAGAAAGTGGAGAATATTAAAATAAATTTCCGACTTAACACATTTCCATAAGAGTTAGCACAGTTTTTAAAGGAAAACCATAATCATGAATTTTAAAAAACAATAACACAATACATCAAAAGAAAATGTGCTACTCAACAATAAATAAGTCTGGAAAATAATAAAATGACTACAGATAACGTGTAACAATTCTACTCAGAGAGTAGATCATCATCATCTATGTCAAAATCCACTTTCTCTCCTCCATCTTCACCAGTGCCTGCAAGGAATTTCATGAGTCAGACTCTATGAATTCATAAACATATGCAGTGACGTATCAAAGTAAGCTAGCTCTACCTAAATGAGCTTAGTACTTGTAGCAGTAGTGAAGTAACACTGTCAGCATCTCTATCCAGTCTAGCTAGGACCAGTCAAGTTTTGATTTTAATAAATCAAACGTTGTTATCTTACTCATTAGTGACCACTATGTGCCTTGTCATATGACTTGGCACACCGTTATTTGCAACATTATCAAATGTGGAATAATGTGCTATGATCACTAATGTTAGATTAACTCATGCAACGACTTTCTATTCCCAGTTGAATAATACTCAAATCAGCTTACAACGAGAAAGATGTTAAGTCATCAGGTGTGGAATGACTAGCATCTAACCATCTTGGGCTTTCATCAAGAAATTATTTGGGGTTTTCAGTCTGTTATTAGATGCTTGAATGTTGCGACTATAGGTTCTCGCTATGAAAACATAAATATTGGAGGAAGTAAACATTGGAGGAAGTTTCATATTTCTATGAACTTTAATCCCATCTCCCCTGATGTTTTTATTGTGAGAACTCTATTTAAGCCCTTTGTTAAGGCGTCTGCAACATTATCTTTTGACCTCACATCAATGAGGTTTACAATCCCTTGACTCGTAAGGGAGGTCAACCAGGCTTGTTTCATCCTGAGTTGCCTTCGTTTGCTGTTGAACAAAGTGTTCGTAGCAATCGTTTTCGTAGCCTGATTATCGCAGTAAACTGCAACAGAACTCAACTTCAGGCTCGTCAATGGAATGTCCATCACCAAATCTCTTATCCACTCTGCTTCTTCTCCCGCTGAAGCTAGAGCGTAGAGTTCGGATTCCATAGAAGATAGCGCAATACATGATTGCCTCTTGGACTTCCAGGCTACAGCTGCTCCTCCTAGTGTGAATATAAATCCACTAGTGGACTTGCTGTCGTTTAATTCTGAGCACCATGATGCATCAGAATATCCTTCCAAAACTGGAGGATGACCATGGTAACATAAAGCATACATTTGGGTGTGCTTTAGGTATCGCATCAGCCTATCGAGGGCATCCCAATGGTCTTGGCTAGGATTACTAGTGAATCTGCTTAACATGCCGACCGTAAAGGCTATGTCAGGTCTTGTGCAGACCATAGCATACATGAGACTACCAATCAGTTTGGCATAATCCGACTGTCGAATCGCAGCTCCATCATTGGGCTTTAAGCGATTATTATAATCGTAAGGTATCTCCACTGCTCTACGTTCATTGTATCCCCACGTGTCCAACATGGACTTTATGTAGTGGCTTTGACTTAGGGAAATGACATTTTTCCCAAAACTCACCTGCATGCCTAGGATAGTCTCAGCTACACCTAGGTCTTTAATGCTAAACTCCTTCATTAGTTCTGACTTAACGTCATCCACTACGGATTGATCAGAACCAAGTATCAGCATATCATCCACATACAAGCATATTATAGCGACTTTGTTCGATCTATGACGTATGTAAAGACATTTGTCCGAGAGACTCGACATGAATCTCATGTTCCTTACACTATAGTCAAACTTCTCATGCCATAATTTTGGTGCTTGTTTTAGTCCGTATAGCGACTTGATTAACTTACAGACCTTATTTTCATGACCGTCTACTATGAAGCCTTCAGGTTGGCTCATGTATATCTCTTCGGTCAGATCTCCGTTCAAGAACGCAGTCTTAACATCCATTTGATGAACAATAAAGTTCTCAATAGACGCAATAGCAAGTAGGATCCTAATGGTTGCTAAGTGACACACTGGTGAATATACGTCAAAGTAATCCACCCCACTCACTTGTGTGAAACCTTTAGCCACCAGGCGCGCTTTATACTTAGCTACGCTACCATCAGGATTGAGCTTCTTTTTCAGAACCCACTTACACCCTATAGTTTTAGCCCCTCTTGGCTTATCAACCAACGTCCAGGTGTTGTTCTGAAGCAAAGAGTTCATCTCTTCATCAATGGCTTCTTTCCAGAGTAGGGAATCCCTTGATCTCATCGCGTCCTTATAGGTGGATGGATCGACCTCAACGTGGTAAGTGACAAAGTCACTACCAAAGGTTCTAGGAGTTCGCTCTCTCACCGAAGTCCTTCTAGACTCTAGGACACTATTGTCTACCGGAACTGAATAGGAGGTGCTCGGTACTGATTCAGGTTCTTCCTCAGTAATAGTTGCTTGCATACCAGGGATTGTCAGGTTCTTATCCTTAAGGAACTTATCCTCAAAGAACACAGCATCCCTAGATTCAATAATTATATTATTAGACAGGTCTAAGAATCTATCTGCAGCACTATCTTCAGCACAACCTAAGTAGACACACGTGTTGGTCATAGGTCCAAGTTTAGACCGTCTAGGGTCAGAGACCCTGACATAGGCTATGCAGCCCAGGTCTTAAGTCTAGTTAAAGACGGGGGTCTCTTAAACCAAAGCTCGTAGGGTGTAACGTCTAACTTAGCATGAGGAACTTTGTTTAGAATGTTGTTTGCAGTTAAAACTGCTTCTCCCCAATAGGCGGTAGGCATGTCAGCAGTGAGGAGCATAGAATTCAACATCTCTGTTAACGTTCTATTCTTTCTCTCGGCTATACCATTCGATTGGGGTGAGTAAGGAGCAGTGGTTTCTGCTATGATCCCTTGAGAGGCAAGGAAACCCCGGAACTCACTGGACATATATTCTCCTCCTCTATCACTTCTAAACCTCTTAATTCTCATGTCTAGTTGGTTCTCTACCCTGGTTTTGAAAAGACAGAATTTTCAAACGCTTCATCTTTAGTTTTAAGAAGATAGATGTGACAGAACCTAGAGCAGTCATCTATAAATGTGATCATATACTTCCTTCCTCCTCTGGTGACAAAACTTTTAAAGTCACATATATCGGAATGTATAAGCTCTAGGGGTGTTGTGCTCCTAGTAACCGCACTAAAAGGTTTCCTAGTGATCTTAGTCTGATCACACACGTCACATTTCTCAGGCGGTGACTTAGTGTCTAATGTGATCTGGTGAGTTCTAGCTATTTGGAACATCTTCCTATAGTTCACGTGTCCTAGTCTCTCATGTAGAGTCTTAGGGCTAACTAAGTTTGTTTGAACTTGTTGAACTAATTCATTTGCTAGACTTAGTCGGTACATCCTATTTTGGACGTATGCACATCCAAAATAGTGTGAGTTAACTGTCAGTGTTACTCTACCGCTACAAAAAGTAAAAGACATACCAGCATCACATAATAAACTTATAGACACTAAGTTAGCAGCTAGAGAAGAAATAAACTTCATTTTTAAGAGTTAGAGTCTTACCTGAGGATAGCAGCAGCGTTGCATTCCCCACCTTCAAGACGTCAGCTGTCTCGCCATTTGCAACTGTAACAGACTTTTTCACAGTAGTGAGCCCTGTCATAAGATCAGCATTGTTGCAAACGTGGCACGTCGCCCCCGAATCCAAGTACCACTCTGTGCTGGCCTTAGCGTTTCCGACCATCATAACAAAATCGGAAGACTCAGCTAGGCTAACCATATTGGCTTGGTTGCCATCCTGTGGTACTTTGGTTCTTTCCCGTTTAGGGAGCCTGCAATCAGATGCGCTGTGCCCCCACTTGTTGCAGTTAAAACACTTGCCCTTGAACTTTTTGGTGCGTTTGCTAGGGCCTGCAACCTGGGAGCTACCATGGGAGGGTCTGGTCCTCTTAGGGTTCGGCACGCGTTTAGAACTGAGAACCATGTTAGCCGCAGCCTTCTGCTTGCTAACAGTTTCTAAAGCGTGTCGAGTCCTATTCTCATCCTCAATGCGAATAAATCGCTTGAGGTCATTGGGACCGACCTGCATCTTCTTGCGGTACATTTCAGTTTTGAAGTTGTACCACGTAGAGGGCAGTTTAAAAATTATCGTGCCAGCAACAAAGCTGTCTGGCAGGGTAATATTCTCACTATGTAAAGAATCTACTAAAGCTTCAAAATCCGATACCTGAGGGAGAATCGTCTTCTCCTCGTCGAACATGAAAGAATGGAATTTGTCCACCAGGTGCGCCTTGGACAGATCCTCCTCTTGCCTGAAGTGCTCCTCCAGTGCTTCCCAGATTTCCTTGGCGGTCTTCAGCTTGATGTACGTCTTCGCCAGGCTGGAGGACAGACAGTTCAGCAAGTAGTCACGGCAGAAGTCCTCATCAGCTATCCACTGAGTCTCCGCTTCAGTCCCCATAACGGCAGCACGATCAGACTGAACTGTGTAAAACACGTTCAGATATTTCATTCCAAATTGCGTATTCAGCTTCCAGTCGGTGAACTCGGTCGCCGTGAATTTTTCCAGCTTTATCATCGGCACCGGAGACGAGAAATTGGTTCCCTTCATCATTTTGACAGCGACGACGGGAGCACAAAACGTCTCTCCTTGAGGCTCTTGAAAATCACTGGTAGAAGGGTCTCCAAAAAAAATCTCCTTTAATTTGGATGAATGAGAAAATTAACTGATTGGAGCTTCTCTTCTGCATGCAAAGTCAAACTTTGCCTTATCTGTGACTTCCAAAACAATAAAGAAAAAAAAATTCCTCTGCTCTTCCCTATCCTCTGGTGACCGAAAAAAATAACAAATGGCGTCACTTGATCGTGCTTTGCCAGAAGAGGGGCAGCAATTCTTTTCTTTTTTTTTTTTTTCTATCGATGGCGGGACGGGATGATCGGAAGCCGGCGACTGGAAAACTGAGAGCCGGCGGCGGGAAATCCTTTCCACGGGAAAACAAAACCACGACCGTTTTTTTTTCTTTTTCCTGAACACCCCGGCAACAGGAAATACTTCTTCCTGATGGATTCCAGCGGCAGATTTTTTTTTTTCTCTGTTTTTTTTTTCTTTTTTTGATTCCACAAGAGACAGGAAAAGCAAAAAACAAAAAAAAATCTTTTTTTTTTCTACCGATGGTATTCCCTATTCCAGGCGGTGGGCGGCGGGGCTTTTCCCTTTTTATTTCGATTTCAGGCGGCGGGCTAACAACGACGATGACAAGGCCTCTTCCTTCCCGATCTGAACGAGAACAGTGGCAATGGCTGTAGATCCGTACAGGAATGGCGGCTGAACTCCTTCCCGATCGATCTACAGCGGCGGACGGGAGAACGAAGGAGAGAAAAAAAACGGTTACGGGAGACGGTTCCGAGCAACGGGGGCTAACTTCGAGTTTGTGGAAGTTGCTCGAAGCATCCGGATGGGGATCTAGGTGGAATCCCCTACCCGTTGCCCCTAGGTGGGTATAAATAGGCAAACCCTTAGGAGTTACTACGGGTATGGGTTAACCGTGTACCCGACACGACCCGTTAAGCCTCCGAACCCATTAATTGTCCAAATATACACTAACAAAGGCTACCCGACAGGCCGCTGGTCCAAACCGCCAGACCACTGACCAGACAGGCCGCTGCGACTAGAAAGACTAACAGCCCGGTCTCATGTTCCAACAGATATTGCCTTGTTATATTGAATTGAGAAATTGAAACTTATGCATATTGATATTAAATTTTTTTTTATTTCATGTACAACAACTAAAGAACTATGTTGCTCATTTAGTCATATTTTTATGACTAAACTCATCGTCTATTTTGTTTTTGTAGCTGAAGCGATCTAAGTGCGCAGAGAAAGGTTAAGTTGATTGAGGAAGAACAATACCGACTCGCAGCAAAACGACCCAAGATATGAATGAAGTTTTTATGATGTATTTTATTTTGTACTCAATTTCCTTATTTCATTCTGAAGCGAATAACTTGACATTAGCTTAGATACAAAATTCTTGTATCTAAACTTCTCTCTTGATTTGACGCCTTGATTCATGCGTGAATTATGCATTAGCAAAAAGTAAAAAGAGAATACAATTGGGGGGAAGACAAAAGAAGAAACAACAAATAAAGGAAAAAAGACGAGCCGCCCTCAACCGCCGTCCAACCCGCGGCAGTCCTCGGCCACCAGCGCTAGGAATCTCTCATATGCGCCACAGCGGCCACCCAAAGAAACTCGCCTTGGTTCATGCGGGTACACAAAAGAAGCAGCGGACGCAGGTTCTTGATCTTTCTCTCTCTAGGAGACCTAAACTTATCTCTTGATTTGGCGCCTTGGTTAGTTGTCGTCCCCGTTTCTCGTCATTCTTGTTTCCATTAAGTTGCAGCCATTCTTATTTTGGATTTCTCTTCGGTTCGTTGATTTCTGATTGTTTTTTGTTCGGACTCGTACAACTCTTAATGTATGTATATATGTATATCTCCGTATTTGTCTTAATGTGGTTATAGCAAACTCGTATTACTTTATTTCGTGCAAATCCTTCTAGTTGGTTTGAGCTTCCTCTGGGGAAACTTCCTATTTGGAAGTGCTTTTAAGAACACTTAAACAAACATTCCTACTTAAAACTCTTGAAAGTTTAATATGAGGAGATTATTTGATGGAAGGATGCAGGAATAAACATCATGGCATCTTTTTTTGATGATGATGAAGAGTTCAAAAAAAATGTACAAATATAGAATTCAATTAAGGCTTCATTTCTTTTTACGTTTCACCGCCTGCGTTGCGTTTGGAGTAAACGCCGTTGGACGGCGGGTTAACAAACGGGCGCCGTCGGCTTTTGCACCCGCCGGACAGAGGAAAAGCCGTTCAAAAGCAGCGTTTCCAACCCCACCTCCCGCCCTCCGGTTCCGTCCCTCCCTTCCCAAACGCGTGTCTCCACCCGCCACCGCCGCGCCAAATAAAGCGTAAGATGTGCTAATATCAATCGGCTAATTTATCACTTAAGCTGTCTAAAATCATACTTATATTAATAAATGTTCAGATAACAACAACAGCAATAAGGTTCAAGTACATACACATGTGTATGAAATTAATGATACTAAAAAAAGCTTCAAGAAACTAAAAAAAACAATATTGGAAGAATGCTTTAATTTTAGAGCGGAAAATAAGGATTCCGGCGGAGAAGGCGGCGAGGATTCCGGCGGGATGCACCAACTTAGAAAAGATGCCACATTTGGTCTTCTTTTTCACTGCTGCCGGATTGGCCTCCGTCAGAGGGTTCTTCGCAATCAGATTCTCATCGTCGGGATGCAGGGGAATGACGGCTCCACTGTCGCCCTCGACGCCGTCATTGATGCAGGGGGCGGAAGAGACCGCCGCGGAAAGATCGGAGCAGAGCTGCTTTGGCGGCGGTGCCGCTTTGGCCGGAGACAGTATCTCCTCTGCATCTGCTGCCAGATCTGAAATCTCAGAGTACGCTGAGACGATATGCTTAACCTCTTCCAAGAGCTCCACAGCCGCCGTCGTTTCTGCAGCAACAGCCTCCTCTGCTTCCAAATTCAACTCCGCCGGCGGGGATACGGTGGCGTTGCCTTCAGCGGCGATGGAATGAGGAAGGTCGGAGGAGACAGCCTGGTAGAAGCCTTGTTGGATGTAAGAAAATGTGTTCTTAGCAGGGTGCTCGGCGTCCCCGTGTAGCTCCATCTTTGTCTTGGCTGCATCTTTGGCCTGCCCTGCAATCAGATTCTCATCGGGATGCAGGGGAATGATCTCCCAAGTGGGCACAGTGTCGGTTTCCACCGGAAAAACACTCGTTTCTGCAGCGACAGCCTCCCCTGCTTCCAAAATCAACTCCGCCGGCGGGGATACAGCGGCGTAGCCTTCCGCAGCGGTGGAATGAGGAAGGTCGGAGGAGACGGCTGGGCTGCATTGCAGGGACGAAGCAGCGGTGAGAAGCTTGATCTGTTTCCGCAGCTCCACCGCCTCTGTAACGAGACTGGCATTCAGGATTCTTAGCTGCTGCTGCTGCAGAGGGCCGTCGGTGGAGGGGTTGTTCGCCGGAGGTCGGCGTCTGGACGAAGCAGCGGCTGCAGCACGATTGGCGTTCTTCCACCGGGCCATGTCGGAATTTTGAGAGCAGAGAGAGAGAGAGAGAGAGAGAGAGAGAGAGAGAGAGAGAGAGAGAGAGATTGGAGTTAATTGCAGAGCAGGCAGAGAGAGAGAGAGACAGATTGGAGTGAATTGCAGGCCGGCCAGTCCTCTATTTATAAACTCACCCTCCGGATTAATAATTCTGTGTATAATTATTTGAATTTCCAATTTTAATTTCCTTCAAATTAGTTAACTACAACTTATAAGTAAATTTGTTTTAGATTATTTTAGGCAATTGATATGGGCAAATATTTTTTGAATACGTGTAAATTAAATTTTAAAATAAAAAATATATTAAATATCTGTTACAAATTTATTTTAGATTACTTTAGGTAATTGTTATTGACAAATAATTTAAAATAAATAGGCTCAAATCAAATTTTTAAATAAAAAATATTAAATACCTATTAAGTAATTTATTCTAAAAATAATTGGGGGGCAAACTTAAACAGAATCTACCTGAAATAATTTCATGATGGTTATTTATTTGGAATGTAAGATAATAACACTAGTATAAAAGGTTGTAGTTGTTAATTAGTAATTAAATTATTATTTCTATTTATTTATTCTTAAAAATAACTTTTTTTAGAAAGAAAAATTCCCAAGTATAAGTATATATAAATTTTATATAGATTTCTGCAACGGGCCACTTCAATATTTGATTGTTGCGATTATTTTTCATGCATCATATATTAAGGTAGTTGATATACGCGCGCACACCGTAATGGGATATATGCAGCCCTTTGATATACGCAGCTCATGAACCGCTATTTGTACACCATTTTCTTATTTGTAGCCAAAAATAAAAAAAGTTGCATTTCGATTTGTAATATTCAAGTATACACTCATGTAAAGAGAAATAATATTCATGAGAAACACCAACATCAAAATAGTCACACAAAGCACGATCAAATTTGCATATTTGAACATTAACCCTAACAATCACAAAAAAAAGAATCAAAACCCTAAACACCCAACATAAGCTCTCAATAATCACAAAAAACAGAGAACTCTCCTCATATCTTAGAGCTTGACATCGATCCTAAAAGAAAAGAAATGGAAAATGTAGCAGGAGATCGATAACCTAGGACATCAATGGAGGCGTAGATAGTGAGCAGGCGAGGCACCTCCGGTAAAAATGTCGGGGCGAAACACCTCCGGCGAGGTGATGGGCAGGCGAAAGTTGCAGGTTGCGTCCGGCGGGGGAAGGTATCAGAAAGGATTTCGACGA
Organism: Platanthera zijinensis; assembly: GCA_039513925.1. Lineage (NCBI taxonomy): Eukaryota > Viridiplantae > Streptophyta > Magnoliopsida > Asparagales > Orchidaceae > Platanthera > Platanthera zijinensis. The sequence goes on from CM077079.1 coordinate 278,891,896, forward strand.
AACCAGTTTTGGAAAAGAGAGAACAGTGGGTTGTGATTAAGTGAGGGGCGAGTATTACACATTTAATTTTAAAACTCAATTCATGGGCTGCGAATATCGAGTTATGGTGTGCGTATATCAATCGTCTATATTAAACGTGTGTATAATTTTATCTAGTGTGAAATATATTTATTTCACTTTTAATTTTTTTGATTTGATTAATTCATGTACTTTCATGCAATAAGTGAAACTCAATAACAAATAGAAACCAGTGGCAGAACGACAGTCAACATGATCACTAGCCTAAGTAGCATCTGAGTAAGCACGGAGTTGTAGAGAATTACTAATTAAGAAGAAGGAACCACGAGAAGTCGTCGCCCGGAGATAGCGCAGGGGCAATATCGGGTTGAGTAATGGTGAGGTAGGCGAGACTCTCAATGAGGTGGTGGTAGCGAGTAGGATCAGAGAAAGAACGCAGGGTTGGAAGCGAGCTTTCGCGACAAAGAACGCCGGAAATCTGTGCGTGGGTTGGATACATGCACGTTGTCAGCCAAGGCAAGTAGAATACAAGTTGCGGGCGCCGGAGAAGGCTTCTGGAAGCGTCGACGGGAAGATCTACACTGACTTGCAGGCTGCAGGAGGTTGCGGAAGGTGAAGAGTTAGCGGAACCGAGCGGAGGTGGAGCAGGGGAGACACACAGATGACGCGTGGAAAACATAGACGTTGGCAGAAGATGGGACGACGTCAGAAATCAGCGGCGGAAGAGGAAACGAACGCGCGGAAGAGCGGAGAAGCGCGTAAGGCTGGCGAGGTCGAGAGGGGATCTGAGCGGCAGAAACCCTAATCTAGCTCTGATACCATGATAGGAATAAAGAATTGAATGAATTTTATTCACATGAACAATAGTAATATATATACATGTACAAGAGAGGGTGTCCACAACACCCAAGATGAGTGAGCCTAAGATAACTCTACCACACAGAATGTACACTAAATCTAACAAGAATAAGTGGACCAATTTTGTTAAAGCATAAATACTTTTAAGCTATAAATTAAATGAATCTATACAAAAAAAATGATTCAGCTGCTAAGAAAATCAAATAAGAAACATATATTTTTATCAATATAAAGAATCATAATAACACATATTAGAGCACAAAGACACTGAGCAAGAACAGCCTATGAGAAGGAGAAAACGGCTACCTAATTATCACTTGTTGTGGTGAAGTCAAGCACAACAACTGTGTACCAATTGTACTGGGATTTTGTTAAAGATTGGGGATTGTTACAACCAATCTCCAAGGACCCATGGCTAAGGAATGAACTAATTTTACTGTGCAAGTTCATGTATTTCTTAACAAAATATAGAAAAAGACAAGATTTTGATTGAAAAAACATGACTCTTAAGCTTTGACTGACCATAGCTCTTTCGACGCTTTCCTCTTTGGGCATTGAGTGAGCTGACCTCACTCAACGCTTCTGGACTTAGTTAATTTTTCGGTCTCCTTCTTCTTTGGCTTTGATATAATTAACATGGCGTTGAGTGAACTGGATTCACTCAACGCTTCTGGATATAGCCATATTTCTTTGACAGATTCTCTATGGCTTTGATTGAAGTAGCTTAATTCAACGCTTCTAGTTGTATGGCGTTGAGTGAGTTGACATCACTCAATGCATGTATATTTGGCCACTTTTCTGTCTTCCTTCTTCTTAAGCTTTGACTGTACAGTCTTTGCTCAACGCATTTTGTTGTATGGCGTTGAGTGAACTGGCTTCACTCAATGCCTGTGGACTTAGCCACTTTTCTTCACTATCAAAGCAAAGGCTTTGAATGACTGGTCTTTACTCGATGCTTCCGCTCATCTAGCGTTGAGTGAGCTATCCTCACTCAATGCCTCTGGACTTAACCATAATTTTACCTTTTTCAATAACTCTTCTTGACATCTGGCGTTGAGTGAACTGACTTCACTCAACGACTGTGGACTTAGTCAAATATCTCTTTCCAACTTTCATCCTTATACATCTGGCATTGAGTGAGCTTGCTTCAGTCGATGCCTGTGGACTTAGACACGCCTATTTGAGACACCCCTATGGCAACAGTTTTTGATGTTTTGGCAACACTTTGCAGTTTTAGGCAACAGTTTTCAAGTGTTGCTAAAGGCCGGAAATGGTGTAGTGTTTATAAAATACTCCCTCATTTTACTGACATTGACTATTTCTTTATCAATATCAACAATGTGCAGATGACAAACAACCAAAGCTTTAACTCAATTCAAATGACCCTTAAACCTTTGTTGCAAGCTACAAATCTGATCACAAAAGCTTCCACAGAACTTAAAAGTTCTCATTAATACACATCACAACACTAGAGTTCTCATACAAGAGACTATAATTTTCCTTTGAAAAATCTCATTACATGGTGCAACATCAAAGGCTATAAATAATAGGTTGGGGCATAAACAAAGCTCTCTCTTCCCCATAGAAGAGGACTATACTGCCCATACAACATAAATCCAGAATCTCCATCTACTAATAAAACAATATTGGCACACTGGTGCTTATTTAGTACGATTTATTAAGATTGTATAATGTTTGCCATGCCTTTGCACTCCAACAAACGACCAATCTCTTAAACATTATACAAAATGGCCTAAAGTCTCCTCTCTTTGTTTGGAGCGCGGCCACCATGCATGCTTTATATTAAATGAAATTGAGTTGCGAAGTGCATGTTGCTTTTGGATACCAATTCCTGAGAATTACATCTCTTGCCGAGAGAGAACTCTGCGTCGAAAGTGTAGTCACCCTCACTGAGAAAGGGCCCGCCGATTATGCACCAATTTGCTCCCCAAAGATGCTTCGTCTCTTGCCACTCAGTGGATATTGACTGCAAAATGTAAAGCAGGATCAAAAACATGTAGTTGGTTGAAAGAAATCTCAAATAATCACCAACTTTATGAAAAATTAAAGCACCAGATGAAAAACATTTCTTAAAGTGAATACTTTTGATATAAATAAGCTGTTGCTGCTGCATTCAAACAATGAATACAGAAGACAAGCACCAAATAGAAATATTCTTTAGCAACTGTCGGCATTCCTGTCAAAACGCAAAGAGCTTGACCAGAGCTCTTCACATCGCATGCTCGCCATTTGAGATCTCAACTAGTTAATTTTAGACGCCGTGCTCTGAATAGTCCTAATTTTAATTCTTGTATAGAGCACCTATGCTTAAATAATGATGATCACAATTTCCAGGGTGAGGTCGGGCATTCATGAACGACAGTTCATAACCACCGCATTCACGACCACTGCCACCACCATGCCAAACGAACTCATAAAACCTCTACGCCGTAGGTTTTCGGCCAAAACCAATTCGTGTCTCTCAAAACTTACGAAACACAAAAATTGGTTTTGACCCAATTCCAAAACCTCTACGTCGTAGGTTTTCGGCCAAAACCAATTCGTGTCTCTCAAAACTTACGAAACATGGCGCACGGCCTCGACAATGTTGCCGGTGTCGGTCTCGCCCTTGGTTCGGATCATGGTAGCGCCCTCGCGGATGAAGCGAAGGGCCTCGCTGAGATCGCGGCAGCTGCATACGAGAAGATGGTCACCTAGATATGGCCAGGGTTGGACATGTGGGGAGACCATCTCTTTGCATGCATGAAAACCCACAGAGATTTAAGAGAGTTCACCGGGAGAAAAAACAAAGATAATCAAGGTTAAGAATACCTTATCTCGAGGTTAAATCCCCGCATTGGCCTCACAAAGTTATCCCTATTCCAAAAAGAGGAAAACAAGATTTAGAAAGAAAACAAGCGATCGAAACTGAAGCAAAAAAAATTAGCACGCACCGCTCAATCTCGCTAGCGTTCTTTGATTTGGACAACAGAAACAACAGTCAAGATTCATTTCCAATTAGACAGCAGGACTAAAAATCAAAACTCTCATGACACCAGGACTGTTTATATGGCAAGACAACCCTCACCTGTTGAGCCGGTTTTTCAGGTTGAGTTAGGTCAAACCTAACATGGTATCAGAGGCAGGTTCCACCCAATTTCTGTTCGGTTCCGACCGGTCCGCCCATGAGCACTGTATCCCGGTTCCGTCCGGTATGGGCGAGGGGTGATGTTAATAATAGTCTCACATTGTCAATCAACTCTGTTCTGATCTGTTTATATGGCAAGACAACCCTCACCTGTTGAGCCGGTTTTTCAGATTGAGTTAGGTCAAATCTGACAGTTTTGTAACTTTGGGGGGGGGAGGGGATTATAATTTTGATAATAAGAGGGGTGCAATATGTAATTATGCTAACTTCTAGGGAAAGTTTTGGTAATTATTATAATAACACAGATTAGAGCACAAAGACATTGAGCAAGAACAATGACAGTCATCAATGCAAGCAGCACTAACTAAGATAGCATGTGAGAAGGGAAAAACTGTTACCTAATTATCACTTGTTGTGGTGAAGTCAAGCACAGCAACTGTGTATCAATTGTACTGGGATTTTGTTAAAGATTGGGAATTGTTACAACCAATCTCGAAGAACCCGTGGCTAAGGAATGAGCTAATTCTACTGTGCAAGTTCATATATTTCTTAACAAAATATTGAAAAAGACAAGATTTTGATTGAAAAAAAACATGACTTCAATGAGCTAATGTGGGTAGGGAGGAGCTTTTGCCAATGATAATTTGTTTAATATGATAGAATCTCCACATTGATGGATTAATCTTTGACCAAAAACTAATTTATAATGACATATCAATAGCATATAATTAGCGAACATAGAAGAGATGTTGAGATGGAATCTTAAAATGTATGTTTGACTTGACAATGGTTATGACCGCCACCAAAAAAAGAAAACTATTTTTGAACATAAGTCAATGAAGTCCCATAGGTGAGGTCGAATGTTCACGAACGACAGTTCTAGAACATCATCCACAGTTGGTTTAATTTTATGTTAAGACTATGTTTTTTTATTATTCTTAATTGCTCAATTAAAGCTGAGTGAACAAGGATTATATAAAGTAGATCCTAAGAAGCCTTGAATGGCTTTATGTTCAAAGGTATAGTTTTCCTTCCAATCCCTTTTCTCCATCTCTAGTCTCCTCCCTCTTTCCGGCAAATCATTCAGTTCGGGTGAATCACAACACTATAAAGCCTTGAATGGCTTTATGTTTTTGCTCCGGTGAGTTTGGACAAAAATGTGACCGTCATAGAATGTGTGCTTGGCATGACAGCCACCAAGAACGATAGTTCATAATAGGGAATGAAGTTCCTTAGGTGAGGTCGGACGTTCACGAACGATAGTTCATAATCATTGCGCTCGCGTTCACGACCGCTACCGCCGTGCCAAACGGAGCCTAAGCAATCTTGATTTCCTCTATAATAGTTGACAAAAATAGACTTGCCCAAAGAAGACAGGTCTGCTCAAAGGAATAAGTAGAAGCACAATTTGGTTCATCAAAACACCAACTAAACTTTGCACTTTTCGCGAACTATGACAAGCACATTGAGCTGTCAAGCTCTGTTGGTCCATCAAATAACCATATTTGGCATTAGTTTTCCCAAGACTAATATAAGGAAGGTATGACCCTTTATTGTACAAAACACAACCCCTGGTTAGGACTTAGGATACTTGAGAGGCAAATATTTCTAAGTCTCTAAGAAATTCAATTGACATTATAAGAAGTAACCATATGACAATAATTATCCAAGTTAGTAATTCAATAAAAAAAATCATAGTTGTGTTCAAAACTGAGTTAATTCTATGCTTTCTTTTGAGCATGTTAGAAGTTAACGATCAAGATAAACGGGGCAATTTTTCATACCAATTGGCAAAATTAAAGGACTTCATCATCTTCGTCTTATTTTTTTTTGCGTGGTAATTGGCAAAATAAGAATCTATGTACACATGAGGAGTCTTCTCATTGTATCTATAGAGCTCTTCATAGAGCCCAGCTATATCCTTGATATAGACCAACTGTATAGAGTATGCACATTCAAATAAATAGGTAGTTCCATATTTAACTCACATGGTGCAAGTTTTCCTTCCATCTCCAGAACATTATTGAGCTCGAGAGGCACTACATGTAGAAATTCAGACTGGGAAGGGGGTTGGGGGTGAGGACTGTGTGTGTGGGGGGGGGGGGGGGGGGGAGTTGGGTTCTACTCTCGTATGAGAGGGAAAAAAAGGGGGAGGGGGAGGGAAGAGAAAGAAAAAGAGGGGGGAGAAGAAAAGGGGGGAGGGAGGGAGAAAGAGAGGAGGGAAATGAAAAAAGCGGCGGGACTTGGTTTGTATTAAATGAGAAAGTTTCTGTGCACCGATCATATAGACTTTTTGGAAGTAATTACAATTTTTCCATTGCTTTATGTGGAATCAAATGATTAATTAAATATGTTATTTTGGAATCGCATATAAATTAAACCTGGTATTTTGGAATCAAATGATGAATTGATTATAAGTTGTGCAAGGAGGATGCATGGTGAGCGGCGAGGGTGTTGTCGTTCGCTAGGCATGGGCTCCCCCTTGCCAGACTGCTAGTGATTGAAATGTAAAATTTGAGTTTTCTAAGTGCAAGCTCTTTATTTATTTATTTTTCCAATTTCTTTTGGTTTTGATTGGATTCTTCTATAATTGTAGTAAATTTATGACTGCAAATTGATAATTTAAACCAAAATAAAAATCTTTTATTTTGATTGTATTTACCGTTTGCAGGTGGTATCTTCTTTGAAATTTGAGAAACATGGAGGATCAAGAAGTCTCAACCAGAATGCTCACATATTTTTTGAGAATGGAATATCTCTTTATGTGCTTTCTAAAGAGTTGACAAATGTTTCTCTGGAGTCACTTGGTAGAATGATAGCCGAAAAGTTTGGGTACCCAACGATTATGGAGGTCTACAAGGATTGGAAAGGTTGTAAAATTTTCAATTTATATACCTCTCTACTATGACTGCAGAGTGGTTTTGAAGTTTTCTATTTTTATTCATTTCTAAACAGGTGTTTCCATTTTAGTCATCATGTGCAGTAAATTTTATATCAAGCACGATAAGAAAGATAAATCTGATAAAGCTGCATGTCACCATTTGTAGCTTGCAACAAGGTCTTTCTGATATCGTTAACTCCCTAGGCACAAGCGAACATCTGCAAGGGGATCTGTAATCACAAACTTTTCTAACTCAGCTGCAGAAGGATGACATTGTAACTGATATTTGACCTTTATAAATAAATAGTCAAACATGTGAACAATGTGCAGTAGGTAAAATTGGTAGATTGACATTTCCAAAGGCAAAGCTTGGGGAGCAAAAAATCCTCTTGAATTGATTTATGTCGTGTTTTGCATTAACTAATTCTATCTCTGGTAACAAGTATTCCTAGGTGTGTTGTTGAGCAAAGCCGGCTCAAGCTCACCATTAGAAATGGGACTAAGTTCAATGGACCCGGCTAGGCTAGTTCCCTTGTTAGCTAGATCATCTAAAAATGGCATAAAAAGCACTTTAAAAATATTATAAAAAAAAAACAGGCCAGAACACATCCAAAAGTGCTGAATAGGAATACATGCTCACCTTTTCTAAAACATGTTTAGCAGCTGCAATGAACAAAATGAGCACAATGTAAGGATTGAAGAAAGGAAAAATACATGCCAAAACACATTCATAAGGTTCAAATAGTAACTGCATAGATCCCCGAAATCATCTCCAGTAGATCACGATCAGTCCCGGAGATCAACATGGATTTTCATGTACGCAAGTGAGAAAATCAAAGAAAAGAGATACAGATGGAGTTGTGAAATTAAAATTGAAGGTTCATTTTCATTGCAGCTTCAAATTCAATTCTGAAGCTTTAACTCAATTCAAATGACCCTTAAACCTTTGTTGCAAGCTACAAATCAGATCACAAAAGCTTCCACAGAACTTAAAAGTTCTCATTAATACACATCACAACACTAGAGTTCTCATACAAGAGACTATAATTTGCCTTTGAAAAATCCCATTACAATAGTGCAACATCAAAGGCTATAAATAATAGGTTGGGGCATAAACAAAGCTCTCTCTTCCCCTTAGAAGAGGGCTATACTGCCCATACAACATAAATCCAGAATCTCCATCTGCTAATAAAACAATATTGGCACACTGGTGCTTATTTAGTATGGTTTATTAAGATTGTATAATGTTTGTCATGCCTTTGCACTCCAACAAACGACCAATCTCTTAAACATTATACAAAATGGCCTAAAGTCTCCTCCTCTCTTTGTTTGGAGCTCGACCACCATGCATGCTTTATATTAAATGAAATTGAGTCGCGAAGTGTATGCTGCTTTTGGAGACCAATTCCTGGGAATTACATCTCTTGCCGAGAGAGAACTCTGCATCGAAAGTGTAGTCACCCTCACTGAGAAAGAGCCCGCCGATTATGCACCAATTTGCCCCCCAAAGATGCTTCATCTCTTGCCACTCAGTGGATGTTGACTGCAAAGTGTAAAGCATGATCAAAAGCATGTAGTTGGTTGAAAGAAATCTCAAATAATCACCAACTTTATGAAAATTAAAGCACGAGATGAAAGTGAATACTTTTTATATAAATAAGTTGTTGATGTTGCATTCGAACAATGAATACAGAAGACACACACCAAATAGAAATATTCTTTAGCAACTGCCGGCATTCCTGTCAAAACGTAAAGAGCTTGACCGGAGTTCTTCGCATCGCCTGCTCGCCATTTAAGATCTCAACTAGTTAATTTTAGACGTCGTGCTCTGAATAGTCCTAATTTTAATGCTTGTATAGAGCACCTATGCTTAAATAATGCTTAATCACAATTTCCAGGGTGTAACTACCCTCTAACATAGGCTTTGTTTGGCGCAACGTTTTGGCTCCGGTGTGCTTGGACAAAAACACCATCATTCCATTCTATTTGGCAAGAAGATAGTTATGGCCATCACCAAGAAAATACAACTAGTTTTGAATAAAAAAGTGAATGAAGTTCCTTAAATGAGGTCGGGCGTTCATGAACGACAGTTCATAACCACCACATTCACGACCACCGCCACCACCATGCCAAACGGAGCCATAGAATGAATCTATAAGAGGCTCGTCTGATGCTAAACTTAACCCTAACCCTCCTATAGAAACATGCAACCAGGCCACACACTAGGAAAATAACTAATAGAAACTATATATATATATATATATTATATATATATATATATATATATAATATATATATATATATATATATATATATATATATATATGCTCAGGCAAAGTGCAAATGAATAAAGCTAAATGACCCCTCTTAGCATCAGTCACAGCATTTCCTACCTAAAATTTATGATCCAGCATAAGAAACATGAAAACATTCCACCACAAATTGCAATTACTAAGTAAATTCAGAACATACCATGAACCCTTTAAAGTTAATTGCTGGGTTCTGAATTCCTAAGTTGTTTCTGTACACAATTTGAGAGAGTTGAGGAACATAGTGACCCGAGGCTTAATTTTTTTTTTGAGATATGGTAGAGATCAGAAAACACAAAATAAATCGGAAACACAAATTTGATAACAAAAACAAAACTGAATACACAATCTTAAAACAATCTGTCTAGTACCTTTCACAATCTTAAATCAAAAAGGCACGGGTTTAATTTGGCGGCCGACTGAAAGAGCACGGGTTTAATTTGGAGGCGAGGCTGATGGGCGAGGGTTTTAAAAGAATGTGATATAGAATAAAAGATAATTAATTAATGAATTAACAGCTCCCGTGATCTGAAAAAGAGAAAATATGTGTTCATTTTTGTCTTCAAAACAAGTAGTGCAACCAACATCTAAAGAAGTGAAAGCTGAATATAAAAAAAGTACAAAAGAAAACTGTTATTTAGGCCCTTTCCTCCTGGCCTGGCTGCCATCCAACATAACCTGCTGATGATGCTACTCTATCCACTGGGTGTCATCCTAAATTGGTAGTCATAGCAATCGTTAGTTATAAAGACTAAGTGTCTATCTCATCCCCTCACCCCTATGGCTCTTAGGCACCAGGCGGGAGAAAGAAGGAAGGTACAATATATATATATAATGAAAGTACAATCAGGTGGTATATCTATGCATATCATAATAGTAATAGTAGTAGTGTACATTAAATAACAACATCATTCTATACTAACAGTACTGTAAAAGTAAGAGCAGTAAACTATCAACATTTAATTCTATAATAGAAATAGATCTTAACTTATAAAAAGCCCATATATATTTATCAGTTAATGATCGGCTTAACAAAAAGTAACTCATCATATAAAAGTGCTTATACAAGTTTATATTATTAGGATCTTATGCAATGCAATGTAATGAAATGATGGTTTATGAAGCAGCCATGCAAATCACGCACTCTGTGTACTACGTCTAAGAAGGGGTCTCGGGTAGACGTTCACTAAGAACATAACCCAATTGGCCTATATCTAGCACGGAAGGAGACTTTGGGAGCATATCACCAAGCGACTAAGCCCACCTATCCACATACACAGAATGAGCCTCGGGAATGACTACCGAGGACCAAGCCTAACCGCCCAAACTGTTATTTAGGCGATTTAGTTTTAAGAATTTGAAAGGACATGCAAAAACAGTTTAAGGAAATTTGCACTGATATATGGGTCTTGGGACTACAATTGAAGAAACAAATGCAAGAGATGGAGCAAACATGATTCTTCTTAGAACAATTCAAGACTTGCACACTAGAGAACATGAAAAGGTTTGCTCCAGCTTGTTAGGGAAAGGGATTTAGAAAAACAATCTCAAACACAACAAAAAAACATTGAGGAAGTCAGGAAGACCTGAAAGCCGGCCGGAGCCGTGTCACCGTCATTTCAAGCTGTGACGTCGAGTCGTCGAGCGATTGAGGTGGCAGAGTCCGTCGTCCTCTTCGTCGAGTAGTTAGAGATGCCCAGGGCCGCGCGAAATAGGGCACCGACTACCGTCGCTCGCCGCTTCGCTGGTCATTGAAAGAACTTTTACTTTCTTGATGATGTTCATAATTATCATCATGTCAAACAAACATTCTATGACGGTGGCGTTTTTGTCCAAATTCACGGGAGAAAAAACGTCGCGCCAAACGGAGCCTAAGGCTTCATCAAGCAGCAGATGAAAGTAAAAAAAAATCACAAATATTGATGGTTGTTTACAAATCATTTATGCATTCTCGCATATGAACTTAACGCTTGCAAAAGCCAGTGAAACATGATGAAATACCATTGCATGTACCTATAGTTTTAACTAAATTTTAGCAATGCAGAAAATTTAACTCAAGGTTTCCAGAAAAAAATCCTTTATAATGGACAAAATCATCATGGTGATTTGTCCATCATGATATTATTTTTCAGAAAAAAAATCGTTGAAACTATGAGTAAACTAAATTGGGTTCTTCCTAGAAAATACCTCGTGTAAATATTACATATGAGTTATAAGAGGCTTCAGATTTTCTGAGCTAATCAGACAAGCTGTGGATAAAGACTTCAGCAAAGTGTATAGAAACAAATTTTTGGGAATATATTTGATGTACCTCTATGTCAAAATGACAATTTACATACTGGGCAATTAGCTCCCGATCTCATCGATTCCACCGTGCATGAGCTGAACAGATCAGAAAAAGTATCATTCATCAGAATTATAAGCCGGTTATTATGCAAGAGAAGAAAAACGAAACATGGTATGGGGGCATACTTGCAGAAGACATGGTTGCAGACAAGCATAGCTGCAGATTTCAAGAGACTCGGGCTGGGCGGAGGAGAAAATACCAGTCTCAGAATACTCTGTTAAAATTATAGCACCAGATAGGGCATTTCAGCTCCCTTCCCATCTTTTCCTGGTGGGAGAAATCCATCGTAGTATTTCTCACTTCCATCGAAGGATATTAGCAGCATGGTCTACCTTCTCTGGACTAGACACACACATTACCCACCTACAAATGAAGCCATAACAATAAAACTCAATATACAATGGAAAAAGGAGATGTTTAATTGTTTATTACCATATGATCACCAAGGTTATAACAAAGATAAAGGGTCTCGGGTTCGCCAAATTTAACTAGCTCTTCATATAGAAGAAGAAGAAGAAAATGAATCTATGAGCACCACCTAAAGAAGAAGAAGAAGAAGAAGAAGAAGAAGGACCTTGCAATCTAGGGCATAACTCAGGCGAGCTCTCGGCGATATCGCCTATCTCAGGAAAGGGGAGAGATGGAATCGAGACAGCAGCAGGGGAAAAAAACAAAAGAGGGCTGACCTGCACCGTCCTTTGAAAGAACGAGCGAGAGAGAGAAGCACGCTCTGCCTCCACCGTCTTTTGTGACCATTGCAGCGTTCGAAGAGTTTGCCAAGAGGATCGAGAGGACTGTCCTCGCCGGGTTTTCTCATCCCCTCGATGTCACTACGACTTCTCCTCGTCGCCTGACACCGCCGGACGAGGAAGCGCCGACGAGGCGAGCTGGGAAGGAGCCCGCGTGGACAGGAGAGGAGAGACCAATGCAATCGCAACATTATCCGGCGAGCAGTCAGGGAGTCAGATTCCGAGATTCAGATTCAGCGGCGAGATACCGAGATACTCGCCCATGGAGCGAGTATGGTGATGATTCGAGCGAAGATGAAACTCGTCGCCGCCATGAACGAGATTGTCTGACGCCAAATTAATATTCTCAGAGCTATCATGATCGCGCCTTGATCAAGCGGAAAAACAAGAAGGCAAGCTCAAACACCAGAAGCAACAAGAAGAGACAAGCAGATCAAACTTTTATTATTTTCTTTACAGAGCGAGGTATACATGGCGAGACGTAATTTCGCCAGTACACAAAGGAAAGCAGAAAAGATTAAAAAACAATCCGATTGAGAGTCTGCGAGCAAAGGTAGCGAGTCAGCGAGAAATAGGCGGCGACCGACTATATGAAAACATTTCGGCAAAAGGATGACCTGGCGAGGAGACGACGGCAATCCACGACGGCGCCAGCGATTTGGCGACTTCTGGAAGTGGGGTTGTTAGCGGGCTGAGAAGACTGGGGTCGGGAGCGACTACGTTGGGGATGTCGTCTAACCCAAGGTCGCTGAGGAGCTTCAGGGTACTAACGGAGCGCGCTGGATTGCTTGTCGAAGCCGCGACTTGCTCAGGTGGCGGAAGCGGGTCGACCGCCTTGGAGGCGGATATCTTCTTCGACTTCTTGGTTTTCTTCTTCTTTTGGGGGGTATGTCGGTGGCGACGTCTTCTTCCCGCGGCCTTTTAGACTTGGCGGTGCCAAGGAAGCTGGATAAAGCTGCAAGGCTGTTTTGGAGAAGTTTCTTGTTGGCATTCGATATGGTGTGCGAGCTCAAGAGATCCGCCTAAAACCCCCCCCCCCCCCCCCCCCCATTTATAGAGTTCGACAAGCAGTTGTCAAAGGCGAGCAACTCAGATACTCGTCGTAGTAGCTCGCCGAATAAGTGTTGGATTATTCTTTTTGAGCTCCTACGTCGCTAAAAAAGAGCGGGGATTGTGTACAACCCGTATTTGTCGAGAATGGGTCATACCACAACCAAGTCAGCAGAAGGCAAGGTCATCAAGTCAAGACAGAAGTCAAAGTCAGCGCGTAAGACCGCAGAAGGCCTGGTCGAGTATGACGAGCTCCCATCGCATACTCGCCAGGTAGGCGACTAGGCGAGATACTCGCCCAGCCCGCGCGAGTTCCTTTGGAAGTCGCCTAGTCGCCAAGGGGTGGGGAATAAATATGACCCCCCCCCCCCCGGGACCAAAAAATCCACTGCAGGATACTCGCGAGCTTTTCTTTCTGAATACTGGTCGAACCTCTAGATTCCATTTCATTAGAAGACCAGGTCGCGACCTCGCGACTTAATCGTCAGCTAGTCTCCGTTGTTCCTAGTTTGACCACTTTTGGTTGATAAGGGGCTGCTCCTTTCGAACATCCGGGTACGTGGTGGGACCTTCCTACCGCAACATCTGGGGTCTTGTTTGCCGTAATTCTTCATCCTAATCATCATAGCCGTCTGACCTTACCTCTGAACCGGTAACCTTAGGCGGTCTTGATCCGAATCCTGGGGTTGAGATTTTCCTGGCCTCAACAATGAGATTCTCATTAAGTCGATGTTAACGGCTATTCCTACTTTTGTGATGAGTTGTTTTCGCCCCGCGCGGCACTTACTCTGAAAGCTTGAGTCCCTGTTTACATCTTTTTGGTGAGATGGTGGTAGTAAGCGAGGGTTGTGATGGATTTCTTGGCCCTTATTGTGTGGGGCCAAAGTGGTAGGTGGTATGGGTTTTCGGTGTATTTTTGGCAAAGCAGGTGTGACGTTTGTTGACTAGGCCAAATTTCTTGGAGGCACGGGTTTTTTGTGTGCTTTATTATCCTGGTGGAGATATTTTTGTGACCACGTTTGGTTCTCTCCCCTCCTAATGTTGGTGTAGCTTTTTCCACTCTCTGCCGCTTATTTTGGAGCGTTATCGCTTGTCGGTGGGCTTAAGGGTGACCATTTTACATTTGGGCTGATCGGTGGATTTCACGACTTACTTCTTTCAGGATTCAGACTTTATGAATTGTTGATGTTGGGTCGTGGTCGTTGTGTGATTTTTTTAGGGCCGATTAATGGGCTTGGGATACAGATTTGGTCTGTGACATTTTTGATGTTGATGATGCTAGGCCATTCTTTATATCCCTTTGGGGCGGAGCGCTCTTCCGGATGTTTGGGTGTGGCATTACTCATCAGATCGGATGGTATTTTTTTTGTTCGGAGTGTGTACCGCTTAGCTCTTCGTACCATCCTATCCGGGGGAGCTTCTTCTTCCCTATTTTGGCTCCTCTTTTGGCCCAGGATGGGATTTTATGCTCTGATTTTGATTGGCTCCGGGCAGCTCACGCTTCCTTGTCGTCAAATGAATTTGCCCTTTCCTCTACCGCGTGTTGGGCGTTGTGGTGGTGCCGCAACCATATACTTTGGGAGGGATCTTTACAAGACTTGATCGTGACTTTGTTCATCATCTGTGCGTTTTTGTCCCCCCCCCCCAGATTTCTTCACCTTCTAAGTCTTCTTCTTCGTGTCCATGCCCCCCCCCACCCACCCACCTGTGGGGGTTGCTAAGATCAACTTTGATGGTGCTACCCGGGGTGATCCAACCTTGGTGTTGGGAATGTTATCGCTCGAAACTCTTCTGGTAAGTGTTTGGCTTGTTGTTCTGTGACTTGGGATCATTTGTCATCTGTGATTGCGACAGAGGCACTTGCGACTCGGTTGGCGATAGAGATTGCTCCGGAGTTTTGTTGGTCATCTGTGTAGATTGAGGGTGATTGTGCTACCCTCGTCGGAGTATTGCAGGCTGGCTGGTGTGGCGCCCTTTTTGATGGATCGACCTATCATTTTTAATACCGTACTTTTGGCTCGGGGAATTCTGTCTGTCAAGTTCCTCTTCTCCTGGCGTCTAACTAATCGGATGGTGCTTGCTATTGGATCGATTTCTTTTAATTCGCCCGCTATTTTGCCTGCTTCTGTTTCGAATTTGCTTTGTTTGGATTATGTTATAAATGAATGAATATCTTCGTCTTTGCTTTAAAAAAAATACGTTTTTCACTCATGACGTAGTCATAATATGCAAAGTCACAGTAAATATCTTATTTGAATCTCAACTTCATCGTTGGAAGCGAAGAAGATTTTAAATTTTAACCACTGGCATAAAATCAATAACACTCGAAGTGATATCAAAAAAAAAATGTACAAATATTGGTGTAGCCATATGTTGAGTATATTCAATTAAGAATGAAGATGTGCTAATATCAATCCCTATATTTATCAAGTAAGATGAGCAAAATCATATTTATAATAATAAATATGATTTTAACCACCAGACCGCTGTTGTGACTAACCTCCAAATCACTGCTGCGGCTAATGACCAGACTGCTGTTGCTGCAAACCACCGGACTGCAGCTGCGGCTAACCTCAAGGCCGCTGTTGCGAACAGCCACCAGTCCGCTGCTGCGAACAGCCACAAGGCCGCTGCTGCGAACTCTTACCAAGTCGTTGAGAAGGCTACCCGACAGGCCGCTGGTCCAAACCGCCATATCACTGACAAGACAGGTCGCTGCGACTAGAAAGACTAACAGCCCGGTCTCATGTTCCAACAGATATTGCCTTGTTATATTGAATTGAGAATTGAAACTTATGCATATTGATATTAAAAATTTTTGGTTTCATGTACAACAACTAAAGAACTATGTTGCTCATTTAGTCATATTATTATGACTAAACTCCTCGTCTATTTTATTTTTGTAGCTGAAGCGATCTAAGTGTGCAGAGAAAGGTTAAGTTGATCGAGGAAGAACAATAACGACTCGCAGCAAAACGACCCAAAATATGAATGAAGTTTTTATGATGTATTTTATTTTGTACTCAATTTCTTGTATCTAAACTTGACATTAGCTTAGATACAAAATTCTTGTATCTAAACTTCTCTCTTGATTTGACGTCTTGGTTCATGCGGGTACACAAAAGAAGCAGCGGACGCAGGTTCTTGGTCTTTCTCTCTCTAGGAGACCTAAACTTATCTCTTGATTTGGGGCCTTGGTTAGTTGTCGTCCCCGCTTCTCGTCATTCTTGTTTCCATTAAGTTGAAGCTATTCTTGTTATGGATTTCTCTTTGGTTCGTTGGATTTCTGATTGTTTTTTGTTCGGACTCCTACAACTATTTATGCATGCATGTGTGTATTTATATGTCCGTGTTTGTCTTAATGTGGTCGTTGCAAACTCGTATTTCTCTATTTCATGCAAATCCTACATTTAGTGTGTCCTTCTTCTAGTTGGTTTGAGCTTCCTCTGGGGAAACTTCCTACTTGGAAGTGCTTTTAAGAACACTTAAACAAACATTCCTACCTAAAACTCTTGAAAGTTTAATATGAGGAGATTATTTGATGGAAGGATGCAAGAATAAATTAAACATCATGACATCTTTTGATGATGATGTAGAGTTTAATTAAGCTCCACCCAAAATTAATAGCACCTTAAAAAGACAGGTTTCTAAATTTTAACGGGTGACATATATCAACTCAATGACACTTGTGGTATCAAAAAAATGTACAAATATAGAATTCAATTAAGGCTTCGTTTCTTGTTGCGTTTCACCGCCTGCGTTGCGTTTGGAGTAAACGGCGTTGGACGGCGGGTTAACAAACGGGCGCCGTCGGCTTTTGCACCCGCCGGACAGAGGAAAAGCCGTTCAAAAGCAGCGTTTCCAACCCCACCTCCCGCCCTCCGGTTCCGTCCCTCCCTTCCCAAACGCGTGTCTCCACCCGCCACCGCCGCGCCAAATAAAGTCTAAGATGTGCTAATATCAATCGGCTAATTTATCACTTAAGCTGTCTAAAATCATACTTATATTAATAAATGTTCAGATAACAACAACAGCAATAAGGTTCAAGTACATGCATAAATGATACTAAAAAAAGCTTCAAGAAACTAAAAAAAACAATATTCGAAGAATGCTTTTATTTTAGAGCGAAGGAAAATAAGGATTCCGGCGGAGAAGGCGGCGAGGATTCCGGCGGGATGCACCAACTTAGAAAAGATGCCACATTTGGTCTTCGTTTTCACTGCTGCCGGATTGGCCTCCGTCAGAGGGTTCTTCGCAATCAGATTCTCATCGTCGGGATGCAGGGGAATGACGGCTCCACTGTCGCCCTCGACGCCGTCATTGATGCAGGGGGCGGAAGAGACCACCGCGGAAAGATCGGAGCAGAGCTGCTTTGGCGGCGGTGCCGCTTTGGCCGGAGACAGCATCTCCTCTGCATCTGCTGCCTGATCTGAAATCTCAGAGTACTCCGAGACGACATGCTTAACCTCTTTCAAGAGCTCCACAGCCGCCGTCGTTTCTGCAGGGACAGCCTCCTCTGCTTCCAAATTCAACTCCGCCGGCGGGGATACGGTGGCGTTGCCTTCAGCGGCGATGGAATGAGGAAGGTCGGAGGAGACAGCCGGGTTCTTCGTGAAGCCTTGTTGGATGTAAGAAAATGTGTTCTTAGCAGGGTGCTCGGCGTCCCCGTGTATCTCCATCTTTGTCTTGGCTGCATCTTTGGCCTGCCCTGCTGCAATCAGATTCTCATCGGGATGCAGGGGAATGATCTCCCAAGTGGGCACAGTGTCGGTTTCCACCGGAAAAACACTCGTTTCTGCAGCGACAGCCTCCCCTGCTTCCAAAATCAACTCCGCCGGCGGGGATACGGCGGCGTAGCCTTCCGCAGCGGTGGAATGAGGAAGGTCGGAGGAGACGGCTGGGCTGCATTGAGGGGAATCCTTGGAAGCTAGCTTGGCGGTGAGAAGCTTCATCTGTTTCCGCAGCTCCACCGCCTCTGTAGCGAGACGGGCATTCAGGATTCTTAACTGCTGCAGAGGCTCATCGGTTGAGGGGTTGTTCGCCGGAGGTTGGCGTCTGGACGATGCAGCGGCTGCAGCACGATTGGCGTTCTTCCGCCGGGCCATGTCGGAATTTTGAGAGCAGAGAGAGAGAGAGAGAGAGATTGGAGTTAATTGCAGAGCAGGCAGAGAGAGAGAGAGAGACAGATTGGAGTGAATTGCAGGCCGGCCAGTCCTCTATTTATAAACTCACCCTCCGGATTAATAATTATGTGTATAATTATTTGAATTTCCAATTTCAATTTCCTTCAAATTAGTTAACTACAACTTATAAGTAAATTTGTTTTAGATTATTTTAGGCAATTGATATGGGCAAATATTTTTTGAATAGGTGTAAATTAAATTTTAAAATAAAAAATATATTAAATACCTGTTACAAATTTATTTTAGATTACTTTAGGTAATTGTTATTGACAAATAATTTATAATATATAGGTTCAAATCATATTTTTAAATAAAAAATATTAAATACCTATTAAGTAATTTATTCTAAAAATAATTGGGGGGCAAACTTAAACGGAATCTACCTGAAATAATTTCATGATGGTTATTTATTTGGAATGTAAGATAATAACACTAGTATAAAAGGTTGTAGTTGTTAATTAGTAATTAAATTATTATTTCTATTTATTTATTCTTAAAAATAACTTTTTTTAGAAAGAAAAATTCCCAAGTATAAGTATATATAAATTTTATATAGATTTCTGCAACGGGCCACTTCAATATTTGATTGTTGCGATTATTTTTCATGCATCATATATTAAGGTAGTTGATATACGCGCGCACACTGTAATGGGATATATGCAGCCGTTTGATATACGCAACTCATGAACCGCTATTTGTACACCATTTTCTTATTTGTAGCCAAAAATAAAAAAGTTGCATTTCGATTTGTAATATTCAAGTATACACTCATGTAAAGAGAAATAATATTCATGAGAAACACCAACATCAAAATAGTCACACAAAGCACGATCAAATTTGCATATTTGAACATTAACCCTAACAATCACAAAAAAAAGAATCAAAACCCTAAACACCCAACATAAGCTCTCAATAATCACAAAAAACAGAAAACTCTCCTCATATCTTAGAGCTTGACATCGATCCTAAAAGCAAAGAAATGGAAAATGTAGCGGGAGATCGATAACCTAGGACATCAATGGAGGCGCAGATAGTGAGCAGGCGAGGCACCTCCGGTAAAAATGTCGGGGCGAAACACCTCCGGCGAGATGATGGGCAGGCGAAAGCTGCAAGTTGCGTCCGGCGGGGGAAGGTATCAGAAAGGATTTCGACGAAACCAGTTTTGGAAAAGAGAGAACAGTGGGTTGTGATTAAGTGAGGGGCGAGTATTACACATTTAATTTTAAAACTCAATTCATGGGCTGCGAATATCGAGTTATGGTGTGCGTATATCAATCGCCTATATTAAACGTGTGTATAATTTTATCTAGTGTGAAATATATTTATTTCACTTTTAATTTTTTTGATTTGATTAATTCATGTACTTTCATGCAATAAGTGAAACTCAATAACAAATAGAAACCAGTGGCATAACGACGGTCAATATGATCACTAGCCTAAGTAGCATCTGAGTAAGCACGGAGTTGTAGAGAATTACTAATTAAGAAGAAGGAACCACGAGAAGTCATCGCCCGGAGATAGCGCAGAGGCAATATCGGGTTGAGTAATGGTGAGGTAGGCGATACTCTCAATGAGGTGGTGGTAGCGAGTAGGATCAGAGAAAGAACGCAGGGTTGGAAGCGAGCGTTCGCGACAAAGAACGCCGGAAATCTGTGCGTGGGCTGGATACATGCACGTCGTCAGCCAAGGCAGGTAGAGCGGCGAGGGTGTTGTCGTTCGCTAGGCATGAGCTCCCCCTTGCCAGACTGCTAGTGATTGAAATGTAAAATTTGAGTTTTCTAAGTGCAAGCTCTTTATTTATTTATTTTTCCAATTTCTTTTGGTTTTGATTGTATTCTTCTATAATTGTAGTAAATTTATGACTACAAATTGATAATTTAAACCAAAATACAAATCTTTTATTTTGATTGTATTTACTGTTTGTAGGTGGTATCTTCTTTGAAATTTGAGAAACATGGAGGATCAAGAAGTCACAACCAGAATGCTCACATATTTTTTGAGAATGGAATATCTCTTTATGTGCTTTCTAAATAGTTGACAACTGTTTCTCTGGAGTCACTTGGTAGAATGATATCATGTGCAGTAAATTTTATATCAAGCACGATAAGAAAGATAAACCTGATAAAGCTGCATGTCACCATTCACATAATGAAATAAATTTCTTTATTTTATAAATTTGATTTTGAATTGTTTCTTCATAAGTTATTTCATATAATAAACACAGATTTCTTTCAACATCAATCACTAAATAACACACACAAACACTCTCAGTTATCAGGTAGCAAAGAAAACACAAAAATAACCCCTAACCGTCGGCTTCATGGAAGAACGTCCATTGCAGAAGCTAGGATTGGGGCTGAAAACCGATAGGGAGCGGGGTCGAGGCAGCGTATCTTGACCAGGAAGATGCGCGACGTTGCGCGACGTGCGGAGCGGCGGGATCGTGGGCCAAAATCATGCTAGGTTAGAGTTTACCAGAATCTGAGAAGGAGAAGGTTAGTCGTGCGGCTCGGGATCAATCGTGGAGGGAGGAGATGAAGCCACGGATGGCTTGGATGCAACCAAAAGCTTGGATCTACGAGCATGCAAGTCCAACAACCTACTCTGCTCTTTGAAAAAAAAAATGAAACATCTGCAAGCGAACATATCCACGATCAAAATTTCTGAGAACAAGGTCTTTCTGATATCGTTAACTCCCTAGGCACAAGCGAACATCTGCAAGGGGATCTGTAATCACAAACTTTTCTAACTCAGCTGCAGAAGGATGACATTGTAACTGATATTTGACCTTTATAAATAAATAATCAATCATGTGAACAATGTGCAGTAGGTAAAATTGGTAGATTGGCATTTCCAAAGGCAAAGCTTGGGGAGCAAAAAATCCTCTTGAATTGATTTATGTCGTGTTTTGCATTAACTAATTCTATCTCTGGTAACAAGTATTCCTAGGTGTGTTGTTGAGCAAAGCCGGCTCAAGCTCACCATGAGAAATGGGACTAAGTTCAATGGACCCGGCTAGGCTAGTTCCCTTGTTAGCTAGATCATCTAAAAATAGCATAAAAAACACTTTAAAAATATTATAAAATAAACAGGCCAGAACACATCCAAAAGTGCTGAATAGGAATACATGCTCACCTTTTCTAAAACATGTTTAGCATCTGCAATGAACAAAATGAGCACAACGTAAGGATTGAAGAAAGGGAAAATACATGCCAAAACACATTCATAAGGGCCAAATAGTAACTGCATAGATCCCCGATATCATCTCCAGTAGATCACGATCAGTCCCGAAGATCAACATGGATTTTCATGTACGCAAGTGAGAAAATCAAAGAAAAGAGATAGATGGAGTTGTGAAATTAAAATTGAAGGTTCATCTTCATTGCAGCTTCAAATTCATTTCTGAAGCTTTAACTCAATTCAAATGACCCTTAAACCTTTGTTGCAAGCTACAAATCAGATCAAAAAAGCTTTCACAGAACTTAAAAGTTCCCATTAATACACATCACAACACTAGAGTTCTCATACAAGAGACTATAATTTGCCTTTGAAAAATCCCATTACAATGGTGCAACATCAAAGGCTATAAATAATGGGTTGGGGCATAAACAAAGCTCTCTCTTCTCCTTAGAAGAGGGCTATACTGCCCATACAACATAAATCCAGAATCTCCATCTGCTAATAAAACAATATTGGCACACTGGTGCTTATTTAGTACGGTTTATTAAGATTGTATAAAGTTTGGAGCTCGGCCACCATGCATACTTTAGGCACACTGGTGCCTAAAGTCTCCTCCTCTCTTTGTATGGAGCTCGGCCACCATGCATGCTTTATATTAAATGAAATTGAGTCGCGAAGTGTATGTTGCTTTTGGAGACCAATTCATGGGAATTACATCTCTTACCGAGAGAGAACTCTGCGTCGAAAGTGTAGTCACCCTCAATGAGTGAGAGCCCGCCGATTATGCACCAATTTGCCCCCCCCCCCCCCAAAGATGCTTCATCTCTTGCCACTGAGTGGATGTTGACTGCAAAGTGTAAAGCATGATCAAAAGCATGTAGTTGGTTGAAAGAAATCTCAAATAATCCCCAACTTTATGAAAAGTAAAGCACCAGATGAAAAACATATCTTAAAGTGAATACTTTAAATATAAATAAGTTGCTGCTGCTGCATTCGAACAATGAATACAGAAGACAAACACCAAATAGAAATATTCTTTAGCAACTGCCGACATTCTTGTCAAAACGTAAAGTGTTTGACCGGAGTTCTTCACATCGCCTGCTTGTCATTTGAGATCTCAACTAGTTAATTTTAGACGTCGTGCTCTGAATAGTCCTCATTTTAATGCTTGTATAGAGCACCTATGCTTAAATAATGCTTGATCACAATTTCCGGGGTGTAACTATCCTCTAACATAGGCTCTGTTTGGCGCAACGTTTTGGCTCCGGTGTGCTTGGACAAAAACACCATCATTCCATTCTATTTGGCAAGAAGATTGTTATGACCATCACCAAGAAAATACAACTAGTTTTGAATATAAAAGTGAATGAAGTTCCTTAGATGAGGTCGGGCATTCATGAACGACAGTTCATAACCACCACATTCACGACCACCACCACCACCATGCCAAACGGAGCTAGAAGCATATAGATATTTGCCTCTTGTTTTTTCGTCGCATCATATTGATGTTATGGTTGGGGGGGGCATGGGACTTCATGGCGATTTATAGGTTTTTATGGTCATCTGGTTGCTTCTCAACGTAGATTCACGTGGAATCTCCTTTTCCATCTACCAGCAGCATCACCGCTGCCTTAGGTCTGTGGTGGTGACTATAACGAGATTCTCACACTGGTTGAGCTAGATAGTCGGGCCCATCAGCCTCGTTGGCATTCCGGTCCACATTGTTGCATTTGGGTTATGCGTGGGAAAAATTTTCTTGGACAAACAGACGGGTGGCTCACTTCTCTATTTGTGCTCGTCTTGACCAATTTTGTCCTACTATGGCATGGAAGACCTTATTTCCTAAGCTTGGGCAGAACTTTTACAGACGATGTACTCAGATCATCAGCTTATTTTGTTTGGTGGAGCAAGTTTTCTGAAACTCGGGGATTGATTTCTACTGCATAGGATGGTATCTGGGGGCTGAGTCGCACCTCCGTTAGGGTCAAATTGTACGGGGTGTCTATCCTCACTTGTGGTTGGATCCGAGACTGGTTCGAGCGCATTCTGATGCGGATCCGCCAATTAGAGATGGACATTGCGACTATCCGGAGGATGCCCCTTACTCGATCATCACTTTTTCGTGAGGCAGATTTACGGGCTATTCTCGAGGATCTCATTTATTCGGAGAATATAAAATGGAAGCGGCGGGATAAGGCGGTGTGGTTGATTGGAGGGGACCGGAACACTGCATACTTCCATTCTCGTGCCTCGGCTCGACGACGAAAGAATTGTATTGATTGGATTTACAATGAAGAGGGAGTACGGGTGGAGTGTCGGGTGGGGATTCAATTGTTGATCTCTTCTTACATTTCGGAGCTTTACTCTTCCTCCATCCCTATAGTTACGGATTTTAAAGAGGTTTTTGTTGGTGGTCAGAGAGTGATTTTGGACGCGATGAACACAACATTGTGTAGACCTTTTACTCCGACTGAGGTACATTCCACTCTCTCCTCTATACCTCATCTCAAGTCCCCTGGCCCGGATGGCCTTCCGCTGGTGTTCGTTCAGAAATTTTGGCCGACGGCAGGTGCTAAATTACTACTTTGATCTTAAAGTTTTTAAATTTTGGTATTGTCACTTCTAACTTTCATGAAATCATTATTATCTTGATTCATAAATGTACTTATCCGAAATCCTTAAATTTTTTTCGGTCAATTAGTTTATGCAATGTGATTTACCAGATCGCGTCCAAATGCATTGATAATTGGTTACTGCCATTTATTGTTTCTCTAATTTCACCATTTTAATCGGCCTTCATTCTCGGGTGGCTGATTATTGATGATATCTGACTTGCTTTTGAGGTCAATCCCTTTTTTCTACAGGCCAAAGTGCTCCTGACTCTTGTTTCTCTCTTAAGCTTGATCTTTCGAAGGCATTTAATCGTATTGAGTGGGTATTTTTTGCTCGGGTCATGTCTTGTTTGAGATTTCGCTCTTTCTTTATTTCTCTTATTACGACTTGTGTTTCCTCTGTTTGATATTCCTTTATGATTAATGGGGGAAGGTTTGAGCACCTACAGCCTACTCGAGGTCTTCGGCAGAGTGACCCAACTCACCATATTTGTATTTGATGTGCTCGAAGTTCCTTACCAGGTTGTTGGAGCATGCCGAGCCAGCAGGCTTAGTTAGGGAGTTAGCATTTGGCCTTTGATTCTCTCACTTGTTGTTTGCAGATGACACCCTCATCTTTGCAGCATCTGAGAGGCGGGACACGATGGCTATTTCTGAGTTATTGAGTTCATTCGCCCGCGCATCCTACCTCATGGTTAATGGTCAGAATTCAAAGGTGGTTTTGGTTGTGGTACTTCCGAGCTGGATGCGTAAGAATTATCTATTATTTTGAGTGTGGACCGCTCTGTCCATCATGACTAGTAATTGGGTATGCCTAGGTCGTTTGTCACCACGCAAACTTTCAATTTCTCGGGGATAGAGTTTGGTAGAGGATCCAAGGTTGGCGGGATAAACTTCTGTCGTAGGCCGGACATGAGTGTACATTCGTCGAGGATGAGTCCTACCACAGCCAGGTCAGCAGAAGTCAAGGTCAACAAGTCAAGACAGAAGTCAAAGTCCGCGCGCAAGACCGCAGAAGGCCTAGGCGAGTATAGGGAGCTCCCCTCGCATACTCGCCAGGTAGGCGACTAGGCGAGATACTCGCCCAGCCCGTGCGAGTTCCTTTGGAAGTCGCCTAGTCGCTAAGGGGTGGGGTATAAATATGACCCCCCCCCCCTCCTTGGATTTGCCTATAAATTGGACCCTAGGGGTACGAGAAGTGGACCAAAAAATCCTCTGCAGGATACTCGTGAGCTTTTCTTTCAGGATACTAGTTGAACCTTTGGATTCCATTTCCTTAGAAGACCAGGTCGCGACCTCGCGACTTAGTCGTCAGCTAGTCTCCCTCGTACCTAGTTCGGCCACTTTTGGTTGAGAAGGGGCTGCTCCTTTCGAGCATCCGGGTACGTGGTGGGACCTTCCTGCCGCAACATCTGGGGTCCTGTTTGCCTTAATTCTTCATCTTAATCATCCTAGCCGTCTGGCCTTACCTCTGAACCGGTACCCTTAGGCGGTCTTGATCTGAATCCTAGGGTTGGGATTTTCCTGGCCTCAACACTTGGTGTGGTGAGCGTGGATCGCAGTCAAGGAGGAAAGTTTGGTGGTTTAGTAAGATGGCCAATGGTGGCGAGCATGGAGAGTTGGTAGGCAACTCAGCGGGAGTTGGTGATCTCGCGCCAGGTGGCGAGTTCGTGACAGTTGAATGCGTTCAAGGAGTTCCCGAAGAGGAGTGAGAAGACCATCCTCGCCGGGTTTTCTCATCTCCCCGATATCACGGCGCCCTCCCCCCATCGCGTGACACTGCTTGATGAGGAAGCGCCGCCGAGGCGGGCTGGGAAGGAGCCCGCTTGGGCAAGAGAGGAGCGACCAATGCAGTCGCGACATCATCCGGCAGGCAGCCAAGGGGTCTGCTTTCGGGATCCAATGTCGCCGGCGAGATACCGTGATACTCGCCAGTGGAGCGAGTATGATGTCTCCAGGGAGGATGAAACTCG
Source organism: Platanthera zijinensis (assembly GCA_039513925.1). Taxonomy (NCBI): domain Eukaryota; kingdom Viridiplantae; phylum Streptophyta; class Magnoliopsida; order Asparagales; family Orchidaceae; genus Platanthera; species Platanthera zijinensis. The sequence goes on from CM077079.1 coordinate 278,918,204, forward strand.
CCACCGAAAGGGAGGGAGGAGCCCCTTTTGTGACGAGATCCTTGCCACCCTAGTCCCCGAAGGGTTCAGAGAGTCCGTTCTCACCTACAATTCCGGCAGAGATGACCCGGTCAGGCATCTTCAGTGGTCTGAGGACTTCGTCTCCATCCGCAACATGTCCGACGCCTTCAAGTGCCGGTTCTTCTCCACCACCCTCAAAGGCAACGCAAGGGACTGGTTCCACTAACTTCCAGCAGGTTCCGTCTACTGTTTCTCCGACCTGCATCGGGGCCTCATGGCAAGGTTCGCGACATCCAAGAAGAGGAAGAAGAAGGCAACGACCCTCTTCAAGATTACCCAAGGACAACATGAGAGTCTCGATCATTACATCGATTTTTTCTAGGAGGAGATCTTGGAAGTGGAGGAGGTGGATAGCTTCACTTGTATTGTGGCCCTAAAGTTCGGGTTGAAGCAGGGTCTGTTCAGCATGGACATGGGATCCAACCCCCTGAGGTCTTTCGAGGATATGATAGAGAAGGTGAATATGAAAGATCAAGCGCATACCCAACTATACCAAAAGCCCAGACTGTTGGAAAGGGTGCTACTTAATTTTTTATATAAGTAGCAGAGCACCACGAGTCAAGTGAAGGAACGCCGGACCCAACAATCCCCCCCGGCGTCCAGCACAACCCGTCAGCTCAGAGGTGGGGTTACCATATGACCCACATGGCTCAGAGGTGGGGTTACCACATGTCCACGGTTGCCGGACCCACACAGATAGAAGGGAAAAATCAGGATTTAATAGCGCCCCCTGGTCTTGAACTCGTGACCTTCTCTGATACCAATTGAAGGATCAAGCGCATACCCAACTGCACCAAAAGCCCGGACTATTGGAAATTAAGGGTGATACTTAATTTTTTATATAAGTAGCAGAGCGCCACGGGTCAAGTGAAGGAACGTCGGACCCAACAGAATACTTTCGACCGAGGAGAGGAGAAGAACAAAGATTTCTTGGCGCGGCAGGACGTAGATGATACTTTGGAAAGGGGGAGAGCAGGACTTTCGGGGGTGAAGGCTAGGAGATCGTCAGAGAGGAAGGTCAAGAGGAGGAAGGAGGAGCCGAGGAGAAGAGAGGAGAGGAGGACGAGAGAAGAGCCTAGGAGGTTAGAAGAGAGGAGGCCGGAGAGGCCTCGGAGGCAGGAAGGGAGGAGGCCCGCAGAGGCTCCGTCTAGAAGAGGGGAAGATAGGCGATTCCAGTATCCTGAGAATCGCCCCTAGTGGAGGCCACCAGTGAGACAGCATTTCCAAGAGGAGATGAGGAATGACAACCGGCAGGAGGGAGGCCGAGGAGGGAGAAGAGAAGCGATGGCCATTGCCCGTCAGGGGAACAAGCATCATCGGAGGGAGCAACAGGCGATGCGGCAGGAAGCGGAGATCCCCCTTTACTGTGACATCCATCGAGTAAAGGGGCATGAGACGTTGGCTTGCCCGGAGTTCTGGGAGGCAAGGAGGAGGTTAGAAGATGGAGTTGCGGAGAGGGAGTAGCCGAGGCAGGAGGCCCAGGTAGGGCAAGTGGCATTCCAAGTTCCGGTAAGGAGGAGGAATGAGGATCGTATCAACCTGGGAGGTCACGGAGAGGTGGTCCATGGAACAGGAGGTAGGCACGTTGGGGTGATCAACGGAGGAGCCGGGCTTGGAGATTCCCGCAAAGGAAGTCTCCATCAAATCTACAAGAAGAGCGTATCCTCAACCTTGCAGAACCCACCGCCGTTGGATGAGATTACTTTCTTAGAAGAGTATATTCTAGGAAACGAAAACCCCTTTCATGATGCCCTGGTTATTCAAGATGTCATCGAGGACTTCACCGTTGACCAAATCCTCGCAGACAACGGCAGCTCGGTGAACGTCATCTTCAAGAGAACTTTCATAGGGATTCAGGTGGAAGCGTATCGGGTCCAGGCTACAGATGGACCCCTCTTTGGCTTCTAAGGCGAGAAGAAAGAGGTGGAAGGGGCAGTGGAGCTTCTAGTTACTCTCGACGGGACTTCGATCCAATGCCTCTTTGTCATCGTCGATGCGCCGAGCGGATACAACGCCATCTTCGGATTGCCCCTCATCAACTATTTCAAGGTCGTTCCGTCGTCTTATCACCAGTGCCTGAAGTACTGCCGGGGGATGTCTAGATCAGGATCAAGGGAGATCCCAAGGCCTCTAGGGAGTGCTACCTGAATGTCGTCAGTACCATCAGCTGGATGGGGGATGCGGAGAGGTTGGCGGAGCTACTGGAGAAGGAGGGGTTGTGTGCTGCTGAGAAGATAGAGGAGGTGGAAGTGATCTCTCAAGGAGGGGAGTCTGGTATATTGAAGGTTAGAGGATCCCTACCACTGGAGGGGAAGATAGAGATGATCGCTTGCCTGCAGGACAACGTCAACATTTTCGCTTGGAGCGCCGTCGAGATGTCAGGGGTTGACGCTGATATTGTCTGACATCGCCTTAACCTATCCCGCAGTGGCTCCCATTCGTCAAAAGCAAAGGAAGAGCGTTGCCGTGCTGGCTTGTCTAATCAGGGAGGAAGTGGGGAAGTTGCTGAAGGCAGTTTTTGTTTCGGAGATCCAGTATCCTGGCTGGGTCTCCAATGTTGTAATGGTGAAGAAGCCCGGAGGAGGCTGGCGTCTTTGTATTGACTTTTCAATGTTGAATAAAGCTTGCCCGAAGGATTGCTACCCTTTGCCTCAAATCGACGCGCATGTTGATTCTGTCGTCAGGTTTCCTGTGATGAGTTTTCTTGATGCTTTTTCAGGGTATCACTAGATCCGGATGCATCCTCCCGGCTGCTACGACGTCTCCTTCTTCACCAACGATGACTGCTATAACTACAAGATGATGCCCTTCAGACTCAAGAATGCAGATATGACTTACCAGAGAATGATGGATCATATCTTCAAGGAGTAGAAGGGGCGAAACTTAGAAGTCTATGTGGACGATCTCCTTATCAAGAGCGAAAGCGTCACGGAGCACATAGCGGATCTGGTGGAGACCTTCGCCACCCTGAGGAAGTATAAGATGTGACTCAACCCGGCCAAGTGCATCTTCGATGCAGGAAAAGGAAAGTTCTTAGGTCACCTCCTCACTCCAAGGAGGGTGGAGCCTAACCCAAACAAAGTAAAGGCCATTCTGGAGATGGCGTCTCCAAGTGATCCAAAGGAAGTCCAATGGTTGACAGGAAGGCTGGCAAGCCTTAGTCGTTTTCTATCCAAGGCGAGAGAGAAGTGCTCTCCATTCTTTAAGACTCTTCGGGAGAATCAAAAGTTTGAGTGGACCACGGAGTGTGAGGAGGCCTTAAGGAATCTCAAGCAACAGCCAACCCAAGCTCCTCTCCTCCAAGGCCTGCAAGGAGATAAAGACCTCCTACTCTATCTGGGAGTTGGAGCGGAAGCGGTTAGCTCGGTGTTGGTCCGAGAAGAAGGCAAGAAGCAGCTCCCCATCTACTATGTGAGTAGAGTGCTGCGATAGACAGAAACTAGATATCCTATTCTTGAGAAGTTGGTATTTGCTCTGGTAGTTTCAGCTCGGAGGCTCCGTCCTTATTTTCAAGCTCACTCTATTATGGTAGTCTCCGATCACCCTCTGCATAGTATCCTGGATGGAGTGGAGCATTCAGGCAGGTTGGCGAAATAGGCGGTGGAGCTTAGCGAGTTCGACATTTCTTACTCTCCGAGGGTAGCAATCAAGGCGCAGGCGGTCACAGATTTCCTGGCTGACTTCTCAGCCAAGGTGAAAGGAGATGAAGGCTCTTCTAGCCCAGTCTCTTTGAAGATGTTCGTGGATGGGGCTTCGGGCAGGTATTCCGTGGGAGCCGGTGTCATGCTAGTAAGTCCTCAGGGAACAAGGATTGAGCAAGCAGTCGAGATCCTCTTCCTCATCACGAACAATCAGGCGGAGTACGTAGCCATGGTGGCTGGCTTACGTCTCGCCAAGGAGTTAGAAATTCGGGATATCAGGGCCTTCGCTGATTCAATGGTGGTCGCGTCGCAGATCAAAGGAGAGTTTGAAGTAAATGACCCAATCCTGCAGAAGTACTTGGTCAAAGTGAAAGGTTTGATCGGAGGGTTTCAATCTTTCTTCGTCTAGCATGTACCCCGGGAGGAGAATTCAGAAGCTGACTACCTCGCCAAGTACGGTCCCCGGGCTAGGGGAACCGTGACCGAGTTGTTCCGACCGTCAATCGAGGAAGGGGATATGATGGAGATCGAGCAAAGAACCTCATGGAAAGATCCGTTCGTTACATTCTTAACGACGAGACAGTTGCCCGCCAGCGATGGGGATCAGAGAAAGTTCTGTTATAAAGCTGCTTATTACTTGCTGCAGGAAGGGGAGCTCTACCGCAAGGACATTCTGGGCCTGTTAGCCAGATGTTTGTTAGAGATCAAAATTCCTCGCATTCTTGAAGAGATCCATTTAGGAGAGTGCAGCAGCCACTCGGGAACTCGTACTCTGGAACCGAGAATTCTAAGGCACAGATACTTCTGGCCAACCATTCGGAAGGATGCAAAAGCTTTCTCCAGGAAGTGTCCCCAATGTCAGCTCTTCGCACCCCTTTAGCTACAACCAGCTTAGCACCTTTGCTCGATCACTGCTCCATGGCCCTTCGTTATTTGGGGAATGGATTTGATCGGCCTTTTTCCTCAGGCTAGCGGACAGAGGAAGTTCATCCTTGTCATGATTGATTACTTCTCCAAATGGATCGAAGCAAAAGCTCTAGCCAAGACCACTTCTCAAATTGTAAAGAACTTTATATGGGGAGAGATTGCATGTAGGTTCAGGATTCCTCTCGTCATCGTCACTGACATTGGTTCACAATTCGGCAGCTTGGAGTTAGAGGACTTATGCAAGCAGCTAGGGACGGATCTTCGATTCGCCTCTGTTCATCATCCTCGCAGCAACGGACAAGTGGAAGCCGCCAACAAGTTGATCATCAACCTCCTAAAGAAGAAAGTCACCAACTTGAAGGGTAATTGGGCAAAGCAGCTCCCCTCAGTCCTTTGGGCTCTGAGAACAACTCCAAACTCGGCTACGGGGGAAACTCCCTACAAGTTGTCCCACGGGTCTGAGGCACTCATCCCAGTGGATTTTGAGGTTCGGAGCCCGAGAGTCATAGCAGCGGGAGACGGCAGCGAAGAATGGCGCTTGGAGAATGAAGACGCTCAAAGGCTCTCGCTGGATTTTATTGAAGAACTTCGTGACTTAACCTTCATCCGCCAGGAGGAGATCAAGCGGCGTATGGCAAAGCATTTCGACAAAAACGTCCGCCTCAAACGTTTCCTCCCAGGTGACCTGGTCATGAAAAATGTGGACGCCGCGAAAAGGGAGGCAGCAGTTGGCAAGCTACATCCTAATTGGGAAGGTCCCTTCATCGTCCAAGAAGCCTTGGCCACTGGAGGCTATTATCTCCAAGACCAAGTCTGGGAGCAGCTGGGAGGTACTTGGAGCGGGGATGACCTGAAAAGGTTCTATCCCTAGCAGTAACGCTGTATTTTCCTTGTAAAATCTTGATTTCATATATATATATACAAGCAGTGGCAGCCCAATTGTTTCTTTTTATGATAATACGCCTCAAGACATCTGAGAGCTTTTTAGGTTCAGCTCCACGATCGATCCGTGAAACCGGCCGTCGACCTGTTCCTCGTAAATAGCTCAGTGCGGATGATGGGACGATGCCTCGGGAAACGCTCATGTAAGACCGAGCTTTTGCATTGACGGCCAAGGTCAACTCCCCCCTTGTATGTCGGCCTAGGTCCCCCCGTTTGCATCTCTCCTCCAACTTGAGGAACTATCAGGAACATGTACGGATATCAATCTCTCGAATTCGATGAAGGGCCGACCTTACCAGGCATCCATTTGGGTAACAACACTTCAAGTTTTTCTAAAGGCAGGATAACCTACCAAGGGGCAAGGATAAGCTCAATGGAAGATGTTGGCCTCAAATGCGTCCTGAAGGACCCTCGGAGGAACAATACCCTTCGTTCATACACTGAAACTTGTAGCCAGATGACATGGTCGAAAGCGATCTCTACCATTAGATCGGGATACGAACCTTTGACCTGTTCCTCCTAAATAGCCCAATGCGGATGATGGGACGATGCCTCAAGACTTGAGCGCTCTTGTAATACTGAGCCTCTGCATTGACGGTCGAGATCATCTCCCCCCTTACATGTCGCCCTAGGTCCCCCCGATTGCATCTCTCCTCTGTCTGGAGGAATTATTAGGAACGGGTGTAACGACCTAGGGAGGACCCCTAGCGCCGCCCGGCCCACTAGCAGCCCAAGGAGTCTCCTTGGCACCACAGTGGTACAGCCGGAATCTACAAGGCCTGTAGGCCGTACACCCCAACGCCATCACTGTGCCTCTCTCTTGTAAGACCGAGCCTCTGCATTGACGGCCGAGGTCAGCTCTCCCTTGTATGTCGGCATAGGTCCCCCCGATTGCATCTCTCCTCTGACTGGAGTAACTATCAGGAACAGGTACGGACGCCAACCTCCCGGATTCGATGAAGGGCCGACCTTACCAAGCATCCATTTGGGCAACAACACTTCAAGTTTTTCTAAAGGCAGGATAACCTACCAAGGGGCAAGGATAAGCCCAAGGGAAGATGTTGGCCTCGAATGCGTCCTGAAGAACCCTCAGAGTAACATTACCCTTCATTCATACACTGAAACTTGTATCCAGATGGCATGACCGAAAGAGATCTCCACCATTAGATCAGGATACGAGCCTTCGACCTGTTCCTCCTAAATAGCACAGTGCGGATGATGGGACGATGCCTCGGGACTTGAGTGCTTTTATAAGACCGAGCCTCTGCATTGACGGCCAAGATCAGCTCCCCCCTTGCATGTCGGCCTAGGTCACCCCGATTGTATCTCTACTCCGTCTAGAGAAATTATTAGGAACAGGTCTAGACGCCAACATCTCGATTTGACGAGTTCGAAATCGTCTCTTTTAAAAGATATCTTTCGTATCACTAAAACATCGATGCAGTTAATTCATCTATCGCCTCTCAAGTAACAAGATGAAATCACCTCAGCACCGATTTAAGTCCTCGAGTGGCAGTATCATCATAAGTCTTTATCCCTGCATGAGCTCCTCTCCTGCACATCGGCCAATGACCTCCTCGAGTGATACCAAGTTCCACGCTGGAGTGTTGTAGTAGTCCGTGAATTCTGTACGAGCTTCTCTCCTGCAGACCGACTACTTGCCTCCCCGAGTTGACTCACACCACCCCCAGTTGAGCTTGGCTCCTGCTGGGTGTCTACTGATTCCCACTCCCAGTTGAGCTTGGCTCCTGCTGGGTGTCGACTGATTCCCACCCCCAGTTGAGCTTGGCTTCTACTGGGTGTTGACTACTTCCCACCCCCAATTGAGTTTGGCTCATGTTGGGTGTCGACTACTTCCCACCACCAGTTGAGCTTGGCTCCTGATGGGTGTCGACTCCGATCTCCAAGCCGTTCGGGTTTAGCTCCGGCGAGATAAACGATTATGCAGGTACAAGTATTCCTTGGCGAGCATGCGAGTACGTCTTGGCGAGCATGCGAATATACAATGGCGAGTATGCACGTATATATGGATGTGAGCATCGGGATGCGAATTGTTGGAGCTACTATGTTCGGGTGAGTATTACGCTACTACGATTGATGTCAACGCGCGAGTAAGCATCACAAGCACTCATCCTCCCCAAGCCTATTATCCTAGCGAGCACCATCAACAAACAAGCATGGGAGTAAAGAAGAACAGAGAATGTGGTAACTAAAATCTTGTATAAATATATACCTCCAAAAATTTACAAGTTACAAAAGTTTGTTAACAATCTGTGAGGAAAATTGGCGAGCAACTAGGACTCCTCGTCGCCAGTATCAGGCCGATATTCGTCATCTCCAATGTCGGCATCCTCCTCGCCGCCTTCATCACTTCCCTCTCCATCAGTGCTTTCGCCACTTCTGCTGCTACTGTCGCTGCCACTGCCGCTTCTACTGGAGCCCGATGTCGAGGAAGAGACGTGATCGGGTGAGGTGGGCTCCTCGACGAGCAGTTTAGGAATGAGCTCGTCGACTGTGAGCTGTTTCTCCCCCTCGACGAGCTGACCGTTGATCATCAACCGGGCGAGTATGATGTTCCCCGCCGCTCGCGCTATCTCGCGGTTGGGTGACGACCTCTCCTCCCAGAAAAGGCGGGACCGCTTAACAACCCAATGTGGGTCATCCTCCGGCCGCGGCGCATCAGGCAAGGGAGCTGAAGAGCTCGCGCGTCCCTCGGCGGCGACCAGGCGAGTTTCCATCCCGGCTGCGCGAACCTGGGCCGCCTCCTGCTCCACCAAGGAGTTGGCGAGTTTCTCCTAGCACTCAGAGAGTTTCTTCGCGACCTTGATCTCGGCATCCTGCGATAAACGACAATCAGTCAGCAAAAATAAATTTAAGTCTGGATCATCCATGTTGCAGGGAGGGAGACGACTTACCTCATAGTCCCTCCAGCGGACCGACTACATGTCGAGATCTATGGCCTTCTTGATGACGATATTCAGAGTCTCATTCGTCTCCAGCAGCTTTCTAGCCGAGAAGTGTCCTAACTCGACAGTCCGCGCGAGCGAGCATGAGGTCCGGTGGGCGAGTACCTCGGGGCTGAGCTCCAGCAACGACTCAGCATTGGCTCGCCCATATAAAGCGTGGAGGACGGCGAAGGCCTCCCCCTTATCCTCCCAATCCGCCGACCAAGAGGGGAGGTTGGTGCTCAGCATCACCGTGTGCTTGTCTCCAGACCAAGTCACCAGCGGGCGACCATAAGCATATATCAACCGCTCCTCGCCCAAGATTGAAGTTTGGGTGGAAGTGAGGCGCCCGAGCGTATGGCGGCGACTCTTGATCGCCGTATGGAGAGGAAGACCTCTTGGTCCTCTTACTCGCAGGGCCCGACGACTTGACCTTCGCTTTTTTACTTTGGCGAGTTTCTTCTTCTTGCCGACGTCGGGCGGAGGGTTGGACTCCGGGAAGGACAAGACGACTTCCTTCGCCGGAGGAAGTGGCTTCTCTGGAAGCTCGCAAGCCACTGCAAAGGTCGAGCAACATATTAGTACCGAGCTCCAATAAATGAGAGCGAGCATGCAAGCAGGAGTAATTCTCACTCAAGCTTCTTACTCTCGCAAGGATGGATCTCAGAGAGCACATTGACGTTGAGCCGCCAGTGGATGACGTCAAAATGGCGGCCTAGGAAGGATTCAAACAGCTACTCGCTAACACATTCCAAGATCGGCGGGAGGAAGGCGACATCGGCGGGTTGGTGCGGCCTTCCCAAAATGCCCGCGAACTCTCCTTGGACGATGACCAGCTGCTCGCTCCATCGGTGGACCTTATTCGTCATCCCCGTCAAGGTGCAAACGTGGCTGCTGAAGTAGATGACCCCCTCGCCGGTCATGGCAAAGGCGAATATCTTGCAGAAAACCGAGAGGTCGAAGGCGACCCTCTCGTCCCGCAGATAGCAAAGAAACACCATAATGATCGCCACTCCATTGGGGTTGATTTGCATTGGGACGATGCCAAAATACCGCAGCATCTCGCGATATTCTATCCAGAAGGGAAGTCGCTGGCCGGCGTCAAAGTGGCGGAGCGACAAGACCATCACACCCTCGATATAGGTGTTAAGTCGCTCGCCGCGAGTAGGGAGTCTCGGCGAGTAGCCATCCGGCAGAAGTCGCTCCCTGAACGTCTCCAGATCTCGCTCTGTGGTTGCAGATTTCTTGAAGGCCGCATCGACAAAGTTAGCAGTGTGGGCCTATCGGCGAGCACTAGCATCATCCACAACCATTTTTCAGCGAGCTAGCGAGACAGAGAGAAAAGAAGAGGCGAGGAGAAGGAAGACAGAAACACGCGAGCAAGAAAAGGTACTCGTGAGTTGGGGTTAGAAAATCGCAACAATGTACTTATGTCCTACCTACCCCCTCTATTTATAGGCGAAGGGGGTACATAAATATTTCGGCGAGTATCAGCCCAAGTCGAGGTTTAGGCGAGTAAACAGATCCCTGGCATCAGCCCTATATCGCACAAGCCGACAATAAATCTCGCAACTCCATCAAAACCTGCAAAACGAGCTCGGGACATCGCAAAAGGAAAGTGAGTAAACAACAAACATCGAAGCAGCAAAAGACAGAAATCAAGAGCGAGATACAAACTCGCTTATTTATTACAAATAGAAGATTGTCCGTTACAATAGTCGTCTGAGGCGATTTCAGATAAAGAAAAGAAAATTCTAAGTCCTAGGCGGCCGCTCTGGAGGATGTGGATGTCGTCCGACCCATCCCATCTCATGCGCTCGCCGATAGTGCTCGGTAGCAATCGATGTCGCGTCATCGCTGAGCTGCAACTGCTCCTCCATCCTCGACAGCCTTCCTGCGGAACCCATACTCGTCTGTATGCCGGCCATCTCGTCGAGAACGAGCTGGAGAAGATGGTTTTTTATCGCCAACTGGCGATCGTTCTCCTTGACCATATGGAAGCGGGCCTCATAGCTCTCCGAGGTGGTCCGAAGCTCTTCTATCTTCGCCACCCGCACCTCCAGTGCTGATATCCAGCGATGAGGCTCGCAGATCGCGAGCTGATCCAACTTGCTCTCCAGCTCCAGGTAGGCGCGAGCAGCGGCGTGACGATACTCGCTCCCGGATAACCCGATGGCGTCGATGAAGGCCGCCCTTGGAATCGTTGGGCGATCTGTCAAAACAGATAAAAATTCGTCAGATCAGAAATAAACGCCTAACTCACCAAACGAAGCAACAGTAACGGAGGTTACCGCGACAAGGAGACCGTGATTGACGAGGAGAAGGGTCGTGACCTGGGACATATCGCCGGCCATAGGATGGGCCCCCCGCATGCTCGGAAGGTTTACCCCACCCACGACCTCCATGATCGGGGTCCCCGACTCTCGAAGGGAAGTAGCTCGATCGCGGATTATCCGGTTTCTGGGCCAGAGTCTTCAGCGGAGGCGGCGGAGGCTGCGACAAACTCGTCGGCTGATGCAAGGTCTTCAGCGGAGGAGGCGGGGGAGGTCGCTACATGTCAGCTTGTTGCCGAGCGGTTAGAGGAGGCGGCGGAAGCAAAGGAGCACGCGCCGCCTGCAGAAGGGCAATGTTCAGAGGAGGCGGCGGCGGCAATAGGGAACTCGCCGCTGGCGGTGTAGAATCTTGCGCGGGAGCGGGAGCGACCTTGCTCGCAGGAAGGTCCTTGCTCGCCAGAAGGACCTTCTTCGTCGGAAGGTCTTTGCTCTCTGGAGGGTCCTTCTTCTCTGGAAGGTCTTTCGCCGGTGGTTCCTTACCCGTCGGGGGATTTCCCTTCGCCGAAGGAGTCGAAGCTTCTGACACTTTCCGGATGCCGAGATTAATCTGGACCGTATGCGCGGTCCGGAGTGGTTTATCGGCTGCGAGGGCGAGCAGTGGTGCGGAGTTCAGGAGGGCGACATCCAGAGCTGCGTCAGCAACATCTGATTGAGAGTCTGCGAGCAAAGGTAACGAGTCAGCGAGAAATAGGCGGCGACCGACTATATGAAAACATTTCGGCAAAAGGATGACCTGGAGAGGAGACGACGACAATCCACGACGGCGTCGGCGATTTGGCGACTTCTGGAAGTGGGGTTTTTAGCGGGCTGAGAAGACTGGGGTCGGGAGCGACTACGTTGGGGATGTCGTCTAACCCAAGGTCGCTGAGGAGCTTCAGGGTACTAACGGAGCGCGCTGGATTGCTGGTCGAAGCCGCGACTTGCTCAGGTGGCGGAAGCGGGTCGACCGCCTTGGAGGCGGATATCTTCTTCGACTTCTTGGTTTTCTTCTTCTTTTGGGGGGTATGTCGGTGGCGACGTCTTCTTCCCGCGGCCTTTTAGACTTGGCGGTGCCAAGGAAGCTGGATAAAGCTGCAAGGCTGTTTTGGAGAAGTTTCTTGTTGGCGTTCGATATGGTGTGCGAGCTCAAGAGATCCGCCTAAAAAACCAGCCCCCCCCCCCCCATTTATAGAGTTCGACAAGCAGGGTTCAAAGGCGAGCAACTCAGATACTCGTCGTAGTAGCTCGCCGAATAAGTGTTGGATTATTCTTTCTGAGCTCCTACGTCGCTCAAAAAGAGCGGGGATTGTGTACAACCCGTATTCGTCGAGAATGGGTCATACCACAGCCAAGTCAGCAGAAGGCAAGGTCATCAAGTCAAGACAGAAGTCAAAGTCAGCGCGCAAAACCGCAGAAGGCCTGGTCGAGTATGACGAGCTCCCATCGCATACTCGCCAGGTAGGCGACTAGGCGAGATACTCGCCCAGCCCGCGCGAGTTCCTTTGGAAGTCGCCTAGTCGCCAAGGGGTGGGGTATAAATATGACCCCCCCCCCCCCCCCGGGACCAAAAAATCCACTGCAGGATACTCGCGAGCTTTTCTTTCCGAATACTGGTCGAACCTCTGGATTCCATTTCCTTAGAAGACCAGGTCGCGACCTCGCGACTTAATCGTCAGCTAGTCTCCGTTGTACCTAGTTCGACCACTTTTGGTTGAGAAGGGGCTGCTCCTTTCGAGCATCCGGGTACGTGGTGGGATCTTCCTACCGCAACATCTGGGGTCTTGTTTGCCGTAATTCTTCATCCTAGTCATCATAGCCGTCTGGCCTTACCTCTGAACCGGTAACCTTAGGCGGTCTTGATCCGAATCCTGGGGTTGAGATTTTCCTGGCCTCAACAATGAGATTCTCATTAAGTCGATGTTAACGGCTATTCCTACTTTTGTGATGAGTTGTTTTCGCCCCGCGCGGCACTTACTCTGAAAGCTTGAGTCCCTGTTTACATCTTTTTGGTGAGATGGTGGTGGTAAGCGAGGGTTGTGATGGATTTCTTGGCCCTTATTGTGTGGGGCCAAAGTGGTAGGTGGTATGGGTTTTCGGTGTATTTTTGGCAAAGCAGGTGTGACGTTTGTTGACTAGGTCAAATTCCTTGGAGGCACGGGTTTTTTGAGTGCTTTATTATCCTGGTGGAGATATTTTTGTGACCACGTTTGGTTCTCTCCCCTCCTAATGTTGGTGTAGCTTTTTCCACTCTCTGCCGCTTATTTTGGAGCGTTATCGCTTGTGGGTGGGCTTAAGGGTGACCATTTTACATTTGGGCTGATCGGTGGATTTCACGACTTACTTCTTTCAGGATTCAGACTTTATGAATTGTTGATGTTGGGTCGTGGTCGTTGTGTGATTTTTTTAGGGCCGATTAATGGGCTTGGGATACAGATTTGGTCTGTGACATTTTTGATGTTGATGATGCTAGGCCATTCTTTATATCCCTTTGGGGCAGAGCGCTCTTCCGGATGTTTGGGTGTGACATTACTCATCAGATCGGATGGTATTTTTTTTGGTCGAAGTGTGTACCGCTTAGCTCTTCGTACCATCCTATCTGGGGGAGCTTCTTCTTCCCTGTTTTGGCTCCTCTTTTGGCCAAGGATGGGATTTTATGCTCTGATTTTGACTGGCTCCGGGCAGCTCACGCTTCCTTATCGTCGAATGAATTTGCCTTTTCCTCTACTGCGTGTTGGGCGTTGTGGTGGTGTCGCAACCATATACTTTGGGAGGGATCTTTACAAGACTTGATCGTGACTTTGTTCATCATCTGTGTGTTTTTGTCCCCCCCCCCCCCAGATTTCTTCACCTTCTAAGTCTTCTTCTTCGTGTGCATGCCCCCCCCCCCACCCACCCACCTGTGGGGGTTGCTAAGATCAACTTTGATGGTGCTACCCGGGGTGAACCGACCTTGGTTGGTGTTGATGTTATCGCTCGAAACTCTTCTGGTAAGTGTTTGGCTTGTTGTTCTGTGACTTGGGATCATTTGTCATCTGTGATTGCGACAGAGGCACTTGCGACTCGGTTGGCGATAGAGATTGCTCTGGAGTTTTGTTGGTCATCTGTGTAGATTGAGGGTGATTGTGCTACCCTCGTCGGAGTATTGCAGGCTGGCTGGTGTGGCGCCCTTTTTGATGGATCGACCTATCATTTTTAGTACCGTACTTTTGGCTCGGGGAATTCTGTCTGTCAAGTTCCTCTTCTCCTGGCGTCTAACTAATCGGATGGTGCTTGCTATTGGATCGATTTCTTTTAATTCGCCCGCTATTTTGCTTGCTTCTGTTTCGAATTTGCTTTGTTTGGATTATGTTATAAATGAATGAATATCTTCGTCTTTGCTTTTAAAAAAATAAGTTTTTCACTCATGACGTAGTCATAATATGCAAAGTCAGAGTAAATATCTTATTTGAATCACTAACACCTTAAAGATAAGCTTTTAAATTTTAACCACTGGCATAAAATCAATAACACTCGAAGTGATATCAAAAAAAAAATGTACAAATATTGGTGTAGCCATATGTTGAGTATATTCAATTAAGAATGAAGATGTGCTAATATCAATCCCTATATTTATCAAGTAAGATGAGCAAAATCATATTTATAATAATAAATATGATTTTAATCACCAGACCGCTGTTGTGGCTAACCTTCAAATCACTGCTGCGGCTAATGACCAGACTGTTGTTGCAGCAAACCACCGGACTGCAGCTGCGGCTAACCTCAAGGCCGCTGTTGCGAACAGCCACCAGTCCGCTGCTGCAGACAGACACCAGGCCACTAATGCGAACTCTTACCAAGTCGTTGAGAAGGCTACCCGATAGGTCTCTGGTCCAAACCGCCAGACTGCTGACCAGACAGGCCGTTGCGACTAGAAAGACTAACCGTCCGGTCTCATGTTCCAACAGATATTGCCTTGTTATATTGAATTGAGAATTGAAACTTATGCATATTGATATTAAAAATTTTTGGTTTTATGTACAACAATTAAAGAACTATGTTGCTCATTTAGTCATATTTTTATGACTAAACTCGTCGTCTATTTTATTTTTGTAGCTGAAGCGATCTAAGTGCGCAGAGAAAGGTTAAGTTGACCGAGGAAGAACAATAATGACTCGTAGCAAAACGGTCCAAGATATGAATTAAGTTTGTATGATGTATTTTATTTTGCACTCAATTTCCTTACTTCATTCTGAAGCGAATAACTTGACATTAGCTTAGATACAAAATTCTTGTATCTAAACTTTTCTCTTGATTTGACACCTTGGTTCATGCGGGTACACAAAAGAAGCAGCGGACGCAGGTTCTTGGTCTTTCTCTCTCTAGGAGACCTAAACTTATCTCTTGATTTGGGGCCTTGGTTAGTTGTCGTCCCCATTTCTCGTCATTCTTGTTTCCATTAAGTTGCAGCTATTCTTGTTATGGATTTCTCTTTGGTTCGTTGGATTTCTAATTGTTTTTTGTTCGGACTCCTACAACTATTTATGCATGTATGTATGTA
Source organism: Platanthera zijinensis (assembly GCA_039513925.1). NCBI lineage: Eukaryota > Viridiplantae > Streptophyta > Magnoliopsida > Asparagales > Orchidaceae > Platanthera > Platanthera zijinensis. Next base: position 278,933,568 of record CM077079.1, read on the forward strand.
TTTATATGTCCGTGTTTGTCTTAATGTGGTCGTTGCAAACTCGTATTTCCCTATTTCATGCAAATCCTACATTTTGTGCGTCCTTCTTCTAGTTGGTTTGTGCGTCCCAAAATTAATAGCACCTTAAAAAGACAGGTTTCTAAATTTTAACGGGTGACATATATCAACTCAATGACACTTGTGGTATCAAAAAAATGTACAAATATAGAATTCAATTAAGGCTTCGTTTCTTGTTGCGTTTCACCGCCTGCGTTGCGTTTGGAGTAAACGGCGTTGGACGGCGGGTTAACAAACGGGCGCCGTCGGCTTTTGCACCCGCCGGACAGAGGAAAAGCCGTTCAAAAGCAGCGTTTCCAACCCCACCTCCCGCCCTCCGGTTCCGTCCCTCCCTTCCCAAACGCGTGTCTCCACCCACCACCGCCGCGCCAAATAAAGTCTAAGATGTGCTAATATCAATCGGCTAATTTATCACTTAAGCTGTCTAAAATCATACTTATATTAATAAATGTTCAGATAACAACAACAGCAATAAGGTTCAAGTACATGCATAAATGATACTAAAAAAAGCTTCAAGAAACTAAAAAAAACAATATTCGAAGAATGCTTTTATTTTAGAGCGAAGGAAAATAAGGATTCCGGCGGAGAAGGCGGCGAGGATTCCGGCGGGATGCACCAACTTAGAAAAGATGCCACATTTGGTCTTCGTTTTCACTGCTGCCGGATTGGCCTCCGTCAGAGGGTTCTTCGCAATCAGATTCTCATCGTCGGGATGCAGGGGAATGACGGCTCCACTGTCGCCCTCGACGCCGTCATTGATGCAGGGGGCGGAAGAGACCACCGCGGAAAGATCGGAGCAGAGCTGCTTTGGCGGCGGTGCCGCTTTGGCCGGAGACAGCATCTCCTCTGCATCTGCTGCCTGATCTGAAATCTCAGAGTACTCCGAGACGACATGCTTAACCTCTTTCAAGAGCTCCACAGCCGCCGTCGTTTCTGCAGGGACAGCCTCCTCTGCTTCCAAATTCAACTCCGCCGGCGGGGATACGGTGGCGTTGCCTTCAGCGGCGATGGAATGAGGAAGGTCGGAGGAGACAGCCGGGTTCTTCGTGAAGCCTTGTTGGATGTAAGAAAATGTGTTCTTAGCAGGGTGCTCGGCGTCCCCGTGTATCTCCATCTTTGTCTTGGCTGCATCTTTGGCCTGCCCTGCTGCAATCAGATTCTCATCGGGATGCAGGGGAATGATCTCCCAAGTGGGCACAGTGTCGGTTTCCACCGGAAAAACACTCGTTTCTGCAGCGACAGCCTCCCCTGCTTCCAAAATCAACTCCGCCGGCGGGGATACGGCGGCGTAGCCTTCCGCAGCGGTGGAATGAGGAAGGTCGGAGGAGACGGCTGGGCTGCATTGAGGGGAATCCTTGGAAGCTAGCTTGGCGGTGAGAAGCTTCATCTGTTTCCGCAGCTCCACCGCCTCTGTAGCGAGACGGACATTCAGGATTCTTAACTGCTGCAGAGGGTCATCGGTTGAGGGGTTGTTCGCCGGAGGTTGGCGTCTGGACGATGCAGCGGCTGCAGCACGATTGGCGTTCTTCCGCCGGGCCATGTCGGAATTTTGAGAGCAGAGAGAGAGAGACAAAGAGAGAGAGGGAGATTGGAGTTAATTGCAGAGCAGGCCAGCCATCTATTTATACTTATTGAGGGAGACGGCGGCGACTTCAAATTAACCAAATATTACCTGAAATTATTACCTGAAATTAAAGGAATCTAATTCTGTTCATAATTATTTGAATTTCCAATTTCAGTTTCCTTCAAATTAGTTAATTACAACTTATAAGTAAATTTGTTTTAGATTATTTTAGGCAATTCATATGAGCAAATATTTTTTGAATAGCTGGAAATTAAATTTTAAAATAAAAAATATATTAAATACCTGTTACAAATTTATTTTAGATTACTTTAGGTAATTGTTATTGACAAATAATTTAAAATATATAGGTGCAAATCAAATTTTTAAATAAAAAATATTAAATACCTATTAAGTAATTTATTCTAAAAATAATTGAGGGGCAAACCTAAACGGAACTTACCTGAATTTAATTTCATGATAGTTATTTATTTGGAATATAAGATAATAACACTAGTATAAAAGGTTGTAGTTGTTAATTAGTAATTAAATTATTCTTTCTATTTATTTATTCTTAAAAATAAATTTTTTTAGAAAGAAAAATTTCCAACTATAAGTATATATAATTTTTTTATAAATTTCTGCAATTGGCCACTTCAATATTTGACTGTTGCGATTATTTTTCAAGCATCATATATTAAACGTGTGTATGATTTTATCTAGTGTGAAATATATTTATTTCACTTTTACTTTTTTTGATTTGATTAATTTATCTATTTTAGCTAGAATGACAAACATTAGACTGTTTTATGTACTTTCATGCAATAAGTGAAGAACTCAATAACAAATAGAAACCAGTGACATCGCTAGCTGGCACGGATGAGTTTCGATGGACATCGCTATGACCCTGGGGCTGAGCCCGGAGGATGTTCAACACCCGCCCTCAGGCTCTCACCTAGCTGATTGGCCCGGTGGTAGCACCCGGGAGAGGCAAATGTTTCTAAGTCTTCTCGCTCTGGGGTTAGGTCTCGTCACTCCCCTACCAGGCTTCCACCTAACTGGCACGGCTAAGTTTCGATGGACATCGCTATGACCCTGGGGCTGAGCCCGGAAGTTGGCCCGAGAAAAGCACCCAGGGGCAAACTCGTCAGTCAAGACGGCGAGTTCGGGATACCCTGCCCCCTCCATCTCGCTACTAAAGAAGTCCTGGTCCCTTCCAAGACTCGGGGGGGGGGAACAGTTCTCTCAAGCGAGTCTGGTCTCGCTCAGCTCAACTCGGCAGGAAGCACACCCTGGTGTCCAAGGCAAACGCCGGCAAGATACGGCGTGGACGAGATATGGCGCGAGCGCGCGCCCTAGGGTCTCGCCGCAAACACCGGTAACATCAGCAAGTCCAGCTATGGTCGGCGCCTATGGTCTCGCCGCGAGGGCTGGTCCTAACTCAAAAACATTCTATGAACGAAGTCGGACTCGGCAGGACCGCCTAAGGGGATATCACGCGCGCGGGTACAGTGTCGCAAGTAAGCTTAAAAAGAAGATGGAAGAATTGTGCAAAAATTGTTTTGTTTTACTATTACAATTATAAGGCGAGGCTTGCCTCGACAAGATACAAGGGAAAAAGAAAACAAAAATGGAGGAGCCCGGACAGCTCTCGTCTTCCTCCCCCGAACGGCGATCCTCCTTGCCGCCGAGCCGAGTTTCCTTTTCTCCTACCCTCGCGAAGAGCGAGTCGAAGCTGTCTTCCTTCTCGCTGCGCGGGCTGGGCGGGAACAAGGTCGGCAGGAGATCCCGGACGGTGACTCCTTCGCAGCCTTCCGCCAAAATCCTCGTCCCCCTCATGGCCTTCAGGAGGCACTCGGCAGACTCGATGGAGTTGACTCGCAGCCGCTCCGCGACATCAGCCTCGCCAAAGACCCGAGGCCTCTTGAAGGGGAAGGGTGGCTCGCTGGCGCGTGGGGGAAAGAGAGCTTCAGCCTGGCGGAGGACTTCGTCGTGGAGCCCCTTGTTTTTATCCTTATGCCCCTTCAGCCTCGGTTAGACGGCCCTGTGAGCAACGGGTCCCTGACCGCCGGTATCGTTACATAAAATGCGCATTTTATGTAACGATACCGACGGTCAGGGACCCGTTGCTCACAGGGCCGTCTAACCGAGGATCCATAATGGCCCAACCAACCGGCCTTTACAGGTCTGCAGCCCAACGCACCCAACCACTTCACTGTACGGATAGGGTATCCCGCACAGTAGGTTGTTGAGGCTGGGGCTCGATACCCAGACCTCCTAGATAAGAAGTACTTAACATGTGCTCTTATCACCAACTGAGCTGCAACAATACCGGCGGTCAGGGACCCGTTGCTCACAGGGTCGTCGAACCGAGGATCCATAACGGCCCAACCAACCGGCCTTTACAGGGCTGCAGCCCAACGCACCCAACCACTTCCCTGTGCGGATAGGGTATCCCGCACAGTAGGTTGTTGTGGCTGGGGCTCGATACCCAGACCTCCTAGATAAGAAGCACTTAACATGTGCTCTCATCACCAACAACCTACTGTGCGGGATACCCTATCCGCACAGGGAAGTGGTTGGGTGCGTTGGGCTGCAGCCCTGTAAAGGCCGGTTGGTTGGGTCGTTATGGATCCTCGGTTAGACGGCCCTGTGAGCAACGGGTCCCTGACCGCCGGTATCGTTACATAAAATGCGCATTTTATGTAACGATATCGGCGGTCAGGGACCCGTTGCTCACAGGGTCGTCTAACCGAGGATCCATAACGGCCCAACCAACCGGCCTTTACAGGGTTGCAGCCCAACGCACCCAACCACTTCACCGCGTGTATAGGGTATCCCGCGCGGTAGGTTGTTGAGGCTGGGGCTCGATACCCAGACCTCCTAGATAAGAAGCATTTAACTCATGCTCTCATCACCAACTGAGCCGTTGCTCACAGGGCCGTCTAACCGAGGATCCATAATGACCCAACCAACCGGCCTTTACAGGGCTGCAGCCCAACGCACCCAACCACTTCACCGCGCGTATAGGGTATCCCGCGCGGTAGGTTGTTGAGGCTGGGGCTCGATACCCAGACCTCCTAGATAAGAAGCATTTAACTCATGCTCTCATCACCAACTGCTCAGTTGGTGATGAGAGCATGAGTTAAATGCTTCTTATCTAGGAGGTCTGGGTATCGAGCCCCAGCCTCAACAACCTACCGCGCGGGATACCCTATACGCGCGGTGAAGTGGTTGGGTGCGTTGGGCTGCAGCCCTGTAAAGGCCGGTTGGTTGGGTCGTTATGGATCCTCGGTTAGACGGCCCTGTGAGCAACGGGTCCCTGACCGCCGGTATCGTTACAAACAGCCTCTTGCTCGCGAGAGCGCGTCTTCTGCTCGGCAAGCTGAGTTTCCCGCTCGGCAAGTTGAGCTTGCAGCTGAGCCACCTCGCCTCGCAGCGCGTTGGCGGCTTCGGCATCCTGCGAGGCTAGAGTTCAGAGCAAGCGCAAGAAGAATCCTAAGTAAGATGAACAGAGATATCCAGTGATTACCAAGCCGCCGGCAAATTTTGCGAGTAGAGCGTCGGCAAGGCCGAACCGCCTTTCCGCGTCGGTTGCGCTCTCCTTCGCCAGGTCGCGCTCCTGTTCGGCGGTCAGCAAGGCATTGCTGAGCTGGAAGCTGCATGCGGCGGACCATCATATGATGAAGCTCGAAGGCCCGCAGGTGGGCTTGCAACCCCTCATGGCCGAGCTGGCGGGGGGTTAGCTTCTTGTACGAATCGGCGTTGTCGCGGCCGTAGAGGCCGAAGCCGAAGGCGAAGGCATGGCCAGTAGGAGGCCGACGAGCTCCCCAGGAGGGGGCGCGAGTAGAAATGGAGACTCAGTGGGCCCCCTCATCCCACTTCAGAATAGGCTCGTCGGCCGTGTCTTTGCTTTTTCCTCCCTTGCCGAAGTGGGGATGATCCTTCGGCAGGCCGGGCTCGCGAAGGATGACCTCCTCGACAGAGTCTGAGGGGGAAGGCTCATTCTTCTTCTTCTTCTCCCTTCGAGGGGAGGACGCTTCTTTCAGCAGACTCATCGGGGGCTCGTCGGAAGAAGCCTCCGGCGAGCTCATAAACTTGACGGGCGACGAAGGGAGATGCAGCCGCCCACGCGAGACCACCTTAGCCTTCTTCTTCTTCGGGGCCGAGGGATCTGGGCCCGAGCTTGACCCCCCGAGCTCCAAGCGTTTCTTGCTGGGGGGTTGACCTCGCGCCTGTTCATCACGAAAGGCCGCTGCCGCTGCCCGGGCCAGCTCTAGGGGATCTGAGAATATCCCTGAGTCGGCAAACGGCGGGTGCACCGGCAGAATCCGCTCCCCTGCAGAAAAAGGCTTGATCATAAAAACTGAGGTTTACCTTGACAGAGTTCGCGAGAAGGCAGGGCGAGGTATACCTTCACCAGGGAGAACGGGTTGAAGCGAGTCGAGGCCGCGGCGGAGGTAGGCGACCTCGAAGTCTTGGTGGAGGAAAAACTTGTGGAGGTCGGCATCGCTACCGGACAGGGAAGGAGGACGGTATATGTCCTCGCTTTTCTGCAGGGGGCGGAAGGGGATGTTGTCTAGCTCGCCCTTGATAAAGACGAGACGGGTCATCCAGTTGTGGTTCTTGTTCGCGAGCTCGCAAACCTTGATGACGGATCCGCTGAAGTAGGCGATCCCATCGGGGGTGGCCTTGTAGGAGAACAACTTATGGAAAACCATAAGGTTGAACTCAATCCGCTCTCGACGGAGGAAGCAGGTGAACGCCACCATCATAGCAATGGCGTTAGAATTCAGCTGCGCAGGCACCGCGCCGTAGTATTTCAAGATTTGGCGGATCTCTGGCCAGAGGGGGAGGCGCAGCCCCACCTCAAAGTGCGAGATGGGGAAGGCGAGCTCACCCTCCGGGAAGGAGTTAATGGCTTCGTGCTCGGCGGGCCTACGAGCCTGGAAGCCGGGAGGGACGAACTCAGCCTTGAATTCAGCGAGCTCCTCCTCGGTGATATGCCCCTCGAAGAAACAGTGGTCGATGAAGTGTTGGGCGCACTTGGACCGGCCATCCGCGTCAGGGTTAGTCTTAACCATTCTCGCAAACTAAGAAAAGACGCGAGCTCAGGATGACAGAGAGGAGGCAGGGATTCAGAAGCAATAAAAGCGCACCCAGGGGGTAGGTGAGAAGGCCTATTTATAGAAAAAGAACAAAAGACAGGGAAGGGCGAGGGCGAGCCGACCGATCAGCCCGGTCTCTCCACGCCGCCTCGCCGCCCTCTATTCGCCAAACCCCGCGAGTTAGCCCGGTCCCAGAAGGGGGAATTCGAAAAGACACTTACCAGGATATTGAAAGTGCATCTACATATATGCAGGGTCACAAGAAATTTATTTAAATTATTACATACGGATTATTCAAAGCAAAGAAAAGTAAAGGCGCGAGGACCGTGCGAGGGCGAGGGTGAGTACTGGTCGGCTGACAGAGGAGCCATTTTATTCTCCCCGGTCTCGCCGGCCCGCCATCGCAGGTCGCCGCGCGTGAAGCTCGCGAAGCCGCCCCATGTTCCTATTCACAATCCGCAAGTTCTCATCAATCTCATCTAGCAGTACCGAGGGAGACGCCTCCTCAAACGCCAAGCTGACCCCCGCCTCGTCCGCAAGTCGCGAGCACTCCCACTATAACCTGTTGTTGTCCTTCTGCAGGTCATGGATCTCGCGTACTAGTTTCTTTAGAACCTTCTGCTCCCGTTTTGCGCATTCAGGGCTGCCCAATTCGGAGTCCAGGAAGGCGTCCAGGGCGCGCGGAGAAGGGAGAGGCGAGTAGGGGGGTCGATCCACGGACTCGCCGTCTTCAGTCCGACCGGGAAGGTCTACATGAAGAATTGAAACAGTTTGAAGAGCAAGCACCACCAAAGCAGAAGAGTATAGAACTGAAGACTTACCGCGCGAGCCTGGCTCCTCTGGATTGGTGCGAGGAGAGAAGTGGCGTAGGTCCTTGCCACGTCCATGCAGAAATTCCTGATGAACGGGTTAATAGCCGGGGACGGGGATATGCCCGGCGCCTCCCCCCACGACTATGGAACCAGGGGATGGTTGCCGAAAAGGGAGATGACTCGGCGACGCTAACTTCTGCGAGTCCGGTTCCTTGACCTCGGAATCCCGTTTCGGCGAGCTGTCAAGAATATTCTTAGCCCGCGGAGTGGATGCCTCGCCACCATCCTCCCGGTCGGAAGAAAGCTCCACGAGGTTTTTAGCGGGAGAACCAAGAGCCGGCTGGTTGGAGGAGCCGGCCCCGTTCCCCAAGGTCGCTGTAAAATCGGCCAGAATAGGTTCGGCCCCTGGAGGAAAGGGTTTCGCCCGCTTGGCCGAGCCGAAATCAGCAAAGCGGCGAGTAGGGACCTCTAGGCTGGTCAAGCCCGCAGCTTGAGCTGCGATCTCCTCGCGGGAGCGTGCGAGCCGCTCTAGGATTTCCTTGGGAAGCGGCATCTTAGCAGAGCTTAAGGAAGGGCAAAGGTCAGTCAGATGCGCAGGGGTACATATATATAGCTATCTGTGGGGCCTACAAGAAGATTCTTTTTTTTGGCACATACCCCCACTCGTCGAATCCTGCGGGGTTGGATATATCTTTCCGAGCTTGTCCCAACCTTGCAAAGAGCGGAGATTGTGTACAACCCCGTATCCGGCGAGTGCGTCCACGGAAGCCAGACCGGCCGGTCCAGACCGCCTCACGGTCCGGGCAGGGTTCTCTACCGAGCTCGAGCTCGGCAATCGTCGTGCCGAGCTCGGCGATCGTCGGGCCGAGTTCAGGGTTTTTGGAGTTGAGCCCGGTCGCTGACTCGGTAGGGGCAAGGACCGAGCCCGCACTCGCCAAAGCGGAGGTACTCGCCAGGCGAGCTCGCACTCACCATTGGCCGAGCAGAAGCGGCGAGTGCCAGCTCCATCGAGCACTCGCCGCCCTGGCCGAGTAGAGGATCCAGTGGCCATCCTGCCCCCAGTGGTCTGCCCCTAACCTCTCATAACAGCGGGGCTTGGCTGTTGGCAGGCTAGTCCAAGGGGCTTTTAGTAATTTCAGACCAGCAGAGGTAGGCTATTTGCAGACCGTTTTCAGTTTTCTATAAATAGGACCCAAGGGGTACCTCAGAAGGACACGCTTACTTGTCTCCCGGCCTTCCAGTGCTTTCTGAGGTACCTTAGCCCGGTCTCTTGGCTAAGGAGGGGAAGCGCCCTGAGATCTTCCGGGATTGTGGTGGGACCTCCGCGCCGGGCCCTTGGTCTAGTCCTTTGTTCTTCACTTTCTTGTCATTTTCTTGCAGGAGCGAAGTAGGTGCGCGACCACCCCTTCCCCAAGGGTCGAACTCTACAGAGACTGACTTTCTCGGTTTCAACAATCGTCATCTGCCAGTGATTTATATGTCCTCAACAAACTCCTCCGTGAAATAGATAACATTCTACAACAACATAACAAATGCATTACACTGTTTGATCTGCCTCAAATGTCTGCAAACTTTCAGAATATTACAAACTTTTCCATTTTAATTGAGGATGAACTATCACTACCAGTGTCAAATACAGATCTTATTTCTATTTCATCCTTAAATCAAGGTCAATCCTACATCTTTCACATTATTACTGAAGTTATTCAACAAAGTAACGGTGGTATGTTCTTCATTGATGGACCTGCTGGCACTGGAAAAACGTTTTTATACAAATCAATTCTTGCCCACCTATGCAAAGATTGTCACATTGTACTTAACACTACATCATCCAGAATTGCTACAACTCTACTCCCAGGTGGAAATACAGCACACCTAAGATTCAAGATTTCGGTTCCTATCGAAGCAGACTCATACTGCAACTTTAGCAAAATTTCTGCACTGCAATAACTTTTACAACAATGTTCTGCTATTTTGTGGGACGAGGCACCTATGTCACACAAATATATTTTTGAAACTATTGACCGGTCAATACGAGATGTTCTAAGCACAGACTTACCTTTTGGTGGAATTGTTATAATCATGGGATGTGACTTTCGCCAAATTCCACTTGTTGTCATTAATGGAACAGTCTCTCAAATTATTAATGTCAGTATTGTTACATCTCCGTTATGGTCAAATGTTAAAGTACTCTCACTGACTGAAAATCTGCGCGCAATCAATGATCATCTTTTCAAATTTTCTTCTTCGTATTGGAAATGGCATGGAGTCTACAAGTGCAGACGATATGATCCGCATTCCCGATTCAATGATTATTCCCTGGGACGGCGAACATTCAATCAGTACACTCATCAACGTCATATTCTCTAATATGACATGCAATATTACAAACTATAGTTACTGGGAAAACAAAGCACTGCTTACTCCGTTAAATGAAGATGTGGCTCATTTAAATGAAAAATGTCTTGTTGTTTTTCCTGGGGAAGAAATAACATACTATTCTTTTGAGTCAGTTGAAGATGACAAATACAATTTATACCCACAAGAATTACTAAATAGCATATCAGCCAGCAATCTTCCTCCCCACAAATTGTCTTTAAAGAGAGGTGCCCCTATTATGCTGCTGCGAAACTTAAACTCACGTATTGGCCTTTGCAACGATTCACGTCTGATATGCCGTCAATTTTCAAGAAATGTTATTGAGCCAGAAATTCTTACAGGCCAACATAAAGGCAAGGCAGTTTTCCTACCGCGTATACCTTTAAAGAATACTAGAGATCAACAAATGCCTTTTGAACTCACTAGAAAATAGTTTCCAGTCTGTTTAAGCTTTGCGCTAACCATAAACAAATCTCAAGGACAAACAATACAGCATGTTGGTCTCTATTTACCTTCTCATGTTTTCACTCATGGTCAGCTCTACGTTACTCTATCCAGAGGAGTCACTGTCGCTAACATAAAGGTATTACTTAAAAATAGTCTCTTACCTGGATATCCTGGCGCATACACAAAGAATATTATCTTCAAAAATCTTCTATCAAAAGTTAACCTCCAGATGCATTATATATTCCATAATTATGTTAAAAATGACAAATATACATTACTATTGTTGATTTTTGCTTACCGGATATTACTTTCACAGCCCTCTCATTTGTAGTCAACTACAAACAACATCAACAACCCCTCTATTCCAGTACTACCTCATCTACAAGACAGCCTTTTGATCATTTCAAAGTACACGCAGTTATCAAATTCTTTATCAGCCAATATCTGATACATTTCACGATTGTCACATCTTTGTATTTGCTCAGTACCCTCTATGTTTTATAATTTTGTTATTGCTCATTACTCTCTACACTTTATTATTAATAGAAATAGTAAATTTCAAAATAATTATACAAGTACATTTTCTGACACACAAATAATTCATGTATTTGATTTTATATATACTTTGTATTATGTTGCATGCAACTATTCATAACATTTTATTTAATGTTAAAATATATTCTCTTCTTTGACTATATTTTTCTTATTCTATATAACTATATACAAATTATTTTTTTTCCTTAATAATTATTGAATGTTTAGCAAAACAATGTATGTACTAAAATATTTTAAATTCATTTCTTGATCCCTTCCTTCAATGAAAATTTAACTTCAGTGCATGCCAGTTTTTTTTAACATATTTTGCTTGCTTCTTATAGAAACTCATCAGCTCACATACTTATATCAACATTTCTTTTTCATTCGAAAAATGTACATATTACTAATCTTCATGCTATCCATTTCAAACTTGCGTCTTCACAGACATTTATTACACATAATCCAACAAAGTTTCTGTTTTATTTCGGCCTCAGTTTTATAACTTATTCTATACATTATTTATTCCCAATTTTTAAACTTCATTAACAATTTTGTATACATAATCATATCAACTACTGTTTTACATATTTTATAAAATACTCCTTCATTTTACTGATATTGACTATTTCTTTATCAATATCAACAATGTGCAGATGACAAACAACCATTCATCGATCAAACCAACAATTACAATTACATAATCAATCCGCCAATGAACTCAGTAAGTCATTGATACTGTGCACATATACCTTTTTTACTACCAAAAAAAATTAAAAAAAGTAAATTGTATGGTTTGTTTCGCAGCTAACCCTATAAACAACAACACTGCAACGGACTCGGATGACAACTACTATGATGAACTTTATCCACCAACCACAACCAGATGGTCAGATCTTTCACGAAATGAGATTCCAGGATTCAGATTACGTATCCCAGCTGTGCCACCAGCTCTAACGCCAGAACAAGAGTGGAATTATGTATTCACAATGATTAGAAGGTAACATCTACAAAATAACATGTACTACATTACAAATACTACTACCATAACTCAATCAATAGTTTAATAACTAATATCACTCCACATATTCCACCAATGCAGAGTCTCTCAAGACCACTGAAAAAGATATGTCGTCAAACACTGATGTTACTGCTGAGAGCTTATAATTACACTTTAACTGCTTCTTGGATGTTCCTTAGTTACATAAGATCGACATAGAGAAGTTAGAGTTTAAATATGACTGTAAAACATTTTATCATCAATTGTGATGCCTTCGTATTTTCACTTAGTAAGGATTGTTGTAATACCCGATGACGAGTACTTTCTATGTCTGTGAACTTTATTTTTTAACCTTTTAATGTCTTAGCACTAGTTAATATAAAATAATTTGTTTTCATCATCTTTTCATGTTTGTAATCACTATTAACACATTATACACTCTTCTTATTGTATGAGCTAGCGTGTAAATTCCTTATTGTAGGAGCTCCGTTTGGGAGTATTTATTTTCACAGGTCAAGCGGTTACCAACGCATGAATCGGACCTTAATAATGGTGAAAATAAGTTCCCCACGGATCGGATGGCTACCTCTTTTTCCCGCACGGTTATGTTACATGTTCCCAAAAAAATTTCACGACGGTGGCCTTTGCGATGGACACCAGGTACGAAACTAAATTCTTATTACTTTTTTGATATTGTTATTATTATTAATGTTTTTCCTAATAATGTACGTTATGGTCAGATTTTGTTTTGAACATAAGCATAACTAAAGAGATAAGCGTGACCTGATGTTAGTAGTTATGCTGCAAACATTGGTCCTCCAAGATTACTGCAGTGCAAAGTTATATGATGGGGAAACACAATCGATGTGCTGTAGTAATGGACAAACAATTATTCATCTCCTTTGTATAAATTTCTATTTTCATCACATAATATTGAAATACAAATTGTTTCCTTTGAAAGCAATCCTTCTGCTTTCATGTAATGGATGGTACAATTTCTCCGCCCTCAAACAATGTCGCCACCTCCAAGCATTGTCCAGCGCACGAACCCCTCTGTTATGTGGCTGAAGACTAGCCGAAGTATCGACTGCCGGTGTGGCCCATGCGTAGGCGCTGAGCCGGTGAAATGCATGGAAGCGGGGTCAGCTTCTATGCGGTGAAAGGCATCCTGGAGCATCGAGCACGGGCGAAGCCCGTGTGCAGGCAGGCGAAGCCCGCCTGATGCGGCCGAAGCCCGTCTGATGCGGCCGAAGGCCGCCCGAGAGCATCGAGCACGGGCGAAGCCCGTGCGAAAGTCACCACTCACGGCTTTGAGTGTGCACTCAAAGCCGTCAGCCGCTTCTATGTAGCATAAGGCCACCCAGAACATCATTCACCGGCTTCTCATAACCAAACTTTCATACAAGTGTTTCTTGGGTCCCTTAACTGAAGAAAGAGAAGCTCGAGAGGTCATAAATATCTGAACGCCCCGAGCCAGAAGAATATCCAAGGAAAAATGACATTGAGACCGAACGGAAGATCATGCACAGTCGGAGACCGCCTGATGCGTCAGAACGCCGCCTGAGGGCGAAGCCCGTTTCACGGCTTTGAGTGCACTCAACGCCGTCAGCACTCACGACTTTGAGTTCACTCAAAGCCGTGACCACTCACGGCTTTGAGTGCACTCAAAGCCGTCACCACTCACGGCTTTGAGTGCACTCAAAGCCGTCACCACTCACGGCTTTGAGTGCACTCAACGTCATCACCACTCACGGCTTTGAGTGTACTCAAAGCTGTCACCACTCACGGCTTTGAGTGCACTCAAATCCGTGACCACGCACGGCGTTGAGTGCACTCAAAGCCGTCACCACTCACGACTTTGAGTGCACTCAACGCCGTGACCACGCACGGCGTTGACTACACTCAAAGCCGTCACCACTCACGGCTTTCAGTGCAGTCAAAGCCGTCACCACTCACGGCGTTGAGTGCACTCAAAGCCCTCACCACTCACGGCTTTGAGTGCACTCAAAGCCGTCACCACTCACGGCTTTGAGTGCACTCAAAGCTGTGACCACGCACGGCTTCGAGTGCACTCAAAGCCGTCACCACTCACGGCTTTGAGTGCACTCAACGCCGTGATCACGCACGGCGTTGAGTGCACTCAAAGCCGTCACCACTCACGGCTTTGAGTGCACTCAACGCCGTGACCACGCACGGCGTTGAGTGCACTCAAAGCCGTCACCACTCATGGCTTTGAGTGCACTCAAAACCGTCACCACGCACGGCGTTGACTGCACTCAAAGCCGTCACCACTCACGGCTGTGATGTGATAATTGCGTTGAGTGCACTCAACGCCATACATTGAATGGGGTTGACTGGACTCAACACCGTGATCACGGCTTTGAGAGCACTGAAAGACGTGATCACTGAACGCCATAGACTGAGCACTGAAAGCCGTGATAACATTTACTTTGAATTATTGCTGCTATGGGCCTTTTACTGATTTTATTTCACTCAACGCCTTAGACTGCATGGCGTTCAGTGAGTTGAGCTCACTCACCTCCATTTTACTTAGAATTATTTCTGTCATGGGCCGTTTAGTGAATCGACCTCACTCAACGCTATTTCTACTTCGAAATTCTTCTGCCTTGGGCCGTTGAGTGAGTTCACGTCACTCAATGTCATACACTGATTAGGGCGCCACGTATGCAAACAATCATAGGTCGTTGCGTGCCTGCAGGTGCCGGTTGCGGCACCGATCCGGTGAATTGTGTGTAAGTAGGACCCGCTTCTATGCGGCCGAACGCCGCCCAGAGCATCAAGCACGGGCGAAGCCCGTGCGCAGGCGGGCTAAGCCCGCCTGGTGTTGCCAAAGGCCGTCGAAGAGCATCGAGCACGGGCGCAGCCCGTGCGCAGGCGGGCGAAGCCCGCCTGATGAGGCGAAACGCCGCCCGAGAGCATCGAGCACGGTCGTAGCTCGTGCGTAGGCGGGCGAAGCCCGCCTGATGCGACCGAAGGCCGCCCGAGAGCATCGAGCACGGGCGTAGCCCGTGCCAAGATGCTCGTATATCATAAAATTATATTTATTGTTACATAAAAATTATTTGTTTATTTGGTTAGGTGGTCAAATCTCAGCATCATTTTTTAAATAAAATCACTCATTACGATGAACTGCTATGGTTATTCTGATGAACCACCAGAGTTTATGCGGTATGACAAAATAATTTCTTTATATATAATATAGAAACTATAGATTATGTTTATAAATTTTTTTATTGATTTGTGTTACTAGGGACTTCAATATTTGACTATTACAATTATTTTTCCTGGACCATACAATAAACTTGTGTATGATTTTATATAGTGTGTCATATATTATGACTAATAATTTTTTTTAATTTATCTATTTTTTTACTCTATTGTACAATTGTACTTCTTATTAATGTTAATTTATTTAAGCTTAATAAGTTGGATGAGAAGACTTTTTTTTAATTTGAAAATTGATATTTTGGTAAATGATAATTATTATATTACAGGTGTTATTTCATTTATCAAAGCTACATGATATTTTAGAAGATATTGAGCAATTAGAATGCAATGACTTTAAAATCATGGTAAAATTTAATTTCCATTCATTTTTTGAATCAATATATAATATTTTTATTATGGATATATCATTTAATGGAAGTAAACATAAATACAAAATTTAAATATCAGAAAAACAGAGAACAATTAGAATGCCATGACTTCTTGTACACTGTCTATATACATAAGAAATAAAGAAAGTATTAATATGTTTAACATAATAATAATACAATAATTAAAAGATTTTGATGAGCTTAATGATGTCACCACAAAATATAAAAAATTCTATAAATAAATAGTACGAGTAAATGAAATTTACTTCATAAACTTAAGGTACCAAATAATATTTCTTATAATATTGCAGCTATTAGATTTTTTTTTGAATAATACATATACAATCACCGTTACATTGAGAATATTAAGCACCAATGGCTACAACATTAAACAACAATCAATCGAATAATAAATTATTAAATAAGTAGACAAAACTCACACATTGTGAGAATCAAACTCATAACCTTTCTGTCATGAAGCCTCAGCTTACCCAACGATATTCAATCTTGAACACTACAGTCATTTCTCCATCGCCCGCCTTCATTTCCTAGCACAGATATAAAAATAGGAGTATCTTCTATGTTAAAAAATTTCTCTTCTTCATGTTCATCTTCAGGTTGAACTAAGTCTTCATTTACCAGGCCTCCCTTCTAACTCTGCTCAATTACAGGTTGCACCCATCTTACTTTCAAAATAACAAAAACCTTCACTATAAGAGTAAATTTCATACAAAATCCTCCTAAAAATTTACTCCAAAGAAATATTTTTGTGCAAAGATGTTATGAAATGTACTCTTACAGTCAAGATTTTCGTAATTTCAGAAGGGGCGCAGCCTATTTCAAAAGAAATATTTTTGTGCAAAGATGTTGTGAAGTACGCAGATGCGACCTTAAGGAATGTTTGAAGTGTTGAAAAGTACACAGATGCAGCCTTGAGTGACCGTAGCCCGCTCAATTTCACCTTGAAGCAACATTTTAGTTTCAGCAGTCCCAGATTTCAGCATTTCATCATACAACATGTGGCGATTTATCATTCAGTGTGAATATAATATCTACAAAATCACAGTGAAGAATAATGATAAATATGTTTTCTCCAAAATAATGATAATAATCTCACACTAATCTTCAGCTTAATGTTTTCTCACAAACCTGGGCAGCACAAATATAGTTTCTCCCTCCTACAGTGTGATGTGAAACCAATTCTTCCTGCATCTCAGTGTGAAGCAATTAAAAGTACTAAAAAAAAATAATAAGGCATTCAAATTCAACACAGGCATTATTCATCTAGTGAAGCATGGATCCCACACACCCAAATGCACTCATAAGTTGGGAAGCATGCGCGGCGTGCATCAATGGCATCACTAACTACCTGTCATCGGGGAAGAACTTGGAACGCAAATTCGCAGAATAAAAAAGCGACATTATATAAGCCACAAGTTATTAAAATTTTCAGCTCCAACAACAATTTTGAGTGTTTCCTTCCATTTTTATGTAAACATCCTCTACTTTAATGCTAAATGCACTCTCATTTTACAAATTTTCTCTCCTATCATGATGCATTTTTATACATTTTTTTCATTCCTGGCTGGTGGCCAGGCAAGTTATGCCTGCCACTTCTCAAAATCACATGACTATGCAAGCACAAATGTTCAATCACTCTGAATCAAAGCTCTTCTGCCACTATTCTATGTTTCCATATATGTATGCATATATAAACACATAAGATCAGACTATCAAAAAGATCTCATTACATACAAGCATAGGGAGATGGATGTTCGTCGTGATTCCGTCGTCATCTTGGTCGATGCCGCCGCCGAGGATTTGACAATGGGCCGGGAGGGGAAGGAACGGGGAGGACTGTATTGTTTCGCTCGAGCTATTCGGATTGTGGATAGTAAAAGCATGATCCATGCCGTTAAATTTGGGATAGCTCTGGTTCTAGTATCGCTGTTATATATGCTGGAGGCCGTGCATGATAAGCTTGGAGACAATGCCATGTGGGCAGTCATGACCGTTGTAGTGGTGTTTGAATACACGGCAGGTATTTAGCTCGCATTTCATGCAATCTTTTGGTTATTTAATCTGAAACATGAAGTCAGTTTTGATTACCACTTAAAAACCTGCAGCAGCTGACAGAATAATTCATCTAACCATGCAGTTAATATGAAATCTAAGAAGAATGATCTGCATCTACATTTCCACTTCATATTATATCTCTAAGTATGCTTTGGACAAATTTTAGTATTGGAACCTTAAATTTAAGGGCTTGTTTGGCGGGGCTTATTTTCTGAGTGCCCGAGAATCAAAAACGCCGCCGCAGCTCCATGCTTGCTCGGCGGAGAAGCGGTGGGCATTTCTCCGCGCGGTGCGGACAAAGAAATTCGAGAAAATTCCCGGATTTCGAGCCGATTTCAACTGCAGGCCGTGCGGGATTCGCCCTACCAAATCGGGCCGGACTTCAAAGAATCAAAGTAGTACATGAATCATCTTTTAATATTTTCAGTCTTGTTCTTATATTTTTCAAAATGTACTTAATCGGAATTACAATGAATATTCCAGCAAAAAATAAGAAAAACAAAATCACATATAACAAGAAATTGTGTGGTTAATCAAAAGTGGGCTAAATCCACGGGTGGAAGCATATCTTCACTATGAAGGTTGAGGTTAAAGAGAGAAGCAAAAGAGCGCGGTTAAGTGATTTTTCACACCTAAAACCCCAGAACTAGAAGTTTATATATTACAACGTGATTCAAAAGAATTTCCCAAAATATACAAAAATATCCAAAATAAATACATAACAGTATATATTCTTTGGTTGGAATATACTTCAAATAAATTAAAATTCAAGCCATCTAAACACCACAACAATATTTTCATATTAATTTGATTTTATAAACATTATTATATGATTATTCATACCTTCTTCACTTGAATTGTAGAATGAAATCCGCACAACACTTGCATGCATCAATTTCTGCTCAGCATTGCTCCAAACATAATGGCTGCTTAATATTTGTAAAACCTGTGCGTGGAACCAAAGTAAATGATGCATGTATTCTGGGAAATTGAATCCTGCCATGCAGTGATTTGAAGATTACTTTAAAATAATTATTGATGAGTATAATATGTGATTCACAACCATACAACTGTTCTATAGAAGGTATTTAAAACAAGAAAATAGCAGTTAACAAAACAAACATTGGGATAATACTGCTAAGAATCAAAAGCTATTACATTTACTAAAAAAAAGAAAATGAGAAAGAAAATTTGCAGAAAGTAAAGAACACAAAATTAAAGTCGTTCAAAATGTCTCAGTTAAAGCCCCCTATAGCTCAAAAGCCTATCATTTTGCACACTCATAGGCCGGGAAGTTACTGTGTCAGGAAATTCAACACAATGTGCAAATTGTAGAATGACATTTGTCCAAAATAAGATGAATTTTGTCATATTAATTATTTACGTTTAAGTGATTTTTTAGAAAAAGGGAAAAAATGTCTTTTTATGTTGTCTTATGTTCTATATTAAGTTATTAACCTCATTTATTTTATATTGAATGTCCTTGGTACAAACATTTGATGATGCAGAAAAAACTACATCACGTGAAAATGATATTATTAAGGCATGGGAGAGTATTATGAGTAGACGGCGGAATAAAATGATTTCTCATTAACCCTAACTAAAACAAACATACATATATTACTCCAATCACGTGACATACATATAAACGAAACATACACTATGTATATTCAACTCTCCCCCTCAAGTTGGGAGTGTATATCAATCATTCTCAACTTGACGGTATCATCCATAAAGTTGTAATAGCTTAATCCTTTGGTGAAGACGTCGGCCGGTTGATCACGAGAATTCATGAAAGGTGTACAGATATTTCCCTTGTCTATGTGAACTTTGATGAAATGTCGGTCAACTTCAACATGCTTCGTCCTATCATGTTAAACTGGATTGTGAACAATATTGATGACAGCTTTGTTGTCGCAATAGATAGTAACAGGTTTGTTCACCTGGAGTCTCATATCCTGGAGAATTGGCTTCAACCACAACCCCTCGCATACTCCCAGTGTCATAACCCTATACTCCGCTTCAACACTCGAGCGAGCAACACCATTTTGTTTCTTATTTTCCACGATACTAGATTTCCATTCACAAATGAGCAATACCTGGTAGTGGATTTTTATCATCATAGCTACCAGCCCAATCAGCATCAATAAACACTTCAATTTTAAAAGGTTGATTTGCAGAGAACAGAATGCCACATCCTGGAGACTTCTTGAGGTATCAATACCCGATATGCAGCCTGTTGATGGCGAGTTGTGGGGAGTGCTTGAATCTACTTAGGACACCCACGTCATATGTTATATTTGGGCAAGTATGAGATAAGTATATAAATCTCCCAACCAATCATTAGTACTTTGAGATGTCAACCTTCTCCCCTCTAGTATCAGCATCAATTTGGTGATTAGTCTCAACAGGTGTATCCATAGGAGCACACCTAAGCATACCAGTTTCTTCGAAAAGATCAAAGCTATACTTTCTCTGAGATATGAAGATCTAATGACAAAACCTTACAACTTCAATCCCTAAGAAGTATTTCAACTTCCCCAGATCTTTGACTTCAAATTCTTTGTCCAACTGTTCTTTCAAGTGCATGATTTCCTCCAAGTCAGCTCCTGTAATAATGATGTCATCCACATATACAATCAGTATTGATATTTGAGTTCCTCTCCTCTTAATGAAGAGAGTATGATCAGCCCGTCCTTGAGTATAACCCAATTGTAGCATGACTTTGTTAAACTGTACAAACCAGGCTCTATGGGATTGTTTTAGGCCATATAGGGATTTCTGCAGATGGCAGACCTTTCCATTAGACCCTCCTTTAGTAAATCTAGGTGGGATAGTCATGTAGACTTCTTCCAAATCACCATACAGGAAGGCATTCTTGACATCAAATTGTTGTAACTCTCACCCAAGACATGCAGCACAAGAGAGGATCACGCGAATATAGTTCATCTTTACAACGGGGGCAAAGGTTTTTTGGTAGTCAATTCCTTGCGTTTGGGTATACCCTTGAGCAATCAAGCGCACTTTATACCGCTACACCACCCCATCTTGATTCTGCTTAACGGATAAAATCCATCGTGCTCCAACTGCTCGCTTCCCAAGGGGCGGCTTGTGATTTGTCATGTTCTATTGGTTTCCAAAGGACACATCTCTTCTTTCATAACTTGTTTTCACTCAGGTATATGAACAACCTCCTGTCAGGTTTTAGGAATCAAAATAGAGGAAAAAGATGAGATAAAAGTCATGTGAGCATGAGAGAGGTGATGATAAGAAATGTAATTGACAATGGGGTATTTGGTGTCACCAGTATTACTTTTAAGCAGAGCAAGGAGAACATGGCGGTCATTATAATCTGGAGCAGAAGCGGGCGCCGACACTGGCGGGACATCCACGGACGATACTTGTTCAGCGGTACGAGGTCTGCGAGAGTATGTATATAAGATAGGAGAAATATAAGTGGAGTAATTGAAGCAGTACAAGAAGAAATAAGGGCAGGTGTAGGAGGAATATGAGGAGAAGCCGCTATCGGAAGAGGACAGTCGAAGGTCCCGTCAATATGACTACTCGCCTCCAACTGACGAGGACCAAAATACGACTCCCCCCGCACGAAAACTAACATCACCGGTGCAGTAGAATCGACGTGTAGGAGGGTGATAACACTGATAACCTTTGGTGGTAAGAGAGTAGCCCACGAAAACACATTTAAGAGAACGAGCATCCAATTTATCTCGATGTGGGGTATGAACATGAACAAAGCAAACAGAACCAAAGATGCGAGGCGAGATGTGAAAGATGTGGACAATGTGTTTTTGGGATAAACGGGAAAGGGGTGTATCATAGGAAAGGGAGCGTGACGGTAGATGATTGATGAGGTGAGCTGTAATCAAAACTGCATCACCCCAGTAGGACTTGGGAAGATTTATGGAAATTAACAAACACCGAGCAACCTCCAGTAAGTCCCTATTTTACCGTTCGGCCACGTCATTTTGAGTAGAAGTGTATACACAGGTGGTTTAGTGAAAAATGCCATGTTCGACAAGATAGACACCAAACGCTCTCGGATCATCATACTCTCCACCATTATCATTACTGTTATTAGACGCATTAACATTTGTCCCACACTATGTATCGCTAATGTTATGTTCTTCACTTTGATATAAATAAAGGGTGAGACGAGTCAATGGCTCTTGCCTCACGAGGAGGAGGTCGGGGTGCTAGTCGGGGGGGGGGGCGCTCCGACCGTGGTCGTGAATCGGACACGAGACATTGTGCCCATTGCGGGCGTCGGGGACATACAAAGGATACATGTTGGCTGATTCATGGACGACCAGAATGGGACTCCAAACCTCCTCCACCTCAGTCGGCGCACTTGGTTGACTCTACTGCAATACCTCTAGGATCGCGTACTGTTGAAATATCTGAAGATGAGTATCCACACCTGCAAGCTATACACGTTGACTCACCGCCTCCTAGTGCGGCTGTGGCTCAAACCATTCAGCCCGTTTGTACCTCACAATGGCCGATCCAGTGGCTCGTTGATTCTGGCGCCTCTGATCACCTGACTAGTTCCTCAGGTATCTTACACTAATACAAACCTCATCGTGGAGCCTCGATTACTGTTGCAGATGGCTCCACTGTCCCTATTGTTGGATTTGGTAGCTGCTATGTGACACCTGATATGTCACTCTCCTCAGTGGCGCTTGTCCCTCAATCTGCCTACAATCTTTTGTCTATTAGTAAACTTACAGCTGATTTAAAGTGTATTGCTATATTCACCTCTTCTGGTTGCATTTTTCAGGAACAGTCGACGAGCTGTATTATTGGTAGAGGGAAGCTGCGTGGTGGTGTCTATGTCCTGAAGGAAGTATCCCACTTTGCTTGCTCCGCGGCCTCCACCGAATTCCTGGATCTTCATTATCGTCATGGTCATCCGTCTATGCAGGTCATGCATCGTCTGTATCCTGAGCTTGCGAAAGTTTCTCATCTCAATTGTGAGTCTTGTTTGTTTTCTAAACTTCACATAGTTAGCTACAGTCCTCGTCTTGATGTTCGTGCTTCTGCACCTTTTGATTTGCTTCATTCAGATATTTGGGGACCGTGCCATGTTCCTACGTTGTTAAGGCACAAGTATTATGTCACTTTCATTGATGATTTTTCTCGAACAACTTGGGTATATCTAATGAAAAATCGTTCTGAGCTACCTTCTATTTTTAAGCATTTATGGAATGAAATATTTACTCAATTTTTTGTTTGTATTAAGTGTCTCTGTACTGATAATGGTCGGGAATACCTGTCTCAGTCCATGTCTCTCTTTCTTTCTGACAAAGGCATCATCCACCAAACTAGCTGTCCGGCTACCCCTCAACAGAATGGTGTTGTCGAACGCAAGAATCGACATCTCCTTGAGATCACCCGGGCAATCCTTCACCACCGACACGTACCCAACCACTTCTGGGGTGATGTCGTACTCACGGCTGCCTATCTTATTAATCATCTTCCCACTCACATCCTTCAGGGGGAGACACCCTACCACACTCTTTATCCTGACCATCACGGTCACCCCCTTCCCTTGAAGGTCTTTGGGTGTGTTTGCTATGTTCGGGACGCTCGTCCCTCTGTCTCCAAACTTGATTCTCACGCCCTGAAATACATCTTCCTCGGCTACTCTCGGACCACCAAAGGATATCAGTGTTACTCTCCTGATCTCCGCCGATACATTATTTCCGCTGATGTCGTCTTCCGAGAGACCGACTCATATCTCTTTCCTGGATCCTCCCATCCTGATCACTCTCTTGATACTCTCTTGGTCCCTAGGCCTGACACTGCTATCCTTCCACCGACTGATCTGTTCTCCCCTCTGTGGGGGCAAGTTTACTCTCGTCGCTCTTCTAATAGTACAGTGGTGCCACCACCTCAGCCTACCTCGGTTACCGATGATACGCCGACTGTTCCTCCGGAAGACCCTGCTCCTGTTCCTCCTTCAGTTCCGCCAGCCAGCCCAGAGGTTACAATTGCACTCTGAAAAGGAGTTCGGGCGTGTCGGGAACAACCACTCTATGTTAGCTCGTACCAGGGCTTGTCTGCATCTCATACAGCGCTGCACTCGACTCTTGATCGCTATCGTCTACCCTCCACTGTGGCGGAGGCTAAGGCCGATCCGGGATGGGTGGCATCCATGCATGATGAATTGAATGCTCTCCAACAGAATCATACATGGGATCTGGTTCCCTTACCTTCCGGCAAGAAGGCAATTGGATGCAAATGGATCTACTCTGTCAAGGTGCATGCGGACGGTTCTCTGGACCGCCTGAAAGCTCGGTTGGTTGTCAAAGGTTATGCTCAGACTTATGGCGTGGACTATGATGAAACATTCGCTCTGGTTGCAAAGATGTCCTCTCTTCGCATCCTCCTTTCTCTCGCCGCCTTCCACCAGTGGACTTTACACCAGTTGGATATCAAGAATGCTTTTCTCCATGGGCTCCTAGATGAAGAAGTGTATATGGAGCAACCACCTGGGTTCGTTGCTGAGGGGGAGCGTACCAAGGTGTGCCGTCTCCTCGCCTCCCTATATGGATTGAAGCAATCCTCTCGGGCTTGGTTTGCTCGGTTTCGAGCCATTGTGACCCAGTTCGGGCTTACCAAGAGTACTAAAGACTCCTCTCTCTTCTATCAGAACTCCTCGGCTGGTACTATTCTGCTACTGGTATATGTTGATGATATTGTTATCACAGGCACCAACTCTGACAGAATATCAAATCTCAAAGCATTCTTACACTCTAATTTCCAAACAAAAGATCTAGGCACATTGCGGTATTTCCTTGGGATTGAGGTGACTCAAGATGACCACTCTCTCTTTATTTGCCAACGCAAATATGCTTTCAATCTTCTATCTGATCTTGGGATGACTAACTGTGGCCATGTGGATTCCCCACTGGAACCAGGAGAAAAGAGTCTTCATGCCGAAAGCAAACTGTTTGATTCACCAGAAAAGTATCGTCAAATAGTTGGAAAGTTAAACTACCTTACCATGACTCGTCCTGACATTGCTTGCGCGGTAAGTAAGGTCAGTCAGTTCATGGCGACCCCAACTATGTCTCAGTGGGACTCTGTTCTTCGGATTGTCAGATATGTGAAGAAGGATCATGGTTTGGGAATTGCATACAAGAGTCGAGGTCATTCCAATCTAGAGGTATACAGTGATTCTGACTGGGCAGGATGCTTAGCCACTCGAAAGTCAACCACGGGATTCACGGTCTCCATGGGCGGTAATCTCGTCTCCTGGAAGAGCAAGAAACAAACCACAGTTGTCAGATCTAGTGTTGAGGCAGAATATCGTGTCATGGCCCACACTGTTGCTAAGATCATGTAGGTGAGGAATATTCTCTGTAAAATCGGGTATCCCGTTCAAGATCCCACTCCTCTATGGTGTGACAATCAAGTTGCAATCCAGATAGCCACTAATCCCGTGTTTCATGAACGCACGAAGCACATAGAGGTCGACTGCCACTTTGTTAGAGAGAAGTATGAAAAAGACTTTATTTCTCTAAAGCATGTGAAGACCGGTGACCAAGTTGTGGACATTTTTACGAAAGGGGTTACGGGGACTAGAATGAAGTACATATGTAACAAGTTGGTCTGGAAAGTTCCCACGATCCAACTTGAGGGGGAGTGTTATTGATGGGGGGGCCATCTGGCGCGACACGGCGCAGGGCGGACCCCACGTTTGTGTATTCTCGCAGACGGGCGTGACCGGATCGCCGATCCGTCACCGTGGTCACGTCCGGCTCGTCGTTCTGATGAATTTTCATATATAGCATGTTGTATTTTGAATATTATTTAGTGTTGTTTTGGCGACGAGATCGACGGCCAATCATAGTCGTCCATCTTGGGTGCCCTAACTTTATTTTCTTATAAATAGATCCACTAGGGCTGCAGGAATTGGATTGCTGAAATTTGGAGAACTCTTCCTCATTTTCGGGGATCCTTCCGCGGTGCCGACGTCGTGGAGTCCCCTTGGTGACGACTCCTTGGGTAAGTATCCTTTTCCCCCTTAATTCCCTCCCTCCCCTACTGAGCAGCCACCCCTCCTAGATCCCGTCCGCCAACCCCCCCCCCCCCTCCAAACCCGTCGCAGCCCCCTACAGCCGCACGCCGCCTCCCCTATATCCGCACGTCGCCACCCCCTCCCAGATCTCGTCCGCCAGCCCCTCCAAACCCATCCGCCACCCCTCTTTGCTCCCCCTACAGCCGCACGCCACCACCCCCTACAGCCGCATGCCGGATCTGCCCAGATCGGGACTAGTTCGTCCAGATCCAGTCCAAAAACCCCCAAGTCAGCCCCTAATCATCCATACCAACAGCCACCACCCTTCCCCTTCCGTGGAACCACCTCCCCTAACCCCATCCAGTCTTCCACCACCCGGAAAGTCTCACCCTACCTCCATACTTCAGATCCGTGTGGAATTAGTGCAGCCCTAGTTTTATTTCAGAATTTGTATGACTTTATTTTGTGTGATGTGCTAAGTATTGTCTGGTTGTAAAACATTGCGCGCTTGTGGAATTCTTTGCTCTAAGGAATTATAGCTTGTTATCGTTTGCCTGTGAATATCTTAACCTGCAGGACGACTTAATTCGCCGCGTGCTTATTCTGGCCCTTCGTGCGGAGGAAAGCCATCGCCAAAGCGCCTAAAGGAATTGTTTATCCTTATTTTGAATGAATGCGCTGATTTGTTATGATGTTGCGTTGCTTCTATTAATTAATACGTCTGATTTAAAATTGTTCTGACATATAGTCATTAGGTTGGAGTGAGTCAGCCCCTACACGACACTAGTTTGCATTCTAGGAGTCCACTACACACCTTACCCTACATTAGTTGGTATCAGATCCCAGGTCGGGCCTTTTGCATACTCCGTAGTGGTAGGGCATTTAGAAGCATGGTAGATCCACCAACCACCAATGACCGGGCAGCGGGCTCGAATTCGAGCGTCGCTACCACAGACTTTCAGCGCCTTATTCTAGAACGTTTTGACGCAATGGGTACTCAGTTCGATAATGTGCGTCACGATATCGTCGCGGTGAATCGCCGCCTCGACCAGTTAGAGAACGCCAGGGATGCTCCCTCACAGCATGACGATGAGATCGCGGACGACCCTGACGATTTTCCCCATCGCGGCCAGCGGTTCAGAGATGACCCGCCGCCAGCAGACCGCTATCGTCGTGATCCTCCCATACGAGTCCCAACCCCACCGGCAAGGCGAAATCCAGAGCCAGCACGTGTACGACCCCCTCCTCCCCGTGATGAGTACCGCAAGCCACGTCAGCCTGACCTTAGGAACCGTGTACCCCCACACGGTCGTTATGACCAGCGTCGAGATGAGTATTACCCGTTGGGTCGACGTGAGCGCGGGCCCCTGCCCGCTCGGCACGAGTACGACCGTGACGATCCCCATGATGATTACCCTGACCCGCGGAGAGGTGACCACGCCTTTGACATCACTCGTCGGATTCGCCTGGACGCCCCGACATTCAATGGACGTTTGGATCCGAAGCCTTTAGTGACTGGCTTCTAGACATGGACCATTATTTTGATTTGTACGATATGAGTGACGAGCGTTGTGTCCGGTTTGCGAAGATGAAATTGATCGGGCAGGCCAAGGTATTCTGGATTAGCGTGGAGAGAGCTGTTGAGAGAGACGACTACTACTCGATCACCCGTTGGGAGGACATGAAGGAGAGACTCAAGGATAAATATCTCCCTGCCTCTTACCGTGATCAGCTGTTTGATCAGCTACAGAGCTTACGTCAGGGGATGCTTACGGTAGCCGAGTACATGGCTCGATTCGTCGAGCTGGTCGTTAGGAGCGATATTTCGGAGGAGCCCATTGCCACTGCCTCTCGATTTAAGGCTGGCCTCCGTTCGGAGCTCCGGAGGGAGTTGATTCCCCATCGCCTCGAGACTGTGGACCAGATATTCCAGCTCGCCCAAGAGTACGAGCAGTATCTTCGTACATCTGGTACGAAGCAGTTCCCCTCCTGGACTGATTCTTCGACATATAGGAAGCCCGCTCTTCCCCAGACGGCTACAGCCGCCCCACCCCCACGGGCTACTACTGACCAGAAGGGCAAGGCTGTCGCCACTGAGGGCCAGAGGCCTGGGGGTATCCAGTGTTTTAGATGTTCGGGCAGAGGACACGTGGCGGCGCAGTGCCCCACGCGGAATCTGTTGGTTGAGGATGAGGAGCAGGGCCTAGAGGGAGATGAGGAGATTACTGCCACCGTTGAGGAGGGCTGGGAGAGCGACGCTGAGCGTTCATTAGAGGTGGGAGTGGTCAGACGCCTCCTACATACCCCACGTGCCGATGAGGATTGACGCTGCACCACCATTTTCTATACGTACTTCCCGAGCGCAGGCGGACCCTACAAATTAGCCATCGATAGTGGGAGTTGTGTGAATATCGTGGCCCAGAAGGGTCTAGACCGCATGCAGGTGAAGGCGGAGCCTCACCCACACCCTTATCGTGTCATCTGGGTAGACAAGACAGCGATACAGGTTACTCAGCGCTGTCTCGTTCCGATCAGCATCGCTTCCTTCGAGGACCGAGTCTGGTGCGACGTCATACCTATGGATGTCGCCCGCGTTCTATTAAGCCGCCCTTGGCTTTTCGATCGCGACGTCACGTGCTTCGGTCGATCGAACACGTGTGTCTTTTATGACAAGGGGCGGAAAATCATTTTATCTCCCACCCAGCCCAGAGAAAGGCCTAAGGGTCGGGTTGATCCATCCACTAGTACGATTGCCTCGAGACCCGTACATATCCTGAGGCGTAGTGAGTTTATGAGAGACAGCAATGATGTTGGTATCATGTATGTAGTGGCATCCACTATGGAATCTGATTGCCCTACACCTGAGATCCATCCTGCCGTTCGACCCTTATTAGGTGAGTTTGCAGATATTATGCCAGAGGAGATCCCGGACGAGTTACCCCCTCTACGGGACATCCAGCACGCTATAGATTTAGTTACGGGGGCCTCGCTCTCAAATCTACCGCACTATCGCATGAATCCTGTTGAGCACACTGAGCTCAAGAGGCAGGTTGATGAGCTCCTTCGGAAGCAGTTTATTCGCGAGAGCTTGAGTCCATGTGCCGTCCCCGCCCTTCTTACCCCTAAGAAGGACGGCAGTTGGCGTATGTGTATCGATAGTAGAGCTATCAATAAGATCACTGTGATGTATCGTTTCCCGATCCCTCGTCTGGATGACCTATTAGACACGATGTCCGGAGCCCAGATCTTCTCGAAGATCGATCTCCGAAGCGAGTACCACCAAATCAGAGTTCGAGAGGGAGACGAGTGGAAAACAGCATTTAAGACGAAAGACGGTTTGTACGAGTGGTTGGTCATGCCATTTGGGCTCTCGAACGCCCCGAGCACATTCACGCGAGTCATGACCCAGATCCTGCGGCCCTATATGGGCGAATTCCTAGTCGTTTACTTTGACGACATTCTGATTTATAGTCATACCGATCCAGATCACCTCGAGCACTTGAGACTCCTATTTGACATTCTCCGAAAGGAAAAATTGTTTATCAATATGAAGAAGTGCTCCTTCTTATCAGAGTCAGTCCACTTTCTGGGATTCATTATCTCCTCCTCAGGCATGTTCGTTGACCTTGAGAAGGTCCAGTCCATCCGCGAGTGGCCCACACCATCAAACATTCATGAGGCCCGCAGCTTTCATGGACTTGCGACCTTTTATAGGAGATTCGTTTGGGGGTTTAGCTCGATCATGGCCCCGTTTACTAGTTGTTTGCGTGAGGGAGACTTTCAGTAGACCACTGCGGCCACTCGTGCATTTGAAGAGATTGAGGGCAAACTGACGTCTGCTCCCGTTCTCCGACTCCCCGATTTTAGCAGGGCCTTCAAGGTCGCTTGTGACGCGTCGGGTGTGGGTATTGGGGGAGTGCTGAGTCAAGAGGGACACCCAGTTTCTTACTTTAGTGAGAAACTGAACAAAGCCAAGCAAAAATACTCGAACTACGATCGAGAATTTTATGTTATCGTCCAGTCGTTACGATATTGGAGACACTACCTCCTCCCCCAGGAGTTTGTGCTCTATTCTGACCACCAGGCCTTGCACTACCTCGACTATAAGAGGAAGCTGAGTCACCGACACGCGAAGTGGGTAGAGTATCTGCAGGATTTCCACTACGTTCTCAAACATCGCGCTGGTGTCGAGAACAAACCCGCTGACGCACTCAGTCGTCGTCTCTCTACTACACACATTGCGGGCCCAGGTGGATGGTTTCGAGAGGATGATTATGGACTACCCCACTTGTCCTGATTTTGCTGAGTTATACACTGCGCTTTCGAGGGACTCTCCTGATCCTATTGAGGGGTTTCAGATCATTGACAGTACTTATTCCGGGGCTCCAGTTTGTGTGTGCCCAACACCTCGTATCGTGATTATTTAGTCTGGGAACTACACGTCGGGGGTGCCGCCGGTCATTTTGGGCGGGATAAGTCGATTGCTATGGCAGAGGATCGTTTTTATTGGCCGAGTCTGAAGAAAGATGTGGCTCGTATCGTCCGACATTGTCGTGTATACCAAACGACCAAGGGAACGAAGCAGAATACGGGCTTATACACCCCTTTACCCGTCCCTCATCGCCCTTGGGAGGACATTAGTATGGACTTTGTGCTTGGACTTCCGCGCACCCAGCAGAAGCATGATTCTATCTTTGTCGTGGTCGACCGATTCTCTAAGATGGCGCATTTTATCGCGTGTAGTAAGACCGCCGATGCACCCCGCGTCGCGGCCTTATTTATGAGCGAAGTCTTTAGATTACACGGTCTCCCGAAGTCCATCGTGTCCGATCGTGATGTGTAGTTCGTTAGCTACTTTTGGAAGACGTTATAGCGCAAAACCGGGACTACTCTTAAATTCTCATCTGCATACCACCCTCAGACGGACGGTCAGACTGAGGTGGTGAATAGAAGTTTAGGTAATCTGCTGAGGTGTCTAGTTGGTGAACATGCATCTAGTTGGGACTCGGTGCTCCCTATAGCTGAGTTTGCATACAACAGTTCCATCAATAGGTCGACTGGTCTGAGTCCGTTTCAGGTAGTACCAGGTTATGACCCTAGGAAGCCTATTGATCTTATGCCCGTCCCGACTGAGTCACGCCCTAGTGAGTCTCCTGAGTCCTTCACGCGTCACTTGCATGAGTTGCATGAGTCAATCAGGCGTAAAATTAATTTAAGCAATGAGCATTATAAAGGACAGACAGACAAGCATAGATGAGAAAAACATTTTCTGGTCGGAGAACAGGTGATGGTAAGAGTCCGTGCTGAGCGGATCCCTCAGGGGCCTGCTAAGAAGCTAAGCGCCAGGCGAATTGGGCCTTACTCAGTTTTGAGACGGATCGGGTTGAATGCTTACGAGTTGGACATTCCTGCGAGCATGGGTATCCACCCTGTGTTCAATGTCGAGGACCTGACACCCTACTTTGCACCTCACGAGTACCCTGATCCCTACCTTGGCGGCCCTCCCGAGCCGATACCACCGCCCCTTCCTCCCGCCACCCAGCCTCCACTTGATTCCCCCTTACCCGGGAGTTCATCTCCATTGGCTTCACCTGGGGTACCACCACCATCACCAGATCGCTTTCCCCGAGTGCTGAGGGCCGAGCAGATTACAGAGATCATTACTCATGAGTTCGTACCCTCTACGGATGGGCTCGTGTGCCGCTACTTGGTTCGTTGGCTTGGGCGACCCTTCACTGACAACACCTGGATTGCTGCTGCAGAGTTGGATCAACTCGCCCCGGGACTTCGACTTCAGTACGAGCGTCTCCATTCATCGGAGATGAAGGCTTTTCATTCCGGGGGAGTTGATGGGGGGCCATCTGGCGCGACACGGCGCAGGGAGGACCCCACGTTCGTGTATTCTCACAGACGGGCGTGACCGGATCGCCGATCCGTCACCGTGGTTGCGTCCGGCTCGTCGTTCTGATGAATTTTCATATATAGAAGGTTGTATTTCGAATATTATTTAGTGTTGTTTTGGCGCCAAGATCGACGGCCAATCATACCCGTCCATCTTGGGTGCCCTAACTTTATTTTCTTATAAATAGATCCATTAGGGCTGCAGAAATTGGATTGCTGAAATTTGGAGAACTCCTCTTTCTCATTTTCGGTGATACTTCCGCGGTGCCGACGCCGTGGAACCCCCTTGGTGATGACTCCTTGGGTAAGTATCCTTTTCCCCCTTAATTCCCTCCCTCCCCTACCGAGCAGCCACCCCTCCTAGATCTCGTCCGCCAACCCCCCCCCCCCCTCCAAACCCGTCGCAGCCCCCTACAGCCGCACGCCGCCACCCCCTCCCAGATCCCGTCCGCCAGTCCCTCCAAACCCAGCCGCCACCCCTCTTTGCTCCCCCTACAGCCGCACGCCGCCATCCCCTACAGCCGCACGTTGGATCTGCCCAGGTCGGGACTAGTTCGTCCAGATCCAGTCCGAAAACCCCCAAGTCAGCCCCCTAATCATCCATACCAACAGCCACCACCCTTCCCCTTCCGTGGAACCACCTCCCCTTACCCCATCCAGTCTTCCACCACCCGGAAAGTCCCACCCTACCTCCATACTTCAGATCCGTGTGGAATTAGTGCAGCCCTAGTTTTATTTCAGAATTTGTATGACTTTATTTTGTGTGATGTGCTAAGTATTGTTTGGTTGTAAAACATTGCGCGCTTGTGGAATTCTTTTCTCTAAGGAATTATAGCTTGTTATCGTTTGCCTGTGAATATCTCAACCTGCAGGACGACTTAATTCGCCGCGTGCTTATTCTGGCCCGCCGTGCGGAGGAAAGCCATCGCCAAAGCGCCTAAAGGAATTGTTTATCCTTATTGTGAATGAATGCGCTGATTTGTTATGATGTTGCGTTGCTTCTATTAATTAATATGCCTGATTTAAAATTGTTCTGACATATAGTCATTAGGTTGGAGTGAGTCAGCCCCTACATAGCACTAGTTTGCATTCTAGGAGTCCACTACACACCCTACCCTACATCAGTTATTAGACGCATTTACATTTGTCCCACACTATGTATCGCTAATGTTATATTCTTCACTTTGATATAAATAAAGGGTGAGACCTCCATATGAGGTACTCAGTATTTTCTCCCAAATCTGTAACAATTACAAAGCACACAAATTATGGCATTGAACTATGTCACAACCATTTGATGAAAGTAACGAAAGCAAGTAAGCACATCACCCTTCCTTTTACAAATACAGCCAAGTGGTACGAGAATGACAATTAATAAAGGTAACAAACCATTTATAGCCAAATAAAGATAACACCGGGAGGGGCCCCAAATATCAGAATGAATTACATCAAACGGACAGGGATTAGGAAAAGAAACATGACTGAGACTATGATGAGCATGTTTTGATAGTTCATAGGTGTCACAATTAAACGATTTAATTAAACAACTAAAAGCATAAAATAGTTTGGTAAGATATAAAGCAGAAGGGTGACCAAGACACGGATGTCGGCGTAGGATGTCAAGCAAAGTCGGGGCACAGGTGGTGGAAAGAGCACTAGGAGATAACGGCTGGTTCAGCAAGTACAGTCCATCAACGCTCCTACCACTGTCAAGCATCTACTTCGTATCCAGATCCTGAAGCACACAAACATCAGGAAAAAAGGTTACATAGCAGTTTAAAGACGCGGTTAAGTGACTAATGGAGAAAAGATTGCGGAGAAACGAAATGACATGCAAGACCGAAGAAAGAGACAAGTCAGGAGAACTAGCAATGGTTCATTTGCTAGCAACAGAAGAAAGGGAACCATTGGCAAAAATAACCTTATCATTACCAGAGAGAGGAGTGTAGCAGGTGAAACCTGAGGCAGAGCCGGTCATGTGATCACATAGCAGAAAAGCCCCCAGAGGGGGGTGGGTCCTCATAAACTCCAGTCGAATGCGCAGAATACTATGGGGCACCAGTCTAACAAGCACCACTACGGTGACCGCCTCTCCCACGAGCACCATATCCCCGACCAGGAGGAGTAAGATGAGGGTGTAGACGAAAACAGACATCCTTAATATGTTCTTTCTTTCCACAGTGGTTGCAAACAGGGGGGGAAAAGGAAGGCCACGACCAATCCCAGCAAGAGAAGAGTGGTCAGTAAAGGGACCAAGAGAGCGGCGACGATTCTCATCACTGAGGAGCATACTAAAGGCTTCCATAAGAGAGAAAAGGCTCGCGGTGGAGGACATGTAAGCGAACATCATCAAACTCCATATTGATCCCCATAAGAAAAACGTGAACACGAAAGCGATCTTTATCCTAGCCTGCACATCAGCAGTGCATGCAGCAGAAAAGATGTTGAAGTAATCTAATTCCTGATAAAGACGTTCGAACTCAGAGTAATAAGCAGAGACAGGCATGATGCCCTGCTTCAATTCCAAAACTCGGCGAGTGAGCTCATAAATCTGCGTCGAACTGCCTGGCTGAGATTAAGTGTCACGAGCCCTCTTCTAAATTTCGTGAGCACAATCCAGAAGCATGTAACTGCGATACACCTGAGGGGGCATATAGTGAAGTAACCACGAGACAACCAAGGAATTCTCCGCATCCCATTTTTTCCATGAGGGATTGGTACGCGGTGGCTCAACGATGCTTCCATCAATATGTCCATATAGCTGGTGATTTCGAATAACATGTTGTGCCTTCCTGGACCATTCAAGATAATGTGTCATCCAAGGCAGCAGTAGTAATCTTTAATGAGCCAGATTGGTTGTGGCTCCGAGGCGGATCTCCAGAGGGGCTGGTGCGGAGAGAAGATGAGATTTCAGAGGAATCACTAATCGATGACCGTCTGAAGGCAACAAGAAAGAAGAAGATTTCAAGACGGAAGAAACCACATCCTACGA
The DNA here is from genome assembly GCA_039513925.1 of Platanthera zijinensis. Taxonomy (NCBI): domain Eukaryota; kingdom Viridiplantae; phylum Streptophyta; class Magnoliopsida; order Asparagales; family Orchidaceae; genus Platanthera; species Platanthera zijinensis. The sequence goes on from CM077079.1 coordinate 278,968,096, forward strand.
GTGTCCCTTAGATCGCGTCCCCGGAGAGGGCACCGGAAGATTTGACCACGATGTCTTTGGCAGCCCCCATGGAAGACAAAACGGCTGGAGACAAAGGGCCGCCCGTAAAACGGGCGGAGGGAAGCGTTGAAGGCTGCGAACGCTGCTGGAGGAAGAGGAAGAAGCGGCGCCGCTGAAATCCCTAGGCGTTGGAGACGGAGGAGGAAGCGGGTTGAAGGAGCGGAATAGGCGACCGGTTGCGGAGGGAGCGACGGGTTGTAGAGACGGGAGACGTGCTGTAGAAGAGGATTGAAAGCGGCGGAAGTAAATCGAGCGCATGGAGGAAGCGAGACTGGACGAGCGCGGCGAAAGGAAAATCGGAATCGCAAGCCCTACACTTTGAAACCAAGTAGATGGTGGAATAAAATGATTTCTGATTAACCCTAACTCATGTAAACATACATATATATGACTCCAATCACGTGACATATAACGTGACATACATATAAACGAAACATAAACTACACATATTAAAATTTATGTTTCGTCTCTCATGGGATAAAGTAAACTCAAGTTTTTGGGTTTAAAAGAGATTTTGCCAATGATTTTGTTGAGAGCAAGTGTTACACGTGGTTTGTGGCTTTCATGGGCTATAGGTGCTTTCTACCATGGTTGAGCAAGTTCCAAAGATGGATTCTCTAAGATAGCTCTATAGCGCTAAATGTACTCTTATTGCACTATATTTAATTACGCCAATTAATGTTCATTTAAAGAGAAGCAAAGGGTGAAGTGGAGAGTTATCTAACTGAAGAAAGAGTGTATTGTGTGCTCCGATTTGAGATCGAGTGCTAGGGCGAGCACAGTATAAGTTCCTCAAGGAATTTGAGTCCCCTTTCCTTGATCCCAGAGGAGCTCTGGCTATGGAGGAGAAAGCTGAAGGAGAAGAGGAAGAGGGGCGGCGATATCCATTGGAGGAAGGGGGTGGTCGATCGCTGTAGGATGTGTGAAAGAGAATCCATCAGGTGCAGGTTACAGGGCAGAAGAGGAGTTTAGAGAGAGAGAGAGAACATATGCGCAACATAAAAATATATAAATAGTGTCAATAGAAAATGATCAATCCCTGGCGAATTGGATGTATCGCTGATACGTGCGCCCTCACTATGGGTCCAAAACAGAGTGTTGAGGCACGTTAGTATATTGAGAGTAGTTCTCAAAATAATTGAGAAAATATGTTGGTACAAAAATATTTTAAATGACCAACATTCCCTCGGGAACTTATATTTTTTCATTAAAAAGGAGTTTGAAGGTGAAATTAATTGATGTATCTAAGGAAGATCCAGAATTTTGAATATTCCCTTTCAAAAATAAATCTTCCATGAAAATCCTAATCAAGGATTTCTAATTTAGTAAAGTTGCTCTAAAACCCCAATAAAAGATGTACTGTTGTGCATATCAAAAAGTCTAAGAGTTGGGGATAATTCTAATGACTTCTTTTCATTTATCAGGGGCAACTATTAGCAAGGGTTTGAATAGGGGAATTGGTACCATCTTTGGCGGTGGACTTGGCTCCCTTGTTGCTATCATGGCCCAAGAGATTGGTGGAATCGGGAAAGCTGTAGTCATAGGCATCTCTATCTTTATATTTGGTGAGCTTTCTAAAATTAGATGGTTTGCATTATGCAAGTGATACAATTTTATAGCATGTACCGTTCATTAACTAATTTATTACAAGCTTTACGTCTTGATGAACTTTGGCAGACAAAGGCTTTATCAGAAATGAATTATATTTTTTTTTATTACTGTTACAGTCTGTTGCAAATATGCAGGGTAAGCTTTGCCCACATTTCCTCATTGAGGTGGGACCCTTCCCCAGACCCTTGTTGCGCGGGGATGCTTTATGCACCGGACTGCCCTTTTATACAGTCTTAAAAATTACTTTATGTAATTAAAATTTTCAACAATTTTTAGAAATTAACTTTCTGAAGTAAAGTATGAAAAAAATATAGGAAAAACTATCCAATTTTTTCATCCCACGGCCTCAGATTTTTCCCCAGTACTCTTATCATGAAAGCAAAAACCTAGGAAGTGAGTGTGGGCAAGATTGACATGCACAGCAGCTTGAGCACTACTTAATGTAAGGTGATTAGATAATCAGATCATGCATTGTCTCGTATTCGAGATGAAGAACCAAAACCTGTCAACAAATTTAGCGGGCATGATTTTTTTATCATTAAATTAGAGCAATGTTACGTGCACGCTTAAAATGGTTGTATGCACACCAATGATATATGCACACTATAAAATTATTCGCAACCAAAATTTTATATGCAAACCGAAATTAAAACTTGATAAACTTATAATATAGAGTTGTACTTCAACAAAAAAACAATAAAAGTTGCTAAACTTAGAAGATTAATCAAAATTTCTAAAAATTCAATGTCACCATACAACCAAATTAAAACTTGATAAACTTAGATTATAATGTTGTACTCCAAAATAATAAAAAAGTAATAAAAGTGGATAAAATTATAATTAAATGAAGGATAAACAAAATTTCCAAAAATTCAATGTCAAGTTATCATGTTCACCTGCATAAACATGAAAATATGAAAATTAGTTCCAATTTGGATAGTACGCACACAATAATTCTGTAAAAATGAATAAATTAAATTTCTTGTACGTTGATAAATTTGTAGATGCTATGCATTAAAAGTTTACGTAGATCATATCTTACATAGTTCTGAAAATGTGTGTTATCTACATGAAATAATATTTAGAAAATGTAGTTGGGCAATAATTATATAATTGAACAACGAAGTAGTAACATACCTATATTTCAGGATCGACCCAATTTGACGGTCTCATTTTCATTCTCTTTGAATTCTTGAAATATAACCTGTGAGATATAAGATAAATCTCATTCTTTTGCAACCGATTCATGATACCTCATCAACGAAGAGAAAACGGGTGGCACCGGACAATCTTCTTTCATCAACAATCCAATGAAATGATTATTGTTCATAAATCCAAAAAAAACATCCTTCAGCTCTTTGGGAATGCAATGAAAGAAACATAAAAGATAGATAGTTTGAATAATGAATGACTACCATGTTATAGCATAATACAACCACAATAGGAGTGCATTGGAGGGGTATATGTATGGCAGCAATTCATGCACACAAGATAAACCCATTGTGTGCCTCATTGTGTGTGCGCAATCTGCCATGCTAAGATACCCAGACTTAACCAAATCTTCCTCTTTAATTATTTTTAATGCAGCATCAGAAATAACACCTAACAATTCAGTATACAACCAACCTTTGAAGTATGTATTAGTTGAACTTTGACCAAATGATCATTTAATCTATATTTGTTGAAGATTGATCATTTGGTCGAATATTTTCTAAATGGTTTTCAAGTTACCAATTGAAACTTCAAGAAATCTTTTAAGCTAACTATGACCACTTCCGACCCGATTGGTTGTAGAATTCCAAATGCAAAAAACTTGTCCACCCAAGTTGAAATAAATGATTATTTATATGGCTCAATCCATGTTATAACTACATAGTAGATAACCTCAGGATATAACAAAGAATTGAATCTTGCATTTAACTCGTTTACTATTGGAGAATTCACTAGATTTTGCCCGGTGCATAAAAAGTTGACATTCTTTTATTTGTTTGAAATATTTCCTTCAGTATGCAATAATATTTCTATCAGTGTGTACCTCACGCAATTCTAGATTAAGAAAAGACAATCTTTATAGTGTTCAACAATGCTATTTCTCGATCTATTACAAATACACTTGATAAAGAGATTCCATCTAACATACCTTTAAAGGATTCAAGTATCCGTGTGTAGCTTGACTCAGTTCATTAGACATGAATACAAATTACGGAAAAAAAAGATAGATTTGTGGATGTCATCCCAACAATGGAAAGCAAGGGCAACCTATAACAATTAGTCTTGTATGTGCAATCCAACATAAAAATATCTGGAAACAAAGTGTAAAAGAAGAAGGATGGGCATAATATAAACATTCCAAGTTATTAGTGATACCATTCACATGATTAAAGCTAATATAACTTGCTTCATTGATGCATTTGCAGAGAAACGGAATAGGGTAGCACCATCTAACTCTTTTTTAGACATCTTCACTTTTTCATTATTTATTCTAATAACGGTACAGTTGATAGTCTTTTTCAAAGCCTATAAATTTTCCTCGGTTTTAACGGGATGCCTACATTTCTTGGACCACCTTATATTCATTTTCATCTAATCTTATAGCGCAAGAGTGTGCCTCGAGATGAAAAAAAAAGTATGATTATGAATTCAATATTTTACATGTACTTTCCAATCATTCAAGCGTGCATCTTTCTAACCGTGTAATGCAAAAGTACATCCACACCGCTTAGAGTTAGTATTTCTTAAATTTTACTGAGCAAAACCTATGCATTGACTTTCACGAGATAAACCACTTCTATCACAACCAAGCATCCTAGATTTTACTCAGACGTCATCTTATCAGTCCTTTGAATGGTAACAACAAACTTAACCCTTTTGCAACATTGCAAACTCATAAACCAAATCTTCATTGCTAGAAAAAAATCATGTATGTAATGTATTGTTTTCCAAAATCCAAATTATCACTTCTAGGTGATTCTTCAACATTCACTGGCTCTTGATCTAAACTCATTATCCTAACACCAAACAATAACAAACAAAAATTTGATAACACACTCATAAATTCGATAACATTCTCGTAAATTGATGCCCGAGGAAAAAACATGTGGGCAAAAAATTATAAGCAACTTTGCATATCTCCCATTGATGCCATTTGGCTTCATTAGGCCGACCAATACTTGGTGGTGATGCAGTTTCACCAAAGAAGTCGAGAAAGAACAAAAAAAGCAAGCAGACGAAAGTTACACTTCGGAAATTGAATACAGGAAGCGCGTGAGGCTGCCGGAGTAGCGCGTGAGGTCTCCGGTGAAGGGTTTGAGACCTTCGGAGAAGCCTGAGGGTAGGTTGAGGTGTTTTGCGAAGCGTGTGAGGTCGACGAATCGTGACACCGTGAATCGGGAAGATGTGGCACGCAGACGAAAGAGACGGCGTGGGGAACAAGGAATCGGTGATGGGGAAGAAGGAACCGGCAGAAGATATGGCAGTCGACAATGGGTGGGGGTGATGTGTGGGCACGTGGGCGGACGATCGGGATCGAGGATTGTTATTTGCAAAGGGGAGTAGGGCCTGCAGGCATGATGAAAAGGGTGGGGAGAGAACCTAGGTTTAGAAGTTATTAGAAGTTTTTTGGTGTTCATAAAGCAATATAGGTGTGCATATAACATTACCAATTAATTATCTAGTAAAATTCAAAAGCAGTAAGCTAAAAAACTCAACAAAAGAGCAATGTCATATGCTGTCAAGATTAATATTCAATAAACAAATAAAAAAATGTTTCCACTAAAATAAATAGAATAGTAATCTCATTTTTTTTCATGATTCAGGTGCTGCAGCAACTTATATGCGAACAATACCAAACATCAAGAAGAAGTATGATTACGGATTTATGATTTTTATCTTAACATTAAGCTTAGTTTCTATTTCCGGGGTTCGTGTCGACGAGATCATGCAAGTGGCGGGTGATCGCCTCTCATCAATATGTATGGGCTTTGTCATATGTGCTTTCACAAGCCTATCTGTCTTTCCGGTGTGGGCTAGTAATGAGCTCCACAACTCATTGGTTTCTAAGTTCAACTCCATTACACACTCTCTTGAAGGTTTGTTTTTGAGGTCTGAGATTTACATATCACCTAATATAAAAGATAGTTTGTTGTTTATGCGAGTAGTTTCATCATTACAATCTTTGAAGATTGTCGGCCTATTTAGATTTGATACATAGTTCATAAAGTTTAATTATTTGTGTTATTTTCCTACAATGCTAACAAGTTGCAGACTGCTTTAATGTTCACACCATGGACTTGAATGGCAAGAAAGGAGCGGATGAAGAAAGAAAACCTTCAACTTGTTTATCCGTACTTTCATCTAAAACTAGTGATGAATCATTGGTAATTTTTTTCTCCATTCACGAGCTCTCCATAATTACTTGACCTCTTATTAAGAACATTCCATGTGATTTTATTATAAGGAAAGTCATTTGGTCCAAGTGTTCTTTTAGTCAGATAGTTCTAGATGAAATGTCTGAAGCTATGATAAAATTATTTTGCCCATTGTACACATAGTAGAAGTACAGAGCCAAGGGAACCTTAGTGTCGTGCAGTTTCAGACAACTAAATATCACTGTTGATATGTTCATGGGTGCAGAATAATACCACATAGAATGTAAACTACTTGTGTCCCTAATATATACATGATGATCCTTTGGCTATATTTGATTTGAAGAAAATTTGTTCTATATCCTTCTACTCACCACTTTGTATTATTTCTCCAAGTTGCAAGCTAGTTCTGAACTCAACTTGTATTTTCTCTACTTCTTCTCTTTAAATTCTCCCTTTCTAGAATCTTGCTAAGCTTCGCTCCAAAACTTTCTCCGCAAAATTTCTCAAGAAACTCTACAAAATTTCTCTAAGATTCTCTCTTAAAACTGCAAGAGTATTATCTCACTAAAATTATCCCAAAAAGTGAAAAAACATTCTCTTAGCAACTTTCACTCTAGAAATCTCATTAGGATTCTTCCTTTAAAAATTCTCACTCAAGAGTTTAATCTCACTAAAATTGTCCCACAAAAAAATTCTCCGTAGCAAATTTCTCTTTAGAATTCTCACAATGACTTTCTCTCTGGAAGTCTCTCGCAAGAGTTCTATTTCACTATAATTCTCTCACTATCATAATTCCCCACAATAGAAATTCTCTCTATAATATATCCATAAACCCTAAATCCTCACTAGAGATTTCCATAAATATTAGGGATTAGGGTATTAGAATTCTTTCTGCATATAGTAGCTCTCTGACTCTCTCAAGAGTTTCATCTTGCTAGAATTCTCACTCAAAAGATTTCTCTACCTAAAAATCTCTCTAGATGATTCTCTATCTATCAATGGTCTCATCTCAATGGAATTCTATCACTCAGATTTTTTCCCACATTCCTAAAATTTAAAAATCAATTTTTAATTTTTTAAAGAGAATCGAGAAGATGGTACTTACTAGAAACTCCATGAATTTTTTGTCAGGCAAATTTTGCAAAATGGGAGCCATGGGGCCATGGAAGGTTTAGCTATTACTATCCTTGGACCGAGTACCTACACATTTCAGGACTACTAAGAGATCTAGCTGCGTGTATAATTTTTGCAGAAGGGTATTTGAAAGCGGAGACAGAGACAGAGGCATGCTTCTCCTTATCTCAACTACAATCTCTAGATTGATATATTGCTGAAATAAGATGTCAGCCTCCTTCATGAAAGATTGAACATATAACTGATGCACACTTGTCTATCATACACATAGCATGATTGTTTATGCTAAAACAAATTATTTCATGTGTTTCTACAGATTTCACCAATGTACCCCTCACTTCTGATTACAAAAAAGAAATGTGAAGAAGCAAGCTTATTGCTGGTGAAGACGATGACACAACTTAGAGACTGTATCTTATACATGAAGCAGTTTCAGAGGCAAGAAATTGTCTTAGTGGAGCTTCAGTCAATGAGAAACGACTTCATTTCTCATATTCAAGCTCCCAAAAATGGCATGCAAGGATGTGAAACTCGTGCTATGATACAAATCATTCTACTGGTTGAGACTCTTGAGAAGGTAGAAAAGATTGTTAAGAAGATCAAAGAACTAGAAATATCTGTTGGCTTTTCCAACACAGTTCTTCATGATAAGAACTAATTGGTTTTCTAACTTGTTAATAACTGCACCAAGATACAGTGCAGTACAAAATTGATAGAATAATGTATCTATATATAATGAATCTGACTACAAAAGAACCTCTATACAACTCCATGATTAACTAAGTTGTTTTCACTTTTTACTGAGATACAAACTGAAAGTTTTAATCTACATGCATTTTGTTGTCAAAATAATAATCTTGGCATGCTTTTGTCAAGTTATTGAAGTATGCATTTGTTGGCATTTATTTAGTGGTGTGTGGTTAACATACTTAAATATGTTATATATATGAAAAGGAAATGAAAGAAGCCATAACCTTTATTTCAACATGGTATCAGAGTGCTAGGTTGTCGCTTGCCCTCTTCCGCTCATTCGTCTTTGTTCGCCGCCAGAGATGTTGAAGGTCTGCTTGCGATTGATCGAAGAGGGAAGGAGAAGCGATCGATCGAAGAGGGAGGGAGAAGCAATCGAACGAGAAGATCCTTGTGAACGACTGGAAGGAGATGCCGGAGACGCACTGCGTCAAGGCCGATCTACCCGGCCTGGGGGAGGAGGAAGTGAAAGTTGAGGTCGTGGAAGGACGTGTCCTCCAGATCAGCAGAGTGCAGGAGGAGAAGAGCAACCGTTGGCATTAGCGGCAGTTTCCTCCAGATCAGCGGAGAGCGCAGCAGCGGCAGTTTCCACCAGATCAGCGGTGAGCGCAGGAGGAGAAGAGAGACTGTTGGCATCGCCGAGCGCAACAACAGCAGATTCCCCATCCACTGGACTACTCCCATTTTTTGCATCCAGTAGACTACTCCCTAAACCCACTGGATAAAGATCCCCAGTCGGTGGACATTGTGGAAATTGTGTAGCTTTGGATGGAGGATATTCTCACAAAGATGGATCCCGTAGAGGTGGCCACTTTGCTGAAACTATTGGGTTCATCGCCCCGATCGGTGAAGCTGGATCTTCTATCGGTTGAACAGAAGCTCGAAAGGCCGACCACTTATCACTCTTCTCCTCCTGCGCTCTCTGTTGACCTAGAGGATATTCGTCGCGAGAGGAAAACCCTTGCAGTACAGAAGGTCGGGAGATGAAGAAGCCAGAGAACCCAACTGGTGGAGATGACTGAGAGTCAACCCACATGACAATGTTCATGTGGCTTCTCAATTCGATAGTTCCATCGATTGTTGTCACGATAGATGGCCTTGAGACAGTCATAGAGGTTTGGAAAAAGCTGAAAAAAATTTATGATGGAGTTGGGGTCTTCCAGGTGAAGGGAGAAATTGATGACACGGTACAAGGCGAGAAGATTGTGCAGGAGTATGTCTCTGAGTTAGAGGTAAAGGATTTGGGTTTGCTTAGATACTTCATTGGGAATGAGATTGCCTATAGTGCAAAAGGAATTGTTCTGTCCCAGAAGAAGTATGTCTTAGATCTCCTCACACAGACAAGAATGTTGGGGTGCAAGCTTGTTGCAACATTGATTGACCCGAATTTTAAACTAGGCGTTGAGGCAGGTGAACCAGTCGATCGGGAGATTTATCAGAAACTAGTTGGGAAGTTGATTTACTTAAGCCACACAAAGCCAGACATTTCTTTTGTTGTGAGCGTGGTGAGCCGCTACATGCATGACCCTAGAAAGGGTCACATGGATAATGCGTATCGGATCCTTCAGTACTTGAAGACTGCCCCCGGAAAGGGATTGTTATTCAAGATGAACAAGCATATGAAGATTGAGGGCTACTGTGACTCTGAATGGGCTAGTTGTGCAGACGACAAGAGATCCACTTCGGGCTATTGCATATTCGAAGGAGGCAACCTGGTCTCTTGGACGAGCAAGAAGCAGTCGGTGGTGGCCAGATCGACAGTAGAAGCAGAATATAGAGCTATGGCATTGGGGGTTGCTAAACTTCTGTGGCTAAAGAGAATGTTGATGAAGCTGAAATTGGATCGAGAAGATAGGAAGAAGTTGTGGTGTGACAGCAAGCCAACCATCAGTATTGCAAACAATTCAATCCACCATGATAAAACTAAGCATATCGAAATAGATTTGTTCTTCATAAAAGAGAAGTTGGATAGTGGACTGCTGGAGCTTAGTCATGTCTTGACCGAGGATCAGGTCGTAGATTGTTTGACCAATGGTCTTAGCTTGAAAAATATGATTAGGAATTGTGACAAGATGGGCTTAATGAATATCTTTCACCTACCTTGAGGAGGAGTGTTAGTGATTATTTAGTGGTGTGTGGTTAACATACTTGTACATGTTATATATATTGAAAGGAAATGAAAGAAGCCCTAACCTTTTTTTAACAGTATTATTTCTTGGTTTATCGTCTAGAAACTTTTGCTTTCATACTTGAGTCTAGGAAGTCCAAGAAATTTATATATACTCTAGATAGTCTAGATTCGTCTTTGAGTTTAGAAAATTCAAATTCATTCTTGTATTCTCTAGAATCTAGAGAATAAACATTGAATACTAGGAAATTTAAGTCAAGAATTTTCATAAATCAACTTGTGTACCCATATGTAGGGATCCATAGTGAAATCCAGGTTCACCTTAAAGTTCTTATATGCTCTCTAATATACAATGAGAAAGTGCTTCATTGTACCCTTTGTAGTGTTAGGGAAATTAGTTGCACTCTTCTTCAACTTTTGGATGTAAATCTTTGACTAGTTAGATGATAGCCCGACTACTTAATTGAAGAGACTTTGAGCTTGGCGAATGAATTACTATTCCAATATTGTTTGAGCACTAGCCGTTTGTCTCCGTGATGGCCGGAGGACTTCTCTAACTCAATGGTGAAGATATGTCGAAGATCCCGAACGAAACTTTCAATCTTCCTTGAGCAACAACACTCTATGAACTACTGACGCAGGGTAGGTCGTGTGACTAGGGTATGCTAACTCTAATGTCATCCTAAGTGGATGTGATGCAAAATGAACTCAAACATTTCACTTTCAAAGAGGGCCCTGCGCGAATATACAAAAGTGGGTCCCGCCGACATGCGACCCGACAATCTCCATCATCTAAACTTTTAAGAAAAATCACAATAAAAATTCTAAAAAAAATTTGAGTTTGCCAGACATAAGGTAACTGATCGGGCATGGCACAATCTGTTCAAGCATTTCACTTTCAAAGAGACGAGGTAGATTTAACTTCGCCAAGTTTAGCCCCGCTCTCTCAGGCCATTAATGTATGAACGCAATTTTTTTAATAACTAAGAAAACTAAGCAATTTTCTTCTCTCGCATGATTGTTAAATAGAGTTTCTACAAAAGAAATACGATGTTCAGCTTCTAGAGATGATAGGTTATTGAGTAATAGCCCCCATATGGGTCAAACCTAATTTGAGCTCTTGTGCCCTCAAGTCAATGTTTATGAAGATTTATTCACCAGAATAATTCACAAAATCGCATCGCGGTGCCGAGGGCATCGGCGAGCAGTGGCAGCGCTAATGAAAAGACTGGCATAGGAAGAAAAGGTCGGGTGGTGCTGGCGGAGCGATGGAGGGTAGCAACAGCAAGGCGGCTGGAGGGATCTTAGCTTGTAGAACCAGAGGCAGAAAGGGGTCTGGTAGTTTTGGCTGATCGGCTGCAGGCAGAAGCAGCAAGGCAGACGGAGTCGCAATAGCCGACGGCAGGAACGGGTCCGGCAGAGTGGTGGTGAGGAACCCTGACAAGGTGGTCGGAGGTATCTCGGTCGGTAGAAGCAGAGGCAAGGTAGCCGGAGGCTATGAGGTGATCGAACTAATAGGTGGTCGGAGGATAAGCGACGAGAATGCTGGTATAGTAGGCGGTTGGAGGGGAGGGAACAGAAGGGCCAGCATAGCAGGGGCCAACCAAGGTAGAAGCGGCGTCGATGCTAGTGATGGATAAATGACGACCCCTGAGAAGGGCAGAGGCACGTCTGCAGTCGGCGGCAGTGCCGGTTGCACTAGGAATTTTGGCGGCGGTGGTGTAGGCAGGATAACAACCACCGAGGTTGGCGGTGGTGCGTCGACAGACAATGGAGGCGGTGAAGGCCCTCAAGAAGATGGCAGTGAAAAAATCGACAGGGTAGGGTCCGACTGCGAAGTGGTCGGGGAAATCGGAGCCGAGGATGGCGGAGGAGGTGCATGCATCAATGGTGGAGGCAGTGAAAGAATGACTTCTGATGGTGGAGGCGAAGCGTCATGAACGACGGAGAGAGGTGGAGGCACCGTCATTGGAGGGAACGGAGACGATTCCGGCGACGATGGTAGTGGAGATAGAATAATAGCCATCGAGGCACGAGACATGCGGAGGGCGGCGAGCTTGAGTTCAAACTGAGCATTCAGGTGGCCGAGACGAGCTTACCGCTGAGCAATACAGCAGTCCATCTCAGCGAGCCGGGCGAGCAGCGCATTGCGGTTGGTGGAGCTAAGCGACATGATGAAATAGATAGAAACAATTAATTATTTATTTATAAATAACTAATTACTAGAAAATTAAATAATTAATTATTGATTCCTTTATGCAGGTGGTTGGGAATTGGAAGGAACACAGATAGATGTTGGGCGGCCCAAGGATAGTGGGCTCGAGGAGGCTGACTAGAAGAGATGTGCGGTCTAGCTTGAGGAACTCGAGGAAGTTGTGTTATGGGAACAACCGAAGTTGGCGTGCGCGGCTCGATGGAAGGTGGCACCCTCCTAAAGCCAAAGCCGAGTTAGGCACAAGGAAGGCACAAACATGGTAAATGAGAACCTTGGGGGGCAACTTGTCTTTCCTTGGTGCCCTGGGGTCCTATGTATAGACAACCCAGACAGGGGGTTAGCCTGCGAATTATCACCCCACGCAAAATACCTTACCTGTCTAGCATGTTGTGAGTCCGGCGAGGTGATTGCGGATGCTTGGAAGGACCTCGCTTGTTTGGGACCAATCCTGCAAGCTTCTCTGACAAGTTGTCAAGGACCTCGCATATGTGCGACCTTAAGAGGGGTCTCACCTTATGGGTGACCTCAAGAGGGGTCTCGCCTATGTGCGACCTCGCGAGGGACCTCGCCTATGGATTGTCTTCGGCACTTCATGGGTGACATTTCTTTTATTCAATGGTCAACTGTTTGTTGTAGTGGTCTATGACTAGGTTGTGCCTACCCTCGACCAATAAGGGTTGTATATTGAAGGTCTTTATTAATAATTTGTTGTGCTTTTTTTTTGTCTAATACACGGTTTAATGAATCAAACTTTAAGACCCTTCATGGGAAAATATGTAGTTGTTCATTTCGATGTTATATTCACATTTTAGTAAATCTTATGACAAACATTTTGGTCATTTGCCATAAATTTTGAAACATAATGAAAGGAGAAAATATTTGTTGACACTAATGAAGTGTTCTTCTATGACCAAATGTTTTATGGACACATGGCATCTTCTAGATGAGTGAAGGCTGATAATCAAAGGTAAAGAAAATAATAGAGTGAACCACTCCAAAGCCCACCATAGAGGAAAGAACTCTCAATAGCCTTTTGTTATGTTATGTGGATCATAACTTGTAAGAGGAAGAATATCGGAGCCTTAATGCGGCGTACTATGTGGTAGCTCTTGATTGTGAACTTCAAATCCTAAAAGATAGCTAGATGTGATGAGCTAAGGAGGAAATGAGAAAATATTTTCTTGCTTTACAATTCAAAGGCCATAGTTTAATACAAAACAAAAGATTTGTAAATTAGTTCATACAATTGGGTCAATTGCAAAAGTAAACTAACAAAGACAAAAGTTTCAAGTAACATACAATCATAAAAGACAGTGCACAATCATTAAAATTGCACAATAAAAAATATAAGCAGTTGAACTTGTAATTTTGACTTTGTTCATAACACCTTGCAACATCTTATCATCGTTTTGCTATAAATTTAAGTACTTTGTCATGCAACTGGATTTTCAAAGATAAAAGCATGGGAAATAAAAATGATGCAAAAATGAAGATATTTTACAAATAATTTTGGATCTATGGAACGGTTATACTTTACAATTTTAGCAAGCTAAATTGATTTCTTATCTAGTTATCTTCTAGAAAATGTTGTTATTATTTGTCATAACTCAATCATGTTAAAAAAATCCACTATATATAAATGCATCCACACTAACAATCGTCTTGGGGCCTCTACTAGCCTAGAGTCATTTTAGTCCTTAAAACCTGCCATGATAACTTTTGCATTAATGAGTTTTATAAAGCAAAATAGCTTCAAGTATTACAGACAACTACGACGATGAAAATTGAGAAGAAATTTATGAATCAAAGATGATTTCATGGAGTAAGGATCGACATTGAGACTAAAATAAATCTACAAGAAAGCAGTCAGTAAACTAAAGAAATAGATTTCCAGCGTTCATAGTCTACAAAAAAATTGTATTAACAAGAACAACTGACTCAAAATGATAAAAAAATGCACACTTCATTAGCGAAATGTACCAGTGGAGATAATTTCTAAAATGCCTGTAAAAACTTACATTTTACCTTTTGATGCCATAAAAAAGTATCCCAACGGTCATATTTATCACACCCATGCTGAAGATGAAGGTATTGACAAAGATCAAATCATGCTACTTTGACCGGCTTCCTTCTTCAATCCCCCACTCCAAATAGCTCTTCTCACCAGGCAAACTTCTTCCCATCGTGCAGCATCTGCATAGATGTTAGATATAAGCACTCTTCCAGCCCCATGTCCAGGATCCAGCCTAGCCAAACTCTCTGCAGCCCTCTCTCCAATCTTGACCGACTTGTGCTTCCTCGCAGCAGCCAGCATGCTACCCCAGATGACCACATCGGGTTCCATCGGCATCGATTCGATCAACTTCCTCTGCCTCCTCTAGGTGCCCTGCCCGGCCGAGAAGATCCACCATGCAACCATAATGCTTGATTGATGGCTGTAAACCATAAACACTCCTTATGGAGTCAAAATACTGACGCCCAATGGCTACCAATCCACTATGACAGCATGCACTCAACACTCCTATGAATGTTATTGAATTGGGCTTGATGCGTGTTTTGAGAAGACCTGAGAAGAGTGCAAGGGACGCATCGGCATGCCCGTGCATGGCTAAGCCGCATATAATTGCGTTCCACGATGAAATTCCTGCATAAGTTTCCCGTACACTGTTGAACAAGACGATGGAGTTTTGGATGCTACCACACTTTGCATGCATGTCTATGAGGCTGGCACATAGATTATCTGTCAATGGAACAGAGTTGTTGTTGATGTAATCTAGAACCCATTTCCCTTCCTCCAAAGAAGTGGAACCTGCAACAGCCGAGAGCGCGCTTACCAAAGTGATCTCGTTCGGCTGCATGCCTATTCTCCGCATTTCACGGAAGAGCGTTAGAGCGGCATCATGATGCCCGCATTGAGCATACCCAGCAATCATGGTGCTCCATGAAACTACATCTCTGTCAGGCATTTCATCAAACATCTGTCGAGCAGCAGTCATCTCATTGTTTTGTATGAACCCAGCAATCATGGCATTCCATGAGGAGAGGTTTTTGCTTCCGCAACGAAACTGCAAGAGAGCCAGGTCTATTCGACTGCATTCGGAGTATAAATGGATCAACGTTGTCTGAACAAAGGGATGGAAATCAAGCCCTGCTTTAAGAATTACAGCATGAAGTTGCTGACCGGTGGCGATTGCTGTGCAGAGACTGCAGGAAGAGACGAGGTTGACCAGCATCACCTCGTTAGGGTTTGATTCGACCTCCTGCAACATCTCACGGAAGGCCAGCAGAGCTCCCTCTAAGCTGCCTGCGAGCAGATACCCATCGATCAGGGTGCCCCAGGAGACTGTATCCTTCTCCGGGATCCTGTCGAAAACAGATCTGGCGGATTTGATGCACCCGGCCTTCGCATATCCTTTCAGCAGCACATTCCACGTAACGGTGTTCTTCTCCGGCATCACAGCAAAGAGGGCTTCAGCGTCGTCGAAGTTTGAAGAGACGGCATACCCGTGAACCAGATTGGTCGCGACCAGAAGCAGCCCGTCGAGCCCGCACTTCGCCGCGGCGGCGTGCGACGCCTTAGCCATCCAGGCGGCGCGGCTATCGATGCGGGAGCAGGAGGAAATCACGGCCGCCAGGGTTACCTCGTTCGGGGTGACACCGGCGGCCATCATATCGCGAAAAAGAGCGACGGCTTCGGCGGCGGACCCGTGCTTGGCGAGGGCCATGATCATGGTGGTGAAAGAAACGCGGTCTTTATGAGGCATTCGGCCGAACAGAGAGCGGGCATTGTCGAGGTGGAGATCGGGATTGGGGCAGCGGAGGTGGGCGGCTAGAAGTATGTTCCAGGAGGCTGTGCTGAGGAGTGCGGCTGAGAAGAATAGACGGTGGGCGGTATATATCTGACCGCATCGGGCGTAGAGATGGATGAGGGCGTTGCTTACATAGAGGTTAGAGCGGTGGAGGCCGGACTTGAAGGCGATGGAGTGGAGCTGTTCGCCGGAGGAAAGGCTGAAGGAGGAGGCGGCGGACTTGAGAGCGGAGACGAGGGAGAGTGAGAGATCTAGCCGGGAGTCTGACAGGTTGGCGAGGGCCTCTCGGACTGTGCTGGTCATCGAGCGTCTGGATGATGGAGGCAACGAGACGCGGTTTTGCTGCACATTGTGATCTATGGATGGAGATGACAGCTCGGCGATCATTGGATGAAGGCTGAAAAGATCCACCGATCAGTATGATCGCTTTTGATCAGATGGTCCCAAATTTGTAGAGAATTTGGGGCAGAAAATAGTCTTCTCCCTATGATCCTCACTAATTTAGTGGGATCATGGATTTGACTGTCACAGTCGCGATCGCTACACGAGGTCTACATACACCGTCTGATCCTCCATCACGATCAGTCGTCGGCACCGCCATCACTGGCGTCGGGCGGCCCATGACAGAGCCATGCCGCGGGGCGCCGCCCGCAAGGGGCGGCCACGCCCGACCGCTCCTCCCCGCGGCCACCTCCTGCGGTCGTGGGGCACCTCCCGTAAGGGTGCGGCCGCGCCAGGCCGCCACTTCACGCGGCCTCCTCTTGCGGT
Organism: Platanthera zijinensis; assembly: GCA_039513925.1. NCBI lineage: Eukaryota > Viridiplantae > Streptophyta > Magnoliopsida > Asparagales > Orchidaceae > Platanthera > Platanthera zijinensis. The sequence continues at coordinate 278,984,938 of CM077079.1, forward strand.
CGCGAGGCGCCACCCGCAAGGGGGCCTCCTCCTGCAGTCGCGGGGCGCCACCCCTAAGGGACTTAGGGGCGGCCGCCCGCGGCCGCGGGGAGCCCCCCTGCGGTTGCGGGGCGCCGCCCGAAAGGGGCAGCCGCACCCGACCGCCCCTCCCCGCAGCCACCTACCACAGCCGCGGGGCACTGCTAGCGAGGGGGCGGCCGCGCCTGGGTGTCTCTCCCTACGGAGGCGCCCGCGGGGCGCCGCCTTTACGGGGCGGTCGTGTCCGGCCACTCCGCCTCTTGGCCGCGGAGCGTCGCTTGTAAGGGACGGTTGTGTCCAGCTGCCCCGCCTCGCGGCTGCAGAGCACCACTCTTAAGGGCGGCCTCGCCTCCCCGCGGTTGCTCCTGCCGCACTCGGCCGCCTCGCAGGCCACGGCTCCTTCTCTCCCCTCTCCAGCGACCGTCCGTCGGTGAGATGACCGATCTTTCGTAGTAGGCTCTCCCCGCCGTCCGATCATTCCACCACGATCGCCGCCGTACATTTTACGGATAACCACTCACTAACTGTCATGGTTTAAAATGGTCTGCATTTAGTATAAATTGTACACACTGTATTCACCCAAAACTATATTAGATGTGGTCTGTAATAGTAATCATGGGTGGTTACGGTATGCGGATAGCCATGTAACCACCATAACCACCTCTTGGAGCCTATAAAAAGGCCCTGGGACCCCCTTCTTATTTCCAACTTTTCAACTCCTGGTATTTCTCTTCCTCAGAATGGAGCTCTGCCGGAATTCTTACGAGTCTGCTCCACCAGCCAGACCGTCAGGAAATTCATCTAAGTCCACAAGATTCTAAGGAAGAAGGTGCTCCGTGTAACATCCCGACTTTTATTGGGCTATCAGAGCTCTAGTGGACCCAATAAAAGTGACTTGAACTCCTACCCATGACCCGGTAGAAGGTAACCCTAAACGGAAAATGGAGCTAGAGAACTCCGATTTGAGTTATGTCAGTTCTTGTGGCCTCGTATAATCAATACAAGTGCGTCAGAACTCGTTCTGTTGGACCCCAAGGTCATATGGTGGATATAACTACATCTCATGAACATCGCAAAGACAAGATTTTGAATATCGGTCTAGAGAACTTTGATTTGAGTTCTGTCAGTTCCTGTGACCTCGTATAGTCAATACGAGCACGTCGGAACTCGTTGAGTCGCAATCCAAGGTCTAATGACCAATATAAACATTTTGACCATTTTGGTGTGCCGCAACGCGCAGATGTTGGACTTTTACCAAACGAACACCAATTCGACCCCGATCAGTGGAATTGGACTCGTATGATCAATACAAAGTCAAAAGAAGTTATCTAGGACAATTCCAATGACGGGTGGTCAACCCATGGTCAAATCAAGCATAATCGTGCACCGAAAAAAGTGCACGCACAAATTATAATGTGACACCCCTGCTTTGACCCGACTCTCAATGTCTTGGACTCACTTTGACTTTGACCAGCATGGGAGATCCACCATAGGGTTGACTTTGGTCAAACCCCCCTAAAAAACCCTTTTTGGATTTTTTTTTCTTCAAAGAGGAGCCCACCTCCTCTCATTGTGAGATTAACCCCACTGTACAACCTCGGGCTCACAGGAGGGAACTCAGCAGAGAGGGGATTAGAAGAATCCTCAAGAGGAGATAAGGCCCTAGGCGAGAGGGGCCCAAAGCAAAGACCACTCGCACTAAGCGAGAGAGGCCTAAAGTTGGGTCCACTCGCAATGGGCGAGAGGAGCCCAAAAGTGGGTCCACTCGCAATAGGCGAGAGGAGCCCAAAGGTGGGTCCGCTCGCGCTAGGCAGGAGGAGCCAAAGTTGAGTCCATTCGCCTGACAGGTGGGGGTCAAAGGAAGATTTTCTATATGCCGACGGAGGGTCTCGCCTGCGAGATGGTGTTTTCAGCCGCAAGGTGGTCCTCTCGCCAAGCATCGGGTCGGCAGGAAGAGATAAGGCCGGTTCAGCAATTGGGAGGGAACCGGTTCAGTTGGCAAGCGGTTCATCCTTTTTGGCCTTTTTTACTCTTTTACCCTCGGTGGTCTGCTCATAGCCCTTCAGAACAGCGGAGTTTGGCTGTTGGCAGACCCAACCCAGGGTATTCAGGTAATTTCGCAGGTGCTTGATTTGGTTATTTGCAGTTCAAATCCTGAAGCCTATAAATAGACCGGTAAGGTGTCTGAGAAGAGATGTGTGGAACCTTCTTTTTCCTTCTTACTCAGACACCTAGCTCAGCATTGGCTAGGGAGGGGAAGGATTCTAGTTCTTCCGGGTGAGCGGTGGGACCTCCGAGCTGTAGCCCCCGGTCTGTTCCTTTAGGTGTCTTGTTGGGGGCGTGGTTCGAAGAAAGTAAGCGTAGGTTGCAGCCTTAGATCCGAGCTTTTAGGAGAAACTAGTTCTACTGGTTTCAACATTTTTGGTGCGGTGAGCGTGGATCGCAGCCTGCGTCGAAGAACTTCGGATCATCTCATGGCAGGAGATCTAGGAGGAGGAGATGGGGGTGGAGGAGATGAGGGCGGGTCCCAGAACCCAGGAGGGTATGTGGGAAGAGAAGAATTTATGGCGTCCATCGGGGGCATCATGGGGATGTTGCAGCAGATCTCGCAGCGAGGTGAGTGCGTGACCCCTCTACCTCAGGGGGCAGGCCTCTCGCCTCAGGAAGGAGCCGTCTCGGCAAGGGTGGGCGAGGATGCGCCAGGAGGGCGGCCTGGAAAGGAGAAGGTGGTGGAAGGAAACGGGCGAGATCTGGCAGGAAGAGAGTTGTTCCCCAGCCCGGCGAGCGCCGTCTCGCCAGTAGATCTCGTCGCGCGAGTGGAAACGGCGAGACCCCTGGCGAGAGGGTCCCCCTTTTGCGAGCTGGTCCTTTCGGCTCCCGTCCCGGAGGGCTTCCGCGAGCCCGAGATGGTTTATTATGTGGGGAAGGATGATCCCCTCCAACACTTGTAATGGTTCGAAGATGTGGTCTCCATCAGGCCGATGACGGATGCATTCAAGTGCCGCCTTTTCGCGATCACCTTGAAGGACAAGGCCCGGGACTGGTTTCATCAACTCCCGGCAGGGTCAATATATGGTTTTGAAGATTTTGATAGGAGCTTCCAGCTGCGCTTCTCGACCTCGAAAAAGAGGAAGAAAAACCCGGAGTCCATCTTCCTGATCAAGCAGAAGGCAGACGAGTCCTTAGCCCAGTACGTGGATCGCTTCCAAGAGGAAATCCTGGGCATTCAGGAGGTGCCGGGATTTGCTCTCCAAATGGCCTTTACTGTGGGTCTCAGGGAAGGCTTCTTCAAAATGAGCCTCACCAGGAAGGCGCCCTTATCTTTTGAAGGGTTGATGGAAAGGGCAGCCAAGGAGATAGCGATGGAGGCAGCAAACCCGGCTTTTGCCAAGAAACTAGCAAGGTTGGCGGAGGTAGAATCCAGGGAACCAGGAGGAACAAGGCAGCAGGAAGGGAGGAGAAGGGAGGAGCCAAGAGGGCCGGCACATCAGGAGTTGGGTTGGAAGCAACCGGAAGGCCCTGTTCAAGGGCAAGGGAGAGGTCTTCCTCCGGGAGGAAGGAACTACTACCAGGGAGGAGCAGGAAGGTTACCACAGCTGGGGTGGAGACATGGTCCTAGGCCACTCCCACCCCCGCCCCAACAAGCTATGGTAATAGGTCGGGGAAGAGGAAGGGGAAGAGAGCGAGGAAGGGGAGGAGCAGGAGCAGGGAGGAGAAGGAATCACCAAGAAGGGAGGCAGGAGGGGGAAGTAGCTATGCCATTCTGTGACTTCCATGAGGAGGAAGGTCACGCGACAGCTACTTGTCCGGAATTTCTAGAGCTGAAGGGGAGAAGAGGAGCGGGAGAGCAGCAGCCACCAGCGCGGATAGTAGAGATGACCGGAGTGGGGGAGGAGGATAGATGTGTAGATCGGTCAGATGTGGGGGATAGAGGGGGGATCGGGGTGATTCATGGCGGGGTGGGAATCGAGGCTACCCGAAAGGCCAGCCTTCATACAATGTACCGTCGAGGTGTCGCCTCGACGTCGCAAGCCCCACCCCCGGACGAGAAGATCACCTTCTCTAGGAAGGACTTGCCAGATCACGAAGACCCATTCTGCGCTGGTGATTCGGACGGCTATCGAGGGTTTCACGGTATCAAGGATCTTGGTGGACAATGGGAGCTCGGTTAATGTTATCTTCAAAAAGGCATTCAATGAGATGAGGGTGGAAGCCAGGAGGGTGTTAGCAGCTGACGGACCGTTGTTCGGATTCTCAGGAGAAAGGAAGGAAGTGGAGGGGGGAGTCGGTCTCCAGGTAACTCTGGGAGGGATGTCCAGGAACTGCCGTTTTGTGATAGTGGACGCTCCCAGCAGTTACAACGCCATCTTCGGGCGCCCCTTGATTAGTGCCTTTAGATGTGTACCCTCATCCTTTCATCAATGTTTGAAACTCAATTCGGGAGGGACCCAGATCAGGGTGAGAGGAGATCCGAAGGCGGCCCGGGAGTGTTATGTGACGGCAGTAAACACTATCTCATGGAGGGGGGATGCGGAAGAGTTAGAGAGAAGACTGGAACGGGAGGAACAAGAGGAGAGTAGAGTTGAGGAGTTGGGAGGTGGCATTGCGGAGGAGCCAGTAATGGCAGGGGAGTTAAGGGTCGGAGGAGAAGGGAAAGAGGAGAGAGGAAGGAAAAGAAAGATAGGAGAGATGGAAGAGTCAGTGCTAGGAGGAGGCCCGGTGCGGGTAGAGGAGAGGTTTGTAGAAAAGGTAGACATGGCAGTGGAGAAAAAAGAGGGTGGAGAGCAAGAGCTCGGAAACTAGGAGGAGGGGCTGGGAGAGGAAGAAGAGATTCCGAAAGATCAGGAGGAAGAAGAAGAGCCCTCGAGGCTGAAGGCTGCAGTCGAGCTACAGGAGGTGGACATCCTAACAAAAGAGGGAAGAAAAGAAAAGATCAGAATCAGCGGAGAGCTCGGCCTTGAGGACCAGGAAGAGATCCGAAAATGCGTACAGGAAAACATTGATATCTTTGCTTGGAGCGCGGCCGACATGCCAGGGATTGACGCAGATGTGGCATGCCATCGTCTCAACCTTGACCCCAAGGTTCGTCCCATCCAGCAGAAGAAAAGGGCCATCGCTTCCAGGATGGCCAAGCCTATCAGGGAGGAAGTGGAAAAGCTGCTCCAGGCGGGGTTCATATCCGCAAACAAGTATCCGGGGTGGGTGAGCAATGTTGTGATGGTAAAGAAGGGGGAAGGGAAGTGGAGAATGTGTATTGACTTCTCTCTTTTGAATAAAGCATGTCCCAAGGATTGTTACCCTCTGCCTCGAATCGACGCGCTTGTTGATTCAGCCGTCGGTTTTTCACTAATGAGTTTTTTAGATGCCTTTTCAGGATACCATCAAATACGCATGCACCCACCGGACATCAAGGATGTCACCTTTATCACCGAGGATGGATGCTTCAGCTATAACATGATGCCTTTTGGGATTGAAGAATGCGGGGGCGACCTACCAACGGATGATGGATCGGATCTTCCGAGAGCAGAAGGGACGGAACCTCGAAGTCTACGTGGACGACTTGATGATCAAGAGCCAAGACCTCAAGTCTCATATTGCGGACCTCGAAGAAACGTTTGCAACTGTAAGGAAGTACAAGATGAGGCTCAATCCGTTGAAGTGCGTATTCGGGGCTAGTAGGGGAAAGTTCTTAGGACATCTCCTCACCCCAGCAGGAGTAGAGCCTAACCCGGATAAGGTAAGGGCTATCCTAGAACTGAAATCTCCGGCGAATGCCAGAGAGGTCCAGCGTCTTACCGACAAGTTGGCAGGGCTCAGTAGGTTTCTTTCTAGAGCAGGAGAGAGATGCTCACCTTTCTTTCGAACATTGAGGGGGGGAAAAAAATTCGAGTGGACCTCCGAGTGCGAGAATGCTTTTCTAGCCTTGAAGCAGCAGCTCACCAAGGCGCCGCTACTCCAAGGTCCGAGGGAAGGAGAAATTCTATTCTTGTACCTAGGAGTAGGAGCAGGGGCAGTAAGTTCGGTTCTCGTGCGGGAAGAAGGTAAAAAGCAATTCCCGATTTATTATGCAAGTAAAGTCCTCAAAAAGGCAGAGCTAAAGTATCCTATCCTAGAGAAGCTAGCCTTTGCCCTCGTTATCTCAGCCCGAAAGCTCAGGCCATATTTTCAGGCCCATTCCATCCAGATCGTGACGGACCACCCTCTCCGCCGTATTTTGGAAGGGGTAGAGCACTCAGGGAGATTAGCTAAATGGTCAATAGAACTCAGTGAGTTTGACCTTTCTTATATTCCTCGGTTGGCTATCAAGGCGCAAGCTGTAGCGGATTTCTTGGTAGATTACACGGTGGAGGTCAAGGAGGCCGAGACATCTCCCGTAGTAGCTTGGGAGATGCTAGTAGATGGGGCCTCGGGAAAGAATTCTTTTGGAGGAGGGATGGTTTTGGTAAGTCCTGAGGGAACACGGATCGAACAGGCCCTGAAGGTTCATTTCACCCTCACCAACAATCAAGCGGAGTACAAGGCCATTATAGCAGGGCTGAGGTTAGCTCGCGAGCTCGGTATACAAGATATCAAGGTCTCCACGGATTCTATGATAGTGGCAAGGCATATAAAAGGGGAATTTGAGGTAAGAGAGCCCACCCTCCAGTTGTACTTGACAAAGGTAAAAAGGATCATTGGGCAGTTCCGCAGTTTCTCAGTTCAACACGTCCCAAGGGAGGAAAATACTCGGGCAGACCTGCTCGCCAAGCACGGTCCTCGGGCCGGAGGAACCATGACAGAGCTCTTTAGGCCTTCCATTGAAGAGGGAGAACTGATGGAAGTAGATCAACAGGGATCCTGGATGGATCCATTTGCCACCTACTTGACGACGGGACGTTTGCCTGAGGGAGAGCTCGAGAAGAAGCAAGTCAGGTACAAGTCAGCGTACTACCTGCTAAAAGAAGGGATCTTATACCGTAAGACGTTGTCGGGGCTGTTGGCTCGATGCGTATCCGAGAAGGAGGTCGCGAGGGTGCTGGAAGAAATTCACTCTGGAGAGTGCGGCAGCCATTCCGGGAGTCGGACCTTGGAAGGAAGGGTGTTGAGGCAAGGCTATTTCTGGCCCACCCTTAGGAAGGATGCCGAGGAATTCGCAAGGAAGTGCAGAAAGTGTCAGGAATTTGCTCCTCTTCAGCTCCTCCCGGCCCAAAGGTTGCGCACGATTACGGCTCCATGGCCCTTCGCCATATGGGGGCTAGATCTGGTGGGTCCATTCCCTCAAGCCAGTGGCCAGAGGAGGTTCCTGCTGGTCATGGTAGACTATTTCTCAAAATGGCTGGAGGTGAAGACATTGGCGAAGGTGACGTCTCAGGTGGTCAAAAGCTTCGTATGGGGGGAAATCATCTGTAGGCATGGGCTACCTCTGGCCATTGTCACGGATAACGGACCGCAATTTGCCAGCAGAGAGTTCGTGGATTTCTGCATACGACTAGGTATAGACCTTCGGTTTGCTTCAGTGCATCATCCTCGAAGCAATGGGCAGGTGGAAGCCGCGAATAAGGTCATCGTGAATCTCTTAAAGAAAAAGGTAGAAAACTTGAGGGGAAGTTGGGTGGAGCAGCTCCCCTCCGTCCTCTGGGCCTTAAGGACCACGCCAAGTTCCGCCACGGGGGAGACGCCGTTCAAACTTTCCCATGGCTCTGAGGCCGTCATACCTGTTGAGTTCGAGGTTGAGTCACCTAGAGTAACTGCGGCAAGGAGGGGAGATGAGGAGTGGCTGGTAGATAATGGGGAAGAGCAAAGGCTCTCCCTCGATTTGGTGGAAGAGCTTAGAGAGCTGGCATCTATCCGACAGGAGGAGGTCAAGCGCCGGATGTCAAGATATTTTGATAAGCACGTCAGGGTCAAGCAGTTTGAGAAGGGAGACTTGGTCCTCAAGAAAGTGGATGCCGCAGGAAGAGGGGCTTCGGTAGGGAAGCTCAACCCCAACTGGGAAGGTCCTTTTATTGTAAAAGAAGTTTTGAAATCAGGAGGGTATCACCTCCAAGATGTAAACGGGACGCCCTTCGATCGCGCCCGGAGCGGCGACGATCTAAAGCGATTCTATCCTTAATACAATTGTTTATGATCATCATCTATTCTGAATGAGATGTAGTTTCTTTGTTTTTCTCTCTCACCTTCTAATATTAGCAAGTCGGGCGAGGCCTTCTGGTCCTGCCAAGCAGTCTCAGGTAGCCGTCTCCTCAAAGCAAGAAGATTTTATTTTGGAGAGGAGACCCCGAGAAGACCCGCTGTCCAGGCTACCATCGAGCTGGCAGGTCTGTAGGCTCACTCGGTGGTTGGAGTTGGTCTTGGAGAGGAGACCCCGAGAAGACCCGCTGTCCAGGCTACCATCGAGCTGGCAGGTCTGTAGGCTCACTCGGTGGTTGGAGTTGGTCTTGGAGAGGAGACCCCAAGAAGACCCGCTGTCCAGGCTACCATCGAGCTGGCAGGTCTGTAGGCTCACTCGGTGGTTGGAGTTGGTCTTGGAGAGGAGACCCCGAGAAGACCCGCTGTCCAGGCTACCATCGAGCTGGCAGGTCTGTAGGCTCACTCGGTGGTTGGAGTTGGTTTTGGAGAGGAGACCCCGAGAAGACCCGCTGTCCAGGCTACCATCGAGCTGGCAGGTCTGTAGGCTCACTCGGTGGTTGGAGTTGGTTTTGGAGAGGAGACCCCGAGAAGACCCGCTGTCCAGGCTACCATCGAGCTGGCAGGTCTGTAGGCTCACTCGGTGGTTGGAGTTGGTTTTGGAGAGGAGACCCCGAGAAGACCCGCTGTCCAGGCTACCATCGAGCTGGCAGGTCTGTAGGCTCACTCGGTGGTTGGAGTTGGTTTTGGAGAGAAGACCCCGAGAAGACCCGCTGTCCAGGCTACCATCGAGCTGGCAGGTCTGTAGGCTCACTCGGTGGTTGGAGTTGGTTTTGGAGAGGAGACCCCGAGAAGACCCGCTGTCCAGGCTACCATCGAGCTGGCAGGTCTGTAGGCTCACTCGGTGGTTGGAGTTGGTTTTGGAGAGGAGACCCCGAGAAGACCCGCTGTCCAGGCTACCATCGAGCTGGCAGGTCTGTAGGCTCACTCGGTGGTTGGAGTTGGTTTTGGAGAGGAGACCCCGAGAAGACCCGCTGTCCAGGCTACCATCGAGCTGGCAGGTCTGTAGGCTCACTCGGTGGTTGGAGTTGGTTTTGGAGAGGAGACCCCGAGAAGACCCGCTGTCCAGGCTACCATCGAGCTGGCAGGTCTGTAGGCTCACTCGGTGGTTGGAGTTGGCTTTGGAGAGGAGACCACCGAGAAGACCCGCTGCCCAGGCTATCATTGAGCTGGCAGGTCTGTAGGCTCACTCGGAGGTTGGGTAAAGGGGCAGCATATGGATGGGAGTTTCATAATTTGACCAAAAGCAAGGTCCTTGTCTCAAAGGAAGAGGAGGAGGGAGGAGTCGGTCCCTCAAAATCCACTCGCGCCGAGGATGTCCAGGGACAAGGCGAGAGGAAGAGGCACGGCCCCCGCGCGACTGTGGCGAGGACATGACTATTCGCATCTAGAGTAAGGGGGCTGCCCTTCGACCAAAGGGCGAGAACAAGAGTACCCTCGTCTCGCAAACGAAACTAATTATAATAGCAATTCGAGACCCGCTCGCGCCAGGGATGTCCAGAAGCAAGGCGAGAGGGAGTGATACATCCCTGCGCGAGAGCACTGAGGGCCCGCCCACTCGCGCCACGGGTAAAGCTAGCCCCTCCATCGGTAGGCGAGACAAGTCGTGATCTCGTTCCGCAAATAAAGAAAAGGTAGGCATACAGGAAAGATGAAAAGAAAGGCGAGAGGTCCTAAAAACAAAATATGTATCGCCCGCCAAAAAGAGGCCGTAATACAAAATGCCTCAGTAATAAGTATCCAAAAGAAAAAAAAAGGGGGAGAAGAGGAGTATACAAAAAAAAACTGTAAAATAAATCCTCTATTCTTCCGCGCTGGAGGACGGGCCGTCTTCCTCCTCGCCATAAATCTCGGGTACCAGGTCGCGGGCAGTGACCTCCTCGCAGCCTTCCCTGATAACTTCCATCTCCTTCATCATCTTCACGATTAGTTCGGCAGTCCGGATATTGGCGTCTTTGCAGAGTCCCATGACCTCAGCATGAGAATAATGAGAGGGAGGAGGTTGGGGAATCACCACGCGAGAAGGCGAGAGAGCAGCCTCCTGAAGTCGAGTGATCTCGGACTCCATGCCTTTAACCTCCCCTTCTAGAGTGGCTATGCGCGAGTGCATTCTGTCGGCCGTCTCGGCATCCTGTGAGAGGTTTATTTATTAGGGGGAGTTGAAGGTGAACGAAGAAAGGAAAGGAATCGAGAGTGGAGAAACTCACCACACCACCCCGAGCTTTGGCGAGAAGGTTTTCGGCCACGGCCAACCGTTTCTCAAGATCCATAGACTTCTCGCGCTCGGCCGCCAGACTCGCCTCTGAATCCCTCCAGCTCTTATTATTGTAAATCAGACGGCGTGAGACCTGGTGCGAGAGCTCTAGCGAGCGCAGCTGGGATTGCGCGGCCCTCAGGATCAAATCCCGCGAGGGAGGCTCAGCGGCAGGTTCTCGCTCTGCGCCACCGTAAAGGCCAAAGCCCAGAGAAAATGCATGAGCCGTAGGTTGGTCTCGCTCTATCCAGGGAGGAAGGAGGGTAGAGATAGAGATCCGGTTCGCCTCCTTGTCCCACATCAGGGTTGGCTCGCCGGCAGCATCCGGGATCACAGGGCCCATATTGAAGTTCAGATGGGTGGAAGGAGCCGGGCGGCTGGAAGAGCCCACCTCACGAATAGGAGATTTAGAGGGAAGGTTGTCAGCAAGAGAATCAGGTTGACCCGTCCCGCCAATCGGCGAGACGGTCCGCTGACCAAGAAGCCGAGAAGGGGATTGGGGAGATTGGGACCCCAAAGAGATGGGGGATAAGGATCCCGACACGTCTACCATCTCAGCAGGAACTTGCTTCGCCTTTCCAGAGGGAAGAGGCGCTCCTTTCTTGACCTTTGTTTTCTTTGAAGGACTCTGGCGAGATGGGGCGGAGCCTTCGGCAGGTCTTTTCTTCAGGGAGGGGGGTAGGTTTTCTCTCGCCGCCTCAGCTGCCATCGTGGCGAGGGAGACATCTTTGGAAGGTTTGATGTTGCTTTTGTAAGGCGGGCGAACGGGAACATTTCTTTCTCCTGGAAAAGGCGAGACGATGCGTTTACAAAAACTATTCGTTAGACCTAGACGAAAATAAGGGGCCCCGGCATTTACCTTCGCCTGGAAGCACAGGGAGGAGGGAGTCGAGGCCCCGCCTCAGGAACTGAACCTCGAAGTTCTTGCCAATGAAAAAGTCGCAGAGAAGCTTGTCCGTGCCACTAACCTGGGGAGTGGTATAGAACACCTCGGCTGGTGACACGGGCGCCAGCGGAATGCCACCCAGGTTGCCGCGGATAAAGACGAAGCGAGTAAGCCAGTGATGGTTCTTGTTAGGCGTCTCGCAAACCTTGAGACCCTGCCCCGTGAAATAGGAAACGCCGTCGGCGTTGGCATGGTAGACAAAAAGCTTGCGGAAGGAGTTCAGGCTGAACTCGATTCGCTCCCGGCGCATGTAGCAGGCGAAAGCAACGAGTACCGAGATAGCGTTTGGGTTCAGTTGCGCAGGAACAGTCCCGAAGTACTTGAGAACCTGTTTCACTTCTGGCCAGAGGGGCAACCTCAGCCCCGCTTCGAAATGCGGGACAGGGAAGGCGAGTTCACCGGGATAAAAAGTGTTGATCGACTCGCCCACCCTTGGAGGGCGTGACTCAAAACCCTCCAGCAAGAAATCGCGAGTGAAGGCGTTGTAGTCCTCTTCGGAAATCCGGCCGGGAGGAAAATCATGGTCACCAAACCGCCTCCCGCATCGGCTTCGCCCCTCGCCTTCTTCAGCCTTCTTTTTCCCCATTCTGGGCAAAGAGAGCGAAGGGGGGATGCGAGAAGAATAGGCGAGGAGAAGCGCCGACAGGATCTGCTCGCGAGGGAAGGAAGAGAGAGGCAAGGTTTAGGGCGCCGAGACAAATCGAGAGCATGATCCGGGCCCTAGGGATAGGGGGGTATTTATAGCCCGTTGGGTAAAGAAAAAAAATACGAAGAGATAAGACATATATAATGTAAAGGAAGGGGAAGAGGCGGCCATCCTTTTCTCTCTCCTAGTCTCGATTGGTGTAACCTAACATAAGTCCCAGGCCGGGGACGAGACAGTACCATAAAAATACAATAAAAAGGAAAAAAGAGAGTAGTGGTTTAAGCACAGATATGACGCGCGAGTCACAGTGTAGAAAAGCGCGGTACTAGAGGTAAAATTATCAAAGGAACTACTAAAAGAGGTTATTAAGCAGACCTATTCTTTAGATCCAAAGAGTTCGGGCGGTAGCCGCGAGAGGAAACATTATTACAAAACGAAGAGCAGTACAAAGAAAATAAGGGCGCAAGGCAGCGCGAGGGATTCAATCCTTATGCCACCGCCAGCGCCCCCCACCGCGAGACCTCGCGCAGGGAGGACGGTGGGGGAGGTGAAAAGCGCGAGCCGCATCTACGCCACGGCGCGCGAGACGGAGTTGTTGGTCGACCTCGTTCAGAATTGCCTGGGGGTCGGTCTCGTCTATCTCAATGTCAGCATCAACTTCAGAGGTCAAGCGAGCAACCTCCACCTCTAACCAATCAATCTGTCGGTCAGCCGTTTGCTTGTCCTTCTCCAACTCTTGAATCATGATCGCATGTTTCCGGAACATCTCAGCCACCCTGCGCTTCATCGCCAACGGATCCATAGGGTCGCCAAGGTAATCTTCGATCTCGTCCATAGGAGGAGGAGGCGAGGAGACCGCTCGCCTCGGGCGCTCCTCAGTAGGCGAGTCTTCGGCAGATGAGTCTACTCGCACATCTGCAAATCCAAAAACAGAATGAGGGTCATAATCAAAGGTGGGCAGCCAGAGAGGCCAGAACCCAGGGCGGAAGATTCCTAACCAGAGTGGCGAGAGGTCCCAGCGATATGGGAAGGCTCGCCATCTTTCCCACCAAGAGTAGAGGGAAGAGTAGAGGGAGGAGGCGAAGCCGAGCTTAGACGATGGTTGGCGAGATGAGTTTGTGCGCTACCAGACTGACCGTGGGGTGCGTGACTTTTCTGAAAACCAACAGCAAAAGGAGCAATGAAAGATAGATAGCGAACAGGGGAGGTGAGCAAGGACCTTACCTCTTTCTCCTGGGAAAGCGATGGTGTATGGGGGGATGCGTCTCTCCGGGGGATCCGGTAAGGGTCCTCCCGACGGGAGAACCAGATCAGTTGTTCTCGCCTTCTTCGGGCGAGAAGAAGAGGGTGGTGGTGAGGAAAAAGTACGAGCAGGAATTAGGTTTAAGGCAGCCGCACTCGCCTTGTTCCGCTGGCGCACCAGCGCGATACGATCACGAAAGCTTTTGCTAAGAGACATAGCAGCAAAGTGGAGGTGGCTAAAACGAAGAGAGGAGGCCTGTTGCACTTGGGAAGGATCCCAGTATTTATAGACTCAGGGGGGGGAATCCCACCTGAAAAAGATTCCGCTATAAAGTCGCTGAGATGACGTGAGCCTCGGTTTGACTTTTCTTTTCGAGCTTGGACAACCCCGAAAAGAGCGGGGATTGTGTACAACCTCGGGCTCACAGGAGGGAACTCAGCAGAGAGGGGATTAGAAGAATCCTCAAGAGGAGATAAGGCCCTAGGCGAGAGGGGCCCAAAGCAAAGACCACTCGCACTAAGCGAGAGGGGCCTAAAGTTGGGTCCACTCGCAATGGGCGAGAGGAGCCCAAAAGTGGGTCCACTCGCAATAGGCGAGAGGAGCCCAAAGGTGGGTCCGCTCGCGCTAGGCAGGAGGAGCCAAAGTTGAGTCCATTCGCCTGACAGGTGGGGGTCAAAGGAAGATTTTCTATATGCCGACGGAGGGTCTCGCCTGCGAGGTGGTGTTTTCAGCCGCAAGGTGGTCCTCTCGCCAAGCATCGGGTCAGCAGGAAGAGATAAGGCCGGTTCAGCAATTGGGAGGGAACCGGTTCAGTTGGCAAGCGGTTCATCCTTTTTGGCCTTTTTTACTCTTTTACCCTCGGTGGTCTGCTCATAGCCCTTCAGAACAACGGAGTTTGGCTGTTGGCAGACCCAACCCAGGGTATTCAGGTAATTTCGCAGGTGCTTGATTTGGTTATTTGCAGTTCAAACCCTGAAGCCTATAAATAGACCGGTAAGGTGTCTGAGAAGAGGTGTGTGGAACCTTCTTTTTCCTTCTTACTCAGACACCTAGCTCAGCATTGGCTAGGGAGGGGAAGGATTCTAGTTCTTCCGGGTGAGCGGTGGGACCTCCGAGCTGTAGCCCCCGGTCTGTTCCTTTAGGTGTCTTGTTGGGGGCGTGGTTCGAAGAAAGTAAGCGTAGGTTGCAGCCTTAGATCCGAGCTTTTAGGAGAAACTAGTTCTACTGGTTTCAACACCCACCCCTTTGGGCTTTCCAAATCAGCAAGGGCAAGGGTGGAGATGGGCCATAGGGCAAGTGGAGGCCCACCAATCCCCCCTACTTCTCCCTCTCTTCCTCCACTTTGAAAGCCCAACCATGAGGGGGGATTTCATTTCCCCACATGGGGGGAATTTCTTGAGCCTCCAGCTGTCCTTGGACAGCTGGAGGGTGGAGATTAATCCCTCCATAAGGAGGGATCAATCCCACATCGGGTAGACGAGGAAACCCCCCCCCCCCCCACCCTCCTCCAGCCAATATAAAGCCCCCCTCCCATGTTATCCCCCTCACATCTCAGTGAGCATCTCCCCCACCTCTCCCCCCCTGTCGGAGCCCAGGTCATCAGAAAAAGGCCAACTCTAGCTCCACCACCCCGCCACCTTGCATGGCTGATCAAGTCGGACCCTCTTGAGCCCCTCCTGCACAGGTGAAAACTTCTCCTCTCCTTCCTCCCTATCTTTCCAATGCGTTGCATGCAAGCTCTGGTGGCCGGAGCGCCATCGCCATCACCCCCTCCCCTCCGTTCAAATAATAAAAATGGCTCTGGCGATGGTCGGCGGCGGCAGGCCGTCGGACCACCGCCAGAGGGAGCGCCCACCCCCGGGGAGTCGGCCGACGACGGAGAAGACCCGTACGGGTGGTTTCCTGTACATGCAGCAGGGGTGGGGGGAGAAGATGATAAAAAAAATAAATTATATATATATATATATTATAATTATTATAATATTTATAAATATTATAATATTATAATTAAAATTGGTATTTTATTTTCTGCAGACTAATCTAGGCTCCTAGGAAAAAGATTTTGACCATGAAAGTTGTTCTCATTAATGAGGGCAATCTCTACAAAATTTTTGAAAATTTTTGGAATTGATTTGGTATTTTTAAAAGTCTAAATAAAAATTATTTGGTCAATTTAGAGGCCCAAATTTGCTCAGAAAATTTTGGAAAATTTACTAGACTCTTTTTAGGCCCTCTAAAAGATTGTATTAAAATTTGGGAATATTGGGATAGAAAATTGAAGATTTTCCAATTTCTTTGAGTCTTGGGTCGCGCTCAGAAATTTATGCGCTCAAGTTATTTGAAAATAAAAATTGAAGCGCGTGACCACCTTATATATTGAATATTAAGTTCAATTTATTAAGCGACGAGAGTTATCGAGGCAAGATTCCCAACTCTGAGTATTTCAAGGTTTTTGTCAAAATCACCGAGCGGCTCGTTCTTAAAATAACTCTCTGGCACTCTGGGTGGACTCGGAAAATGAAAGTACGAGCTTCGAGAAAAATAATCCACAACCTCATTTCAGGTAAAGAATTTCCCTCATGTGTTAAAAATGATTTTTGAGGTTGAAATTCGAGGAAAAATGTGACCTCTAACGTGATTCTCGGAATCGATCCGACGTAAGCAAGCGAGTTAATATTTATTCTCGGATAAATAATAAAAATATAACTCATAATAAACTTTCCCTGATCCGATTAAGCTGTGATTAAAAAGGACACAACTAAATTATTATCGGATCTTAATAATGGGTGAAACTCAAAGAAACCTCATGAGAATGGAGATGAAACTAAACTAAACCTCCTGAGAATGGAGATGGAACTGAACTAAACCTCTTGAGAATAGATATGGAACTGAACATACCTCCTGATAACGAAGAATGAACTGAACATACCTCTTGGGAACGGAGAAGGAACTGAAAATACCTCCAAAGAACGGAGATGGAACTAAAGCCTTCTGAATTGAGTGATTAGACTACTAACCATTTTCTTTATGATTATTTTAGTCTTGTACTGGTTCAGTTCCTTTATTTATTTCAGTTCAGTACTTTTAATTCAGTTTTACTCTAGTCCCGTACTAGTCTAGTTCAATTCAGTACTTTCATTTCAGTTCTACTCCAATCCCGTACTGGTCAAGTTCAATTCAGTACTTTTAATTCAGTACTACTCCAGTCTCGTACTGGCCAAGTTCATTTCAGTTCAGTACTTTCAATTCAGTATTACTATAGTCCCATACTGGTCAAGTTCAATTCAATACTTTTAATTCAGTACTACTACAGTCTCGTACTGGTCAAGTTCATTTCAGTTCAATACTACTTCAGTCTCATACTGGTCAAGTTCATTTCAGTTCAGTACTTCTGTTTTAGTACAACTCCAGTCTCGTACTGGTCAAGTTCATTTCAGTTCAGTACTTTCTATTCAGTACTACTCCAGTCTCGTACTGGTCAAGTTAAATTCAGTTCAATACTTCCATTTCAATAATACTCCGTGTTGGAGCATGCATTCCACATCTCTTAGTTTGAGAATAACAAATACCGTGATGTATTTGATCTATTATTTTGTGTGTTTATAGTGTGCAGGTTGTATAGATTGAATGAAGAGACAAGTCCTTAGTCATGGGCATGATTCAATGGTGTGTACACTTTAGAAATAAAACAAAAGAACGAGTTCTGTGTGTTAAACTTCAAACAACCATAACTTTCAATCCGGAAGGATTTACAGAACGTGTCACCCCATTCCGGAATGAGAACGAAGTTAACTACACTCTGGAAATGGTTCGGATGGCAAAAGTGAAAAGGAGATATCGCTAGGCGATAGCCGCTATCGCTGGGCGATAACTCCACGATCAAATCAGCCCGCGAAAACCTCAGAATCATGGGACACGTGGCAGCTAGATAGGATATCGTCGATCGGCGACAGCCAGTGTCGCCCGGCGATAACTCCACGATCAAATCAGCCATATAGGATATCGCCGATCGGCAACAGCCAGTATCACCCGACGATATCGCTAAAACATAAAAACGAGTCATTTTCTGAGGAGATCACGAATTACATTACCTTGAGTATTTTTCCCGTGTATTCCATCCAGAGAGCTCCAGCCTTCAGAAAACTCTCATTTTCCCAAGAACGTTCAAGAGCGAAGAAGAGACGGTTCGTGTGCAGCATCTCAGGCAATCTTTGCAAGGATTCGACGTCGTCTTCAGAGCTTCATTTTGAGGGAGTTTTTATTCTGAATTTCTATTTTGTAACTTATCTTATCATCTTTATAATCGGTAGAGAAATCGCCGCCTTGTGTGTGACATCTAAGTCCTTGTGTGGTTTAGGAGAAATCATCGCCTTGTGTGTGACGTCTAAGTCCTTGCGTGGCTTTGGAGGAAATCGCCCCCTTGTGTGTGGCGTCTAGGTCCTTGTGTGGCTTAGGAGAAAATCGCCGCCTTGTGTGTGGCGTCCAAGTTCTTGTGCGGTTTAGGGAGTAATCACTGCCTTGTATGCAATGTCTAGATCATGGTTAGATATAGGGGGAGGCTAGTAGCAAGCTTTAGGGAGAGATACGATTTAGCTTACCGGTTCTTGGTAGAAGGACCAGCAAAATCAAAAGTTAACTATATTTTTCACAAGACTTAATCTATAGCTTCATAGAGATATCATGTATATTAGTTTATCACTTATGAAATAAAAGATTATCATTTCTATTCTTGTTTATTTCTAAGTGTTTAGTTTTATTATGAAAAATTAGTATTATTTTCTTTATGTGTTGCACCTAGTAAATTAAGATTAAGAAATAAATATTGTCAACCCTTATTCCCCCCCCCCCCCCCTCTAAGGGCGCCGTAAGATCCAACACTCCGGTTTCGTACTGGTCACGTCTCATTATGCAGCATTTATTATCAGCAGCATTTATTATCAGCAGCTTTAATTACTGCATTTTCATTGCTGCAATTTACTACTATAAGCACGGGTCCTGCTTTGACAAACAACTAAATTATAAGCACGGGTCCTGCTTTGACAAACAGTTGTTTGTTAAGGTTAAGCCTTAGTTGGGGATAATCGAAGTTGAGGTGTTCCTCCGGGTTTAGCCTCAAATAAAATGCTCTCATGCTCCTTGTCGAAAGTTGAGTTGAGCGTCGCTGCCTGAAGGTTAACGTATTGTAGGGCGGGCCGTCGCAGACCCGGTGCGTATTAGCATGATTGTTTGACTGATTGCTTGTGAATTATTTGTGGTAAATTATGCCGGGTCAGTCCCTTCCGCAGACCGTTTGTACCAGTGTGGGAAGGTCGACGACTCAAGGCGATAGGGAGATGGGTACCACGGATGACTGGTCGTTATGATTGTACCCGTTGGGTTTTCCTCCGCTGGTCGGCCAAAATGTTGTATCGTCGGATGTCGCTCACATCCAATAGTACACGAGGTTGTACGTTGGGGCCTGAAGTTGTGCAGTACGACAACCCCCAAAAGTGGCAAGACTGGTCACTATCACCGACGACCATATCGGTGAGGCCCGCGGGGTCACTACCTTACTGGAACAGAAGCAGTCAATACTATATCGACATAGAATATGTGAGCGCGGATGTGAATTCTTGTAATAGGATATAGGTTATTGTGAACACCTGATGTGCTGATGTGCTAGTGGTGTCCTGATTATAACTGATGTTATTGTTGCTGCCATTTCGATTATATTATGATGCCCTTCCTTTATCGTTGCTCGTAGCTTTAAAAATATGAAATATTGTGCTAACCCTATCATGTTTCGGCTATCTTAAATTGTTGGGTGTGTGTGTTCGTCCCCAGGATGTGGATCCGGGGAGGAGATTTGTTTCCACTTAGCCTTGTGACTAACGGTTATTTAAATAACCATTTACAGGAAACAGAGCACCGTAGTGACCCCCTGCCGCAGGAGAATGCTCCAATAGTTAGGACTACTCGAGTAGAAGCACCACTAGCATCTTTGGAGTTTCAAGACGTGAGTACCAGCAGGCAGGATAAGGGAGAGAGAGTGAAGAGTTATATGTAGAACTTGTATAGCCTGCAGACTTATATAAGAACATAGGCTATGACCCTAGAACTCATGTAAATATATATGATATGATATATATTTGATAGTGTTTTCCTGTTAATGCTTCCGCAAATCTCTGATGCATTATGAATGTTGTGATTCTAGACGAGCAAGGCGACCAACTAATGCTTAGAAAAGGTGAATCGTTACCCCTAGGGAGCGCTGGGTGGACGTCTTGGGCAAGTAGTACACCCTCCAGCCGGCCCCGCACAAAGGTCTGGGGGTGATACACTTCGTGCACGACTTAAGAGAGCTTCCTACATGCACGACGCCACCCGAATCACCGCCAAAGCATCCTGGCGCACTTCGCCACGAAGTCTGCTTGCCAAACAACGTCCGAGAACGTTCATATCCATCCGAGTGTAGGAAAGAAATCATCTTAGAGTAAGGTGGCATGTCAGTGACAGTGTCCAGTCCTGCCACTTCTGGGGGTGGTCGTACCGTACGACCCAAGCCCCAACGTACAATCTCATGTACTCTTGGATGTAAGCGACATCCGGAGATTCAACATTTGGCCGACCAGCGGAGGAAACCCAACGGGGAAAAAGAACATAGCGGTCAGTCACCCGTGGTACCCATCTCCATGTCGCCTTGAGTCGTCAAACTTCCCGCACTGATATGATCGGTTTGCGGAAGTGACTGACCAGCCACAATTTACCGCAAACAATTTACAAGCAATCAAATTTTATTAATTTTACTAGCATGTAGCAGGTCTACAACAACTTGTCCTACTATACTTTTAAATAATTCAGGCAAACGACACTTGACTCGACTTTCGACAAGTGAGCGTGGGACCACTTATTTGGGGCTAATTTAGGAGGGATATCTCAACTCTTGTTACCCCCAACTAAGGCTCAACTTATCAATTATCTGCCTGTTAGAGCAGGACATGTGTCTAAAATAATAAATTGCAGAAACAAAAAGTGCGGTAATAGAAGCTGCTGATATTATAAGCTGCAGAATTGAAATGCTATGATGAAATAGGACAAGTAGGATACTGGAGTAGTACTGAACTGAAAGTAAGTACTGAAAAGAACTTGATTAGTGCGAGACTGGAATAATATTTAAATAAAAGAACTGAACTGAAAGTAAATAAGTAGGACCAATGCGAGACTGTAGCACTTGAACATAAAATAACTAAACTGAAATAAATAAAGAAACTGGATCAACGCAATACTGGAATAAATCATAAATAAAATAGTTAGTAGTCCAATCACTCAGTTCAGGAGGCTTCAATTCCATTTCCGTTCTCAGAAGGCATGTTCAGTTCCATTTCAGCTTTTAGAATGTTTCTTTGGGTTTCACCCATTATTAAGATCCGATAACAATTCAGTTGTGCCCTTTTTAATTATGGCTTAATCGGATCAGGGGGACTTATTAGGAGTTACATCTTTATTATTCGTCGAAAATAATTATCAACTCATTTGTTCGTATTCTCATCTTTCGAGTCTACCCAAATTACCTGAGTCTTTTTAAATGAGGCGCTTAGCGGTTTCACGAAATCTTGGGAACACTCAGAGCTTGGGTACTTAGCTCGATCACTCTCGACAATAAAACAATTGAACTTGTCATTTGATTTAAAAGGTGGTTGTGCGCTCCAATTTTCACATTCAAAAAAATTAAGCGCATCAATTTCCGAGCGCGATCCTTGACTCCAAGAAATCGGAAAATATTTAATTTTTATCGCAAGTTTCTCAAATTTTGATACAACTTTTAAGAGGGCCTAAAAAGAGCCTAGTAACTTTTTTACAAAATTTTCCGAGCAATTTTGGGCCTTAAATTTGGCCAAATAAAATTTATTTCAATTTTTAAAAATACTAAATCAACTCCGAAAATTCTCAAAAATTTTGTAGAGGAGGCCCACATCAAGGAGAACAATTTTCATATTCAACACTTTTTCCCTAGATGCCTAGATTTGTTTCAAAAAAACCTTCAAATTCTTGTTATAAATTTGGTCTGCAAATAGATAGATCAGGCTCAATCCTACGGCTGATATCGAGCCACACAGAAAAATGGGTCTTTTGTCCCCACAGCGGATCAGGGGTGGATCCGCTGTGGGGCTGCAGAAATCCATGCAGACGTGTAATTTAATGAGATAGTCGCCGTCCGATCATCATCATCAGATCGGACGACAACTGTAAGTCGCCGATGGTGCTGAAGATAAAGCTTTTGCCACCGCCGACCGACAAATCAGAGGTGTCGGTGCCTCCTCTGGTCAACTCGCCGGAGGCCGGCTAACACCTGGGCAGTGGTCCGGTGGCCCAGCGCCGCCGACCACCGCCGGATGTCTCCAACCCGAGAGCGATGGCGCGACATACTATGCTCCCAGCGATGTCCCACCGCCTGCCTCTTTAGAGGCTTACCCGACTACAATTCTACCCCCTGCCGACGCGTTGGGGGTTGGGTTCTTCTCCGGTGGTGGTCCGGCAGCCTGGTACCGCCGGCTGCCGCCGCAAAAAAACACAGAATTTTACTCTGTTTTCGGGTGCCGCCGGAGCGGCGATTTCCGGCGGCACCTCGGCCTCCCACTGCTGAGGAAAGCTATCCCCGATGGTGTAGTACTTTCCCAGCGCCACCACCAACACTGGGCGCGGCTCACCACCTACGGCCACCACCTGACCTGAAGCTTGGCTCGGGTGGTGACGGCGGCGCTCCGATTGTCAGGAGACACATGCAAGACGTCAAAAGGGTAGGGAAGGAGGGAGAAGCTTTCCACCTGTGGTGGTGCGACTCGGGAGGTGTTGGCCTGATTTGCCATTAAAGGTGGCGGTGGAGCTCGGGTAGTGGAAGTTTTCGGCGAGCTGGAGCTCCAGTAGAGGGGGCTCTGGGCTCGTTTGAGTTGTGGGGAGGAGAGCAGGGGTGGGCATGGCCTTATACAAGCTGGGGGAGGGTGGCCACCCCTCCTCTCCCCCGTATGGGACTAAACCGAAAGGGGGAGGTATTCCCCTCCCTCTTTCCTACTGGCGGGACACGTGGCATCATCTGGATGGCCAAGGGCAGCCAAGTGCCCCTTTCTTGGAGCATGATTTAGGTGGGCTTGGGTTTGGGGAAAGGAAAAGAGAAAGAGAGAAGGGCTTTGGGCTTTTTCCAAGGTCCAATACCCATTATGCTTCCTTGGTTTGGTGGCCCAAGGTGTGAGGAGAGTAGGTCCCTAAATATTCATTTAGAGGAGGTGTATTCCCCCTTTTAAAAAAATACAAAAAATACATTTTTAGGGGGGTTTGACCAAAGTAAATCCTAAGGTGGGTCCCCCATGCTGGCAAAAATCAAGGTGGGTTCAAGTCATCGAGGTCGGGTCAAAGTTGGGTGTCGTGTCATAATTTTGTGTGCGCACGCTTTTCGGTGCACGACAACGTTCAGTTTTACCACGGGTTCACTACTGGTCCTTGAAATTGATCGGAACGAATTCGGTTGAATTCGTATTGACCATACGAATCCAATGCCAATGATCGGGCCCGAATCGGAGTTCGTTTGCTAAATATCCAAAATCTATGCGTCGCAGCACGCTAAGACTGTCAAAATGCTCATCTTCGTCAGACTTTGAATTGTGATGCAACGAGTTCCAATGTGTTCGTATTGGTTATATGAAGCCATAGAAACTGACAGAACTCAAATCAGAGTTCTCTAGATCAATATCCAAAAATCTAATTTTCGCGGTGTTCTACTAGGAGTCTAGGAATGACCATATTCACCATATGTCCTTGGAATTCAACGAGACGAGATCCAACACACTCGTATTGACTATACGAGGTCGCAGGAATTGACAGAACTTAAATCGGAGTTTTCTGGCTCTATATCCCCGTCTAGGGTTACCTCCTACCCGGGTATGGGCTACGAGTAGAGGTTCAAGTCACTTTTATTGGGCCCACTAGGGTTCTGGTGGCTCAATAAAAGTCGGGATGTTACAACTTATACGTCAAAAACGGTGTTCGAATGAGGAAGAAAAGAGTCCAGTAAGATGGAGACATACACATTTCTTTTTGGTTGTAAGGGGAGAAAGTTGACAAGACAATTAATTAGTTTAATTATTTGTTGTGGGGGTGACATGTGTAAATTTAGTTAAAATATCCACTATTAATTTTGACATCCTCAAGTATACATTCTTCTCTGCTCATATCTTCTTTGAAATCTCTAAAAGAAACACCGACATTTTTGACACAATATAACTTGATATCTTCTCTACTCAACACTTGCAATTTTACTTATTTTGATATTGTTCTCCTAACTACACCCCAGGTCCCCAATAGTGCACAAGATCAAGGTCATACCTAGTTGGATGCAAGAACGAAGCAGCCACTGACGATCATGGACGAATTTAATGGGGGGGGGAGCTGGGGCCCGGGCCCCCAAGATTTTTTCTTATTATATAATGTGCTTTGCCCTAATGAACGTTCAGCCTCTGGCGGCAGTGCAACAAGTCTCAACTGTTGAGGCAAGCGTTTCTTCCATTTCCATGTTCCAATATCCTTTTTCCAAGCTCAGGTTACATTCATTACTACATTCATAAACTATGATTCTCTCCATTGCAGCCCCGCAGTTCCTCAATGCTCCCACCCTCACTCTTCTTTTTCTCCATCTCCTCCAGCACCAACACTCTATTTTGTCGCAAAAGGATCCGTCGAAAAACTCAAAACCGCTAGCTTGGTGGAAAGTCCAGAAGCAAATGTATAAATTTTCATTTTTTTTTCTCGCTCAACTTCGCTGTCCACTTTTTCTACTACAGTTCAGATCATGGCTTTGATTTTTGAATGTTGCATTTTTTTTTTGAAAAAAACAGGAATTAGTGAATATTTAGGAATTAGATGTGATTTTGTGGATAAATTTAATTAATTTTTGGAGGGATTTACTGATTTCTGAAGTCTGTTTATTTAATGTTTAGTTTGATTTTCAAGTATTTGAATAAATAATAAAACCAAATTTAAAGAGATGGATTTTATGTTCAGAGTTTATATTGCTAACATTAAGAAAATACCAAAAAAACAAATAATTGATTAGTTTTTTTCAACTTAGGTTTAGTGATTAAAGATGACATGAATGAGTTGATTTTGAAAGAATATCAACGTCTTCGATTCTTTATCTTGCAAGCCAACCTTCTACCTCCAAACAAAATCATTTAGAGGTTTTGTCAATTTAGATGTTTTCTAGCTAGCTCGTTTAGTCATTTTTTGGAGTAAGAGTGATGATTGTATTGCTCATAAATTAAACTTTGATGTGTAGCAACATAAGTGATTTAAATGACGTTTGGTTTATTGTTTATGTTGTATTTCTTGATGTTGTCATTAAGTGAAGTAAGAAAAGAGATTACACTTAATATTCTTTCATGTTTTAGGCTATGATTTACCTTAAAAGTTAAAATGAGCTTATTTTTTAGAGAGAAAAAAATCATTCTGCCTTGTGTCTCTACCCCCTCCCCCTTACTGAACTTTTTGGATCCGCCCTTGGGTGCAAGTTGAGTTGAGACGGCTCAAAAAAAAAACTCAACTCTAGTTCGAGCTCAACGATCTTGAGTTAGCTTTTGACTCGAGCTCAAGCCTATAAAGCCTTGCTCATGAGCTCGACAAGCTCAAGTCAGCTCACGAGATTTTTTTAATTTAATAATATATTATATTATTATGAGTAAATAGTATTTGAATACTATATAGTATCTACTTAGATATCTTCTGATTCTTTTCTATTTTGTGGTTCTCCACACTCCAACACTCTAAAGTCGCTATACTAGGATCGCTCGTTAGGGTTTTAGCCGCAACACCGCTCCTAGCCTCCTCCCAATAATCAGATTCTCCTTTGTCATTTGTATGCTCCCAAGCTTATAGGTACATAAGTGTGCGTGCACCTCTTACAAGTTAAACCCTTAATTAAAAATGACCAACCAATATACTCGAGATCCTGGCTTCGTTTAGCGCAACAGTGGCTATACAACTCGTTCTCAGCGAGCAAAGGAAGGTTTGCCCTGGTAAACTGTAGCGAGACTGGATCCTACCTCAGTGCTCAATGGGCGAGTTAAGGTGCAAATTTTCCCTGATTCTATTTTCCCAGCTCGAGTCTGCCCGGGTCTGATCCCGGTTAGGCACGTGCCCGGGTCAAGCCTAAGGGGGCTCAACAGGGCCCCTTATTTTGCTAAGGCCTAACCTGGTGCCTGGCCTAGTGCCCGACCTGGGTCTGGCCCAGGCCTAAAGCCCATTTAGTGCATGCACCGATTATGTGACGTCGCGTAAATTTATTACAGGTACATTTTATTGATATGTTACAATTTCAAGTTAATTAGGCTAGGTTGAGAAGTCGTGTGTAGGTAAAAACCCGGTTGGAGGTGTAATGGTGACCGGTTAGGTTGAGTAGGACCGACAATAGGCAGTCTCAACCATGTGTGTCATGTTATGAAAGAGCGGCATCAGGTAAACAAGGGAATAAAGAATCTCGTAGTCTTCATTTCCTCCAGTCGTGCCCGACGAAAGCCGCAGGAAGCCACCCGACGGAAGAAGGTGCCAATTGACGCCAAGGCTCGTTGAAGGCTCAAATATCCTCCGTTTCTTCCGATTTCTCCTTCTAATGAGAGGTAATCGCTTCCTCTCCAGTTCTCTTATTCTTTTTATGGAAACTTTACACAGATTGAACTGGGTAGAAATCTAGGGTTTGAGCTTTTGAGATTTCTTTCATTTATTTCCTTCTGAAAAGTTTCTGTGATGAGTTATATGCCCTGATCCATGATTTTTAAGCACTTTGAATGAAACCCTAAGTATTTATTTACTCATATAGTGAAAGCTCTTGGATGAAGATTAGGGCATAAGTAATTTAGGGCTTGCTAGTATGCATATGTTATTTAGTGTAGAAGTAATCAAAAGGAGGGTTATCCGTTGGCTCCAAATCCCCATTGAAGGAAAGTGATTGCTCTATTTCCCCCATTGAAGATTAGGGATTGCTACCCTACCCTAAATGAGTGAAAAACTCTAATTCAAAACTAGGACAACAATCTTTAGTATTCTTTAGCTTACGTAAGTAAAAGGCAAATCTATTTAAAGGAATTCATTAGAGTGGTTGCATGAACCTTTAAAGTTAGGGCTGCAATTCCCTACCTCCTTTGACCTAATTAGGTTAAGAGGATTCCACATAAAGCCTTACACCAAAGGCATCAAATTGATAATTGTTGGATGGTCTATATTATAGGAGATGACGTCACAAGGCAGTGGTAGACGAAATGAAGAAGGAAGGAGAGATAAAGTCAAGGAAAAAGTACGAGAAACTGAGCAACGTAAAGATAAGGGCAAAGAGAAAGTGGGGGTGACTTCTTCTTCTCTATACTATGTTTGTTTTCTTTATTCCTTATGCTTGTATGTTGTGCTTACATCTTCCTTAAGTTTATAAGCAATGTACACTAATGAAAACAAGATAATATAAGCTTAGATTAAGGCAAAGAAAGCAATACGTGAAGAAGCCGCAAGAAAATTGTACTAATACAAGAATAAAAAGAAAGTGGAAAAGAACCATGCGAGTGCCGGGCTATGGAAAGCGTTAACCCAATTGGAAGATGGGGAGAATAATCTTCCTTCATCGCGCGAGTTAAGGGCACGAATGGTAATATGTATGTGCAAGACAAGGGCACGTGAAAATATTACATTAAGTGTGAGATAAAGACACTTGATTTATATTTCAGATAGCTCACACTCAAAAGCAAATTAAAAAGGCAAAAAAAGAGACATTGTGAATAAGTAAGATAAGTCATGATAGGACTTAAAATAAAAGGAAAGAAATATGTCAAATACCAAGAACTGATCGTAAAAGGAAAAACAAGAATTCACATAGTCATTTGACTAATATAAAATAAAACTAAACAGGTCAAGAAAGAGGCGGTTCCAGCCACCAGTAGCCAGCGTCCACCATGTACTCCTCGCCAGGAGAAGAGGTATCAGCTTTGGGTTGAAGTCGCGACAACGGTGTTCGATGTCCTGGATGACTACAGGTCGAGGTGCAGTGATCCATAGTGTCCCCATGAGGAGTTCCAGTTTTACTTCATGTAGTATCAGTATGATATTAGTTCTCAGGATATATATATATCTATACATAGTAGCTATATGATATGAGTCAGTTGTATATGTATAGTATGGTAAGCCCCTTTTTGTATGTTAGGGCTACCTTTTTGGACTCATGTATATGTATGTATCAGAAACTCTTAAGGAAATGAAATGGTTTATTTTGTCCTGCTATTTTATTTCTGGTACTCTTTCATATACTGCTGTACTCTTACTGTTCGTACTTTGTTCTTTGTGAAATGCTAAGTTATATTGTAGCGTTAACCGTAAGGAGGCCGTTATAGTTTAGGGGTAGGTGGGGCTGCCATCTATAAAAATAACTGGGTGATTAAAATATAGCTAGGTGGCCCTCTGCCCAGCTATATTTTAATATCTGAGGGCCGCCCAACTATTAAAATATAGTTGGGTGGGCCTGCCCAGCTATATTTTAATGGCTAGGGGCCGCCCAACTATTTATTGTAATATATATATATATATGTGTGTATACATATATATACAAAAATAAATATTTTTATCACACCTGGCTCGCCTTGCTTAGGCCCGGCCTGACTGGCTCAGGTAGGCCTCCATTTTTAAGAGGAGTTCGGGCTTGACCCGGGATCGTTTTGAGTAGGTCTCAGCTGGGCCCGATTTGAGTGGGGCCCGGCCTGGGCCGACAACAATAAAACCCGGGCCTTGGGCGACTAGTCCCGGCATAGGACAACCAGGCTTTATTTCACCTTTATGGGTGAGTCCTCGGACTCTCTGACAAGCAAAGTGATAAGTGCGAGTTCGAGCAAGGCAACTCAACTCACCGCCAAATATGCAAGTCGAGTTTTTGTCGGTCTAACATGCGGACTCACCTAGGCCATCTTGTAGTAATCTTTTGTTGGCCGGAATGACTATTTGCGGGATATCTGGGTCTTGGAATAACATTTAGGGCAAGGATGGGAGAGTTATTCGCAATTATTTTGGGTCTAGAAATAACATTTTGATTGAGGCGAAAACCACTACTTGCAAACAATTAAGACTCCACGATATTTTACCTATTAACAAGACCCCATGGCACCTTGAAAAAGATGAGACCCACCCCCTATAGCTCGCATCTTCTGAATTTTTTTTCTATGTTGCCTGAGGTGCTAAGCTCAGTTTTTGGTTTGGAGGGTGAAGTTAAAAGGACAACTTTTGGGTGTTTAGTGTAACCTCCTCGCTATAGCTTGCGAGTCTGTGAGTAAGCATCCCAGTCTTATATTGGTACAGGTTAGTTTTGAGCTCAGAATACTTAGTCCTTAGATCCCGACTGTGGGTCAAGTAACACAAGCTATCCCCTCTTGGTTTGAACTTCGTTGAACCTATTTCTGAGTTTTAACTTTTTTGGTGTTGTGAGCGTGCGTCATAGCTTTGGAAAAAAACCTTACACAACGAGCCCATGTTAAACATGGAAAGCATGGAATTGACCATAGGAACTCACACCAGTCAAGCGAGTTCGTAATACGGAGCGACTTCATAGAGTTCAGAAATTCAATGGAGGTCACCTTGCGAGCTTTGCTCTTGCCTCACGACGGAATAATGGAGCCTTCGTCACTGCTAGTCACCATCTCGTTAGGTGAGGTGGGACTACAAAGACGGCCTAACAAGGAAGTTTCCACCAAAGAAGAGGACAACATTCTGCATGTGTGAGTTCTCTTTATGATCTTGCCAAAAGCTCGTCAAGCTCACCAAATCGGTCTGACAAGCCCGTTCTACGAGTTGATTTTTTTCCGCCCCAATGCCAAAGAGGTCATAGAGCTTGCAATGAGCTGCTACTCGGAGAACGATGATCTTGTTCAACATTTTTGTAGTGGTTCAAAGATGTTGTCTCGATTCGCCAAACGACAGAAGTTTCTAAGTGTTGGTTGTTCGTCATCTCCTTCAAGGACCAGGGACTAGTCCCGCTAGCTGCCGTCGAGCTCGATTTATAGCTTTGAGGACCTGTGCAGATGATTACTGCTGCATTTTGCGACCTTAACAAAAAAAGTAAGAAGGGTAAGGAGACTATTTTCCTCGTCAAACAAGTACCTCAGGAGTCATTGAGAGCTTATGTTGATCTCTTTTGAGATGAAGTCCATACCTTCCAGGAGGTGTCAGGACACATCCTTATAGATGACCCTCGCAAAGAGGGTCTCTTCAAGATGGAGATAACATGTGACCCGCCAATATATTTCGAAGACTTGATCGACCGTGCAGGGTGATATATCGAAAGCGAGAACAAACTATGGTTTTGTGGCCAAGTTGGGAAAGCTGACTAGAGAGATGAGAAGGTGATGAATGACAGCATGAGGCGGAAGTCGATGAGAAGGGAAGATCCAATGAGGTAAGAAGGGAGAAGGCCTTTTAGGGACCAGAAGTAGCGAGAATATGAGAAGAGGTTTCAGGGCAAAGTCAACAGTCCACCATGGAAACCGTCAGGAGGGCCTCACCCGACGGGACTAGGAAGAAGATATTATCCCAAGTGTTGATCTCGTTTTAACTCACCCGAGAGGAGGCCAGGTCATCGAAGGCAAAACCACCCCCGTGAGATGTAAATGTGATTGGTCGAGGCCGGGGTTAAGGGGGAATCCAATCGTCGAGGCGAGTAGTGAATCAGATGGTGATACACTACTGTGACATATACCGGGTGGAAGGTCGCGCAACGACAATGTGTATAGAATTCTTGGACTTGAGAAGAGAAGATAAGGAAGAGCCCGGGAAGGGCAACAAGAGCAGAAAAGAGGAGAGGAAGTGAGGAATGAAGGCTTTGGGGGTCAGACCCCGAGGAGGTGTGAATACCGGGCAGATTTGGGGCTCAAGGAGGAATTTGGGTGATCCACTGGGGAGTATGTATAAAGGCGATTTGGAAGGAAAGTCTTCATGCATTGTATCGTCAAAGCGTGGCTTCTATTTCCTATAACTCACCTCCGATAAAAGAGATCACATTCACGGTGGAAAACATGTTGTAAACTGAGAACCATTTCTATGATATGGTGGTAATTCGGGCTACGGTAGAGAACTTCACGGCCTCTCGAATCTTGCTAGATAACGAGAGCTCTGTCAATGTCATCTTCATGAAGACCTTTAATGAGATGATGGTGGAGGAGAAGTGGGTGACTGCCACTGACAGACCTCTCTTCGGTTTCTATGGGAAGAGGAAGGAGGTGGAAGGAGGCGTTGAACTCCTCGTGATGTTGGAAGGAATGTGGAAAAATGGTAGGTTCACCATTGTGGACGTGTCGAGTAGTTGCAACGCCATATTCGGGAGGCCTCTTATCAACGCTTTCCAATGTGTACCCTCTTCCTACCATCAATGTCTGAATTATAATCCGGGAAGGGTAGAAATATGAATCAGGAGTGATCCCAAAGTTGTTCAGTGGTGTTACCTCAATGTTATCAACAACATTAGTTGGAAGGAAGAGGCCAAGGAGGTGGACAAGATGCTAGAGGGAATGACGAGACTGGAGGTTGTTGAAAAAGTGGGGGAGAAGGAGATCGCGGCCAAGGGCTAGAGGCTAGGGAAGGTGAAAATCAACGGGGAGCTAAAGAAAGAGGACAATAAAAAGATTTTGTCTTGTATCAAGGAGAATGCAGACATCTTAACATGAAGCACTACAGACATGCCTGAAGTTAAAGTGAATGTGGTCTGCCATCATCTCAACCTCCACTAGGGAATCCGCCAATCCGATAAAAATGGGTAGTAGCCATTACCTTGACCGAGCCCATTCGAGAGGATGTGAAGAAGCTGTTAGAGGCAGGTTTTGTGTCGGAGATTCAATACACATACTGAGTCTCCGTTGTTGTAATGGTGAAGAGGGGCGATGAGAAGTGGTGTACATGTATCGTTTTTTCAATTTCTATTAAAGCCTGTCACATAGATTTTTATCTCTTGCCTTGTATCGACGCACTTGTAGTTTCAACCATCGGTTTTCCTATTATTAGCTTTTTAAATGCCTTCTCAGGTTACCATGAGATTCACATGCACCCACCAGATGTGAATGATTTTTCCTTCATCACCACCAATGGATGCTACAGCCAAAAAATGACGCCTTTTTTGTTCAAAAATATATGGGCAACGTATCAGAGAATAACGGTCCGAGTGTTCAAAGAGAGGAAGATGTGATACCATGAGGTGTACGTTGACGAACTCATGGTGACGAGTGAGTGTGTTAAGGAAAACCTTCGGAACTTGTCAGAGACTTTTGTCACTCTGTGAAAGTTCAAGATAAGACTCAATCCAAAAAAATGCGTCTTCAGAGCGGGAAAAAACAAGTTCCCTGGTCATCTCTTAACCCCAACTGGAGTAGACTTTGTTTTTCTTCACTTTCAAGTACTTATAAATGGAGTGGTGATTCGTCTCCCGAAGGTTCAAACACTTGCAACCTCAAAGCAAATCAGTGGATTTATTCGACACTAAACCAATCTCGCGGGTTTTCCCTCTCTAGATTTTTCCACTTAAGAAGTCATGTCGTTCCAGCTATTAGTTTGCTTTTAACTGTTTGTGAGTTTTACTCACTCTCAAGATAAGACGGTTCGTTTTTTCAGACAGAGAGAGCGTAAGCAACCGACAACAATAATAGATCACCATACAAAAGCTAATATAACCATATAGGCTCAGTTTGGCTCAGCTGCAGCGACTGCAGAAGCAGTGGTGGGAAGCAGTGGTGGAATAATCAGCTGTTTAGCAGAGTGGTGGCAGAATCTGTGAAGCTGTTTGGATGAACAGCTTTTGCAGAGCTGTTTCAAACGCAGAAGCTGTTTAAGGTTCTGTTTGGCGGAGCTGTTTGGTAAAACAGCTGTGCGGTACATAATTTTTTTACAAGCAACACTAACACAAAACAAACATGTTAACTAAATTCATTTTAAGTGTCCAACAACAATATTAAAAAGTAACAGATAGTTCTCAAAAGAGTTTTTCATTGTTAAAAGACATAATCGCGGGTCGTCTTGCTGATGAAATTTGTCCCTCAATCATCGGTTGTTAACTGCACGTGAAGAATAAATACCAATATCAGGAAATTTGTAACAACCTTTACAATTTTAAACGTCATTATGTAGCTTACCTGTGATATTGCGTGAGTTGATCTGTAATGTACTCCCTGATATTGGTCATTTGAGTAGCTCCCGTTCCTTCAAATGAAGATGGTGCACTGTTAGGATTTGGATCCATAGTCCTTGGACGATTGTTTGGTCGCAACTCATATGCCTCTGGATGAATGAAGCTTTCGTTTTCATCGCATACATCAAACTCTGGGTCTGATCGGGATGGATGTCTTCTGATAAAGTTATGAAGTGACATCGTAACCACCACAATGACACACTGTTTTGAGAATTCAAACTGTGGCATTTTGCTCAGTATTGCCCATTTTTTCTTCCACACACCAAAACTCCTTTCGATCACACTGCGTAGAGAAGAGTGTGCTTTATTAAATATTTCACGTCGACCTTCAATTGGGCGATTCCCTCGAGCAAAGTCCGGCAAGTGATATCTGGTTTCCGGGTAAGGTTTCAAGAGCCCTTTTTCCATAGGATAACCAGCATCGACAAGATAATATTTACCTTCAACAAGTTATTAAAAAACTTTAAACAATTGAAAATTTTATATTATTTAAATTAAACAAAATAAACCTATAAATGTATGTGCGTACCTTCTGGGGGGAATGGAAATTTACTTTGTGGGTCCC
This sequence comes from Platanthera zijinensis, assembly GCA_039513925.1. Taxonomy (NCBI): domain Eukaryota; kingdom Viridiplantae; phylum Streptophyta; class Magnoliopsida; order Asparagales; family Orchidaceae; genus Platanthera; species Platanthera zijinensis. The sequence goes on from CM077079.1 coordinate 279,017,995, forward strand.
TTACAGCACGATGATATATGCGTGTGTCATGTGCGGAGCCTTCCCAACCAGGAACAACATATGTAAAGCACATATTGAAATCACAAACCGCCATTACATTTTGAGTCGTGCTGCCATGACGACCAATATAAGGCACTTGATTTTCAACGGGTATACGAGCATCAACATGTGTACCATCAATTGCTCCAATGCAATCTTTAAAAAAAGGCATGTATCGTTCATCATTTTGGATGTGCCCAGGAATTGAACGAAAATGCCGGTCGGTGGGAGCAATGTTATGCATGGATAAATTAGTCAGGGCCTGTAGACCGATCATAAACAGCCGACTTAAGGTTTCAGTGGAATGCTGGAATCGTTCACCTGATTTTCTGAAAGTTTCGTTGTGACCCAGAATGTAAATAGTTATTGCCAACACCTCGCTAGCCGGCGTCCTTTGTGTTCCTTTTAAACCATGCTCTTGTTCCAACAATGCTAACAAATCAAAGAAGATTACTTTTGTCATTCGAAACATATTGTGAAACCTTCGTGGATGCCCGACAAACAATTCACGAAGCCATCTCTGGCCGGTTTGTGATGATGTCATGCAAGGCGTCTTATCACAAAATAACGATACGTAGTCGTTGATGACACATACGCTCGATCTTAAGAGTGTAACAAATTGAGCGCAATCTTGCTGACGAGTAGCACAATGTTGTATCACCAATTCTTCATCATCATCAATATTAACATCATCATCAACATTCACAGCAGACATTATAGTGGCCTAAAAATATTAAATAACAACAATTACATAGATGCAATTTATATTAATCAGATGTAATAAAATGTCCAAAACACAATAAATAACATCAAAGATGATCATCAAAGCTTGAACATGTTTGTCATAGTACAGAAAAGACATTAAAAACATATAAGACTACAAAATAAGGCATTCATAAACACAAAAGTAGATATCAAATATTTGAATTCATGTAGTGCGTCTTCAGCCATTCCACCCTTCTATCCTCTGGGATACTTAGAAAGGTCACACGATTCACTGGAGTTTGAAAGTGAACAGTAGCAAAATGGTATAGCAGGCGGTCCTCGAAGATTTCGGGATACTTCTCAAGTTCTTGAATTGCCTCTCGCAACATATAAATACTTGGCGGAATAATTGGTGCCGTAACGCGCTGCATAATAGTTTCTGATGATGAAAACAATTTATCAACATGAGCTAACATGATCTGTTTTGTGCCTCCCTCCTGCCTCTTCCCCTTTCTTTTTTTATTTTGTGCCACTCCACTTTGTGAGCTTTGGCCAGTGGGAGCTGAATTAATATCTTCACCTGCATTTGACTGCGTGTTATTGCTTTCGTTTATTTCCTCAACCTCTTCAAACACATTGTCAGGTTGTGAGAAAATAGAGGGCAGCTCTCCAGAAGATGGCATCCAAACGTTTTCTCCGGTAGCAACAACTAAACTAAACATTTTCTCTAATTTTTCTTCAAGCTCGGGAGGTATTCCACCAAAACGAAATTTCTTGGCATTTGGGATCATCTAAAATGTGAAAGCACAAAAACAATTATTAGAACATATAACAAATTGTCCATATGTTTCAAGAAAAACAAAACAATATTAGCTAACCTCAATTCTTTCTTTCCACCAATCATCAGAAGCGTCTATGGTGCGTTTTATAGGGTTCCAACCAAGGCCCGTCTCACCTCTTTTGAGTTCGCGCCATAGTTTCCAATCACGTTTCAATTGATCCCACTTGTTTTTCATTTGTGCACGACTATAGTCAAAACCCGTGCGCTCCTTGAAGTTTTTCATTAGATTGCTCCACCCTTCCTTATTAAAATGAGTAGTAGGTCTATTTCCTAAATCGATCTCCCGGATACAAAGATCACAAAATAACATAACATGTTGTGTCTCCCAATTTGCACAAATCCCACCATCTTTTGATTTGCCCATCTACGTGAAAAATTTAAATAAGCCCAAATGCTACAATACACAAGCTAGCGTTCACATCAGCATATTGCGCAACAATTAGATTATTAGTTAGATATGGAACTATCTCAACTTAATACTGTTAGCATTTATGAACACATTTTAAACAACAAAAAGAAGAAGTAGATAACAAAAGTTAGATATGGAACTATCTCAACTTAATACTGTCTTCAAGAGGACTGGTGGCATTTAAAAAAAACATTGAGAGTGTATTTTGTATTATCATCAATCCTTTGGAGACATCTGATATAAGCCTATTACCATCAATCCTTTGGAGACATCTCATGGAAAGCTCGATACATATATACTTTAATTTTGTTCTCTTGATTAAAGAATGATTCAACTAAAGACGATGGATGCAATCACAAACATGGAGCAAATATTGAATTTCAAATAGGACTGCAATATGAGCATGAACATGTGATGGAGATGCAAGATCAAGCTCCATAAACAACACATCAATAACAGTCATAAGTTTGCATATAGATTTTTAGCACTAGAAATAGATCCAGCCACTAGAAATTGAGGGGAAGGGTACCTGCAGTGGAGGAGAAGCCGGAAGAAGGTGCAGGAAGAAGGGCCGGCTTCAAAGGTGCTCTGCAAACGTGCAGGAAGAAGGCTCCGACGGCGTCGAAGGAGGAGAGAAGCTGTGTGAGGGAGAACTTCTCCGGCGGCGTCGAAGGAGGGGAGAAGATGTGCGAGGGAGGAGGGACGGCGGCGAAGGCACGAAGTTGAGGGACGGCAGCGAGAAGAGGGACGGCGGAGAAGAAGCGTCGGGGCGATTCGTCGGTCGGGGAAGAGAATCGCCGCGCGTTAGGGCTTCTGGAGGAGAAGCGCGATTCCGGAGTCGTGAAAAATTTTCACGACTCCGGATCGCTGATATTTCGCGGCAGGGCAGCGGGGGCGTCCGCAGAAGCAGGGGCGTCTATTCCTGTTTGGCGGGGATTATTGCCCAGTCACGGTGGACTGCTCTTCAAACGTGGAGCCAAACAAAGCCATAATCCGTGATTTCAGTAACATAGATTGCTTGCGAAAATATACTATGTTGTGTAATATGGTCGTATTGAAAAAAATGATTATATTTTAGGTCAATCATGAACAAAAATTCGTGTTGACAGAAATGTTCGGAGGGATCAGGGTCAGACATGATGATCTAAGATGCGTTACATGCACAAACATTTTTTTCCCATGAAGGCATGCATTTACCAATAATCAAAAATTATGAAGGCTAAATTTAGGAATTTGTTCCACGGAGAGAACAAGGCTCTTTAATTAAAACAAAAGTTTTTATGATAAAAAAACACAATATTTTAAGGTGTTTGTTATGGACAAATTAATTTTGAATAGGTGCAAATCAATTTTATGACAAACAAAAAATTTATATGTGCAAACCAAATTGTTACGTGCAAACTAATATAATTTGTTTTTTTATTTTTTTAATAAAATATGAATAAATAATTTAACAACAATATTATAAAATTTAACATATTGCAAAAGTTTCAAATTCATCATAGAAATATTTTTTTAATGATGAGTATAACTTTTCAATTTTTTTTTCTTCGCTAGAGAAATACGAAACCAAATGATGAAGATGAGAAATACGAAAAGAAATGTTTAAACCAGAAATAAGGAGATGAAGATGAGCGAGAATGTTCGAAATAAATAAATCTGGAGCTCCCGCAGTGGTCAGAAGCGAGAATGTGTGGTAGGTGACATCACGTATGACGGCGTTGTAGGTGTCATCACGTATGAATGCGTTGTAGGTGTTATCACGTATGACGACGTTGACAGTGTCATCACGTATGACGGCGTTGGCGGTGTCTTCACGTATGACGGCGTTGGCGGCGTTGGCGACGTTGACGGGTATGACGACGTTGATGGGTATGACGGCGTTGGCGGCGTTGGAGACGTTGACGACGTTGGCGGTGTTGGCGGCATTGGCGGCGTTGGCGGACGTGGGATGGCGTTGGCGGGCGGAAGTGGCGCGGCAGAGGTGATAGGGAAATGATTTGCTCCTATCAATTTTACCGTAATATTTAAAATAATTATTTAAACATTTTTATTTTAAAAATTAATTTGCGCCAAAATAGATTTAATCTTAATAATTATCTATTATAAATGATGACATTTTACAGAAAACATAAAAGTAAAAATTGCCTCTCAGTCTCTCACAAAAACCGAAAATTTTTACATACATGCGGGTATATGGAGCATGGTGCCCACGATGTATTGGGAGCCGTCCGATCAACAAAAAGTCATGCTTATTTTAAAATATTTTTTTCTCCCTTTAATGCTGGCGGTTAGATCTCAAATCCAATGACAAAAAATGTATTGCACCTACCTCTAGGTATCCGTCTGTACCTAAAAATTACTCCACAAAAACGGGCCTAAATATTTTGATTTTATGCTTTTAATTCCACCGGCCACTTCCGTGCTCATTCCTTTCTCCCTCGCTTTTCTTGGCAAGTTCTTACGCTCACACAACTGTGCAACTCCTCACCGAACTTCCTGGAACCCAGCAACCCTTGATCTCGGAGAAGGAAATCGATTCTTCTCGCCGGCGAAGCCTGTCTTCACTAAACCTTCTGGGAGCAGAACCTCGGTTCAAAATGGGCTCCGGTGCTCCGGCGAACCGATTGCTTACGGTGCTTCTCCTCTCCTCCCTTTCCATATCTACCGATGCTTTCGGTCGCTGCTCGAACCAAGGTATATATTCCTCGATTTCCTTCTTCTTCGTGCCATTATTCATGCACTCTCATCCTTCTATCATCCCAATTCACCGCTTCTTCTCTTATCCCACTTCATTGCGTGCTGTGACGGGTTAAACCCGAATATTAATGGGTAATTTGCATTATAAAACCTATAAACAGGGGGCTTGGGATGGAGGAGAGGAAGATTATGAGAATGAATGAGTTGGTTGCTTATTTCTTATCTCTTTCGTTGCTCTTCTCTTGAGCATTCTTTTAATCATTGTAGTCTCATCATCTATGTTGTATCTTTTAGGTATTCACAAGGTTATGTTTCATTAAGCTTTGTCAAGGATTCTATTGGTTCTATTAACTGAGATTGCCATTATTGTATTTGCTATATCATTCTTGTATCTTTACAATTAGTTCTCTTAGTCGCCATTTGGCACGGTGGCGGAGGTCATGAAGACGGGTTAATTGCCATTTGTTAACGCCCACCTAAGAAACTTCATCCACTTTTATGTTCAAATGGATGATGTTTGTTAGGTGATCCTTAATGAATGGCGGTTTAACCCATGCGTTTATTACCGCCACCACCGTGCCAAACGGAGCCTTTAATTGTTTCATATGCTAACTAGTTTTTGGCGGACACTGCGTGGAGATTGAATTTTCATTTATCACTCACTATACTCCTTCCCCGGACCGGGCTGCCCTTTTTACTCATTTCACTCCTTCCTTCTTATTTGAATTAGGCTCTGTTCAAGTTTTATTCTGGATGTGTGGTTATTAGTATGTCTCTGTTATAATGTCAATCTTATAGTGTGTTTTGTTCCATTGTTCTATTTAAATATGTCACTATGGTTGATTACTTGGTAATTTTTGTACCACAAATTCAACATGAAACTTAATAGATATATTACACTCAACATTGCCAAATTGTGAGAGAAATTGAGTTTGTTTGACCCAGTGACTCTGAACAAACCTGCCTGAATCGGACTGCACATGTTTGACCGGGTAGCAATCGAGCGAGCCTGGATGGAGCTCCCACGAGAGAAACTCTCTAGCATATTTTAGACTAAATGGTAGACGCCTCTGTTAGTACCTGGTCGCAAGAATGGGCATATGATGCACCAATAAAATACATAATAAATGATTTTTAATGTGCGGCAGATCAAAGATAACATGACTATGAGTTGCACAGGAAAACAAGTTGTTGCACGTTATTGTTTACAATTGTGTACGCAATGAGAATGAATGAAGTAAGAATTTATAAAATTGACCTCAAATAGTTTGGGTAAAAAACATGATGATGGTGATTACAACATTTTGAAATTGGTGAGTTCATGTGAATGAAAATGTTTCGATTCATTTTTTTCTTTAGTGAATCTTGTATGTGGAAGGGGAGGCTTGACACACTGGTTAAGATGTTGCCTTGTGACCTTGAGGTTTTGGGTTCGAGTCCTGGAAGCAGCCTCTTGCAAAAAATGCAGGGTAAGGTTTGCCTACATTTCACCCCTGTGGTGGGACCCTTACCCGGACCCTCGCTGCGTGGGGATGCTTTTTGCACCAGGCTGCCCTTTTAGTGAATTTTGTATGTGTGTATGTTTCCTTACAATTTCTTATCTATGGTTCATCCAGGGTCAAATTTGTCTGGTTTAGTTATGTATCTATTGTGTGGTGACCGAGGTCCCTTGTTGATAAGGCCATTTAAGACCAGTTCTCGTCTGCATGTGTAAGTCGTTATTTGGAATTACTGTTTTCTATTATTGTGTATGCATATGTTTTGTTGGATGCTACCTTATATTTGTTTTAACACTGTGATATCTCGTGATTTTAGGGTCCTATTTGTTGCGTGCTTAAATTAATTGTGCCTCAATTAGTTGTGAATTTTAACTTTCTATTTTTAAATTAATTTTGTGAATAACTATGCCGTTTGCAGGTATAAGTCGTCATTTTGAATTACTGTTTTTTTATTATTGTGTATTCGAGCATATGTTTTGTCGGATGCTACCTTATATTTGTTTTAGTACTGTGATATCTCTGATTTGCCGATCCTATTTGTTGCGTGCTTATCTAAATTAATTGTGCTTCAATTAGTTGTGGATTTTAACTTGCTATTTCTAAATTAATTTTGTGAACAACTGTGTGACTGTGTGAAATCTTTATTTTAATTAATTGCTTGTGACCAATTGGCTATTGGACCAAATCATTTGCATGTGCATAAAGCTTTCACTTGATGAATTGCTTGTATGTATGCTTGCATGCCATTTTAGGGTTGTCGGTGGTCCTTTGCATTTAGTGTGTGATTGTTTACATTGCATTTAGGGTTAGGACATCGATTCCCTACCACCTGTAGACTCATGCTGCATCAAATTGGTATTAGAGCTAGGTTCGGGCTTTATGTTAACACACAATTATTGAGTCTATAGGTTGTCCTATGTCGTACTATTATCGTTATCCTTCACCTTCACTTGAGCGACACCCTTATTATTCTCACAATGATTATCCTCCAGTGCGGCACACCACTTTCATGGATTGTGTCGACCCTTTGAGGCGATTTCATTATGCTAGAGATGAATACTACGATGAGAGGCCCTCACGTTATCGTCATCACACTTCTCCACGATCTTATGATGGTAAAGTTAAGTTGCATTCGGGTCATCGTCGTTACGTATCTCCTCTATTTGAGTGGCCTGAGTCTGTATATGCACGACCATCACCGCACGTTCGTAGGGCTCACGTACACCCACAAGTACGAACTGATTATGTTAGGGATGACCATCTATATGACCCTCAAGAGTCCTATAGAGGTCTCCATTGCTTGGATCACATCACATGTCAAGACCCACCTAGTGTCCCACAAATAGAGATACCTGAAGCCGAATTTCAGCGTTTAGTTCTCGACCAATTTGATCGCTTGGATGGTGATTTGGCTTACATAACGAAGTCCTTAATAAGAATCCATGGAAGAAATCTAAGGGTTTTGGTCAAACCACCGTTGCGTTGAGTAGTGTTCCCACTGACATGAGAGACCGTACACCTGAGTTTGATTCACTTCCTCTTGCTCAAACTCAGTGTCTACTTGATTTTAGAATCGACTCCGATCCTGATTGTATGATACAGACAAAGAGTGATACTGGAATGGTTAGTGAGCGACTGAGCGTAGTCACGAGTGTGAGGACGAACGACCCAGTGACATTGTGATGGTATATCAATCCTTCGTAGCTCACTTAAACATAATGCCCCCTTCGGCTAGAGATCTAGTTCTCGACACTACTGTTTGACCTACACTTAAGTATGGGCACTCCCCACTTGCCCTTTGTCTCGAGCCACATCATGACTGAGAGCTGAAAATCTTATGTCACTGTATTAACGCCTGCATCACCCATTGTTGGGAACACCACACCTTTCGGTAGTACTCATCTAGAGGTTCATGACCATATTGATGGTTTCTTTGATGAATCCCCTGCCAATCCTCCTGATGAGCCATCACTCCCTTGTGAGGTTCAGGGGACTAGCAATGACTTCGTTGTGGGTGTCCTACTTGTTCCCTCAAACACTATTGTTATTGGTGCCTTCCTCTTGGAAGACCATTCTATCATTATTGACCTCTACGTGATTAGGTCCCCGAGATGCTCATTTTATGCACTTCCCCTTCTAGAGGGCACTCACACTAGTGATCATCATGTACATAATGAATTTTCGCATACACCTCCTGGCGAGCCACCTGATGAGTTTTATCATTTGAGAGGTACCTATCACACCCGGTGTCGTGTTCTTTTGCGACCATTTATGATGTTCCTTCGAGTGATGACATCGTTAGCGCCGATTTTTTCTATCGACCACCCGATAAGCCTCCTGATTGGCCGCCCCATGTTAGAACCTGAGTCATTGCCAGACTTTACCTTAGGAAGTGTGTCGAGTATGTCGTGCTTCATTTGCATCATTCACATCATTTATATATGTCTGTTGGGTCGTTTGTTTATCATTTACATACGCGTCATGAGTCAATCTAAAAGATTATTGCTGCAAGCAATGATTATTATAAATCTCACGCAGATAGGTACATGGTGGGATCACAATTTTAAAATATGAGAACAAGTTTTTATTCACATACAATTTGAGAGGTTCTCACAGGGAACAACAAGAAAATTAAGCGCTCGCTGAATGGGTCCCTATACAGTCACGCGATGGATCGGTACGAGTGCCTATGAGATTGACATCCTCCAAAATATGGGGACAAGCCAAGTATTCAATGTAGATGACTTGATTCCTTACTCTGAGGAGCACGTGTATGTGAACTCCTTCCCCACTTCGGTACCTGAGTCACGACATATTTTATTCCCTCCTCTCTCACCTCAGCCTCAGCCTATCAATTCTCACCATGAGGACCACTCTGCACCATCGCCAGTTCCGCCAATTCCACCACTTCAGCTTCCAGACAAAGAAACATCTTATTCAAAGCCACCAGCTACCGCCAAAGATTTACTTCTGATTGATGCATATGACTTCACCGCCGTGGGCAGATGTGAGATACTGCGATGTCTTGTCCACTGGAGATGCTACCCATGCCTATACGCTGTTTGGATTACCCCAGAGGAGCTTGCGCTACTCGTCCCCGGTCTACGTCGAGAGCACGACTATCCGCACTCACCGGAGATGAGTGCTTTCAAGCCGGTGAGAATTGATGGAGATCGTCGTGATCCGCTGCTCATTCGGAAAATCCGAGTCCACGAATGCGTCTGGATGGTTGTTTCGAGTCGATTTCATGTATTTATTTTATGTTTTCGAGTTGTTTTGACACCCGATCTGCTCAGACATCCTGATCCGTCCAATTCGGGTCCCCTAGTTTAGTTATGGCATATATATGCAGGTTGCAGCTGTGTGTAGGGGGTATCGAAGGTTTTGCGGCAATTCTGCGAACCGTCGGTCCTGTTTTTTGGTGCGACGCCAAAAACGCCTACTTTGGTGCGACGCCAAGGTAGATTCACCTCTCCTCCTTCCTCCCGCTAGCTCAACGCCCCTCCCTAAGCGTAAGTATACCTCCTCTTCTGTACGCCCCTCTCTTCCCATCGATCTTCTTCCCTCCACCAACCTCCAGATATCGCTGCCGACCCCCATCCATCAGTTGCCGCCCACCCTGTCTAGAACCCCTCCCAGTTTTGCTGTCCCGCATCCTAGCGTTCTTTTCCCCTTCCCAACCCTGCATCCGCCTTTCCTAAGGCCTCCCACTATCAATGGCCCTATTACATCCCATTCGTGAGTCCCCATTGCAAACCAACCAACCCTATGTTGCCGTACACACTAACCGAGCCCTCAACCAGTCCAGAACTTCTTTCCCAGCCCCCAACCCATTCATCCAACCTCAAATTCACCACTATCCAGCCATCACCTACTTCGATGCCCCGTATTAGTCACTGTCTAGCCATCCGTGACCCTTGACGGAGTTATTTATCATCGAGTCGTCTTCAAATACCACCACCACCACTGCCGCCTGCATGTGTAAGTCGTTATTTGGAATTACTGTTTTCTATTATCGTATATTCGGGCACATGTTTTGTTAGATGCTACCTTATATTTGTTTTAGTATTGTGATATCTTGTGATTTGTCGATCCTATTCGTTTTGTGCTTAAATTAATTGTGCCTCAATTAGCTGTGGATTTTAACTGGCTATTTTTAAATTAATTTTGTGAACAACTATGCGATTGTGTGAAATCTTTGTTTTAATTAATTACTTGTGGCCAATTGGTTATTGAACCAAATCATTTGCATGCGCATAAAACTTTCACTTGAATGAAGTGCTTGTATGCTTGCATGTCATTTTAGGGTTATCAGTGGTCCTTTGCATTCAGTGTGTGATTTTTTGCATTGCATTTAGGGTTAAGGCATCGGTTCCCTACCACCTGTAGACTCATGTTGCATTACATCCTTTGATGAAAATTCAATTTTCCAATTTTACCCAAAGTTAAGGGACTCAAAGCTAGAATTATGTATTTATTATTATTATTATTATTATTTTTAAAGTAATGTTCACACACATGCCATATTTCTCTCCATTTCTAAAATTTTGTATTCGGCTAAACAAAATTTTTTATGGGGACGACGAGCGGCAGTGTACTATTATTTTTGAGGTACGGGGAACTTCGTGCACTATCACTTGTATATATATATATGCGTATTTATAGTGAGAGAGAGAGAGTAATCCCAATAAATGGCTATTGATGTTACAGTTTGCAGATACGCATATATGTTTTATTTACCGCCTTTCATATTCTTTGTCGGGAAACTCTACGAGATGGAATAAGCTCATAAAGTATCACTTTTATATTTCAGCTCAAGAAGTATCACTTTTCTTGGATGCTTACGAGCTGGAATAAGCCATAAAGTATCACTTTTATATTTCAGCTCATGAAGTATCACTTTTCTTGGATGCTTAGCATCTACTAATGTTTGGTAATGTCTCTTTTAGCTTTAGGTTCTTTGGCAGTAAGAAACATAAGTGAGATACCCCAAAGTGACTTTGGGAGAGGAGGCCTTTCACACATCACCATTGCTGGAGCTGTTTTACATGGAATGAAAGAGGTAGTGATTATCCACACCAGTCAAGATTTGTTGTTCTATAAGTGAAGTATCAGATGGTTATTTTTTTATTTAAAGCAATTTAATTTAGCAATTGTAATCTTTCAATAAATAAATTTAAGTAAATGATAATACTACGTAGTTGTATTATTATTTAAGGAAAATGATTTCTATGTCAGCAAATTTTAGAATATGACAAATATTACAAAAAAGTGTTCTTTCTATCATAATGTTATAGATCTGTCCGCGGATTAGTTGGTGATGAGAGTTCGCCCAAGGACTCTTTTTCAAGGAGGTCGGGGGATCGAGCCCCGGCCTCAACAACCTATTGTCCCTGTGGTGGGACTGATGAGATGGGTTGGGGTGTACGACCCGCGGGCCTGATAAAGCCGCCTTGGTGCGACGCCAAGGTGGGCCCCCTGGTGGGACTCCAGGGTGGAAGGCAGGTGTGATGCCTGTCCTGCATCATCGACCATCCCTGCAAGCACTCTCATGTCCACGACCTCTAATTCCCTTGCCAATAGAAGCAAGGAAAGGATAAAGATGTAACATGTCTCACGAGCATGTCCTTTATTTATGCAGTGTTCGTTAATGGATGAGGAGCCAGTAGAGGGAGTAAAAACCCTGTTTGTATCCAGTTAGAGCGGATTGATTGGTAAAAAAATAGTGCTCAATGTTTCTCTGATGATTCTCATCACTCATGACCATACTTACGGTTTTTCAAAGAGTGGAAAAAGGATTGCAATCAGTGGAGGACGTCAAATTTTTTTCCAGTGTAACACACTTAAAATTGCAAAAAAAAATACTCGAAAAATATGACAAAAGTACATTTATATCGCAAAAAATATACAAAAGTTGCACATATAATGGTACAAAGATGTAAATAACCTTATTTACAAGACTCCTCTTCGAGCTGTCATGTTTTGAAAGCATTTCATGATGTCATCATTGTTGATGGTGAAAAATATGCCTTTTTCAACATATGTCCCTAAGCAAAGCATTCATCCACCATCCAATTACATAATAATGACTTGATAATTTTCATTGTAGAAAAAGCTCTTTTCACAGTTGTAATTGCGACAGGTAATAGTGATGCTAGCTTCACAAATAAATATACTAATAGATAAAGAATATCCTTCTTCAATTCAACTAGTCTTTGAGCTAATCCTCCATGCCAATCACCTAAAAGTCATCATTTAAGTGGATGTCTAAAATATAACTTTCAAGTTGATTATCAAGCTCCATTAATGCAATTAGAGAGAAATCCATGGGATAATGTTTAACAATTCGAATCAATTTGTTCTTATCAAATGCATTTGGATTTAAATTTGTTATACATAAAAACAATTCAGTGCTCACCTTATCAAATCGACTATTCAGCTCAACAAGTTGTAGATCTATCACTGCATAAAATATATCAACACGATAAAAATGAGATTTGTAGTTTCTTTAGTTTTACACCTTGATCTCCCTTGAGCAACGAATTTGTTTTCCATATTCCGAACAACAATTTCAAGTTTGTTACAAAAAATAGTTATCTCGTTAAATAGAGAATCCCATCTATTGTTTCGCATTTCTTGTAATTGTAATTTGAAATTTTCGATAGGAGTCGTGACATTTACAAGGTCTTGATCATTCCTTTGTAATATTTGTGGTAACTTATTGGTGAACCCCAGAACATTCTTCGTTATGTAAGTCAAGAATATAAACTCAAAATATGGCATAACATTCAATAAATCACTATCTTCATTTTTTTGCTCTGAAAGTGTGACATCCACTTCAATAACCTCAAGCTCGTCAATAACTGATGAAAACAAACAAATTAAACTCAGGAGAGTTCTATAATGAGTGTTCAATCTTGTCTACTGTTCTTTTCAAAGTTCTTTCTTGATTCAAACCTCTTCTTGTTAAAACTTCACCACTTTAGATATCTTCAATAACTTGTATAAATTGCTTCTCCTGAAGAATGTCTCTACGGTTGTAAGATGACCCAATAATATTTATAATTATTATTACCAAGTTAAAAAATAAATAAATCTTATTATGTTTATTTGCGACCGCAACAAGTGCCAATTGAAGTTTTAAAGCAATGAACATAATAAACATTGATTTTCTACCATAATCAATTTTTTAAGCTCAGTTTGGCTCAGCTGCAGCGACTGGAGAAGCAGTGGTGGGAATCAGTAGTGGAATGATCAGTTGTTTTGCAGAGTGGTGAAAAAATCTGTGAAACTGTTTGGAAGAACAGTATTTGCAATGCTGTTTCATTCCAGATGGGTTTGAGGTTGAAGACGATGGTTTCGTTCCAGACGGGATTGAGGTCCTTTAATTTTATCGTTGTTCGCTTCGGCTGGCCGTCGTCGAAGGGTTAGCGGAGAAAGATTGTTGAAGGATGAAGCTTATAACAAGTGTACCTTAATTTATAAGCTTCAACCGTCTGCAATCGACGAAGCCCCTTTTACGCGTTTCTGCACTACCGTCGACAAATCAAGTCGCGAACCCTAAATCGATGACAAACACCTCTTCTGCGTGTTTCTGCACCGTCGTCGGCGAATCAAGCCATTGTTTCGTCCGCTCTCAACTTGTTCATGTGTTTGAGAGGGACTATGACAACAACTGTTTGGAAATTGGAGGGAGAGAGGAATTACGACAGTCAGATGTTTTTCGGCCATCAGCAGCCGATGCCTTGCAAGATCTGACGCCTTGCGATAGATAAATGGAACGAAGTGAGGAACTGCGACTCTGCGAGCACGAGCGCGGTGCCTGAGTCGTGAAAAATTTTCACGACTGGAAAACGTGTAAAAGAGGTGTTTCATGTGCAGTGACAATTTTCACTGTTGCCCCTGTTTTCGCTGTTTGGCGGGGCGGAGAAAAAATTCGCTGCACACAGTTCTGAAAATTCCCGCTAAACAGAGCCTTAGACCATTGAATTCACCTGACATATTACTAGATCCATCGTACCCTTATCCACGTATGCTTGATATACTCAACCCATATTTAGAAAAAACATGCTTAATCGCTATCTTAAGTGATGATGCACTAGTATTTTCGACATGAACAATTCTTTAAAAGTGCTCAATTATCCTTTCTTTCTGATCAACATAACGTAAAACAATTGCCATTTACTCTTTGACAGATGGATCACGAGCTTCATCAACTAAAATAGATAATAACTCAACTTGGACAATATCTTTAATGATGATTTTTGTAGTCTCTATTGCTGCAGTTTGGAAAATATATTTTTTGGATACTTGGTACTATTACTTCAAGATTTTCAGATGCATTTCTTAATACAAGTTTATTGATGTTGTCATTATGTTCTGCAAGAAATTGAAGGATTTCAAGAAAATTTCCTCGATTGCCCGATTCATCAGATTCATCATGACTACGAAACCCTAATTCTTGCTTTTTTAAAAAATATAATGCAATTCACTGAAGCTTCCAGGCGGGTGTGATAATCAGTTCAAGCTTGGTTAGATTGAGTGCACAAAACAATTTCAATGCATTATTTTTTGTTCATCAAGTCAAGGAAAGACTTCAAGCACTTGTTATGGTTGCTACTGTGGTTTTTGTTAGAATTACTTTTTATATTGTAATTGTCTTTTCTTTTTTATCCTTGCTGTATTCCCCTCATTTATATAGGAGGGAGTCTCCTCTTTAATGTAATTTAGATTACTTTTCATGGACTCAACATGGTATCAGAGCGAGTGGTGCCCTAGCTGCTCTTTTTTCTCCGCTTCCACCGTTCCAGTCCCGTTCCCGCTAGCGCCGGCGCCGTCTACTCCAGTTTCCGACGGAGCCGTCCTCTCCAGGTCTTGCTAGCGCCGCCCGCTCTCCTTCCCGCTCCTTATCGCTAGCGCCGTCGAGCGCTTGTTCCGCCAGCGAGCGCCAACGCCCTCCGACGTTTCTTCCTCTCCCAGCAAGCCCCAATCAACCTGTTTCTTCTTCTTCCTGCCAGTGGCGGTCAGCGCTGGTCAGCGTCGGTCGTCCTCAACCTTCACATGGATGCTTGAGTTCTTCGATGCCGGATTGATGCAGGGAACGCTTCTCCGACATATGTTTTCCCTCCATGTAGGGATGTCTCTTCTTCTCTTGGCGTGATTGCTCTCCTCTGGGCTTCTCCTCTTTCTATGAGTGATATTTCTCTTCGTTGGCAGCCCA
The DNA here is from genome assembly GCA_039513925.1 of Platanthera zijinensis. Classification (NCBI taxonomy): domain Eukaryota; kingdom Viridiplantae; phylum Streptophyta; class Magnoliopsida; order Asparagales; family Orchidaceae; genus Platanthera; species Platanthera zijinensis. The sequence goes on from CM077079.1 coordinate 279,033,408, forward strand.
GTGTTGTTCGGTTATCTCGCCTATGATGTCGGGGAGTGGTGAATCTCCGGATATCTCCTCTGGTGGGAGTGCTCCTCTGGATTCTCTGCCTCCTATTGGATCTCTTCGTGTCTCTCATGATGACGAGACTCCTCAGATTACTACTATTAGGTTGGATGGAACCAATTATCTTTAGTGGGTTCGTTCTGTCACTTCGGCCCTCAAAAGCCGCCGCTTGTTTGGCTAACTCAATGGTACTATCAGGGCGCCTTCACCTACCTGTCTTGATTGACCACAATGAGATTCCGAAAACTCTTTGGTTATGACTTGACTCACCAACTCCATGCAGGAGTCTATTGCCCACAATTATCTCTTCCTGGACACTGCACACGATATTTGGAAGCGTGCTGAGATTACTTATTCATGTCGGGGTAATGCGACTTAAATCTTTCAGTTGCGGCGGCGGATTTTTCTTTTACGCCAAGAAGATCGTCCTCCTGCTGCCTACTATTTGGAGTTTACCCAGCTTTATCAAGAGTATGATCATTTCGACTCGCTTACTCTTGTCTCCCCTGAGGATGAGGTGCTGGTTTGTGCCTGAGAGGAACGCAACCGGATCTTCGAGTTTCTTCATGGGCTCCATCGTGATCTTGATCCCATTAGTGTATAGATTCTTGGCCGCTCTCCTCTACCTTCCTTACCTGAGGTGTATAGTTTGGTTCAGAAGAGTATGATCGCCGACAGATTCGCCTACCGGACACTGTTCCTGAGGGCTCTGCTCTTGCCGCTCGGTTCAGTTTCGGGGGACGCTCTTTTCGCGACACTAGGGCCAAGCTTGTGGACAAGAACCAAGTGACATGTGATTATTGTGGGAAAGCCCGCCATACTCGGGACACTTACTTTAAGTTTCATGGCTTTCCCTCTTCTCACGGCGGTCCTGCTACTCGTGGCGGTCATGGATCTGGTCGCAGTTCGAGTCGACCTGCTCCCTCTCACTCGGCTCATCTCTCCGATACCGGTGATGATCCTGCTCCTTATGGTGGATCTGCTGCCCCTGAGGTTCCTTCTGCCCTCTCTGCTGATTAGATTCTCGTCTTCCGCCGCTTCATGCTTGGCCACTCCTCTGAGTTTGCTAGCTCCTCCTATGCCAATCAGAGAGTTCCTGGTGCTCACTCCGCCACCGCCTGCTCTTCTTCCCAATGGATCCTTGATTCCGGTGCCACCGACCACATATCAGGTTCTGCTACAGGTTTTGTCTCTTATACTCCTTTGTCTGGTCGGGACAAAGTGAGCATTGCTGATGGATGGTGTCTCCCATTACTGGGAAATGGTCCATTCCTTGCTCCTCCTTTACTCTCACTTTGGTGCTCCATGTGCCTAAGTTTACCCATAACCTGCTTTTCATTAGTCACCTCACTAATTCTATGAATTGCTCTGTAACATTTTTTTCCCACCTCGTGTATTTTTCAGGGCCTAAAGACGGGGAAGATGATTGACTCTGGTAGACTGCGGGATGACCTCTACCCGTTTGACCCCTTCAGCTTCGTCGATGCTCCACAGGCTCTTTTTGCTGCCTAAATCTCTCTGGACTCCTAACGCTGTCGCCTTGGCCATCCATCTCCTTCTACTATACATTTTTTATTTCCGCATTTGTCAAATGTATCTTTGAAAGCTTTTAAATGTGATGTTTGTGCTCTTGCTAAATACCACTGTGCTTCTTTTACTCATGTATCTACTCCTAGTGCTACTCCTTTTGCTATGGTTCATACTGATGTTTGGGGGCCCTGCCCTGACGCCTCTATTTCTGATTTACATTGGTTTGTTATCTTTATCGATTGTTTATCTCGTTGTACGTGGGTCTACTTGATAAAACATAAAAATGAGGTTTTTCCCTTATTTCAACGGTTTCATAAAATGGTGGCTACTCAGTTTATTGCCACTATCAAAATTTTGCTGAATGATAATGGTCAGGAGTATGTCAACTCTTCCTTTGAGCGTTATCTTAGTGATCACACATTATACGTCAAACATTTTGTGTCTCTATCCCGACACAGAATTGGGTCACCGAGCGCAAGAATCGCCATCTCTTAGAGGTCGCTCACTGTCTCCTCCTGAAGGTTCATCTCCCTAAGTATTTTTGGGGTGATACCGGTCTCACTGCAACATACTTCATTAATTGGTTTCCGTCTCGTGTCCTGTGCCACAAATCACCTCTTCAAATTCTTTTCGTCTCTCCCTTAACTCTTCTACCTTGGATCTTTGGATATGCGTGTTTTGTGCATGCCCATCCCACGTCCAAACTTGATCCTCGTGCCCTCAAGTGTATCTTTATTGGGTATTCTCCAACCCAGAAAGAATACATTTGCTTTCATCCAACTTCCAAAAAGATCTTTGTTACTATGGACGTCACTTTTCGGGAGTCCGAGTCCTACTATGGGTCCTCTCTGTAGGGGGAGTCCTCACTTCAGAGGGAGTTGTTTCACCAAATGGAAGTGAGTGCTCTTCCTCTTCCTATTCCTCCTACCGTGACTATTCTCACTTCTACCTCTCCTCCTGTGACCGCTGTTGTGCCTACTCCTCCCGTGCCCTCTTCTGTGACAGCTCCTCCTTTACAGGTGTATACTCGATGAAAAAGGGGTCCAGGTACGTCAATATCTCCCAAGATACCCTCTCCAACATCAGATCCTTCTTTGGGCTCTTAAGGAATCTCTACCCAACATTCGATGTCCCACTTTGTGTCATACAACTCATTATCTCCTTCACATAAGCTCTTTATTGCCTCTCTCTCCTCTATTTCTATCTCCTCAACTTGACAGGATGCTATTGCTTACCCAAAGTGGTAGGATGCTATGCGCGAGGAGATGTTGGCCCTGGAAAAGAATTTCACTTGGGATTTGGTCCCCTTGCCACCTTGCAAGACTGTGGTTGGATGTAAATGAGTGTTCTTTGTCAAGCAGAACTCTGAAGGTGTTGTTGAGCGGCACAAGACTCGGTTGGTGGCTAGGGGCTACACCCAGATCATGGGGATTGACTACCAAAAAACTTTTGCTCCCGTCGCGAAGATGAATTCTATAAGTGTTTTGCTCTCATGTGCTGCCTGCAAAGTGTGACCTCTAACTCAATTGGATGTGAAAATTGCGTTTCTTCACAGGGACTTGAAAGAAGAAATCTACATGTCGTTACCACCTGGTCTTACCCTGACAGGATCTGGGGGAAAGATATGCAGGTTGAAGAAAACCTTATATGGCCTAAAACAATCTCCTCGGGCCTGGTTTGGGAGATTTCATAGAGTTATGGTCGCATTTGGATACTCCCAAAGCAATGCTGATCACACTTTATTTGTAAGGCGCAAGCATGAGAGGCTCACTGTACTTATTATTTATGTGAATGATATTGTTATCACGGGTGATGATACTGAAGAAATTCAGTCTCTGAAACAGAGACCGACAAATGAGTTTGAAGTAAAAGACCTAGGAAATCTTAGATACTTCCTTGGAATTGAGGTCGCTCGGTCGAAGCATGGTATATTCATATCCCAGAGGAAGTATATCCTTGACTAGCTTCAGTCGCGTGGGTTGAGTGGGTGCAGATCTATTGATACCCCAATTGAAGTCAACCACATATTGGGCAGAGATGACGGTGAAGCGGCTGATGTTGCTGGATTTCAAAGACTGGCCGTCCGCCTTATTTATTTATCACATACTCGTCCAAATATTTCATATGATGTGAGTGTCATTAGTCAGTTCATGCATTCACCCAGAGCACGTCACTTATATGCGGCCTACCGTATCCTTCGGTATCTCGAGTCCTCTCCTGGAAGGGATATCCTGTTCTCTGTTGGCAAAGAACTGACTGTTGAAGTCTATACAAATGCAGACTGGGCCGGTTAATGACAGGAGATCCACTTCTGGTTATTGCTCTTTTGTTGGGGAAATTTTGTAACGTGGAGTAGTAAAAAACATGTGGTTGACAGGTCAAGTGTAGAGGCAGAGTTTAGAGCTATGTCGCATGGAATCTGCGAAAGACTGTGAATTAAATCCTTTTTGAGCGATCTTGGCATGAAAAACAAAGATTCTGTGAGACTTTACTACGATAGCAAAGCCGCCATTAACATAGATCACATTCCCATCCAACATGATCACACAAAACTTGTAGAGGTTGATCGCCACTTCATCAAAGAGAATATAAAAAGAGGAGTTGTGAGCACACCATTTGTTCCTTCAGATCAACAACTCGCAGATGTTCTCACCAATGGGTTAAGCCAGGCTGCGTTCAAAAAGGTTATGTGCAAGTTGGGCATGCAAAACATCACACGCCCAACTTGAGGGGGAGTGTTAGAATTACTTTTTATATTGTCATTGTCTTTTGTTTTTTACCCTTACTGCATTCCCTCATTTATATAGGAAGGAGTCTCCTCTTTAATGTAATTTAGATTAATTTTCACGGACTCAACAGTTTCCAATATGAACATGTAATCTGTCTTTATGCTTCCAATTTGTGAACCATCACTGACAAAAACATCTCCGTCACCTTGGTCATCATGCTCGTATTTGAATAGATAACAACATAAGCAAAATGCAGAGTCTTTCACTATGCTATATTCCAACCAATAACTGTATTCCTCAAACCACGAACGAATAAATCTACCCGGATCTTTTCCAATAAACCTTGTTGGGAAATTATGATTTTTAGGCTAGAAAGTTTTTTTTTTCTGTAAATACAAATTTTGAACTTTCTCCTCCTCGTTAGGATCATATTCATAAATAATCTTCCATAACCCCGGGTCCGTAGGAAAATCATCTACATTGAGTTCTAACTGTGGACTTACAAGTCAACTAGAAGAACTAGATGATCGTTCACTTGTTTTTCTTGTAAAAAACTTTTCCATAGTAGTAACCTACCATAAATTAAGAAAATCACATTCATAAATCATCGCTCCACATTGAATTCTAATCAGGGAGTCATACTGGAACTTTCCCTCTTGCTTGAGAATTGAGATGAAATTAGATATGCTAGGATTTTAAGTTACCTTGTAGATAGTTAAATATGCACAAGATTTTATCCAACTAATCTTCAACTTCAACTCTTTAAGCCATCACCTAGACAAAAATAAAAAATATCTCTGAAATCTGAATTTGGAAGATTGACAGATCACAGATGCCAAATTCATATCTTGACATTTGAATCCATAAAACATAAAAGATGGAGAAAAAAAATCAATTATTTCTTAAACCATCTTTAAACCAAAAAGAAATTATTTCTTCATGAAGTGACCCGTCGATTTCTTCAAGGCTCAAGTAGTGACCCATCGATTTCTTCAAGCATTATCTTCAACTTCAAGGCAACTGTGATCAAAGATCTAATCTCTCTCGATTTCTTGAAGCATGAACCCATTGAGGAAGGAAAAATGAGGATATGATGGTTGAAAGTGGAAGAGAGGCATTACCTGGAACTGGAAAGCTGGAAATCTAGCCATGCCCCCATCAATTTCCCCAAGCCACCGAGGATCTAGCTGCAGAATTAGTCGGGGAATGAACAAAGTAGAAATAGGGATTTGACGTTTGCAACTGTGAGAAGGGATCAAGTTGGTCTGAGGAAGGAGAAATAGGGATTTTGCGAGCTGGTCGAAGAAGGAGAAATAGGGATTTGTCGTTTGTGAGCGAGTCAAGGAAGAAGAATTGGAGATCTGCCCTCTACGAGAAGCGCTCTTCTGGATTCCGAAATGACAAACTGGATGGAGATTTGTGAGCTGCCTCTTGCCGACCTCTGCTTTTCTCTAAACCTAGCTCGTATCTCACCCTCTATTAATTTTTTTTTGAGTGTGGGCGGCCGCCTACACTTGCCCATACTTAAATCCGCCCCTGATTGCAATGGAAAATATAGTTCTCACAATATCAAACTCTATATTCATTATTCAATGTACATGAAATCTGTTTTCTTTCTTCTTCAGTTGGATGGCATTTATAGTACAATTTGGAGTCAAATTCCCAAAATAATCTAGTTCTTGGTCAATCTGTTCTAACTCAAAAAAAATACATAGAGACAGACAATGAGTTTTCTACTCAAGCACACGCCGAATAAGCACATATACTTGATTTGAACTGCCAATGTGTGAGTAGATCTCTCAAGCTTGTGTCCAAATATCTTAGGTTGACCAATATGGATATAACTACGATTAGCAATAGGGCATCAAGTGGAGTAACTAAGATACTATCGATGAGTTCTCTGAGTCCCATTTCTTTCATGAAAGGTCTTTGCGAAATGGCTCAACCATTACTCCAATGTAACCAAATAAATCGATGGTTTATCATAAGATATTGTGTAGCTCGTAACAATTCAAGATACTAGGTGTCATCTAATGAGACAATGATGATCTTGAGGTAGACAGAGTGAATGCGAGTTCGAGAAGATTCACCCAAGGGAATGTGGGTATCCATGTAGAGGTGTAGAATTAGATGAATTATCCATTGAAATCATGAGAGCGAGCACACACCACACACCAATAAATCTATAGGAAAGTAGTCACAATAATGGGTCACCTATCCATTTCGATACACCCTACTGCATCACTTATTGGATAGGGTAACAAAAGTGATGCATGACAGGAGTCCACCTGCCCCGCCATCTCGGGCCCAGGAGTCCACCTGCCCAGAAAGGCCCACCTGGAGTCCACCAGGCGGCTTTATCAGGCTCGCGGGCCGTACACCCCAACTCATCCCCGGCCCCACAACAGAGCCGATAAGTTGTTGAGGCCAGGGCTAGATCCCCCGACCTCCTTGATAAAGATTTCTCATGCGAAAGCTCATCACCAACTGATCCTGAGAAAGCTTTATCAAGGAGGTCGGGGGATCTAGCCCTGACCTCAACAACTTATCGGCTCTGTTGTGGGGTCGGGGATGGGTTGGAGTGTACGGCCCGCGGGAGTCCACCTGCCTCGCCATCCCGGGCCCAGGAGTCCACCTGCTCAGGAAGGCCCACATGGAGTCCACCAGGCGGCTTTATCAGGCCCGTGGGCCGTACACCCCAACCCATCCCCGACCCCACAACAGAGCCGATAGGTTGTTGAGGCCGAGATTCGATCTCGAGACCTCCTTGATAAAGCTTTCTCATGCGAAAGCTCATCACCAACTGATCCGCACTTTTATGATGCAGGACAGGAGTCCACCTGCCCCGCCATCCCGGGCCCAGGAGTCCACCTGCCCAGGAAGGCCCACCTGGAGTCCACCAGGCGACTTTATCAGGCCCGCGGGCCGTACACCCCAACCCATACCCCGGCCCCACAATAGAGCCGATAGGTTGTTGAGGCCGAGATTCGATCTCGAGACCTCCTTGATAAAGCTTTCTCATGCGAAAGCTCATCACCAACTGATCCGCGGCTCAGTTGGTGATGAGCTCTCACATGAGAAGCTTTATCAAGGAGGTCTCGAGATCGAATCTCGGCCTCAACAACCTATCGACTCTGTTGTGGGGCCGGGGATGAGTTGGGGTGTACGGCCCGCGGGCTGATAAAGCCACCTGGTGGACTCCAGGTGGGCCTTCCTGGACAGGTGGACTCCTGGGCCCGGGATGGCGGGGCAGGTGGACTCCTGTCCTGCATCAAAAAGGTAACCCCAAGGTGATGATGGCCCCTTCAGCTATTGATGAAGTAATTTAGACACTATTTAATAGAAGTTGGGGTTAGACAATGAAGGTAGGATCTGTGGAGTCGACGAAGTGGGCGAATGAGTAGTTGCAAAGCTCGACTTTGCCGAAGTGAGCGAACGACTGTGAAGAATCATCTCTGGAGTGTCGACCTGTAGACAAGCTGGACAACAAGGACGACCAAAGGGAGCTGGGTAGGTTCGATGGGCTAGTCTCTTTAATACCAAGTCTATACTGTGGAAGCAAATGTTAACTCGTATAGTTACCAAAATAAGGGCAACAAGAGAACTCACCTATATATGTATAATGTATATGCATTTATTTATATTAATGGCTTGCAAATTAATAAAAAACCTTTATACTAAAATAATTCTATTCAACTGTTACCTCTCCTGATTGTGAGTGATAATTTTCAATGTGTGCCTGAGCTTATGGGAAGCCTCTAACCAGGAGTATAATGTTGTTGAAAGAATGCATCTTTTAGTAGTGCTTGATCAACTACCTTCTTGAAAATGACACCTCTTTTAAAGGATCCAGGTGAACTTTGATCCCATAATTTGTTAATTTTCTGCCAAGTTATGAATTTATGGTATGAAAAGGCTTCTTTATACAATTTACACATGCTTCATATATCTGAATTTGTTTTTCGTGCCCTGTTTACTTGCATAAAACTTTTGATTTGAAATTCACTTATCTTTGTAAATGGTAAGTTTTGTTCCTTCATGCAATATGGAAGTTATTGTGATCCTGGACTTCAACAATTTATGAATTTCTGGAACCTATTTTGGCTCGTAGGTTGAAATTTGGCTTCAAACATTTGCTCCAGGCTCTCGAACACCAATCCATCGGCACTCATGTGAAGAAGTATTTGTTGTTTTAAAAGGGAAAGGCACTCTAATGCTTGCCTCAAGCTCTCATAAGTACCCTGGGACGCCTCAAGTGTTTCAAATCTACTCAAATAGCACATTTTCCATCCATGTGAATGATCCCCATCAGGTAATGATCTGCAAATTTCCACTTCTTGAGGTCTGCCATATGTAATCCCAGAAATCATGTGTGTGTATTTGTGTTTCTTATAGTTATGAAGACGTGTACCTTTTAAGTGGACCAGTAGGCCATGGTTGTCTTTTCCAGTACTATATCAAATTTCTACTGTTTTTGGCCCTTATATAATTTTATTTACAAAGTTAATCCTTTAAGGTTGCCTATGGACACGTACAACAAAGTTAATCCTTTAAGCCTATGGACACGTACTTATAACTATATTCACTCTTTGTTTCCCTGCTTTTTCTTAGAGATGTTTGAGCACAAAAAATAGTCAGATTAAACGGGTGTGTGATTGTTAGAATGAACTGGTAATAAACCATTTCACTAGCCAGCCAATTTTATACTTAGTTTTTCTTGGGCTACTTATAGGGATTATTATGATTATTTGTAGCTGTTACATCATATTTAGTTCGAACCATCTTGATGCAGTGTAAGGTTGGGAGTGGTGAAGTACCAAAAACATAACGGTAAAGTGACTGGTGGGACGTGACTAAGGACTAAGAGCAATACGATTCACAAAAGGACAATTTTTGTCTGAATAATAAATAAAATATTGGGCTATCACAAAACAACCACAATTAAGAGCAATAATTTTAAAGAGAACTTGCAAATTAAGATTTATGTCCGACGAGAGCACTTACTTTAAATGCGTCACGATCCAACAAATCATAAAGGTTCAAGAGAGACAAATAATAAGTACGCATTAGTATCACTAATCATATATGATCAATTTGTACACAACGTAAACAACACTCTGAACAGAAGAGACTCTCTGCCAGTGGGTGTGCTGTTTTGAGAGAGAGGAGTCTCAGAGAGAATTGTCTCGACCCTTTCATAACCTAGCCTTCCCAATGCCAAAAGATACAATGAGAGCCGAGCTCGATTGAGAGAGTAAGAGGAGAGAGGGGAGCCTTGCTCAACTCTAGCCCTAGCTTAAGAAGATGAGAGGGGAAGAGAAGATCAAGAGGAGAGAATTAGGGTTACATTCTCACATATATAGTGAGAAAGAAAAGTTCCCAAAATATCCAAAATATTTTTATTATGCCCCTCACCTGGGCTACATAATGTGCGAGTAATTTAAAGTGCTTGAAATGATAAGAAATTCAAGAACTAAAAATACAATGCAAGAATGTGAAGATGCTTGTCGTCTGCGGCCGTGCGTCTTCACCCCCTATGTGGGCCCGTAACATCACCTCCCCCATGTGTATCAAGCTTGTCCTCAAGCTTGGGTACAAGATTCTCGTCATTCGAGCGTCATCGTCATTGTACCGGGGTTCATCAACTTCAAGCCAAAATAAACACTTGAACTTGTGTCCAATTGTATATGGGTCATCACAGTTGAAACAAAGCCCTTATGCACGTCATTCCGCTATATCCGCTCGTGACAAGCGTTTGATGGTTGGGGGACTGCTGAATTCTTGTCATTGGGTGCAGTGGAAAAGTTTTGGGATGAGGAGGGGGAGGGGTGTCCTCCCACTCACTTCCCCCTTCGTGGTGGTTGCCATACAGGTTGTCCATAAGGAGGCATTTCTCCCAAATACAGGGTAGGCTCATGGCTGTACTGAGGTCCCGCGGGTCTTGGAATTTGACATCGAGACACAGTCAATCATGTTGGCTGGCAGTGAAGATTGACACTTGGTATTCCGGTAGTATAAAAAGGACATGAGCGAGTAACATTCGAAAGCTCTTCATGTCATCATGGACGGGCTCTGATTGCTTGAGCGAGACGATGTTGCCCAACAAATTATTGTGGAACGGTTGCCAAAACGCAAATTGCAAGAATGTTTGAAAGCCACCCAATTTAAATTGGGGGGGGGGGTGGTCTCCCGCGCGAGTTGAACGTACCACAACTGTGTTGTGGCCATGAGGTGAAAGGAAGCCAATCATATCCAATCCTTCAATTACGTGAGCTGGTTGGCGAAGAAATGCTCGCAATGCGTGATCGATGCCATAAGATCGCTTTTGACGTTAAATAGGGGAAATCTAACTTCATGTAATGTAAAAACTGTTTCTCACAGACCGAGGCACCTTGGCTGTATCGGCTAGAATTTTGAATGGAGGCTCTCCCTAATTGGAACTTGTCGTAAGAGAGTGTGTTGGAGCGGGAGCGTTAGCTAATGTGTCGTGTTGGAAGCGGGCCGTAAATCGAGCAGTGCTAAGCTATCTTTTCGCAATGGAGTAGCCCAACTTTGATACCAAGATGTTATGGTCTTCTGATTGCGAGTGGGTGGATGGTCTTGAGAGGGAGAAGTCTCAGAGAGGATTGTCTTGACCCTTAGCTATCACAGTGAGGAAGATACAACAATAGCCGAGCTTGATTGAGGGATGAGGAGAGGGGGGAGCCTTGCTCAACTTCTAGCCCAACTTAAGAAGATGAGAAGGAAGAGAAGATCAAGAGGAGAGAATTAGGGTTTTATTCATCCTGTATCTAAGCCCCCTTCTCACTCACATATATAGTGAGAGGGAAAAGTTCCCAAAATATCCAAAATATTTTTATTATGCCCCTAATCCGGGCTACATAATGCACGAGTAATTTGAAGTGTGCTAAAGGATAAAAATGCGAGAATTAAATATTAAATGTAAGAATGAGAAGATGTCATCCGCGGTAGCCCGTTGTCACCCTCTACATTGACCCATACTGCTCGCATACACATAAAGGTGCCTGAAGGATATTGAGGTGGTGGTGGAAGATGACAACTACAACTCGATTAAGTTGTAGGTGACAACTTGGTAGCAACGAAGGCAAGTGGCTTGGTGGGTTTCTGATGGGGGACCATCGGCCCGTAACAAGGCGGGGCCCACTTTCGTATATTCTCGCCGGAAGACTTGAGCGGAGGGACGATCCGATCCCGCGGATGCGTCCGGATGCGTGCCGCGAATCTTTTTGATATATAACTTTGTTATTTTTAATTTCATTTGCTTATGTTTGGCACGTGGACTCGTCGGCCAATCATAGCCGTCGAATCCGGGTCGCCCTAATGTTAGAATATTATAAATAGGAGTGTTAGAGGCTTGGAGAGGCTCATTGATGGTTTTGGAGAAGAGATTCCCGGACCTCCGCGATCATGCCACGGTGCCGACGCCGTGGAGCCCTAGGTGTTGACTCCTAGTGGTGGAACTTCATCCCCAAGGTAAACCCTATCCCCCTCCTTCATTTTCCAACCCTATTCCCTCTTCCCCACCGCCGGAATCCCGCAACATCACCTCCGAACCCCCGCTGCCCTGCTGCCTGCAAACCGACCCCGCCCAGCCCTTTTTCCCCTGTCCGCCGCCGCCGGACCGCCTGGAACCGGCCGCCAGCCCCGCTGCCCATCCAGCCCCCTTCCGCCTCCCTTTTCCCATCCATACCCGCCCCTCACACAACCCCCTCAACCCTAGACGACCACCTCCAACTAACCCCTTCGTGGATCCACTTTAATCCCCTCCGAAAACCCTAGATCTACCTTGATCTAGCACTACCATCCCCGATCTACCACCCACTCACATATCCCCTCTTCCGTAACCCGGATCCGTCATAATATTACCGGATCTACCCGTTTCCAACCCTCCGCACCCATCTTCCACCGTGGACGATCACCGTTTCGATTCACCAACACGGATCTATTCCCGAAACCGCCGGATCTCTCCCGCCTCGGACATCCCTTATGTTTATGAGTTATTTGTTGTATGGATTTCTAGTTCTCAGTTTTGAATATTGTTTGAGATATTTTGTGCTTGCGTAAAATATTTGTTGTGGAATTTTGCCTGTGAAAATATTGATTGCAGGAAGGAGCTATTCGCAGCGCGCTTAATTTGGCCCTCCGCTTGGAGGAAAGCCTTGCTTAATTGCCCTAAAAGAATTGTTGTTGTCTAATTTAATTATGCATGGTTGTGAATCATTGTTTGGAATAATTGCCTAACGTGTTTTGTGCATCTCATCATAGCATTCACGTGTCCACTCACTCGAGTCAACCTAGGTTGCATAATATATAGCCTACCCTACATCAGTTTCCTTGTTGGGAATTACGAGTGTTGGTTGAAAAAGGTGTGACAGTAGGGTATTTGAAGGAAATAACGTAGTTGTTTGGTTGAGGATGGTGGTTGGTGGTGGTGGAAGGAGGTGGCCGGTGGTGGCAAAGTGGTGGTCGTTGGCTGCTAGACAAGTAACAATTGGGCCTTGGGAGGATTGGGGTTGACGGTTGAGTGGGGATATGGCTTGAGAGTTTTGGCATGCAGGGAGGGGCCCACAACATGGTGGAAAAGTGATGCAACGAGCTTAGGGTCACGACGTCGAAGATACGAGGGTGACTTCAACCCAGACGAACAAGAGAAACAAAGCTCATCTTTCTTGTAGAGCAAAAGCAATGTCCACTTTATCTCCCTCCTTCCAAACATATACTCCCATCCTTAATACAAATAACGGTAAATCCCCAAAATACCCACAAATAAAGTAAAGTGATAAAAGCCTAAAATAACCCCAAAACAGATGAGGAGAGGAAGAAGTAAAATAAAGCTGATAAGCTCAAAATGTGAAAGAAGACCCCAGTCAGGTTCTTTGCGTGCTGGGACATTTCCTGCGGTGCTTTTGTTTGTCGAGCCGATCCAATAATTGGATTGTGATCACCTTTGCATCATTCTTCGTGTGCCCAGCTGCATCATTCTCTCCCAACCAGGAAAAACTTGACCCCGAGTTTTCCAGATACAATGGCTCATCATCGGGGAAAAAGGGAAAATATATGCGACATTAAAGGTTTTAGAAATGCCCATGGTGTTGGGGAGGCCGACGACATAGGCATTATCATTGATTTTCTTTTCGATAGGATATGAGCCATATTTCTTGGACTATAGTTTGTTATATTTGCCAACCAAAAACCATTCCTTACGAAGGAACACCATCACCTGATCACCCACAACATAGATATTCCCTCGTCAGTGCTTGTATGCCACTTGCTTGTACTTGGTATTGGCCTGCTCGATCCGGTGGAGAATTTATGCGGTATCTGCATGCCAGTTTTCGAACAGGTGTCGCGCCGCTGCACTGGGTTTAACCTCCTTTGGTGACACAAGCAAGTACAAAGCATGTGCTGGTGCTTTGCTGTACACAATGGAAAATGGCGTGGCACCGATAGTGCGGTGAACAACACTATTGTAAACAAACTCTGCCTATGCCAAAGCGGAGTACCATTGCTTAGGTTTGTCGCCACAAATGCTCTCAATGAGGCTACTCAAACTCTTGTTAGTGACCTGTTACGGTCCCGCCTTGGTCGTGTATATTGCCGACTCTTATCGATTTCTACTTTCTATTTTATTATTATGCACCCTTTTGATCCTCCGTGTCTAAGCCCAAGGAGGGGACATTTTGGTGTGACTACTTAAATACCCGGATGGGTGAACCAAAGGGACAAGGCAAAGCATCTTTATTTTAATTTCTCATTCCTCTGTCTAGTTCCTATCCCTCTCTCTCCAACTATTCTTCTTCCTCACAAAACCCGCAAGCCCGAGCCCTAGCCGCCAGTTACGCGATCCGCTCCCCTGCCTCTGCCGTTCGCAAGCCGCCGCCGCGATAGCTCGCGGGAGCTCCTCCTCCTCCTTCAAGGAATTTCCCCCTCTTCCCCCGTACACGCGCTCTCAATCCAGGGCACATAACATTTTGGTATCAGAGGGAACTCTCCTCCCCGCCGTCGAAACTCCCGATCTACCCTCTTATACCACCGCGGTGGTCACCCCAGCCATCCCCACCGTGCATCGAGTCCCCAACCACTTCACACAGCCGGCTTCACCCCACCAACCGAACTCAAACATCGACGGGGGCTCCGCCCCGACCTGTTCCTCCCCGATCGGCTCCGCCCGATCTGTTTCGCCCCGATCGGCTCCGCCCCGACCTGCTCCGCCCCACCAGACTCCGTCCAGCCATCTCTGCCCCGAACGCTCTCCGCCAGCCCTCCACACCGCATACTGCTCGGCTCCTCCATCGACGGGGGCCCCTTGTTCGCTGCCTCTACCAGGCTGCTTCTGTCGCCGGTCCCTCCTTCCTCCAATCCCTCCAGCGCCAATCGCTCACCAATTTCTCCCCAAGCAATGGCCGAACTGCCCTCCCTCTCTCAAATTTCCGAATCTCTCACCAAGCTCCTAGCGGATAACAACACCGCACTGATAAGTGCCATCACGACCCAACTAGCGGTTGACCGAATGGTCCACCTGGCCACGGGCTCCTCCAACGACGTACCGATTCCGCCAACCCCATCAGAGTTCTTTCACCCGAGGCACGAGGGCAATGGTGTTCCCTGCTATATGCGGCTGGATTTTCCACTATTCGACGACCACGAAGACCCCTTGACTTGGCTTTCTCGTTACGAGATGCTTCGCCCATCAGCGCACCCCTTGGGAAGAGTGGCTTAATATTTCTTCCTTTCACCTGATGGGCCCCGCCCAACTTTGGTTTTCCCAGCTGCAACAGGAGAAACCACACCTATCTTGGGAAGATTTCAAAGTGAACTACACCCTCTGCTTCGGGCCACCTCTCCACAACAATACCTCGGTGGATCTCATTTCTCTCCGGCAGACCGACCCGATCGACGAGTACCTCGAACAGTTTCAGGTTCGCCTGGCCCGCACTCTCTCAGCTCTTCCTACACAGCAGTCAGAAGGTGCCCATTTTTACGACAGAACTCCATGAACGTCTCCGCATGGACGTGGAATTTCAGGCCCCGCAGATCTGACAACTGCAATGAGTTTGGCTCGCATCTGCTGTCACGATCCATTTCGACAACAATCAGAGTGCGCTTCGGGTGGGCCGTATTTCCACAGGCATGGGCGGAAAGAAAACCATGTCTGCTAAGACGGATGCAGAGAATACTGAAAATAGTTAATTTGGAGAAAAACAGTTTGATTTTTATATGCGGAAGCTTTTAGAGTTTAAAACAGTGAAAATTTCAAATGCACATGTATTTTGAAAAAAATCATGTTTTACAGGTACTGCTACAGATTTCATGCAATCATGATTCACAAGAGGATGCACATGCATTAATATCAAATTCTAGTACATAAAGTATTTAAATAGCCTAGTAGTAAGAAACAAAAATATATAAGTACCAGTTTTCATGAAGCGATGCTACCAAACCAGACAAGTAAATGAGTCAACAGAAATAACTATAATCAAGAGACTATTCCGGGAAATAATATATATTTGATCATATAATATCATAAATTGTAATCATTGAAGAGTGTAGGTGGTTTCTTGTGGGTGCGTATGATTCACACTCAATCCAAAGACAAGTCTTATCCGAAAAACTTCCTATTTGTGGTGGCCGTTGTCACGGCCCAGGCCCGGCTCAAGGAGGCTTAGTGGGTCCTAACTGGCACCGTGAAGGCTGCAACCCAAGTGACCTCAATACATTTCAATGTTTGTTTATGATATTATGAGTTATATGATTCATATTTTTAGCGATTTTAGCAGAAACGAATTCACTTAAAAGTAAAATATCAGTTGAGGAACTGACTTTACTCAAGATTTACAACTAGACAGACATAAGGAATAAGATTCAATGACAAAGAAAACTAGATAGTGGACTTTATATTTTGCGGTTTCAAGCATTCACGAGTGATACAATTACAATACACTATTTTTCCTGGACACCAAATATTTATTTAGATTAAATCATTTTCAAGTATTCACCTAGGGTAAACTATCCTCTGACACAAGTATTTTCCAAGTAAAAATGTGCATTACGAGCATGATATATCAAAACACCCATCACATACTTGCTAACTAGAATTCGTTACAATTATTATCATGATACTTGTTCTCGTGCTCAATATTCTATCATTCTTCTCATTATTCATCAAACGAGATGCAAATCATCAAATTGAATATCCAATTAACTATTATTCACTAACTCGTTTCCCAATTATCCAAATATCATCATTTACATTCGCAACTCGTGCTAATCCTATCACGTGAACCTCAAATTGATAATAAGTCTATTTAGGGATTCGAGATCTAAATTATTTGACGAAACAAACAATCAAAGGCGAATTCATACAAACATAAGATCAGACAAGACAATTAAAATCAATGTTTGCAAGAGAGAATGATCTCTACTTGCCTGAAGGGAGCTGAAATTGGCGGCAACGGCTAAGCGGCGCTAGCAAAATTGACACTCCTCAAGCAAATCTGAACAAGAACGACGGAAGCGATAAAGCAAAATACCACTACGCTAGCACAAGCAATTATTCAATACATAACTAAATCAAAAGCAGCTAAGAGATTTACCTCCCTCAAAAGAGAGGGGAGAAGAGACTACCACGCAGAAACGGTGGCTTGACGACGCTTGGGTTACGAAAACCCTAATTTAGAGAGATATTTGGAGAGATTCGATCACTTGAGTCACGGAGCTAAGCTGGAAATCAAAAACACAACACGGTTAGACAAAAACGAGAGGGGAAAACTTAAGAATCACAAGTTGTACAAAATTTGGAGACAAGTAATCCCAAAGTAAAACAAGGAAATCTGAATAGAGGAAGAGAGGAGGAATCTTACTCAAGGGAAGTCCAATCCGAGTTCAAGGAGGAGAGGGGAGAAAACCCTAAATGTTCTCTCCCACAAATCTCGGTCAAGACGGAGAGATAAGGGCTGTCGGAGGAAGGGGTGGCGGCTGTCTGCCCTTGGAGACGGAGGAGAAATCGAAGGAGGAGCAGTCGGCCCTAGAGGAGAAATCAGAAACTGTAGCACTTTCTGATCGGGGAAGGAGAGGTCGGCAGCTTGAGACGGAGGAGGATCCAAAGGAGTTGTCGGCGCCTGGAGCAGGAGGCGGTGGGAGGTGCGGCTTGCGGGTTGCGGAAGAGCGGGATGCGGTAGAGGCGCTGGAGTCGGAATCGGGAAAAAGAACCCTAGACCGAGCGAGATTTTTTAATCGGGGGGGGGGGGGGGTTTAGATAAAAGAGGAGGGAGATTAGCTTATTTATTATTTATTACTATTATAATAACATAAATTAGAAATCGGGTTGTTACATCTGCGAGAAGCGTCTGCTCTTCGATCGCCCCCATCTACATCACCCTATCACTGAGGGGCCCAGCCGTACCTCGCGTCCTTACCATCGCCCACAGTTAGTCTCCTCGCTTCGGCCCGCGATGCCGACCGCCTGGATACCATTCGCCGAATGTCTCCACAGGAGATGAGTGACCTCCGAGCCAAGGGCCTCTGTTACAACTGCGACGAGCCATTTTTTCGTGGACATCGCTGCAACTCTGCAAGCGCCTCTTCTGGTTGGAGGTCGACGACTCGACTGCAGAACGGGATACTGACACTGACACAGGGGATTCGACGCCGACCGTCACCACAGAACAAGCTTGAGGGCAAGCTTGTCGTCGGGCAGGGTGGAGATGTTATGGTCCTGCCTTGGTCGCGTATATTGCTGACCCTTATAGAGTTCTACTTTCTATTTTATTATTATGCGCGCTTTTGATCCTCCGTGACTAAGCCCAAGAAGAGGGCATTTTGGTGTGACTACTTAAATACCCGGATAGGTGAACCAAAGGGACAAGGAAAAGCATCTTTATTTTAATTTCTCATTCCTCTCTCCAGTTCCTATCTCTCTCTCTCTCTAACTATTCTTCTTCCTCACAGAACCCGCAAGCCTGAGCCCTAGCCGCCAGTTCCGCTATCCGCTCCCCCGCCTCCGCCATTCGCAAGCCTCAAGCCGCCGCCATAGCTCGCCAGAGCTCCTCCTCCTCCTTCGAGGACTTCCCCCCTCTTCCCCCGTGCACACTGTGAGGACCCCATTTTGGACCCCACACACATCTGTATCGACTTTCAAGACAGTTGTCCCAGGACGAAGTAAGGCTAGTGAGTAACAAAAGAATACACATAATAAGACGTACCTCAAATATTGCAGATGTCCATGTCTTTTCATTTTATCCACGATCAACGTCACTCTTTATTACAAACTCAAAGTTGTGTCAAGTACCTGTACAAAATGGCGACGGGCTTAGTCATAAAAATATGACTAAGTGAGGTGAATACCTCTTTAGCTGCTGTACACATAAACAAATGTGAAAGCTATAACAATAACATAAAGAAATATATCTTTACTAACCATTTGACATACCTGTCCCGACACTGTGTATCAATGTTCTCTGTCATGTTCGTATTCATAAAACCATATAAACAGTTATAGGTCAATATTAATCAATAGCTCTAAACAAGTATCAGTGTAAAATGCAAGCAATGTAAACAAGATAAGCAATGTAATCAGCTATGAAACTGTAACACTAACTCAGTGTGCATGTTCAGTAACTGTAACTGTGAACTTATCTCAGTTCGCATGTTCAGTAATAATCTATCGATGTAACTGTATAACTAATACATTCTTATGGTATCTTTTATTTTAGGTCATGATAAGGGTAGTCACAGTATCAATATCAGTATCCGTATTTCAGTATTTCATTCTTTGGGCCCGACCCTTCCGGTCATCAATATACCAAAACCAGTACGTACAACACGCGTTTATGCCCTCAGCTCGACTGGTTTGGCAAATCATCAGTATTTGTATGCGCATTCATTCAGTTATACCCTTATCAGTACCTTGCATCGATGCATTCTTATTTATGGACATATTTCTATACTTATTCATCTTAATCCCCTCATCGCCTGTTGCCTCTATAAATCATATGCGAGTAATCATTATCGACATTTCATGCTAATAAACAGGTAATCGGAATCCACCATCCAAACTTAAACAGGTAGAGTTATTCGCATTTCATGGTCGCGCCTATTTTGAGAGCCATCCTTCACGGTATCTGTATAAAACTTGTATCACATCGACATAGCTATTGTCCTCATTTGGAAGCCATCAATGTCATTATATTTCAAAAGTATAACGAGGCCAATAATCGCAAAAGGTTCCCGAAGAAAAACGCAAAGTAAACAAGAATGATAAACTTGACTGACTACTAGTATTGAAGCAAAAGTTACAAGCATACACAGTTACCTTCATAATGCTTAGTTGAAAGAAAAGTGGCTAATCATATATACAGCAGCGCTGGTATTCGATCAAGCTCCAAGATGACAAAATCTCTACAACATCCAAACCTTAGTCCGTATAAGATTCTGAGAGGCCAAGAGGAGCTAAAAGGAACAAAGCGAGCACAAACAACACGAGCTTGACAAAGCCCTGGCCAAGAAAACCTTGCTAATCTCTGATCCCAACATCCGTTCAGGTATCCCGTGTGGAAATAAGAGAGGGAGAGGAGGAAGAAAGCCTGAAATGACTAGCCTCGAGTTCGCCCCCAAGCTCAGAAGAGAGAATGTGGAAAATCACGCCTTCCTGATTCTGTTATGTGGCTTAAAGTTTCTAAGCTTTTTAAATTAACTCAACTCATAATTTTTGTTCAACTAATCAACATTACAGCCGTCCAGCAAAATCACAAGACTCCGACTTTCCAAGGATGTGAATGGGAATAAAGCAATATTTTGAACGATTTTATAACGGAAAGTTTACGAGAAAATGCCGCGCATCACATTTATACCATTAACACACCTGCCAAATGTATTAGTGTTCATATTTTAATTTGGGTCGTTACACACACACTCTCAATCTAGGGCACGCAACATGACCCCCGTTTGCAACAGTGGTTCAAATGAGATTCGAACTTGTGCCAAAGAATGCATGAGAAACTTGCTATGTCGATCAGAAATCGTGACGCCATGGAGACGCACGACCTCTTTGAAGTACAATTTGGCGATATGTTGGGCATTATCGACCTTTGGGCACGGAATAAAATATCCCATCTTTGCTCAACGACAACTAGGACGGAATCCACCCCACGGTGAGTACGTTGTAAACTAAGTAAAGACACATCCTCCCAAATGTCATCCAGTATTGCGTTTGACAAATATAGCAGCGCTGGACAATCCAAGTGACATCTCGTCATAAATGGGGCCAATCCGAGCACCATCTTGTCGCAACCTAAATGACTAGCGATGTAAATCACGATGCGGAGGGAGGATTGGGGAATGCAGAGTTGGTTGCCTTTCAACAGGAACATGAATATAAAAATTGATACAAGGCCGCGGAGTATTACTTTGCTCCCAGATTTCATGAAAGTTTGCATCCCTTGCATTGAGTTTCTTCAAGCAATCAAATCCCACTATCTCATTGTGCAAAATGATCAACAAACAATAGGGTAGCACACCTACTCAAAGCGCTAACCACCTTATTTTGGACACCCGCTTGCCGCAACTTGAAAGGACATTTCTATAGAAATTGAATCTATCTGGCATGCATGTCCTTGTTAATGCGGGCCTGGGTGTGTAAGTGCTTTAAAGCAGCGCTGTACGAATAGAGAACGAACTCCTATCCCACTAAATAATGTTCCCACGTCTTCAATGCGCACACGACCGAGTAAAATTCCTTATCATAAGTGCTCCAGTTTCGCCGAGTATCGCTGAGTTTCTCATTGAAAAACGCAATAGGCTTCTTTTCCTGCAATAACAACGCGCCAATCCCAACACCTTTAGCGTCACAATCTACTTCAAAAAGTTTTGTAAAATCTGGTAGGGCGAGGACTGGGGCCAAACACAACCTTTCCTTGAGCATAGCAAAACTAGCTGCGACGACATCAGTCTACTGAAACTTGCCTTTCTTAAGACATTCATTGAGGGGGTGGCCATGCTACTGAAGCGTCGAATGAAACGCCAATAGAAGCTAGCCAATCTCAAAAACTTTGCAATGCGAGCACAATGGTGGGGGTCGACCATTCTTGGATTACCCAAATTTTATCTCCATCCACCTGAATTTTGTCGGTGCAAATGACCAAATCATGGAATAGTAGCTGTGGGGCCATAAAGTTACACTTACTCAAGTTATTATACAACTTATGCTCCTAAAGGGTAGTAAATACAGCCCGCAGGTGCGCCAAGTGTTTGACTTTTGAACCGCATAAAGGTAGTAGGAGCGTTCGAGAGGCAGAACGACATGACTAGCACCCCCCCCCCCCCCCCCCCCCCCCCCCGATGTTTTGAAGGCGGTCTTCCATTCGTCTTGAAGACGTATTCGAATCTGATGATAACCGCTCCACAAGTCCATCTTAGAAAAGATCTTTGCACCTTTTAGCCGATCGAGCAGATCCTCCAACTAAGGAATAAGAAACTTATACCGAATGGTAATTTTGTTGATTGCACGGCTGCCGGCACACATTCGGTAGTTGCCATCCTTCTTCAGTTTCAACAAGACAGGGACAACGCATGGGCTCATGCTCTCCCGAATGTGCCCCTTCTGCAATAACTCTTGCACCTTTTCTTGTAAGATCTCACTTTCTTTTGGATTCATGTTGTAGTGAGGCAGATTCGACAAACTAGCTCCGGGATGAGGTCAATGTGATGTTGAATGTCACGCATCAGAGACAGTCAGTTATGCAACTCGGCGGGCATAAGCTCATCGAACTCCTCCAATAAGGGCCGCATAAGTGTTGGCGGTTCCACCTTAAGCTGGTCATCATCGAGAAACATGATCTGTTTGACAATGAGTGCATGGACTATTTGGATTCGCGGATGGCATCCTTCATCTTTCTCCTCGTCCGTGTGACAGTGAGGGAAGTCCGGTTCTCTGCGGAAGGTGTCTTTGAGGGTCCACCAGGCTTTAATGGAAGTAAAGTGAATTTGACCCCATTCTTTTCCAACTAGTAGACATTGTCGCGGCCCGCATGTTGCGCATTTGCGTCAAATTACCAAGGGCGCCCGAATAATAAATGGCTAGCATCCTTATTAACAACATCACAGTAAGCCTCATCTTGGTAGGGGCCGATAGAGAAAGGTACTTTACAATGCCCGGTCACCTGAATTTTCTCCGTGGCCTTGATCCACCCAATCGAGTAAGGATGGGGGTGGGGTTCAGTTGGTAGGTGGAGCGCTTCGACCACATCCCGACCATTGATATTTCCGCAACTACCGTTGTCAATGATCACGGTGAACACCCGACTATTAATGGTACAACGGATGCAAAATAATTTGATCCGTTGGCTGTGATCCCTCATCTTGGGCGTGACATTAGTTTACGCATGACACAATTTGGCTCGTCGTCCTACGCATACTCATCATCGACAACATCGTCTCCATCGGGTTCACAATGAACCTCGTCATCATAGCCCTCAACCATGGTGACGGACTTGCTGCTTGGGCATTCATTTGATTGGTGACCTGGCTACCCACAATGAAAACACTTGCCCACATTGGGCTGGACATAAGGATTCACAAGTGGTTTGGGGTTCTCTTTCGCCTTGACCACCTTCTTACCTATTTCTCTGTTTGTCCTTCGGTTGGTTGGATGAAGCCCAATTGAGGGAGGGAGTGGGACAATTTATAACCCTGAGGCCGTCGGTACCCATCAGAGTGGCTGCTTACTCGCTCCTGTAGCATTACCTCAGTCTTGAGGGCAAGATTTTTAGCCTCATTCAGGTTGTGCACAACTTGGACGCCAATTTTGTCTTGAAGTAGAGGTCTCAAGCCATCCAAATCGCAGGCAATCTGCTTCCCTTTGCTCTCCCTCAAGTCGTTGTGCTTGGCCAATCGCATGAACTCAGCGGTATAGTTGTGGATAGACCTCGACCTTTGTTGGCAGTGTTGATATTGTTGAAACAAAATCTTCTCATAGTCGGTCGGTAAAAAATCTCGTTGTAGGAGCTACCTCATTTTGTACCAAGTGCGAACAAGGAACTTGCCTTCGCGATAGCGGCGACTCTGCAACCTCTCCCACCATGCGGAAGCCCTGCCCTTCAAATGGCACACAACCAACTTTACCCTCCTCTCTTGGGGAATCTCCTTGTACTCAAAAAACGATCAATTTAAGAGATCGAGTCCAGAAATTCTTCGATGCCCAGGTTGCCATTAAAATGTGAGATGTCCATCTTCAAGCGAAAATCACCAGCCTCACCAAAGCCAACATCATGCGGAAGAGGATACCTGACGCCGTGAGGGCGTCGAGCAGGAGGGTTTTGGACTGCATCCAGGATAAAAGCTTCATCGTCTCCAGATTTGTCGGAGGCGAAATGGCCTCGATGCAGCGGGGTAGCAGGGATGTTCAGAGGACGAGGAGATAAGACAATGAGTGTAACAATGTCCTCACCGCGAGCGGGCAAAACACGAGGGTTGTGCCGATCATTGTTTCCATTGGTGTTGGCATCCACTCCCATGACATCCAATCGTTGAATCAGGTCATCAAAGTGGCGTTCCATCTGCCAAAATCACAGATCGAGGTTGTCCTCCAAGGTTTGGTCCGCCGCCTCTTGAGCCTCCATTCGGGCTCGCAAGGTTTCCACATCCTGGACCGCCGTTGGGATATGGTTGCTCCCACCGGATATAGCAGGAGCGAGGGTCCCCTCTGATACCACCTGACACAGCGAGCAAAGGATCAAGACGCCGAAGATCCGAGGGTGACTTCAACCCAGATGAACGAGAGAACCAAAATTCATCTTTCCTTGCAGCAAAAGCAATGCCCACTTTATTCCCCTCCTTCCAAACATATACTCCCATCCCTAATATAGATAATGATAATACCAAAATACCCACAAATAAAGTAAAGTGATAAAAGTCCAAAATAACCCCAAAACAGACGAGGAGAGGGAGTAAAATAATGCTCAGGATAAGCTCAAAATGTGAAAGAAGATTCCAGTCGGGTTTGTAGCATGCTGGAACATTTCTTGCTGTGCTTCTGTTTGTCGAGCCAATACAAAAACTAGATTGCGATCACCTCCGCTTCATTCTTCATGTACCCAACTGCATCAAGCAGGCTTCATGTGCCACTCATTGTGAGGGGGCTGATTGCTGAGATTGTTGTGTTATAGGGGAAGGCTCAAGAGGAAGGTGCCTTCAGTGGAGGGGGCTAGTGGCGGTGTCGTAAGGGCAGCAACCAACAGGAAGAACCTACAATGGGAAGATAGTGGGGTGGGGGACCTAGGAATTGAATCCTAGGGTTCATGATTCAGCACCGTGAAAGGACAGAGGCTCCAACATATCTCTCTAAAAGCTATGATGGTTCTAAATGAGCTCTTCTGCATATATATTTATAGCCGAGATGACTTCGGGAAAATATCATTAGCGGTCATGATCTTCCGATCATAATGTTCACGCAATACAAAAGAAATAAAAATATGTAACAATATCCTGACATTGCTCCAAATGTTACGACGAATTTTGATCATTTTGATGATGATCCTAACCTTGACATCTACTGATCTACGTGAATAGACACATAAGGGGCTCTATGGATGATGATCGACTCCAGAACATTGATCAATGTAAGGCTGGATCATAGTTTCTGTTGGTTGCTTGGGTGGGGGAGGTGGAATATATGGATGATGCATAAGACTTGGTAAGCACACACACACAAATGGTGTTGAATACGCGAGGATGACGGACGCACTGATGGTAGGCGTTGTGTATAATGATTTTTAGGTGATGGCATGGGCTAGTATAGGGATTGTGTTTGGTGAAGGTGGTGGCCTGGCGGACGATGTGGCATCGGAGTAAGGGCAGTAAAATTTGGTAGGTCGTGAGATCCCAATAGTTTGTCGAGGATGTGGAATGAAATAGGTGTGAAATTATGTGTTGGTAGGTGTGCTGTAAAGCTTTCTATTATGGGGTAGCATGTGTGTGGGGTTGGGTGGGGTGGGGGGTGGGGGTGAGGCATAATGCATGTGGAGGTAGTGCCTTCAGTTGCTCTATCAAATATTTTATTTGCTGCTGCTGTCATTCTAGGTAGAGATGCACTATGAGTGAGAAAATGAAAGTATATCTTTCGAATGGTACATGAAATTTTGATGTAGGGTAGGGTATGTGCTGTGCAATTTAGGCTAACTCGAGTGAGTGGACACGTGAATGCAAATGCACAAAATCCGTTCGACAATTATTACAAATAAAATTCACAACCACGCATACAATTTTATAGGCAAAAACAGTTTCAGCTAGGGCGATTAAGCAAGACTTTCCTCCAAACGGAGGGCCAGATTAAGCACGTCACAAATGACTCCTTCCTGCAATCACAATTCGTTACGGAGCAAAATTCCACAAATGAATATTTAAACAAGTAATAAGATTCCAAACAACATCCAAACGCTGAAAATTAAAAGTCCATACAACCAAACAACTCACAAACAAAGGAATGTCCGAGGCGGGAAAGATCCGACGGTTTTGAAGGTAGATCCGGGTAAGCGTGTCGGAACGGTGGATGTCCGCGGTGGAGAAGGGTTGCGGTGGGCTGAAAGTGGATAGATCCGGTAATTTGATGACGGATCCGGGCTACGAGGAGGAAATATATAAGTGGGGGGTAAATCGGAGGAGGGTAGCGCTAGATCAATGTAGATCTAGGGTTTTCGGAGCGAGTAGGGGTGGATCCACGGAGGGGAAAAGGAAGGAGGGGATGGCTAGAGCAAGAGACGCCCTAGAGGGGGTCAGTTTGGGGGTAGGGAAGGGGCGGTGGGGGCTGGAGGTCTGGCGGCTGGACCTGGGCACGGGAAAGGGGGCGACGGCCTGTAGAGGGCTGGAAAAAGGGGGTGCTGGGGTCCGGTTTTGCAAGGGAGGGGCCGGCTTTTGGAAGCAGCAGGCTGGTGATTTGGGGGCTGGATGTGGGGGCATACGGCTGTAGGAAGGGGAAGATAGTGAGGGAAAGTGATGGAGGGGGTAGGGTTTACCATGGGGGCGAAGTTCCACCGCTAGGAGTCGACACCTAGGGCCTCACGGCGTCGGCACCGTGGCTTGATCGCGGAGTTCCGGGAATATCTTCTCCAAAACTAGCAATGACCTTTCCAAGCCTCTAACACTCCTATTTATAACATTCTAACATTAGGGCAACCCGGAATCTACGGCTATGATTGGCCGAAGGGTCCACGTGCCAAAAATAAGAAAACAAAACCGAAAATAACAAAGTTATATATTAAAAAGATTCGTGGCGCGCATCCGGACGCATCCGCGGGATCGGATCGTCCCTCCGATCAACTCTTCCGGCGAGAATAGACGAAAGTGGGCCCCGCCATGTTATGGGCCGATGGTCCCCCATCAACTCTCTCCGACTGAAAAGAATTCATCTCCGATGAATGGAGATGATTATACTGTCGTCGAAGCCCAAGGGCGAGTCGATCCAACTCGGTTGGTAGAATCCACGTGTCATCAGAGGCGGAGCGACCTCTCCAACGAACCAGGTAGCGGCATGAAAGTCCAGTGGTGGTAGGGACGTACTCATGGGCGACGATATCTGTAATACTTTCAGTAGACTGCTCTCGTGAAGTGGATCCTAGAGCGATAAAGGGTGCAAGCGGTGTCACCATAGGTGAGGGACTCCCAGGGGTGCGGACAGCAGGGGGCAAGGCAAGTGGCAGAGGTGAGTGGGAGGAAGCTGTAGCTAGTGGCGAGGTGGAGTGTTGGTGATCATTCCGACTCGGGTCCGAATATTCGCGAGGTTCGTAATACGGAGTCAAGTCCTCAACGTTGAACACCGGATGGATGCCCAAACTCGCGGGGATATTCAGTTCGTAGGCATTTGTCCCGATCCGTTTAATGATCGAGTAGGGACCCATTCATTTAGCGCTTAATTTTTTGGCAGGCCCCGGTGGGAGCCTCTCCGTCCGGATTCAGACCATTACCTGCTCGCCTTCGTTGAAAACCTGTTCTCGCCTGCTTAAATCTGCACGGGTTTTATAGCTTTCATTACTTGAAATAATTTGCCGACGGACTGACTCATGTAAATCATTCAAATGACGTGCAAATGATTCAACGTACTCACTTGGACGGGCCTCTAATGGGCAAGGAATGAGGTCGATGGGCTTCTTGGGTTCATATCCTAATACTATGTGAAATGGGCTCAACCCGGTGGACCTATTGACCGAACTATTGCAGACGAACTCTGCGACGGGAAGGACGGAGTCCCAACTCGCCACATGTTCGCCAACAAGACATCTAAGCAAATTCCCTAGACTGCGGTTCACAACCTCAGTCTGCCCGTCGGTCTGGGGGTGATATGCAGATGCAAACTTCAGGGTAGTGCCCGTCTTGTACCATAGGGTCTTCCAAAAGTAGCTCACAAATCTAACATCCCTGTCGGAGACTATGGACTTCGGTAGACCATGTAACCTAAAGACGTCCCGAATGAAAATGGATGCAACACGTGAGGCGTCAACGGTCCTAGAGCAGGCTATGAAGTGTGTCATATTGGAAAAACGATCAACGACGACAAAGATGGAGTCGTGCTTTCGAACCGTGCGCGGCAGTCCAAGTACAAAGTCCATACTAATATCCTCCCAGAGTCTAAGTGTGACTGGTAAGGGTGTATATAATCCCGTGTTTTGTCTAGTTCCCTTCGCAGTCTGACACGTACGACAATGCCGGACAACTCTGGCCACATCCCTCTTCAGGCCTGGCCAATAAAATCTATCCTCGACGATAGCTATGGACTTATCCCTGCCAAAATGCCCGGCGGCTCCGCCCGCATGATGTTCCCAAATCAGATAGTCACGGTATGATGTGCTTGGGATGCACATGTGGGAACCCCGGTAAAGGTAACCTTCCCAAATCATGAAGCCGTCAACAGGCTTGGGTGGGTCTCGGGATAAAGCTGCGTATATCTCGCCGAAGTTCGGACAACCTTGGTAATCAACAATAATCTGCTCAAGTCCGTCCACGTGGGCTCTCAGGGTCTGCAGAAGGGTGACCCGCCGACTCAACGCATCAACGTGTTTGTTCTC
Source organism: Platanthera zijinensis (assembly GCA_039513925.1). Taxonomy (NCBI): domain Eukaryota; kingdom Viridiplantae; phylum Streptophyta; class Magnoliopsida; order Asparagales; family Orchidaceae; genus Platanthera; species Platanthera zijinensis. The sequence continues at coordinate 279,061,783 of CM077079.1, forward strand.
AACACCGGCACGATGTTTGAGAACATAGTGGAAATCCTGAAGGTACTCAACCCACTTCGCATGCTTATGCCCCAACTTCTTCTAGGAATTTAAGTATCAGAGCGCCTAGTGGTCTTAATAGAGAACGAACTTCTGGGGAAGGAGGTAGTGCCTCCAGTATCGTAACGACTGAACGATCGCATAAAACTCCCTATCGTAATTGGAATATTTTTGCTTGGCTTCATTTAGCTTCTCGCTGAAGTAGGAGACCGGGTGTCCCTCCCGGCTCAACACACCACCGATCCCTACTCCAGAAACATCACACGCGACCTCAAAAGCCTTGCCAAAATCAGGGAGTCGTAAGACTGGTGCCGTGGTCAACTTCTCCTTAATCTCCTCAAACGCCCGAGTGGCTGTGGGGGTCCACCGAAACTCGCTCTTCTTCAAGCAGCTAGTGAACGGGGCCATAATCGAGCTAAATCCTCGAACAAACCGCCTATAGAAGGTAGCTAGACCATGGAAGCTGCGGGCCTCGTGAATGGTCGTAGGCAAGGGTCACTCGCGGATGGACTTGACCTTCTCAGGGTCGATTGACACTCCTGTGGACGATACGATAAACCCCAAGAACTGTACCGACTCGGCATAGAACGAGCACTTCTTTAGATTTATGAATAGCTTCTCACTACGAAGGGTCTCGAAAAGGAGCCTCAAGTGCCCTAGGTGGTCACCATGGGTCTGACTGTAGATCAGAATATCATCAAAATACACAACTAGGAATTTTCTCATGTAGGGTCGTAAGATCTGTGTCATGATCCTCATGAACGTGCTCGGGGCGTTGGACAGCCCAAACGGCATGACCAACCACTCATACAGACCATCTTTAGTCTTAAAAGCCGTTTTCCATTCGTCACCCTCTCGTACCCGAATCTGGTGGTATCCACTCCGTAGATCGATCTTGGAAAAGAGTTGGGCCCCTGACATGGTGTATAACAAATCATCTAAGCGAGGAATGTGGAACGTGTACTTCACCGTAATCTTATTGATGGCGCGGTTATCGATGCACATGCGCCAGCTACCATCCTTCTTAGGGGTAAGAAGGGCGGGAACGGCTTAGGGACTCAGGCTCTCCCGAATGAACTGCTTCCGGAGAAGCTCGTCAACCTGCCGCTTGAGCTCGACATGCTCATCTGGATTCATACGATAGTGCGCCAGGTTTGGGAGAGAAGCTCCTGGGACTAGATCGATAGCGTGCTGGATATATCGCAATGGTGGGAGCTCATCAGGCAACTCCTCCGGCATGATGTCAATAAACTCCTCAAGTAGGGTATGAATCTCCGGGGGAAGATCCGGGGTCACCGTCGGGCTCTCAGAAGCCATAGTGGCGGCAACGATGTAAAATACGTCGGCGTCCCTGCTCTCCCGCAAGAACTCACTACACCGCAGGAGATGCAGTGGTCGCGACGACATGGTGTTCGTGGAGGGCTCAATCGGACCCTTGGACTTCTCCTTGGGTCGGGTGGGTGACAACGTGATCTTCTTACCTTTATCGACGAACGTGTAAGTGTTCGACCGGCCGTAGCTCGTGGCATCGCGGTCGTATAGCCAAGGTCGACCCAATAACACGTGGGCAACATCCATAGGAATTACGTCACACCACACGTGATCCTCAAACGTAGCAAGCCGAATGGGAATGAGGCACCGTTGTGTCACCTGGATGACGGTCTTGTCTACCCAAATGACCCGATAAGGGTGAGGGTGGGGCTCCGCTTTCACTTGCATACGCTCTAAACCTCTCTGGGCCACGATATTGACACAACTCCCACTATCAATGGCTAGCTTGCAGGGTCCACCTGCTCTAGGAAAATACGTGTAGAAGATAGTGGTGCGGCGCCAATCCTCATTCGCGCGGGGGGTATGTAGGAGACGTCGCACTACGCCCATCTCTAGGGATCTCTCAGCCTCGCTCTCCCATCCCTCCTCGATCGTAGCTTCGACCTCCTCAGTAACATCCTCGGCTCCCTCTAGGCCCAACTCTTCCTCTCCCTCAACTAGCAGACTTCGTGTGGGGCAATGTGCCGCCACATGTCCTCTGCCAGAGCATATAAAACACTGGATACCCCCAGGCCTCTGACCCTCGGTGGCGATGGCCTTGCCCTTCATTTCAGTGGTGATCCGTGGGGGTGGGGTGGCCGTGGTAGTCTGGAAAGGAGTGAGCTTCTTGAATGTCGAAGAATCAGTGCGCGAGGGGAACTGCTTCGTACTCGAAGTACGGAGATACTGCTCGTACTCTAAGGCGAGCTGGAATATCTAATCAACCGTCTCGAGGCGATGAGGAATTAACTTTCTCCGGAGCTCCGAACGAAGGCCAGCCTTAAATCGAGACGCGGTGGAAATAGGCTCCTTCGAAATATCGCTTCTAACGACCAATTCATCGAATCGAGCCATGTACTCGGCTACCGAGAGCGTTCCCTGACGTAGGTTTTGTAGCTGATCCAGCAACTGATCACGGTATGAGGCGGGGAGATATTTATCCTTCAGTCTCTCCTTCATCTCATCCCAACGGGTGATGGGATAATAGCCTTCTCTCTCGACAGCTCTCTCCACGCTAATCCAAAATACCTTGGCTTGTCCAACCAACTTCATCTTCGCGAAACGGACACAACGCTCATCTCTCATATCGTACCAGTCAAAATAGTGATCCATGTCTAGGATCCAATCACTAAAGGCCTTCGGATCCAAGCGGCCGTCGAATGATGGGGCGTCGAGGAGAATCCGACGGGTGATGTCGAAGGCATGGCCACCTCTCCGTGGGTCGGGGTAGTCCCCCGGATAGTTATCGTAGTCGTAGTCAAACCTTCGTCGATCTGGCGGGTAATACTCATCCCGGTGCTGGTCGCGGCGACTAGGTGGAGGCACCCGGTCCCTAATGTCAGGCTACGGCTGACGGGGCATACGGTAATCCTCCCGCGGGGGTGGGTGTCTATCATGTGCTGACTCAGGGTTTCGCCTTGCCGGTGGGGCTGGGGCCCGGCAGGGAATGTCACGGCGACGGCGTTCCACTGGTGACTGGCCCACTCTTGGGCGCTGGTCGGGACGTGGAGAAACATCAAGGTCGTCCTCCAAAGGGTCGTCACGATGTGTAGGCGTGTCCCTAGCGTTCTCTAAGTGGTCCAGTCGTATGTTTACCTCGGCAAGGTCCTGTCGCACGTCGTTAAACTGGGCGCCTAAGGTGTCAAAACGATCTAAGATAAGGCGCTGGAACTCAGCAAACGCGGTGCCCGAATTTGAGCTTTCCGCACGGTCGTCGGTTACTTGTGGTTCAACCGTGCTAGTCCTAAATGTCCTACCACTACGGAGCATGCGAATGGCCTAACCTTGCCCTCTGATACCAATTGATGTAGGGTAGGGTACGTGTTGTGCAATTTAGGCTAACTCGAGTGAGTGGACACGTGAATTCAATATGCAAATGCACAAAATCCGTTCGGCATTTATTACAAATAAGATTCACAACCACGCATACAATTTTATAGGCAAAAACAGTTTCAGCTGGGGCGATTAAGCAAAGCTTTCCTCCAAACGGAGGGCCAGATTAAGCACGTTACAAATGACTCCTTCCTGCAATCACAATTCGTTACGGAGCAAAATTCCACAAATGAATATTTAGTCAAGTAATAAGATTCCAAACAACATCCAAACGCTGAAAATTAAAAGTCCATACAACCAAACAACTCACAAACAAAGGAATGTCCGAGGCGGGAAAGATCCGACGGTTTTGAAGGTAGATCCGGGTGAGCGTGTCGGAACGGTGGATGTCCGCGGTGGAGAAGGGTTGCGGTGGGCTGAAAGTGGATAGATCCGGTAATTTGATGACGGATCTGGGCTACGGGGAGGAAATATATAAGTGGGGGGTAGATCGGAGGAGGGTAGCGCTAGATCAAAGTAGATCTAGGGTTTTCGGAGAGGGTAGGGGTGGATCCACGGAGGGGAAAAGGAAGGAGGGGATGGCTAGAGCAAGAGATTCCCTAAAGGGGGCCGATTTGGGGGTAGGGAAGGGGCTGTGGGGGGCTGGAGGTCCGGCGGCTGGACCTGGGCACGGGAAAGGGGGCGACGGTCTGTAGCGGGCTGGAAAAAGGGGGGGTTGGGGTCCGGTTTTGCAAGGGAGGGGGCCGGCTTTTGGAAGCAGCAGACCGGTGATTTGGGGGCTGGATGGGGGGGGGCGTACGACTGTAGGAAGGGGAAGATAGTGAGGGAAAATGATGGAGGGGGTAGGGTTTACCTTGGGGGCCAAGTTCCACCGCTAGGAGTCGACACCTAGGGCTCCACGGCGTCGGCACCGTGGCTTGATCGCGGAGTTCGGGAATATCTTCTCCAAAACCAGCAATGACCTTTCCAAGCCTCTAACACTCATATTTATAACATTCTAACATTAGAGCAACCCGGAATCTACGGCTATGATTGGCCGAAGGGTCCACATGCTAAAAATAAGAAAACAAAACCGAAAATAACAAAGTTATATATTAAAAAGATTCGCGGCGCGCATCCGGACGCATCCGCGGGATCGGATCGTCCCTCCGATCAAGTCTTCCGGCGAGAATAGACGAAAGTGGGCCCTGCCGTGTTATGGGCCGATGGTCCCCCATCAAATTTTCTTCGTCTTCCTTCTGGAAAGTCCACCTGTTGGTTTTCAGTCGATCTATAACATGATATGTGCCTATGAAGGGTCAGTTTACAGGTTGAATCAATATGCCTATTTTTTGAAGGCTACACTCAGGTGTTTGATGTTGATTACATAGATACTTTATCTTCAATTGTCAAAATTGTTTATATTGAGTCTCACAACTATATAGTTTTTGCATCTTCATCTGTTGGATATTAAGACTATTTTTCTACATAGTGACTTAGATAAGGAGGTATATACAAAGCAATCTCTTGATTTTGTTGTGCTGAGGTGGTTTGGTCTGATGTATAGACTTAAGAAGTCTATCTATGGTATGAAGCAATCATCGCATCCCTGGTTCATTATATTCAGTTCAACTCTTCTATAGTTTGACATGTTGAGGATAAGCTTTAATCATTTTATTTTTCATCACACCTGTGTCAGGAAAGCACACTGTTGATCGTGTATGTTGATGACTTCATAATTTATTCATTACTTGGGATGATGGAATGGACATCTCTCAACTTAAAGGATACTTACGAGCTATCAACAATAGTTTCAAACCATTGGGTATAGGAAGTTTGACTTAATTCCTCGACATTGAAGTCACTAGAACTAACATGACATCTTTATCTCTTCGAGGAAGTATGCACTCTATATATTGGAGGAGATTGGTATGCTAGGATCAAAGCCTCTTGATGCTCCTATGGACTCAACACTCAAACTTGCTCCTAGACAGGAGGAGCTTTATGATGACCCATGATGATGTCGTTGACAGATTGGTGATCCATGATGATATTGTTAACTGATTGGTAAAATGGGCTATCTCACCGTTACAAGAAATGCTCCTTTGCTTTGAGTGTTGTTAGTTAGTTTGAAAATTCACCTTGTGAGAGAAGTTACGATCTGAATTCTTTGATATCTAAAAAGTGCTTCTGGCAGAGGACCGTTGTTTCAGAATCATGGTCATCAATAGATTATTGAATACGGTGATGCAGACTGCATTTCAGATAGAATATCTACATCTGGATATTATATTCTTCTTGGGGGAAATTTAGCTTCTTAGAAGTGCAAGAAATAAGCAATAATTGCAAGATAAAATGTTTAAGTTGAATACAAGGCTATTGTTGTTGCCACATGTGTGGTTATATGGATTAAACAGTTACTGATTGAGGTGGGATTCTCTTAAAATGAACCCATGAAACTGTTATGTGATAGTCAAACATCACTGAACATTGTTCCATATCCTGCATTTGATGAAAGGACATAACACATTGAGATGAAATAGTCATTTTGACTGATAGAAAATTGAGTCCAAATAGATTAATACATCCTTTGTGGGCTCAAATGATTAGCCTGCTGATCTCATGATGAAATTGTTGAGGGGCCCTAGACTTAAGAGGTGGTGTTGTGAGTGTTTCTTATTCTCACTTGGTGGTGACTAGATCCAAACAGGGTTATCTGATCCTCATCAACAAAGGAATTCCTAACCAAAAAAGTGAGGTATGATCAATTATTCTCTCATTAAAGAAACAAATAGATTTGAATCTTTCAGCATTTTTACAGTGCAAATAATTAGGTCTATCATCAGTGGACATTATTGGTCTGGTTGTTGGCATCAATAGTGGTTTGGGGTTGCCTTTGTGAAGTTGCAGTTGGAGACCAAGTTGCAGCTGCTGGCCATTTGTGGTATGTGGATGAAGTATTTATGTATGTGGTCTTTAAATAGAGAATACATGACACAATTGCAAATAAATCCACATACTCAAAATATTCACTAGACTACCTAAAAGATGAAAACACTTCAAATGATCTGGAAATAATGCTATACACAACATATAATAAAAGGCGACTAGTCTATGCCCGTAACAATGAAGATTATGCTTTTGAGGTGCAACATTTTTCATGTTAGAGAATGCATCTGGACTAGTAATGTTTATAATTCTAAGAATATTAGATGTAAACATCTTCTGATATTGGTTATTTCTTTTGTTCAATGAAACATAGATTGATCATATACTTCTCTATTCTATCATTTACGTTGTTAATAATGCAGGTTTTGAATACAGATGAATACGAGGATCTCCAGATGTTGGTTGTGATATCTCGTCCACCCGTCAAAGTGTAAGAAGTTATCCTGATGTAGTTGCCTACCATTAGTAATTAATTTTACATCTCAGAGAAATAATAAATACAAGATATTTACTAGTATTTGCATGAAATCCTTTATGATTCTTTTTTTTGTTGACTGTTCTTATTTTTTTGACAGAAATTGAATTTTTTATCTGTCTGCTTCCATGTTTGCAATTTTTTTCTTATGCGAAGTCAATGAAATATAAGAGTAGGCCACAACTGAGAAAGTAGATGAGGGTTGATGGATTAGACCCTGACCAAGAGAGCGCTTTAGATACAGAAGTATGCACTCATGTGCCTGTAGATGTGATGTTCTAGGAGTGTGCATAAACTTACTTATCGCACCCACTACAAGGGATATCAGGTTGTATGACCGTCAGGTAGATTAGCTTACCAACTTGCTTCCGGTAATACTTAGGATTGGGCAATAGAAGATCCTGTTGAGGTATTATATGAGGTATTATATGAGAGCTTCACATTTGCCTCCATAGGTGTTTCATCTATTCTATGCCTCAAATATCTGACATCCTTAAGATCCGTGTAATATTCCCTCTGTAAGGCTACCTCAACACCTACGATGTAATGAAGGAGACCAGGGTATTTTGTTTAAAAATGTTTGGGGTGAGTAAAGCTTGATCTTGGAAATCTCTACTCTATAGAATTGTGTCCAATTATAATATCATCAATGTAGAGAAAAAATATCACTTTGTCTTTTAGAGATGATGGGTATATAAAAAAAATCCAAATAAATTCGTTGGAGGCAATGCCCTGAACAATCTAAGCTTTTCGAACTAGGCTCGAGTTAACTTGAGGCCATTGAGGAATTTCCAAATATGACAAACAAGAGATTCCCTTCGTAGTCTCATATCCAAGTTGGTTTTGCGTTTAAAATATACATCAATTGTTGAGGAATACATTTTTGAGTTCAAATTGATGCAACTTCCAACAACAATGAACAACAAAGGAGATCAAGACCCGAACAATTTCAACTTCAGAACTTTGAGAAAGGTATTGATGCAAGGTAGGCAGTGCAGGTGGATTCTAATCAAATGCAACCCTAGGTGAGGTGTCAAGTGGGGGAATGACTCAAAATCTTATCTTAAATGATGCATACAATAGTGACGAGACCGATTTTATATTGATGTAAAGTAATAACGCAATTATAAATTTATGCAATAAGAAAAAGATAAGAACAAAACTATGATTTGAGAGATTAAGTTTAATTGCGCATATGAGCGAGTGCAATTACTTTAAGCGTGCAACGAATAAACCCTGCAAATCACACAAAATAAAGAAGCGCACATATATATTGCTGCATCGATAAAATTTAGTTTCAAAGATGAAGAGCGTGACATATATAAAATTGCTCAAGCTAGAAAGAGGACAATAATATATTTAAATTAAGTTAAATGCATAAAGGACAAAACAAATATGTTTTTGACAGATGATGTGGCTATTATAGAAGGATGAAAAAGATATTTTTATCAACACTATAATGAAACAAAAGATAATGAAATGAACTTGAAAGAGTTAAGTAAATCGGAGAAGTATAAGAACATAATGTTTTATCATAAAATTCAAGTATCAGAGATAAATGATGCTCTAAACAACAACACTCAAGCCTTTATACCACAATAGTGGGGTCGACAAATGATCCATAAGTTGTAATAAGTCAAGTATTTATATTTCTTTATATCCCACTGTGGGGGTATTTTGGACCTTGTGTATTTTTCTCCCCACTCATATATATATGGATGAGTAGTGGTTTTGATGCAATTAATCAATTCTCGGTTTTGTTTCCACTTGGTATTAGAGCAGGGAGAAAAAACCTAATCCCGCGACTTTCATTCCGCCGTCCACAACTCGTCATCCATCCCGCATCCGCCTCTCCACCGCCCACCGCTGGTTTGAAGTTCGTTCCATGGTGAGCCGCGGCCTTCTCACCGGCGATTGCGCACGTTGAAGGAGACTGCCGCCTCTCTTAATGATTTGTGTCTTGTTACTGTCGTCGGTCCATGCTGCTTCCTGTCTCTCTTCTGCCGACCAAGTGCTACTGTGACTTCGCCTGTCTTCGTTTGCTGTGACTTTGCCGGATTCACCACCTGCATCTTGTATCCTTTTCTTCCTCCAGATTCAGATCAGATTCTGATCCTTGTCGAAGCGGTCGTCGATTCTGACCCAGATCCGTATCCTCATCGTGCCTGCATCAACTGTATTCTTCGTCGGTTCTTGTTGAAGCTGTCGACGCCCATCTTCGACGCCCGTCTTCGACGCAGATGCTCGATCAGAGCATTCAATCCTCTCAGATTTCTCTGTGCTGATGCCGTCGTCGATACCTTGCTCATTGCTCTTGTTGCTGCTGCCGTGCCATCTCTGATTCTCTGTTGTCGTGCTGCTCCCAGTCTTCGTCGGGTGTGATGTTGCTACAAATGGGTGACCCGTCGCAGACTTATTCTTATTTGGCTCCTGCTGGACGTGGTCATGGTCGTGGTTGGGGTCCCAGCCGTAGAGGAACTCGCTGGGGGTGTTCTCGTGTGCCTGATACTGCTTCTGCAACCAAGGTCTATGACGCCCTTCCATATCCTCCTTCCGGACAGTTATCCATCCAGGAATTGGATGTTCTTCGTCGCCTTCTTCATTCCCAGTCTTCCTCCACTTCATTTGCCACTGCAGCTTAACCCAGTGCGCACACTACGACTATTGCTCCCACTACATGGATCATTAATTCAGGTGTCACTGATCATATGACTGGATCTTCCTCAGGTTTTGTCTCCCACACACCTTTATCTGGAAAAGATAAGGTTATCTCCGCTAATGACACCTTGTCCTCCATTGCGGGCAAAGGGCATGTCTCGTGCTCGCCAGCTATCTCTCTTTCCTCCTTTTTTCATGTCCCCTCTTTTCCCCGCAATTTTCTTTTTATCAGCAACATTACTAAATCTCTTAACTGCTCTATAACATTCTTTCCTGACTCTTGTGTTTTCCAGGAATTGGGTACGAAGCGGACAATTGGCAGTGGTAGGAACCTGGTGGCTTGTACTACTTGGATACCCAACCTCCATCTCGAGCTCTCACATCGACCACTGTCACTGGTGTTGATGTCCGACGATGGAATCTGCGCCTCAGACATCCTTATCCCATTTATCTTTTCAAGCCGTTTCCAGCTTTCTCTCCGTTCATTAAAAAATTGTCATTTGATGTTTGTGCTACGTCAAAACATGTTCGACACACCTCTGTGCATTTATCTTCTCCTACTGACACTCCTTTTTCTATTATACACTCTGACGTTTGGGGTTCTTCTCCTGTGATTTTTTTATCTAGTTTTCGATGGTTTGTTACCTTCATTGACTGTTTTTCAAGAACCACTTGGGTCTATTTGCTGAAGAAAAAAAGTGACGTACTTGTTTCCACACTTTTCATGAGATGATTTAGACCCAATTTGATGGCAAAATTTGCGTTTTTTTGCTGTGACAATGGAGGGGAATACAATGATTGCGGTCAGTTTGGCTCCTACCTCTCCAATCATGGTATCTTACATTAAACCACATGTGTTCACACCTACACACAAGATGGATTGCTGAGCGGAAGAATCATCATCTTCTTGATGTAGCACATTGTCTTCTTCACTTTATGCATCTTCCCAAATCCTATTGGGGTGATGATGTCCTCACTGCCTCTAATTTTATCAATTGTCTTCCCTCCCGTGTTTTAGACTATGCTACTCCCATCGCTCACCTCTCTTCTATGTCAGTTGTCTATACCTCTCATCTCCCCCCTGTGTCTTTAGGTGTGTATGTTTTGTGCATGTTCATCAGCCTCATAGGGACAAACTTGACCTTCGAGCTCAAAGTTGCGTCTTTATGGGTTATTCCGCCACTACGAAAGGATATCAGTGTTATCACCCTCCTTTTAGGCATTTCTTCTGTACTATAGATGTTACTTTTCAGGAGGAGGAACCTTATTATCCAGTTCTGACTCACTCTCTTCGTTAGGGGGAGTTGGGTGACTCTTGTGTTCCTCCTACTCTCCCTCTTCCTCTTATTCCTCCTCACATTCCCGCTCAGTCATCTACCCCCGTTCCTACGATTCAGATATCTCCATCTTCTTTCATCCAAGTTCCTGCTCCTCAGATTCCTAACTTCCATCTCTCCTTTTCCGCACGTGTACTGCCATCGTCAATCGGGAAAACAGACTGTCAGTGTTCCACCTCTACCAGTGCCCACTTCAGACTCAAATTCCAATCACGTTGCTGAAATGTAAAGATGCAAGCACTCAACACCCTATTTCCAATCACGTTGCTTATCTTCATCTTACCCCGATCCATCAGGACTTTATTTCTGCATTATCTTTGGTTTCCATTCCCAAGACATGGCAGGAAGCATTGGGGATATCAGTTTTGACACAGGCTATGAAGGAAGAAATGTCAGCCTTGGACAAAAATCATACATGAGACGTCTCCTCCCTTCCCCCCGAAAAGAAAGCTATTGGATCCCGGTGGGTATTCTCGGTTAAGCATAATCAGGATGGTAAGATTGAACGATACAAGGCTCGGTTAGTTGCTCAAGGATACACTCAAACTCATGGAGTGGACCATCAGGAGACGTTTGCTCCAGTGGAAAAGATGGACTATACAGGTTCTTCTATCATGTGCTGCTTGCTTAGGATGAGATCTTCCTCAACTGGGTGTTAAAAATGCTTTCCTCCATGGTGAACTGGATGAGGAAGTGTACATGAAATTTCCCTTTGAATTTGTAAAACAGGGAGCAGAAGGTCTTGTATGTCGCCTGAGAAAGTCCCTATATGGCCTGAAACAGTCTCCCAGGGCATGATTTGACAGATTTTTCAAGGCAATGATCAAATTTGGTTACAAGCAGGGGCAATCTGATCACACCATGTTTGTCCTCAAAAACTACCAGAAGATTGTGATCCTTATTATCTGTAGAGAGGAAAAATCCACCTTGTATATATGTTCACTTGTGTAGAATACAAAGAATGAGTACAAATATATAGATGAGAAGAAGAGAGAGCAAGGCCCTATACACAATGTGGGACTAAAGAGGAGAGAGAAATAACAATAGAAAAACTAAATGGGCCTAGTTAAGTGGGCTTCTTCAACACTCCCCCGCAAGCTGGAGCGTATAGATCATATGCACCAAGCTTGGACAAACACTGATAGAACAAGGTGCTTGATAGGGCCTTCGTGAGAATATCAGCGACCTGATCAGTGCCCGGAACATGCTTTAACTCAAGTCTCTTCATTTGAACTTTTTCTCGTATGAAGTGACAGTCGACCTCAATATGCTTCGTACGCTCGTGAAACACCGGATTCTTCGCTATGTGTATGGCCGCTTGACTATCACAAAAGAGAACAGCAGATGAAGGAAGTTTTACTCCCAAGTCAGCAAGAAGGCTTTCAAGCCATGTGAGTTCAGAAACAACCGATGTCATAGATCGGTATTCAGCTTCTGCGGACGATCTAGCAACCACGGCTTATTTTTTACTTTTCCAAGTAATGAGATAACCTCCAAAGTAAGTACAGAACCCACTGGTCGACCGCCGATCGTCCAGGGAACCAGCGTAATCGGCATCAGAATAAGCAACCAATGCTGGAGCCAAGGTGGAGGTTTTGTAAACAAGCCCTTGACCCGGAGCTGCCTTAAGGTACCGGAGAATCCGTTCAACAGCCTGGAGATGAAAGACCCGGGGAGCATGCATGAAACGACTGACAACCCCAACAGCAAATGATATGTCAGGCCTCGTGACGGTTAGGTAGATCAACTTTCCGACAAGGCGTCTATAATACTCCGGGTTCTGGAGAAGCAGATCATTATCAGAGGCATGTGCACAGAGCTTGTGATTTGCCTCCATTGGTGTATTAGCTGGCTTACAACCTGTCTGACCAGCATCTTTGAGGAGATCGAGACAGTACTTCCTTTGGGAGAGTACAAGCCCATCCGGTCGTCGCGCAATCTCAAGACCGAGGAAGTAGCGAAGATGCCCTAGGTCTTTGGTCTGAAATACGGTGCTCAGATGTTGTTTGACCGCTTGGATCCCCTGTGAGTCATCCCCAATAAGTAGGATGTCGTCAACATAAACCAACAGAATGACAGTTCCCGTTGCCCGGTGTCGGGTGAAAAGGGAGAAGTCAGCAGAGCTCCGAGTGAAACCCATATCCTGAACCACCTTGCTGAATTTGTCAAATCACGCCCGGGGAGATTGTTTGAGACCATAAATGGACTTCTTTAGAAGACACACATGAGACTCCCCCGTGGTCTCAAACCCGGGTGGTTGGCGCATGTAGACGGTTTCGTGAAGATCACCATTCAGAAAGGCATTCTTGATATCGAGCTGATGAAGGGGCCAGTGGCGATGTACAACTACGGAGAGAAGCACACGAACGGAGTTGAGCTTGACCACTGGAGAGAAGGTTTCCTCATAATCGAGACCCTGCTGTTGAGTAAAGCCACGGGCCACCAGTCTGGCCTTCAGGCGGGCAATAGTGCCATCCGGGGCATGTTTGATGACAAACACCCATTTACATCCAACCGGGTGTTGACCGGGAGGTAAAGGGACCAGGGTCCAGGTTTGGTTGGCCCAAAGGGCTGTCATTTCTTCCTCCATGGCAGCCCGCCAGCCAGGATGTTGCCGCGCCTCCTGCACAGAGTTAGGAATAGAAACAGAAGATAATGAAGTGGCAAAGTGGCGAAGCGGTGGTGAAAGGCGATGGAGAGAGACGTAATTTGCCATTGGATGAGCAGTGGAGGCAGGAACCGGAGCAGCAGGTGGCGGAGCATCAGAGGGCGAGGCCGACTGCAGTGGGGCATCGGGAGTAGAAGAGCGACGAGAATAGACCCGAATAACAGGAGGAGTCGGACGGACCGGAGCCGGGTCAAGAGGAGGAGGCGAGGATGAGGAGTAGGGAACCGGGATGATAGGATGAACGACATCCGAAGCAGAAGAGAGGGGAACTATATCCGGAGCAGAGAAGAAGGGAAGATCTTCCCGGAAAGTAACGTCTGCAGAGACGGTAACCTTGCGGGTAGTAGGCGAATAGCACATATACCCCTTCTGAGTGCGAGAGTAACCGACAAAGATATGTTTGGCCGCACGGGGATCCAATTTGTCGGTAGGAGGGCCGAGATGGTGAACGTAGCAAGTACACCCAAAGATACGAGGAGTCACAGGGAAAGGTGGAGTGGACGAAAAAAGGAGGCTGAACGGAGTGGCATTCTGAAGAACGGAGGACGGTAGACGGTTGATTAGAAAGTAGGCGGTGGAGAGCGCAAAGTTCCAGTATGGTTTGGGAACCTGCATTTGAATCATAAGGGACCGAGCCACATCAAGAAGGTGCCGATTCTTGCGCTCGGCGACACCATTCTGTTGCGGAGTATACGCACAGGAGGTTTGGTGGATAATGCCGAACTCAGAGCAGAGGGTCGCGAAGTCATGACCAGTGTACTCTCACGCATTGTCGGTACGAATAGTGCGAATGAGCGCAGAAAATTGAGTATCAGTCTCAAGAATGAATGCCCGGAAGACGCGGGGAAGCTCAGATCGATCGCGAAGAAGATACAACCACGTCATGCGCGAATAATCATCAATAAAGGTCACGAAATATCGATAGCCAGAAATACTAGTAATTTTGTACGGACCCCATATATCGGAGTGTACTAAAATAAAAGGAGCGGAGCTCCGAGTACAATTAGAAGGAAATGATGCACGCGGCTGTTTTCCAAAAATACATGTTTCACATTGAAAAACAGGAAGAGATACATCCGGAAGAGCCTTCTGGAGGACAGGTAGAGGAGCATGACCAAGACGTCGATGCCAATCGGAAGATGATACCGATGCGAGGAGAGTAGGAGAGGCGTCAAGAAGGTAGAGCCCGTTCTGCAGTCGTCCCTTACCAATGATAGTCCGCGTCTGCTGATCCTGTATCAGACAAGAAGAAGAAGTAAAAGTCACTGAGCAATGTAAATTAGAAGTAAGTCGACCAACAGAAAGTAAATTGAACGGAGAGCCCGGAACATGAAGAGCCGAGCGGAGGTGGAGAGAAGGGGTGAGAGAGATATCAGCACATCCAGAGACAGGGACGGAGGCGCCGTTGGCCACAGTAATGTACTTCGGGTGAGGGGAAGACAAGTACTGAGGTGGCCGACCAGAGGTGATGTGGTGAGTAGCACCCGAGTCGAGGATCCATTGCGGGCCAGAGGAAAGGCAGGTGATACCTTCATTGGAGATGGAGGCAACGGAGGCAACTGAGGCTGGCGGGCGGCTGAGCAGGCCCTGAAGATGCTGAAGCTGGAGGCGAACCTCGTCGAGGCCTGGATGAGTGGGAGAAGAGTCGGTTGCAGCAACAGAGGCCTGCGGACGAGGAGGGCGACCATGCTTGCGATAACACGTGGCTTCAAAATGCCCATCTTTGCCGCAGAACGAGAACTTAGGCCGAGGCCGTCCACATCGACCACGTCCCCGAGAATCAGAGCGGCCTCCACGGACAAAGGAGGGAGGAGGCAGTAACGGTGGAGGTACCCGCTGGATAAGAACCGGAGAAGGAGGTCCAGACACATCCGGAGGCGGGGTGACTTTGAGAAGCATGGAGCACACATCTGAGAAGGACGAAGTAACAGTAGAAGAGAGGATGTGAGCCCGAACACTGTGAAGGTGATGGGGTAGCCGAGCCATCATCATGGCTATACCCACAGCTTCCTTTTGGACACGTTGGGCAGCAAGGTCGCCAGTAGGAGGCTGATGTTGGATCCATGCCTCGACCAAAGATCGAGCCTGAGCAACAAAGGAAGTCAGATCGGTCGTACCACTGCTATCGAGGGCCTGGAGAGCTGTGATAATGTCATACAGTGGTGCAGACTATCCTTGCCGGAGTAAAGGGTATGGAGCTCGTCCCACTTTCCTTTGGCCGTCTCATGGTACATGGCCAGGCGATAGGATTCGCTATCAAGAGAATTAAGTATCCATGTCTGCACACGACCATCATTACGCAACCAATCATCAGTAGGAGTACCGGTAACCACCTGGGTCAAGTGATGAAGAAACCCCTTGGACTGCAGGACCCGACGAACAGAATGTGCCCATTCAACAAAATTCTTCTTGCCAGTCAGAGAGATAGTCGTAATACGAAGTTCATCCCGGATTTCAGGAAGAGAGGCCGGGCGGTCTGCAGGAGGAATGGCCGTGCCGGTTGATTCAGCAGAAGATCCCATAGAGGAGAAGCGGCTAGGAAGGCAGACCGGCAAGAGAGATGAGTCAGCGCGACTAGAGACAGCAAGCGGTCAGAGACAGTCCGCCTGGTCACGATGGAAAGACACCAGCGGCAGGAGGACGCCGCGACCAGAGGCGGATAGAGACCAGCAGACAGAGACAATCCGCACGGATAGCAGGAGAAGAGGACCACGACCTAAATGCGGGAGGCAACAGTCCGCACGGTCAGGCTGAGCATAACAGCGGTCAGAGACAGAAGCTACGAGCGGGAAGAACGAAGAGACCGCGAGTAAAGATCACTCAAGCGGAGAGAAGAGACCGCGAGTAACAACACTCAAGCGGAAGGAGAAAAGGGGCCGCAGCGAGCAACAACGAAGAGGCCGGGAAGGAAGCTGCGAGAACCAGACCGCTGCAGCAAGAGGCAGGCCGCGGCGAGAACCAGGCCGCTGCGAGAACCAGACCGCAGCGGAGAGGACCAGATTGAAGAGAGCAGGCACCGGCGAGAAGAGGCAACGACAAGAGGCAGGCCTCTACGAGAAGAGGACAAGAGGCAGTGCGAGAAGAGGCAGGCCGCGCGGTCACACCAGCGATCTAGCAGATCACGACCAAAATGCGGAAAGGGAAGTCCGCACGGTCAGGTGGACAAAGCCGCGGATAGAGAAGAGGCGGGAAGGAGAAGCCCGGAGAGGAGGTCGCGAGTTACCACTCAAGCGACAAACCGGAACAGACCGCACGGGAAGAGAGCCCGCAGTGTATAGGATAAAGAAGTGGGGAGAAGAGGGCCCCACAGGACAGAGCAGACAGAGGCTATAAGAAGCCCAAGGAGGAGGGTGGAACCACGGAGAGGAAGAGGGAGCGGAAACTGAGGGACAGACCGCTGGAAGCTGAGCGGCCAGGGAGAGAAGGGGATAGGAGAGGGAGACCGCAGAAACCGCCCGACGCAGGCGGTTAGAAACGGAGAGGCCGCCCAAGGAGGACCTTAGCCTCTGATACCATGTAGAGAGGAAAAATCCACCTTGTATATATGTTCACTTGTGTAGAATACAAAGAATGAGTACAAATATATAAATGAGAAGAAGAGAGAGCAAGGCCCTATACACAATGTGGGACTAAAGAGGAGAGAGAAATAACAATAGAAAAACTAAATGGGCCTAGTTAAGTGGGCTTCTTCAACATTATCTATGTGGATGATATTGTGATTACAGACAATGACATTGAGGAGATTAGTAACCATAAGTTTCTTCTATCTGCTAAGTTTGAGGTGAAAGACTTAGGAAGATTATGGTACTTCCTGGGTATTGAGGTGACCCGGTCAAATCAATGTATCTTTATCTCTCAACGGAAGTATGTTCTGGATCTTTTAAAAGAGACTGAAATGCTAGGTTGTATCCCGACAAACACTCTTATGGAGGAGAATCATAGGATAGATGAGGACGGTGATGGAGATCGCACGGATACTTCAAGCTATCAGAGATTGGTTGGCAGACTCGTTATATCTATCTCACACCCGTCCTGACATTACTTACGTTGTTGGTATCTTGAGTAGATATATGCATGCTCTGAGGATCAAACATCAAGAGGCAACATTTCACGTATTGCGATACCTGAAGAAGGCTCTTGGTCGTGGTCTTTTATTCTCTCGGAATAATCACTTGAAGATTGAAGTCTTCACCGATGCTGATTGGGCTGGATGTCGTGATGACAGGAAATCTACTATTGGCTACTGTACCTTTGTTGGAGGAAATTTAGTGGCATGAAGGAGCAAGAAGCAGAATGTGGTTGTTAGATCTAGTGCTGAGGCTGAGTATCGTGCAATGTCTCAAGGTCCACGTGAAGGTCTTTGGGTGCATACCATGCTACATGACCTAGGGCTCCGAGAGAATAGCCCTATCTCCCTATATTGTGACAATAAGGATGCAATCAACATAGCTCATAACCCCGTTCAACATGATAGGACTAAACATGTTGAAGCAGATCGACACTTTATCAAAGACCATTTGGATAAAAGAAATGTGGTCACTCCGTTCGTTCAGTCCAAAGACCAACTTGCCGATGTGTTCACCAAGAGTTTGGGATGCGATATTTTTGCTGATGATATTCAGAAGCTTGGAATGACATATTTCTTTCGTTCGACTTGAGGGGGAGAGTTGTAATAAGTCAAGTCTTTATATTTCTTTATATCCCACTGTGGGGTTTTTTTTGGACCTTGTGTATTTTTCTCCCTACTCATATATATGGATGAGTCGTGGTTTTGATGCAATTAATCAATTCTCGATTTTGTTTTCCACTCCATATTCATAAGGGTGACTAAATTTTATGCTGATCGTCTACCTTGGTTATTAAAGGCTCAAGGCGCAAGACACACAAAAGCACAAAGGGATCTTAGAGCCTAGGCGCAAGGCTCAAGGTGCAGGCTTGCACCTGAAGAAGGCTTGCACCTGAAGAAGGCAAGGCGCAAGCACATTCATTTTAAATAATCAGTAACAAACATCATTTCAGCTTCTCGATCAAATTTTCATCTAGTTTACTAATTAATCATTCGTTACTATCGTTTGTATCTTTTAAAAAATTAAATCAATGTGGTCACTTGCATCATATCTAAGTCTCAACACACAGTTATCTTTCACGAACACCAAATCAATAAAAAAATATTGAGTTCTTTCATTATTTTTTTCTTAATTTTTGAAGAAAGAAATTTACAACAAAAATCTCACTCAAGTACGTCTTTTATATTCTAAAGGCGCAAATAAGGCGCACACATGCACAAACCTCTGAGCTTGGTGAGCCTGGAGCCTTAGGCGCGCCTTTAATAACATAGTTGTCTACCTAACACATCCCTCACCATTTTTCATTCGAGCTTGAGACTGACATAGGCTGGTTTAAATGATGCTCTAAAAAAGATGAAAATGAAAAGGAGGTTGGGTCAGATGATATACCCAACGAAGTATGAAAATATCTAGGGAAATAAAGAATTTTGTTGTTTACAGGTTTCTTCAATAAGGTACTGAAGTCAAAGAGGATGTCAGACCAATGAGAAGAAAATATCTTAGTACCTTTGTATAAGAACAAAGAAAATATACAAAATTGTGTTAACTATAGAAGAATTAAATTAACGAGTCATACCATGAAATTATGAGAACGAATAATAAAAAGAAGAGTAAGATGAGAGACTAGCATCTCAGAGAATCAATTTGGATTCATTCCAGGGCGATCAACCATTGAAGCTATACATCTTTTTGAGGAGACTCATTGACAACTATCGAGAAAGAAAACAAGATTTGCATATGTTGTTTTTTGATTTTGAGTAGGCTTGTCATTGGGTTCCAAGGGAGATCTTATGAAGTCTTTGAAAAAAAGGTGTAAATGTATTATACATTGACATAATCAAAGATATGTATGCAAATTCAGTAACGAGGGTGAGAGCATCAAAAGGATTAACACAGGAATACCCTATTCCCGTTGGCTTATGCCAAGGTTCAGTTTTAAGCCCTTATGTCTTTACCCTTATCTTAGATGAGCTCACCGTACATATCCAGCAAACAATACCTTGGTGTTTATTGTTTGTAGATGATATCGTTTTGATCGATGAGATGCGCGAGGGTGTAAATGCGAAACTTGAATCTTGGCGAGACACTTTTAAAAGAAGGATTTTAGGTTGAGTAGCGCAAAAACGGAGTATATGAAGCTTAAATTTAGCAGTGCAAGAAGGACGGATGAGTTCGTTATTAAGTTTGGTGATCAAGATGTTTCCCGCAGTGAGTTATTTAAATATCTTGAATCAATAGTTTAAAATGATGGAGGTGTTGATAAAGATGTGATACATAGAATCCAAGCAGGTTGGTTGAAGTGGGAAGGCACGTCAGAGATCTTATGTGATCATAAAGTACCACTAAAACTTAAAGGCAAGTTTTATCGTATTGCAATTAGATCAACAATGTTCTATGGTTCTGAGTGTTGGACTGTGAATTGTGTACATGAGCAAAAACATGAGAGTTGTGGAAATGAATGCTTACGTAGATGTGTGGACACAGGAGACTGGATAAAATTAGGAATGAATGTATCAGGGATAAGACAAGAGTGGCACCAATTGCAGAGAGAATGCAAGAAGTCCGACTAAGATGGTTTGGACACGTACAGAGGAGACCATTAGAGGCACCTGTTAGGCGTTGTGAGAGTTTAGTCACTAGGCATGTTAATCGGGAGAGGGGTAGACCAATAAAAACTTGGAGTGAAACATTAAGGAAACACATGAAGTACCATAGGGTGGGCTGCTCGTGCTGAGCAATTTTTCGAACTATAGAGCACTGAAGAATCATGAGGTCCTTTTATCTACCATTTACCTGAATTGCTACGTTCTCCATTGGCTCTATTGGACCCGACAAATCAATTCGTCTGTAACTTAGGTTCTAGTCAAACAAGAGCTTATTCATCGATATGATATCCGTTACACAACCGATGCTTTCAAGTGACTTTGAGCCATTTTTCAAGCAAAGCCAGTGACCTCCTTCATCGACGGTTTCATTGAGTTTGCCACACATGTTTCAGGACTTTTGGTCGGGCATTACTTGGGGTTACTTCTTCACTGAGCCAGATGCCCACATCTTGGCGTTCCTTCGTATCCTCAACCACCGCCTCTACTCTCCCCCTCCCTGAGTTTACACATTCACCAACGCGAACCACCACCGGCACTACCCTCCCCCTCCCCCACGCACGCCCGACGCACACTCACCGTACCTCCAACAATATTGAATCCTCAACTCCAATGCTCAGCACACCAGAATTACTTAGACATTCATCATTGTGACCTTTGTTTTCTTTGCAAACGACCCTAATCCAATCCATGAAAAATTAATTATGCTTGCTGATCGGTCCCAAAGATGAAAATATCATCCCGACTGAGTTGAAAATTTTGAGCATGATAACTGTCCCCGACATGATATTAAGGGCACCTCTAATCCCATCGAGAGACCGATATGCCGAATAAACTCCTGATAAGTAAATCTCTTTTAAAAATAGGACCTATCGGTGTCCCAATAGTTATTGAGGTTGAGCTCTGAGGTTTTCCCGGGAGTTTGATATCTGTTATCTAGATCTCAATAGAGTAATATACATCATTATTATATGGTTATGTAATATTTTTTATGTGGGAACCCTTTTTGCACTTTGGGTTAGGTGTGTTTCTATCTGAATGCTTGATCGTGAAGATTGTTATTGCCCTATTTTCTCCATCTCTCTCCCCCGATCTCGTTCTTTTTCTCAGGTCCACGACATTCTCTCCATAACAAAGATTCTCCGACCCAACTCTTAGAAGGCCTGTGATGCGATCCTAGACTAGGGCGCTTTACAGAAATATTATTATTTCCCAACCTTGTAGCTAGCACATACAATTCTGTTTCTGAAAAGATGGAACACTTGAAGCTTCTATTTATGCATGGCTTGCTTATGGATAGAACAAAACATGTTTTTTTTAAAATTCATTCATTCCAGGCATGCAATTAAATTCATCATGTGAAGGGAATTTTGAGGAGATTTATGTCTTACTATGTAAAAGAAATAGTTTGTTTCTCTAGATTTCTAATTTCATTCAATGAAAGGAGCCCTTTGGGGATTTGCTAGATAATTATTAGATGTCATAAAATTAGATTTCTAGTTAACAAAATGTGCATAGTCTTTGCTATTTTAGCTTGTGATTATATATATATATATATATATAAGTAGCTGGGAGGCCATTCGTTTATTTTATTATTTCATGTTATTTTTCAGGTTCATATATGAAGATTGGAGCATGCCACATACTGCAGCCAGGCTTAAATTTCCATACTACTGGGACCAAGAATGTCTCCATGAGCCCAAGGATGAGCTCTGATATTGTTAGTTTATCAAAACACCACTGCTTCAAACTTCTCATGCATCGGGTTCCCCCGTGCCCGGCACAATAGTATACCTGCCACTTGTTGCGTCTGAAATTTTTAACCAAATACAAAATTCAATAGAAATTGAAAGCAGCTCACATCTTTAAAAAAAAACAACAACACACACAAATTAAAGACATTTTTAAAATTTATAATGCATATAATAAAATGTGGGTATAATTAGAAAGATGAATGTTTCACTAAAAGATTCTTTTCCCTTATATATATGTATAGTCATTTACTTGGACCTCCTCTGTAAGTTTGCAGAATTATAAGTCGTACCCCTCTATCATTTGAAATTACAAAAATCTCACATGTAAGTTTACATTTCATAACATGCATGCACAAAAATATCCCCTGGAGCTTTTCTTCATGGGGATACTTTTGTGCATGCATCTTATGAAATGTAAATTACATGTGCGGTTTTTGTAATTTCAAAAGATAGAGATGTGCAACCTGTAATTATGCTAAATCTCAAGGGAATTTTGGGTAATTAATATATACATACTAGGCAAATTCTATTCATGTCGAAAATTACCTTTTTGCCCCTTATCAAATCGTCACAAATAGTGTTTCTCTCTTGAGTGTGTGTATGTGCTCTCCGTAAAATGCTCGTGCCACCTGGCTTCAGGATCTATGATCTTTTGATATATATTTCACTATATTCTTCCTTTCAGGAAAAAGAAAGTATAATGCATGTTGATTTACCCATTGTATAATATATGCATTTTATGCCATCTGTACTTCAAAACTATTTGTATACGGCTCTTCTCTTTGTATTCTTACTAATATCTAATATGTACCCCTGAATTTATAGTATTTTTTCTCAGGACCTTAATATTTGCTATTGCTCAAAGTCAATCAACTCCATTGGTTTGGACAGTCGAGAGGTTGGAATTGAAATTTACTCATGTAGAAATTAGAATTGGAGACAATTCTTCTTTGGCTGTAGATAGGAATTCAATCATATGAATTGGAATTGAAATTGAAATTTTCTTATGCTCAATTGGAATTTGGAATTGAAATTGAAATTGACAATGAGAATACATACTACTCTCATGATACTGCCATTGATGTATGAATCGCTACAGAAGAACGGAGCCAAACCCAATTGCTAATCCCTTGAATGAGACTGTAGAAAATTGATACCCTCACCAGTATAACATACAAGGAAGAGAGAAAATCTTGTAATATTTGATGGAGATCGCCGACTCACACACGTGTATTCCCGCAGGAGGCAGTGATCCACTACTCATTCGGGCGATCCGAGTCCACAGACCCATTCGGGCGATCCGAGTCCACGGATGCGTCCGGACGATCCGAGTCCACGGATGCGTCCGGACGATCCGAGTCCACGGATGCGTCCGGACGATCCGAGTCCACGGATGCGTCCGGACGATCCGAGTCCACGGATGCGTCCGGACGGTTGTTCTGAGTTGCTTTATATATTATATTGTTTATTTCGAGTCGTATTTGACACCGGATCAGTTTAAACATTATGAGCCGTCTGATTCGGGTACCCTAGTCTTGTTTTAGTATTTATATGCATGCAGGCAGCGGTGAAAGAGATCGTGGTTTGCTTCTGTTACGCGAAATTGTCGGTCCTTTCTCTCGATGGATTTTGAGTGGAACCCTTGGTGGACTTAAAGGCAACGACTCCTCGTTCCATTTCCCCCGTCCATCCCCACTACCTAGCACCCCGTCCCTTTCGACAGCCCCCTAAAACCGTCGCAGCCCCTGTCCATCCTCCCCTGCCGCAAGATCCGCCCGTGAAAGCTCACTTCCATGTCCTCCCTTAGCCGCAAAGAACCCTCGCAACCCCCACAGTCGCAACGAACCTTCTTCCTCCTTGCTCGCCAGATCTATTTTTTTCCAGCAAAGCCCTCCACTGAATCCTGCGCTATCCCCTCTACAAGCACCCAACAGCCATTCGCCCTACTGTCCTCCCCCATCCAGCCACCTGAAACCCGTTCCAGCCCACTGATTTCCCTGCGTTCCCTTACTCCCTAGCCCCAACAGCCCCCTCTTGTCAAACTCTAAATCCCCACTTACCCTCACCCCAATCCCATTCGAGCCTCCCCACATTTCTTTCCATCCACCTGCAACCCCAAAGGAGCCAACTGTCGTTGGAATTCCCTCGCTCCTTACCTCGCCGCCACTTGCACGCACACGCAAGTTGTTGGATTTATTGTTCTTTATCATTGAATACTAGAAAAACATATTTTACTGGATGTATTTTTATATTTGCTTCTTTCGTTTGTTGTATAAAGCTTGTGCCCTTAATCAATATCTGTGAACAACTAAACTGCTGCTCACACTTTATTTTAATTTATTACTCCTATTGTCTTATCCGGACCGACAAACCTAATCTCATATGCATTCTTGTTCTCTCTTGCATTTAATTATTGCCTTTGATTTCTATATATACATATTATTGCATATGCATATATAATTACGATTCTAGAACCGCATGAATCCTGTTTTTACCATCCGCTACCCGAATAGCTCGAGCGAAACAATACAGTCCTCCCCGTTCCTTCCCCTCCTGGCCAGCTGCCAAATCCTCGGCGGTGCCATCAACCAAGATGATGATGGAATCGCGACAAATATTCATCTCTCCGTACTCGTATGTAATGAGATCTTTTTACATATTATTTCGTCTTCCTAACGAGTTCATTGCGGTTTATTGACTTTTTACATGTTATTTCCTCCAAAGTAGAGGATGTTTACATAACAATGGAAGAATGCACTCAAAATTGTTGTTCTATCTGACAATTGTAATGACTTGTGGTTTATATAATGTTGCTTTTTTATTCTACGAATTTGGTTTCTAAGTTTTTCCCCGGCGACAAGTACTTAGTGATGCCATTGATGCACAATCGCGAGCGCTTCCAACCGTATGAGTACAGTCGCGAGTGTGAGGGATCATCCATCATGCATCACTAGATGAATTGAATAATATTGCATGTGTTGAATTTGAATGCCTTGTCTGTTCTTACTTTTAATTGCTTCACATTGAAATGCAGGAAGAAGTAGTTTCACATCACACTGAAGGAGGGAGAAACTACATTTGTGCTGCCCAGGTTTGTGAACAAAACATGAAGCTGAAGGTTAGTGTGAGATTATCATTATTTTGGCTAACACAAATATATCATTATTCTTTACTGTGTGATTTTGCAGATATTATATTCACACTCAATGATAAGTCGCCATCCATATGCTGTTGTATGATGAAAAAAAATGCTGAAATCTGCGACTAGTGAAACTAAAAAGTTGCTTCAAGGTAGAAATCGAGCGGGCTACGGTCACTTGAGGCCGCATCTATGTACTTTTCAACGCTTCGAATGGTCCTTAAGTCCGGGTCTTTGTATTTTTCAACACTTCAAACGGCTCGTCAATTGGGTTTTCATGAAGGAAGCTATATGCCTAATTTTTAGTGTTGTGATTATTCACTTTTCAGCAGAAAACTTATTAATTCTCTTTTGACTATTTAATATAGGATTAGTTATCAAGAATTTCCTTGAAAGTTAGCATGGTTACAGGTTGCACCTCTGTTACTTGAAATTTCAAAAATCTCAACCGTAAGAGTGAGTACATTTCATAACATATGTGCACAAAAAATATTTCTTTAGAGTAGATTTTTTAGGTGGATGTTTTTGCACATGGATGCTATAAAATGTACTCTTACCGTGGAGGTTTTTGTAATTTCGAAAGTAAGAGAGGTGCAACCTGTAATTTAGCGGTCCCGGAAATATGACACATTAAATATAACTATAAAGTTACGCTCAGATCTTCTTCCATTATGCCTTTCTCTCTTCTATGTTCTCAACATTACACTCAGACTTCGTTAGACCTAAAGATGAACATAAAGAAAGAGAGAATTTTTAACATAGAAATACAATGTGTCCAAAAAGCCCTATTGGGCAGGGTTGGGATCGGGCTGATCGGGCCCGGGTTTCTTGCAAATCGGGTTTGGCCCGGGCCCGGCTTGAGTCGACTTAGGGCAGGTAACCATTGACTTAGGGCAGGAAACCATTGTGATCCTAATAAGTGGTCTGACTTGCCGTGCCGCCCGCTTGACAGCTGCCGGCCGTCAAATACCCGCTCGAACGCCTGTTCGCGAAATCGCATCTCGTACGTCTGCCATTTGCATCGTGGGTTCGCCCGGTTCGTGATTTTGAGCCCCGCATTGTGCTGTCCTGCATCACGTCGCCCGCCTACGCACCACATCACGGTGTCGTCCAGTTTCGTCGTCCACCGATGTTCCTCCAGCCGGCAGCTCCGCCTCGCCGCCTACTGCGGAGGCTGCTGCTCCGCTCAATCCGCTCCTGTGCCGCGCTGATCCATCGTCTTCTGACATCCGCGTGCTGCCATCGCCGATCCGTCGCTTCGGGGCTGCCTCCATCGGCATACGTGACCCGCACCCGCCGCCTGCTCTTGCCGCACCCGATCAGTCGCGGAAGTCGCCGATCCTCCTCCTTTCTACCGATCTCCCGCAGGACGTCCGTTGATCCGCTCCTCTCCGCCGGATCTGTCGCAGGAAGACCGCGGGTCCTCTGTTGCCGCCGATTTCAGCCAGAGCCGCCCTTTCGTCCGCCGTTCGTCGTCTCCAGCCCATGGCTCCTAACACCCGCTGCGCCGACGACCCTCCTTCAGGTGCCGTTGTCGACGCCTTGAGACGCCGCGTTGACGCTCAAGAGCAACTCGTCGCCTCCATGTACGCCTCCCTCCTCGCCCTCCATGCCAAAGTCGATCGTCTTCCTACATTCAGCGACCGGCTTCTGCACCCCCCCCCACTAGATTCCCTGCCTTAAGTCGGCTCCTCCACGGCTGCCTCCTGCATAATGAGAGAGTTGAAAATAGATAAATTAAATAAATTTTACTTCTGCAGTTATGCACTTATGCTGGATTTGGATCCCCTGGAGTTCGTACGGAGAACTCCATCCAACTCGCGCGTTGGATTGAAATCCAAAGCGCGAGATTTTTCGTTTTTTAAAATTATTTTTATTATTTTTTACTGTTCATTTTTTGTCTTTTAGCGCCTTGATTCATATCGCCGTAGGATTGACGAGATGAATCACTCGCGCGCGTTGGATCAAACTCCACCCTGAGTTCTCCGTGAAAATTCGAGGCGATCCGGATCCACTTATGCTTGGAGATTTTTATTTATAAAAAAATCATTTTAAAGAATAAATAAATAGAAGTATAATTTAATATTCTAATTACTATTAACAGCTGCAACCCTCTTCTTATAGTCCTAATAAATAACGAGTATGGAGTTATTTAGCAATGTTAAGCGCACACCGAAAATTGTTATGTGCACACCAAAAAATGTTATTTGCCCGCACTAATATGCAATGTTTTAATTTTAAAGAAAAAAATTTTATGTGCACACCAATATGCACACTAATATGCAACTGAAATTAAGAATTTAATATATAAGTCCTGAAATCACTTCAGGAGTTAAAAAACGGGGAGCACAAGATTGCAAAGTCCCAAAATCTTGAGTGGAATTTACCGGCAATGGCTCCTTGTATTCTTCCGGCGTTTTCCACCGCAATCTTGACGACAAAGTCCCGAAATGTTGCAAGAATTGAAAACCTAGATGTCGCTGGAGGAATTAAGTCGGCGCGTCTTCCGGCGCGATCTCGATGACAAAATCTGGATGTCGCGGCTTCCAACATCTTCGGACAAGAAATGGAAAAATGATTCATTTTGGAAGGTCCATATAAATGATTCATTTATACACAACATTCTAATGAGATTTTCTTAAAACTAACTCCATACTTTTAAGCTCGAGAAGATGCTTTGGGGTCGAATGAAAAACTTTACATCATGTGAGTTACATGTATACCAAAATAGTTATTTACTCCAACTTTGGATACTAAGCCCAAGTCATGAGAGAAATCGACACAATAGCATGCACCACCTGATTAGTCAGACACTCAGAGAAGAGGAACTCGACGCACAGAACTCCCCAAGGCAGCAGTACGGTATTAAAAATGATAGGTCATCCATCAAAAAGGGTGCCACACCAGCCCGCCCGCATTACGTTGATGAGGGTAAATCAATCACCCTCAATCTACACAAATGACCAACAAAACTCCAGAGCAATCTCTATCGCCAACCAAGCCGCAAGTGCGTCTGCCGCAATCAGAGATGACAAATGATCCCAAGTTGCAGAACAACAAGCCAAACACTTACCAGAAGAGTTCCGAGCGATAACATCAACACCAAGGCCGGATCACCCCGGGTAGCACCATCAAAGTTGATCTTAGCAACCCCCACAGGTGGGGGTTGGGCATGCACATGAAGAAGAAGACTTAGAAGGTGAAGAAATCTCGGGGGGGGGGGGGGGGGAACAAAAACGCACAGATGATGAACAAAGTCACGATCAAGTCTTGGAAAGATCCCTCCCAAAGTATATGGTTGTGGCACCACCACAACGACCAACACGCAGTAGAGAAAAGGGCAAAGTCATTCCACGACAAGGAAGCGTGAGCTGCCCGGAGCCAATCAAAATCAGAGCATAAACTCCCATCTTGGGCTAAAAGAGGAGCCAAAACTGGGAAGAAGAAGAAGCTCCCCTTGATAGGATGGCACGAAGAGCTAAGCGGTACGCACTCCGAACAGAAAAATACCATCCGATGAGTAATGCCACACCAAGCATCGGGAAGAGCGCTCCGCCCCAAAGGAATATAAAGAATGGCTGAGCATCATCAACATCAAAAATGTTACAGACCAAATCTGTATCTAAAGCTCGTTAGTCATCCCAAAAGAGATCACACAAACACCACGACCCAACATCAACAGTTCATAAAGTCTTAACCCTGAAAGAAGTAGGTCGTGAAATTCACCAATCAGCCCAAATGTCAATGGTCATCCTTAGGCTAGTGATCATGTTGACCGTCGCTCTGTCATTGGTTTCTATTTATTATTAATTCATTCACTTATTGGATGGAAGTATATGAAACAGTATGATGTTTCTCATTCTAGCCAAAATAGATAAATTAACCAAATCAAAAAAATATTAAAAGTGAAATAAATATATTTCATACTAGATAAAATCATACACACGTTAAATATATGAGGCTTGAAAAATAATTGCAACATCTATATAAAAGTTATATATATAGGAAATTTTCATTCTAAAAGAAATTATTTTTAAGAATAAATAAATAGAAATAATAATTTAATTACTAATTAACAACTACAACCTTTTATACTAATGTTATTATCTTATATTCCAAATAAATAATCATGATGAAATTATTTCATGTAGGTTCCCTTTAAGTTTACCACCCACACTTATTTTTAGAATAAATTACTTAATAGGTATTTAATATTTTTTATTTAAAAATTTGATTTGTATCTATTTAAAATTGATTTCTTCATAACAATTACCTAAAATAATTTAAAACAAATTTGTAATAGGTATTTAATATATTTTTTATTTTAAAATTTAATTTACACATATTAAAAATTGATTTGCCCGTATCAATTACCTAAAATGATCTAAAACAAATTTACTTGTAAGTTGTAATTAACTAATTTGAAAGAAATTAAAATTGGAAATTCAAATAATTATAAACAGAATTAGTTTCCAATTATAAGTTGTAATTAACTAAGTTGAAATTGCCGCTGCCTCCCTCAATATCTATAAGTAGATGGCTGCCCTGCTCTGCAATTCACTCCAATCTCTGTCTCTCTCTCTCTGTCTCTCTCTCTTTGTCTGTCTCTCTCTCTCTCTGCTCACAAAATCCCGACATGGCCCGGTGGAAGAACGCCAATCGTGCTGCTGCAGCCGCTGCAACGTCCAAACGCCAACCTCCGGCGAACAACCCCTCCACCGACGGCCCTCTGCAGCAGCTAAGAATCCTGAATGCCCGTCTCGTTACGGAGGCGGTGGAGCTGCGGAAACAGATCAAGCTTCTCAGCGCCAAGCTAGCTTCCAAGGATTCCCTGCAATGCAGCACAGCTGTCTCCTCCGACCTTCCTCATTCCACCGCTACGGAAGGCTACGCCGCCGTATCCCCGCCGGCGGAGTTGAATTTGGAAGCAGAGGAGTCTGTCGCTGCAGAAACGGGCGTTTCTCCGGTGGATACCGCCACTGTGCCTACTTCGGAGATCAGTTCGGCGGCGGCGGCGGCTGTGGAGCTCTTGGAAGAGGTTAAGCATATCGTCTCAGCGTACTCTGAGATTTCAGATCTGGCAGCAGATGCAGAGGAGATACTGTCTCCGGCCAAAGCGGCACCGCCGCCAAAGCAGCTCTGCTCCGATCTTTCCGCGGCGGTCTCTTCCGCCCCCTGCATCAAAGACGGCGTCGAGGGCGACAGTGGAGCCGTCATTCCCCTGCTTCCCGACGATGAGAATCTGATTGCGAAGAACCCTCTGACGGAGGCCGATCCGGCAGCAGTGAAAACGAAGACCAAATGTGGCATCTTTTCTAAGTTGGTGCATCCCGCCGGAATCCTCGCCGCCTTCTCCGCCGGAATCCTTATTTTCCGCTCTAAAATAAAAGCATTATTCGAATATTGTTTTTTTTAGTTTTTTTGATGCTTGTTTTTGGTATCATTAATTTCATACACATGTGTATGTACTTGAACCTTATTGCTGTTGTTGTTATCTGAACATTTATTAATATAAGTATGATTTTAGACAGCTTAAGTGATAAATTAGCCGATTGATATTAGCACATCTTAGGCTTTATTTGGCGCGGCGGTGGCGGGTGGAGACACGCGTTTGGGAAGGGAGGGATGGAACCGGAGGGCGGGTGATGGGGCTGGAAACGCTTCTCTTGAACGGCTTTTCCTCTGTCCGGCGGGTGCAAATTCTGCCGGCGCCCGTTTGTTTACCCGCCGTCGAACGGTGTTTACTCCAAACGCAGGCGGTGAAACGTAGAAAGAAATGAAGCCTTAATTGAATCAATATTTGTACATTTTTTTGATATCACAAGTGTCATTGAGTTTTTATATGGCACTGGTTACAATTTAGGAGCTTGTCTTTTTAAGGTGCTATTGATTTTGGATGGAGCTTAATTGAACTCTGCATCATCAAAAGACGTAGAGTTACGTGTATACAAAAACTAATGCCAAAAAATTACTGATTAACTCAAAGTTTTGAACTTAACTATGATTTTTTATTATTATTGAATTACTAATTTGAATAATAAATTGAATCTCTTTAGAGATTTGAAATATTTTCCTCTCAAGTCTCCTAAGTCCTAACCACGGGCCAAACTAAAGGGGGTTGTGTTTTGTACAAACCGAGTTTGACAGCTCAATGCGGTTGTCATAGTTCGTGAAAAGTGCAAAGTTTAGTTCGTGTTTTGATGAACCAAACTGCGCTTCTACTTATTCCTTTGAGCAGCCCCGTCTTCTTTGGGCAAGTCTATTTTTGTCAACTATTATAGAGGAAATCAAGATTGCTTAGGCTCCATTTGGCACGGCGGTAGCGGCCGTGAACGCGAGCGCGTTGATTATGAACTATCGTTCGTGAACGTCCGACCTCACATAAAGAACTTCATTCCCTATTATGAACTATCGTTCTTGGTGGCTGTCATGCCAAGCTCACATTCTATGACGACCGCATTTTTGTCCAAACTCACCGGAGCAAAAACACCGTGCCAAAGGGAGCCTTCATTGAAATTTTATTGTGTTGCGATTCATCCAAATTGAATGATTTGCCGGAAAGAGGGAGAAGACTAGAGATGTAGAAGTGGGATTGGAAGAAAAATTATACCTTGGAACATAAAGCCATTCTAGGTTCCTTTAGGATCTACTTTATATAATCCTTGTTCACTCAGTCTTAATTGAGCAATTAAGCATAAAATTAAAACATAGTCTTAACATAAAATTAATCCAACTGTGGATAAAGTTCTATATCGTTCGTGAACGTACGACCTCACCTATGAGACTTCATTGACTTTTATGTTCAAAAATAGTTTTCTTTTTTTGGTGGCGGTCATAATCATTGTCATGCCAAATATACATTTTTAAGATTCCATCTCAACATCTCTTCTATGATCGCTAATTATATGCTATTGATATGTCATTATGAATTAGTTTTTGGTCAAAGATTAATCTACCAATGTGGAGACTCTATCATATTAAACAAATTATCATTGACAAAAGCTCCTCCCTACCTACATTAGCTCATTGAAATCATGTTTTTTCAATCAAAATCTTGTCTTTTTCTATATTTTGTTAAGACATATATGAACTTCCACAGTAGAATTAGCTCATTCCCAAGCCATGAATTCTTCGAGATTGGTTGTAACAATCCCCAATCTTTAACAAAATCCCAGTACAATTGGTACACAATTGCTGTGCTTGACTTCACCACAACAAGTGATAATTAGGTAGCTGTTTTCTCCTTCTCATAGGCTATCTTAGCTAGTGTTGCTTAGAGTGATGACTCAATGTCTTTGTGTTCTTGCTCAATGTCTTTGTGCTCTAACTCGTGTTATTATAATTCTTTATATTGATAAAAATATTTGTTTTTTATTTGATTTTCTTAGCCGTTGAATCTTTTTTTTATATGGATTCATTTAATTTATAGCTTATAATGTTTTAACAAAATTGATCTAGTTATTCATGTTAGATTTATTGTACATTCTCTGTGGTAGAGTTATCTTGTCTCATCTTGGGTGTTGTGGGTGTTTGACTTTGACTTCATTGATCCGATCAATGAGTTTGGAGTTTTTTTTATTAGATTTATGTTTTGTTTTAAATGTTGGTAGGTGAGAAGTTGGTAGCTTTTATGGTGTTGGACACCTGTACATTTTTGATTGGCCTTGATAGTCTATAAATATGCATGTAAGTATTCCTTTCACGATTGATGCAATATAGAGAGAAAAACTTCCCAATTTTGGAGTTGAGAGTGAGCAGCGCTGCAGCGCTAAGGACTTTGTGTTTGCGAGCGGTCTAGAGGAGCTAGCCGCGCGAGTTGGCCGGTTGTGGTTGATCTCGGCCCGAGCGGGAAGAGGAGGTTAAGCCTAGTCGGTAGAAGTTGCTAACTGGGTGGTCAAGAGAAGCTTGCCGAGCGAGTAGTAGTTGCCGAGCGGATTGCTCATCTCGCCGCATGAGAAGGCTCTCGCTGAAGGTGTGATTAGCGGGTGAGAGTGTTCGCCAAGTATTGTTTGCAGCTCGGGTAGTGCACTTGTTGTTGTGGGCTAGCCACGAGTTTTTGGTGCGGTCTCGCCGGGCGGGTGCGGTTGTAGCTCGGGATGAGTACTCGCAGGTGGTGGTCTAGCGCGAGCAAGGAGCGGTCTCGCGTGGTGCACTCGCCGGGTGTAGTCGCTCTCGCGTGCGAAAGAGGGGGTGTCTCGCGGGGGGGGGGGGGGGGGGGGGGGGGGGGGGGGGGGGGGGGGGGGGGCTTGGGGGGGGGGGGGGGGGGGGGGGGGGGGGGGGGGGGCCGCGCGGTTCAGGGGTCTCGCGTGTGGATCTCGTCGGCCTGTTTTGTGGTGCGTTTACAAGTGAAGTGGAGTTAAGTCGCCAGTTGAGGTTGTCCGGGGACCCTTACACGTTTCCAACAAGTGGTATCAGAGGCCAAGTTCGACCCCCTGGAAGTTTGCTCGGAAGGTTAAGTGACAAGGAGAAATGGAGATGAGAAGCGTCATGCCAGGGCAAGTCCCCAAAGTTGACAAAAACCACCTACGAGAACTGGAGCATTCAGATGCGAGTGCTACTCGCCTCAAAGGAGTTGTGAGAGATAGTAGAAGAAGACGCTGAGGTGCTTACTGCTGAAGCGGAGGCGGCGTTGACTAACGCACAGAAGGCGGCGTTAAGAGAGTCGAGGAAAAGAGATAAGAAGGCGTTGTTCCTATTATACCAAGGTGTGGATGAGGCGACCTTCGAGAAGATCTCAGATGCGGAGACATCAAAGGAAGCATGAGAGATTTTGCAACGCTCCATGCAGGGAGTTGATAAGACAAAGAAGGTGAAGCTGCAATCCCTCCGAGCTCAATATGAAGTAACGAAGATGTAGAGTGCAGAGAAGGTTGGTGACTATGTCACTCGTCTGCGGACGCTCACAAATGAGATGAAGAGGAATGGAGAGGTGACAGATGACGTAAGCTTCATGGAGAAGCTCTTGCGATCTATGTCTAAGAAGTTCCGGCATATGGTAGTGGCGATTGAGGAGTCGAAAGATCTCACCATGATGGTGGTAGATGAACTTGTTGGCTCGCTACAAGCTCACGAGTACCGCATGTTGCAGGACGAGGAGGAGTCGAGTGTCTTGGATAAAGCACTCCAGACTCAGTTAAATTTTGGAGAGAGCTCAGGAAGAGGAGGAGGCCAGTGTGGTCGAGGCTACCAAGGAAGAGGTAGAGGAAGAAGAGGAGGAAGAGATCAAGGAAGGAACCAGTACAACCAGAGAGAGGCGGAACAACCTCAAGGTTGGAGGCAAGATGTAGGAGGAAGAGGAAGAGGCCAAGGTAGAGGCCAAGGAAGAGGTCAACGAAGAGGTAGAGGCGATATGCCCCAAATACAATGTTACAATTGTAACAACAGTTAGGGCATATGAGCTATGATTGTTGGGCTCCAAGGAAGGGAGGAGAAGCCAACCATTATGCTGAAGCAAGCAACATGGGTGATGACTCGATGATGTTCCTAACCTACAGGGGAGCTAAAGGTGGGAGGAACGAAGTGTGGTACCTGGATACAGGAGCTAGTAACCACATGTGTGGAGAGAAGGAACTGTTCACCAGCCTAGAGCCAAATGGTGGTGAGGTCAGTTTTGGAGACGCCTCGAAGATATCAGTGGAAGGAAGATGAGTCATAGCGGTCACCTTGAATGGGAAGGAGGTGCACCTCAATGACGTGTTCTATGTGCCGGGCTTGAAGAGTAACATCTTAAGCCTTGGGCAGTTGGTCGAGAAGGGTTACTGTGTTCAGCTGAAGGATGACACGTTGGCCATGAAGGACCATGAAGGAAGGGAAGTAGTGAGGGTGAAGACTACAACGAATCGTCTCTTCACGCTGAGGATGGATGCCAAGGAGACGGTGTGTCTCGCAAGGACGGAGGAAGAAGAGGAAGCATGGTTGTGACACCATCGGATGGGCCATCTGAGATTCACAGGCCTGAAGCTACTATCTCATTTCAAGATGGTAGAAGGACTGCCTATAATCTCGCCTCCACAGAAGGTCTGTGAGGCATGTACCAAGGAGAAGCAAAAGAGGCATACGTTCGAGGGTGGCAAGTCCCGAATAGCGAAGAGGCAACTTGAACTAGTTCACTCGGACATAGCTGGTCCGTTTGAGACTACCTCAGTAGGTGAGAGCAAATATTATATCACCTTCACCGATGACTTCAAACGGAAGTGTTGGGTGTATTTCCTAAAAGAGAAGGCTGAGGCTCTTGACAAGTTCAAGGAGTTCAAGACGATGACAGAGAAGGAGAGTGGGAAACCACTGAAGGTGTTGGGGACAAATAGGGGTGGGGAGTACACCTCTAGTGTAGTACCCCCCCAACCTTTTGC
This sequence comes from Platanthera zijinensis, assembly GCA_039513925.1. Lineage (NCBI taxonomy): Eukaryota > Viridiplantae > Streptophyta > Magnoliopsida > Asparagales > Orchidaceae > Platanthera > Platanthera zijinensis. The sequence goes on from CM077079.1 coordinate 279,097,166, forward strand.
CCGGGTCAGGCCGAAAGGGGTACTACTGGCCCAAGATGCCCACCCAGTGCTTATAGGGGAAACGATCCACCCTATCCAAGCACTAGTTGGTCGCCTTGCTCGTCTCGAATCACAACATTCACAATCCATCAGAATATAGCGGAAGCATTAACAGGAAACTATTGCAGATTTATATATCACATATCAAAATCACAGCGGTTCTAGGGCCGAAGCCTAAGTACTTATATAAGCCTGTGGGCTATACATGTGCTACATATAATCCTCATATACTCTCTCTCTCTCTCTACGCTGCTCGGCGGAACTCATGTCTCTAAACTCTGGGGACGGCGGGGGTGCATCTGCTCGAGTAGACCTAGCTGCTGGCGTAATCTCCTGCGACAGCGGGTCACTACGACGCTCCACTTCCTGTGAATGGTTAATCAAATAACCGTTAGTCACGAAGCTAAGTGGAAACAAATCTCCTCTCTGGATCCACATCCTGGGGACGAGCACACACCCACCCAATAGAAGTAAATAGCCGAAGCAAGAGAGGGTTAGCACAACATTTCATATATGAACAACTAGGAGTAAATATAAAAGAGTGCAGTATAACCGGAAAAAGCATCAATAGTATAAAACGGTTATAACAATGCTCTACTAGCTCATCAGCACAACAAGTTTTCATATCCTGAATTCTATCGCAGGCATTCACAGCCGCACACATACCACAGACATTCACATCCGCACACACAAACCCTATGTCGACATAGTTTGGACCACTTCTGTTCCAGTAGGGTAGCGAGCCCCACGGGCCTCACCGATGTGGTCGTCGGTGATAGTGGCCAGTCCTACCACTTCTGGGGGTGATCGTACCACACAACCCCATACCCTAACGTATAACCTGGTATACTCTTGGATGTGAGCGACATCCAGCGAATTATTTTGGCCGACCAGCGGAGGAAAACCCGACGGGAAATAATAGAACGACCGGTCACCCGTGGTACTCATCTCCCTATCGCCTTGAGTCGTCGACCTTCCTGCACTAGTACGAACGGTCTGCGGGAGGGACTGACCCGTCACTATTTCACCGCAAGCAATTTACAAATAATCAGACAAAGGCAATCATAATACACACCGGGTTTACGTCGGCATACCCTACTAGGCTTCAAACTTTGGGCGGCGGCTCTAGCTCTACTTTCGTCAAGGAGCGTGGGAGCGCATTATTTGGGGCTAGATCTGGAGGAATACCTCAACTCCGGTTATCCCCAACTAAGGCTCAACCTTAACAATGACTGCTCGTCAGAGCAGAACCCAGGATTATAATAGTAAATTGCAATGAGGACAAGCGCGGTGATTATGCTGCTTATTTAGAGTACTGTAATGAGATCTGACCAGTACAAAACTGGAGTGATATAGAATTGAAAGTACTTGACCAGTACGAGACTGGAGTAGAGCTGAATTAAAAGTACTTGACCAGTACGAGACTGAAGTAGAACTGAATTAAAAGTACTTGACCAGTACGAGACTGGAGATAGATGAATTAAAAGTACTTGACCAGTACGAGACTGAAGTATAGCTGAATTAAAAGTATTTGACCAGTACGAGACTGGAGTATAGCTGAATTAAAAGTACTTGACCAGTACGAGACTGGAGTATAGCTGAATTAAAAGTACTTGACCAGTACGAAACTGAAGTAGAGCTGAATTGAAAGTACTTGACCAGTACGAAACTGGAGTAGAGCTGAATTGAAAGTACTTGACCAGTACGTGTAACATCCCATTTCCAACTAGACCCCTAGATGTGGTTTTGTCATAACAGAACCCTAGGAAACCCAAGAATTGAAGTCTATCGACCAAGATTTCGAGTCATGGGTTGGTTACGCCCGTGACCGACCCGTCATGCCCGTGACCTAGGGCGTGACCCCTTCAAAGATCGTCGACCTAAGAAAGACGATCGGCGAGCTCAAAAATTTCAACATGGGCCTGGCACGCCCGTGACCGATCCGTCACGCCCGTGACCCTGGAATGGCGTTGAGTGAGCTGAGCTCACTCAATGCCGTAGTCTTGATGGCGTTGAGTGAGCTCAGCTCACTCAACGCCATAAGCTAGACGGCGTTGAGTGCACAGACTGCACTCAACGCCATCTTAAGTAGGCTGGATGGCATTGAGTGAGCAGAGCTCACTCAACGCCATGAGTTAGACAGCGTTGAGTGCACAGACTGCACTCAACGCCATCTTAAGTAGACTGGATGGCGTTGAGTGAGCTTAACTCACTCAATGCCATAAACTAGACAGTGTTGAGTGCACAGACTGCACTCAACGCCATCTGCTGAGGCCTGGAATGGCGTTGAGTGAGCTGAGCTCACTCAACGCCGTAGTTTGGATGGCGTTGTGTGAGCTTACCTCACTCAACGCCATAAGCTAGACGGCGTTGAGTGCACAGACTTCACTCAACACAACCTTGAGTAAGCTGGATGGTGTTGAGTGATCAGAGCTCACTCAATGCCATAATCTGGATGGCGTTGAGTGAGCTGAGTGAGCTGAGCTCACTCAACACCATAGTCTAGAAGGGTTGCATTTTTGATGGCGTCGAGCGAGCAGACGTCGAGTGAGCAGAGCACTCAATGCCGTATCCTGGATGGCGTTGAGTGAGCAGAGCTCACTCAACACCACAACATGGATGGCGTTGAGTGAGCAGAGCTCACTCAATGCCGTAGCTTGGATGGCGTTGAGTGAGCTGAGCTCACTCAACGCCATTTTACTTAGAATTTTTCTGGCAGATTTTTGGCTGTGTGCTGGTTCAGTTGAACCACGCCGGTCTAGGAAGTGGGTCGTTTTCTCTTATTAAGACTTAGTTAAGCCTTAATTTAAATGTTGACCGATCAAGTATGCCACGTGGACCGACGGTTTTGCAAAGAAGAGCAGTTTCGGCCATGGCCGAGAACCTGCTCTCATGGCCATCAATGGCACTTGATGTCGTGGCCTTTCCCCCTCCTCTTTAATGGCTGGACTCAACTCCTCTAGGGAAGAGGAGGAGTTTCCAGCCGTTACTTGGCTGGATTGAGCCAGGTTCAGCCCCCACCTTCATGGCCGAGCCAAGCTTTAATGGACCATTAATGGCCATTGAAGTTCTTGCCTTTCCCCTCCTTAACTGAGCTTTTAAACACCATCAAAGGCCCAAAAGGAACGTTTCCCATCCCTTACCTGAAGCTTTTGAGCCCTCCCACCGTGCTATTGCAGAAGCCGAGCGGTGCCACCATTGGAAATGGCTTTCCGTCGATCTGCACGCCTCCAGCCCGCGAACAAGGTCCTCCTCTCCTCTCTTTCTACGGGTAGATCTTAGAACTCTTTAGGTTTGATAATCGAGCTCAACGGAGCTCGATCGAGCAGGGCTACCCTTCCTGGTTTTTCTCGCAACTATCTCCACTCTCGGGTTCGCTGGATTCCGCCTCTCCGGCGGCCGCGCCGCCGCCCGACGATGGCCACCACCTCAACGGAGGTGGTGGTGGCGGTGGCTGGCCAGGGAGGAGGCTGGATGGCCGGCGGCAGCATCTGTAATGCACTCCAGGTCGGGCTAATCTCAGCCCTTGGCTGGAGGAAGAGGAAGACCCAGCATTGTTGGATCTGCTTCAAGATTAGTGCTGTTATTTAATTCTTTTCTTTTATATGAATTTTCTGTACAAAATAACAACCACTTTAGAAAATTTATGAAAACTATTTAGAGGATCTATATGAAGAAATGGTCAACATGTAATTTGTAGCTCTATGGGTCTATTTTATTTTAAAATTGATTTGGGTCAATTTGGTCAACTAGTTTGACCAGGGCACGTCTTTTGGTGGGATCTATACCTAGAGCTAGGCAGAGACTAAAAGGTGTGCTTACTCTTCATCCCTAGACCAAATGATCTGAAATTTGGGCAGGGAGTCTACCTTAGATATACCTAGGGCCTGTCCAAAAATGGGAATTTTTGGAGAATGTTTTTCTATAGTTTTTAGAAAATTTTAATAATCTTAGGGTAAATTAATTAGAGGGCTTAATGACTTCCAAACCCTCCCAAATTTTGGTGAGTGGTCCCTGAATTCATAATGAGGATCTGTATAATTTTTCATCTCATTTGGAGATGTTTTTGATTGGAAATGGACAAACCTAAGCTTTGCCCTAATAAGGGGTTTTTAGGTCAAAAGTGCACTTTGAGATTTGAGTGGTCAAATCACCTCAACAGAGGCTGAGATTTTTGCCACTGACTAGGAATTCTCTCTAGCACTTCCTCATGAATTTTGAGGTGGTTTGGGGTAGATTTTCCCTAGGACCCAAGACCAAACCCTAAGGATGGTTCTTGGTGGGTTGTGAAGGGCAAGTGGTAAAATGACCTGGTTATGATCTAAAACTTGGTAGATAGAATTCTAGGGTAGCTAGAATCCTCTTGTAGAAATCTAAATTGATTTTAAAGTAAATAAATCCCTCAAAACCAAGACCCTAGTTTAGGGCACAAACTTGTAGAGATAGAAAATGTCACTAAAACTCACTGAACAGTGATGCGATTTTGGTAAAGTAGTTTTTAAAGTTAGTAGAAGCTCTGGAGATTTTATTATGAATTTAGGATCTTTATTTTGGATACTTCATTTACAATTTAGTAGTTTATATTATTTGCTTAGAAATTTATTATGGAGAAAATACTTTCTGAAAATTGATGAAATTTAGGCAGAGAATTTTTTATTATGTTTTAAAGCTCTATGAATTTTTATTGGATTTTTAGAAGTTTAATTCTAAGGCTTGCTTCATTAAGTGTTGTTTCCCATGAAAACTTAATTAAACCTATTTTGGTGTCTAGCAAGCCTGTAAAATTATGATATTTGCACAATAAACTTTTATGAACCATATTAATATTCAGTAATTTTTCTATAATTTTATGATGAGTAATTTTAGTACTTCCTTCTTTACATATGGTTAATGGAGTTATAGTGGATAAATTAATTAGAGGCTTAATACTTTCTGTAAAATCATGAAAATTAGTATTTGATGATAACTTGCTGTTATTTAGTGACAATAATTTTTTAGTGGCCATTACTTGAGAAAATCATGTAGTTCATGTTTAAATTACCCATGACCAATCTTTTGGGAAAATTAAATAAATATCAGATTAATTAGGAAAATTATTATTTTCTGGATTTAGACTAATCATGTCATGATAGACCTCCAGTAAATTTTATAGGAGATTTGGAAGTCAATTGAGAGTACCTCCCCTTGTATACCTTATATAGCTTAGGATGGTCTGCGTTTAGTAAAATAGCTGAAATCATATTAGGCTACAGGATGAACTTAGAGGATTTGGGTATTAGGTAAGTGGTTTGGAAATGTGTATGAATGCATCCTCAGTAACCAAGATGAGGTTAGGTTGGTAGGTTGTCGAGTCATAAGAGGTGCTCGGGACCGACGAAAGATCGTCCTTCCCGGTGGGAGAGAAAGAGTCTTAACACACTAGGGTTAGATCCAAAGTAATTTGAATGAGATCGGGTAATGGGTAATAACCAATAAAAGTAAGTGCCTTGCGAAAGGGAACGATGAGCTTCAACTACCATCATAATTCCTAGTGCCCTGTGAGAGCCATTCATAGGGAATACCGGGGGCAGTCCTGGGATAACGTAAACCGTAGGAATAATAAACTAAAGGAGCAACTAGAATATCTAGGGTTGCACATTCACATACCCCGGTAGCTAGGGAGGTAGAATAAGTTGGTTTGGTTGCCATTTAGACGGTAGCTTTGAAGGTGGATGCACGGACGGGACAGTCCGGGGAGCCGAGGGCTCGAGGGTTTGAATATAGAATAAGGTGGTGGGTCTTCGGTATTTGATTGTCGTTCACACCGACATCGGTACATTGACTCGGCGGTGTGGGACACTTAGCCAAAGAAAGTCTGGTGGATACAGCCAGCACTAGCACGCGGATACCCTAGGTTGTTCTAGGGGCATACGGAAGGGTTAGGCCCGGTAGTGTGGATACCCGCCTAGGAGTGGGGGGCCCGACCCACTGTCTCCGTTTGCCACTACGGAGGTTCCTGGGAGTGAAGCTAGCTGCCCGAATAGGGGGAACTAAAAGTCTGTGCGCATAGAGTCGTGTGCGTGAGTTGCACTTGCATGAATCATGACATAACATATCACTACACTCATATTTGCATACAACCGACACCCCAACGTATAAATCAGTATGAGACTTTTTATACAATGGGAGCCTTGCAGAAGACCTCTTAACTTATAAGTTTGTATGAGCATTCATATAAGTTAAGGTTATTTACTTACTTACTTACTTGTTTTCTATTTGTCTTCTTATGATTATGCTACTTACAACATGTTTTACTTTACTACTCACTACCGTAGAACTGCTAGCTGTACTCTATTTTAATTAGTTGTTTATACACCATGAACAATTGTTAGACTAGTTCCACCGTCATCCGTTTGATTATTCTCCACCTTTGTAGCTTCCCTTTCCTCCTCTCCGATCGGTGCTTAGGAGCCGTGGGGGGAGGGGTAGGGGATGATAGGACTTAGTCTTTATGACTAATGGTTTTTGAACCACAACATTACAGGAGCTCCGGATGGGAGACAGAGACCAGCAGCCCAGGGACCAGCACCAGCGGAGTACGATGCGCATGGAGGTGGGCCAGTCTAGCACCGAAGCACCTGTGATCAGCTCCGTGAGTGTTTAGTATTTTTATAGCTTTCGCGATGAGTGATTTGTAGTGAGGACTCTGATGTACCGGGCTCGAGCCCATTTCTTTATTTCATCTGAACTGTTCTTTGCAGTACTTTCTATATATTGATGGACTTGTTGTGATTTTATTCATATGAGTTTCTGTGGACACGTTTACATTCAATGTAATACTTACTTCTCTCTCTTTGTGATCGAAAAGGGCCGGCAAGATTGGCGTTTTGTAGTGGCGGCCTTCCCGAGAGTCGGTGCCACCGCAAAGCGGCGATTCTGGGCTAAGACCCCGGTGGCATGAAAAAAAAGGGGGGGGACTTACAGTACGAAACTGGAGTAGAGCTGAATTGAAAGTACTTGACCAATACGAAACTGGAGTAGAACTGAATTAAAAGTACTTGACCAATACGAGACTGGAGTATAGCTGAATTAAAAGTACTTGATCAGTTTGAGACTGGAGTAGAGCTGAATTGAAAGTACTTGACTAATACGAAACTAGAGTAGAGCTGAATTGAAAGTACTTGACCGAAAAGAATAAATGAACAGGACCAGTGCAAGACTGGAATAATCATAAAGAAAATGATTAGTAGTCCAATCACTCCATCCAGGAGACTTCAGTTTCATCTCCGTTCTCAGGAGACACATTCAGTTCTATTTCAGTTTTTAATAAGGCTTCATTGGGTTACACTATTATTAAGATCCGATTAGGATTTGGTTGCGCCTTATTAATCATAGCTTAATCGGATCAGGGGCTTATCAGGAGTTACACCCTCATTATTTGTCGAGAATAATTTGCAACTCACTACTCGTACTCTCACTTTCCGAGCGTGTCTAGGTCACCCGAGAGTCGAGGCGCTCGACGGTTTCACAAAGTCTCGGAACACACGGAGCTTGGTCACTTGCCTCAGCCACTCTCGTCAATATGATAATTTGAATTTATTATTCAAATTAGAGAGGATAGTCGCGCGCTCCAATTTTCATTTTCGAGCGCAATAATTTCTGAGCGCGACCCTAGGCTTTCAGATTTTAGGAAAAATATCAAAACTTATCCCCATAACCCCAAATTTTGTTACAACCCTTAAGAGAGTCTAAAATGAGACTAGTAATTTTTTTGTAATTTTCCAAAGTGTTTTGCGCCTTTAATTTGGCCAAACAAAACTTATTTGGGCTTTTAAAAATACCAAATTAACTCCAAAAATTCTTAAAATTTTTTTGGAGGAAGCCCTTAGTTAGTGAACATTTTTTATGTTCAAAACTTTTTTCCTAGGGGTCTATTTTAGCCTCTGAAAATCAAAACCCTTATTATTATATTATAATATTATAATAAATATTATAATAATATAATTTATAAAATAAAATTACTGTACACTATCTTCTCCCCCACTGTAACTCATCCCGCCGCCCTTACGGGGCTTCTCCGCCGCTAGCCGGCCGCCGACCGGCCGTGGCACCGCCTCCGGCCAACTACCAGGGGTCGGGTGCTCTCTCCGGCGGTGGTCCGGCGGCCCGCCGCCGGAGCAAAATCTCCATTTTGAAGATAGGGCGATGGCGGGGGCGCTCCGGCCGCCGGAGCTCACATGCGAGACGTCCAAAAGATAGGGAGGAGGGAGAGGGAAGGTTTCCACTTGAGGTTGGGGGGTTTGGCGGCCTCCGGCGAGTTCCGCCATGAATGGCTTTGGAAGGTGGTGGTGGTGGAGGGGGAGGAACTCCTCGGGTTGCCCTTTTTTTCCGGCCACCAGAGCTCCAGCTGGGGGTTGGGAACGGGGGGAGGGCTGCTCTGAGAGCTGTGAGAGAAAGAGAGGGGGGTTGGGTGGCTTTTATAGGGAGGGGGAGGGGGAGATTCCTCCCTTTGAGTGGTGTGGGACTAATCCCTCCTTAGGGAGGGATTAATCCTCACCCTCTAGCTGTCCAATGACAGCTGGAGGTCCCCTATTTTCCCCCATGTGGGGAAAAAGTGAAGGAGTCCTTATGGGCTTGGGCCTTAAGGTGGGAAATAGAGAGAGAGAGAGAGAGAAGTGGGTGGGCCTCCACTTGTAATGGGATGGGGGCTTGCTGGTTGGGGGCCCAAGGAGAGTGAGGGGGGGGGGGGTATGGGTCATCCTTCTTTGGAGGGTAGGTGTATACCTTCTTAAGAAATTTTTCGGAAAAATGGTTTTTATGGGAAAATTTGACCAAAGTCAACCCTAGGGGGTCCCCCTTGCTGGTCAAAGTCAAAGTGGGTCCAAGTCGTCGGGGTCGGGTCAAAGTTTGGGTGTCGTGTCATAATTGGTGTGCGCACGCTTTTTGGTGCACGACTAGGCTTGATTTGACCACAGGTTGACCAATTATCGTCGAAATTGACCGGGATGACTTCCGTTCGTATTGACTACACTAGTCCAACACCACTGACTGGGGTTGAATCAGAGTCTGTTTGGCGAAAGTCCAAAATTTGTGCGTCGCAGCGTGCTAAAACGGTTAAAACGCTCATAATCATCGTTAGGCATCGAATCGCGACGCAATGAGTTCCGATGCGTTCGTATCAACTATACAAAGTCATAGGAATTGTCATAACTCAAATCGGAGTTCTCTATGTCAATATCCAAAAGTCTCATCTTCGCAACATTCTGCGAGGAATGGCCAAATCCACCGGATGACCTCGGGGTCCAACTGAACGAGTTTTGATGCGCTCGTATTAACTATACGAGGCCACGTGAACTGACAGAACTAAATTCGGAGTTCTCTAGCTCGATACCCTGCCTAGGGTTACCTTCCACCGAGTCATGGGTAGGGTTCATGTCACTTTTATTGAGCCCACTAGGGCTCTGGTGGCCCAATAAAAGTCAGGATGTTACAATCCAGTAAAAATAAAAGGATTTTCGTCCCCGAAAATTTACTTGAAGTAGGGGAGAAAAAGTAACATACCTGGGGAAAGAGCTCTGAGTGATTTTCTCAGAGGAGTGCTTCAGGTTCCCACGTGAACTCTTCTCGTCCGCAGTTTGAACATAGCACCTTAACCATCAGAATGGTTTTGTTGCGTAGTGTCTTGACCTTATAATCAACTACTCTGACGGGTTCGAGCCGGATGGATCTATTTGACTGTAGCTGCACCGATGGAGTAGGAAGGTACTGCTCTGGTTGCCGGAGGACTCGTCACAAGGAAGAGACATGAAACACATTGTGAATATTCCCCAACTCCGGGGGCAAGGCTAACCGATAGGCGACGGGGCTAACACGCTCTATCACCGGATAGGGGACCAAGAAGCGGGGATCTAACTTTTTCTGTTTTCTCAACCGGGAGACACCATGCATGGGCTTTATTTTCAAGAACACCATTTCCCCCACGCTAAACTCTACCGGTCGGTGTCGCCCATCATAGTACTTAGTCTGCTGGCTCTGTGCTTCCCGCATTTGCTCCTGGATCAGCCGTATCGCTGTCTTAGTGTCATCGATATATGCAACTCCCAAGGCTTCCGAGTCCTCTTCCTGAGCCCAAGTCAACGGGGTTCGGCAACGTCTCCATATAATGCCTCGTACGGAGCAATCTTAATGCTAGTTTGGAAGCTTTTATTGTATGAAAATTCGACCAACAACAACAGCTGCTCCCATGGTTTATTGTGCTCCATTATGCATAGTCGAAGAAGATCCTCCATCATCCGGTTCGTCCTCTCCGTCTGTCCGTCCGTCTGCGGGTGGAAGACGGTGCATGCTGAAGGAAACCTTGGTTCCCAAATACGCCTGCACCCGCCTCCACTCATTAGATGTGAAACACCCGTCACGATATGACATGATGGACTTTGGTACTCCGTGGAATCGTACCACTTGCTCTAGGAACATCCTGGCCAGGATATCTACTCCATCACCCTGTCAGTTTGGAATGAACCGCGCTACCTTGGTGAGTCGATCTACGATCACCCAGATTGAGTCATTCCCAGCGCGGGATCAAGGTAGGCCGTGGACGAAGTCCATGGAGATGTCTTCGAACTTCCACTCTGGTATCGGTAGGGGCTGTAATAGGCCTCCTGGACTGCGGCATTCAGCCTTAACCTTCTGACAGGCCTGACACCGGGCCACGAAGTTGGTGACATCTCTTTTCATTCCAAGCCAGTAGATGGTCCTGCGCAAGTCTACGTACATCTTAACTACGCCAGAGTGAATTGAGTACCTTGACTGATGGGCCTCTTGCAGAATTTCCTTACAAATCCCTCCGGTAGCGGGAACAAAAATTCGATGCTTGAATTGCAGAATCCTGTCATGCAGTTTATAATCCTCCTATGCCCCTCCTTGCATAGATCGGATGATCAGTGTCACCTCTGGGTCGATCTTCTGAGCTTCTCGTATCCGGTCCCGGATGTCGCATTGGATTTCCATCCAATACAGCTGCGAGTAGTACTCTTCCGGATCTCTTCGGGCAACCAGGGTAATCTCCATGTCTATCAAAGACTGGAAGAGTTCTTTAGGGATCCGCTTCATCCAACTCCCGGCTATTACAGGCTGGCGGCTCAAGGCGTTAGCGACTCTGTTAGCCTTCCCGGGGTGATATTGGAGAGCGAAGTCGTAATCGCATAAGAATTCCAGCCATCGGCGCTGCCGGAGGTTTAACTCTTTCTGCGTGAAGATATACTTGAGGCTCTTGTGATCGGAGAAGATCTCACATCTTACTCCGTACAGATAATGCCTCCAGATTTTAAGGGCGAAGACGACAACGCCCAACTCTTAATCGTGCACTGCATAGTTTAATTCATGCTTCTTTAATTGCCGCAAAGCGTAGGCCACTACCCTGCCGTGCTGTATTAGGACTGCTCCCAATCCCTTCAGGGAGGCATCGGTATATATTTGGAATCCCTCGGTCCCTGTGGGGATCGTAAGGATTGACGCAGAAGTCAGCCGCTTCTTCAGCTCGACAAACGCAACCTCGCACTCTGACGTCCATCAGAATGTGACGTCCTTCTTGGTGAGAGCAGTTAGGGGTAAGACAATCTTGGAAAAACCCTCGACAAACTTCCTGTAGTATCCGGCAAGACCGAGGAAACTCCGGATATCCGCAGCCGTCCTGAGTGGCGGCCAATTTTGTACTGCCTGGATCTTGGCTTGGTCTACTGCCACTTCTTCCTTGTTTATCGTGTGGCTCAAGAATCCAACTTCTTCTAGCCAGAATTCGCGTTTACTGAATTTAGCGAAGAGAGAGTGCTCCTAGAGTTTTAATAGCACCATTTGCAGGTGCCGGGTATGGTCCGTCTTGGTCTTCGAGTAGATTAGGATGTCGTCTATAAAGACAATGACAAAGTGATCCAAGAAAGGTTCGAAGACTCTATTCATCAGGGCCATGAAGGCGGAAGGCGCGTTGGTGAGCCCAAAGGGCATCACCAGGAACTCATATAGACCGTATCGGGAGCTAAAGGCAGTCTTGGGGATATCTTTCTCTCGGATTCGAAGCTGGTAATAGCCAGATCTCAGGTCCATCTTTGAAAATACGAACGCACCTTGCAACTGATCGAATAGTTCGTCGATCCTAGGGAGGGGTAGGTATTGCGTACAGTCAGCTTATTCAGCTCCATGTAGTCGATGCAAAGTCGCAGAGTCCCGTCTTTCTTTTTGACGAAAAGTACCGGGGCTCCCCAGGGCGAAGAATTAGGGCGGACGAATCCAGCATCTATTAGTTCCTATAGCTGGATCTTTAGTTCAGTCAGCTCCCTTGGGGCCATCCGGTAGGGGGCTCGTGATACTGGTCGTGCTCCGGTTACGAGCTCGTTCTGAAAGTCGACCTCTCGCTGTGGTGGCAATCCCGGGAGGGACTCAGGGAAAATATCCGGAAAGTCGCGGACTACCGGGACCTTGGAGAGCACCTAGGATTTGTCTTCCATCTCGAAGTATATAAGGTATACTTCGTCCTTCTGTCGGACGGATTTCACCATCTGCGTAGAAGTCAAGATAATACGCGAGACAGAGGGCACACCTGTCAATGTGACGGTCTGGCCATTTGGGTTCTGTAGCCGAACTTCTCGCGTGGAACAGTTTATTTGGGCTTGGTGCTCGACCAACCAGTCCATCCCCAGAATTATGTCAAATCCTGTTATTGCTAGGATGGTTGCGTAGATCTCAAATTCTACTTCTCCTAGCACAGTCTGAAACGAGCACTTTTCGGTAGAAGTCATATCCGAACCGTCTGGTAAACGGATTCTTATAGACAGTCCGGTTGAACGAACAACATTTCCTTTTGTTGCGATGAATTCGTGAGAGGCGAAAGAATGAGTTGCTCCAGTGTCGAAAAGGGTTTTGACAGGAAGTTCTTCTACCAATAAGATTCCTGATGACATGATAAAAATATATATAGATATCCAACTAATATACATATACATATATACATATGTAATATACAATTTCAGTGGAAGATCTTATATCTTCTATCGCCTAAGATATATACATATCTCCTATCTCATATGTAATATACATTTCCTTTTGTAATATACAATTTCATTTACTCATACTATTTTTTTTATAGAATTCTTGTATTTTGTGGTGACACCATTAAACTCATCAAAATCTTTTAATAATTATATCATTATGTTAAACATATTAATACTTTCTTTATTTCTTATGTATATAATTAAAAATTTATTTTCAAGTGATTATAGACAGTGTACAAGAAGAAGTCATGGCATTCTAATTGTTCCCTGTTTTTCTGATATTTAAATTTTGTATTTATCTTTACTTCCATTAAATGATATATTCATAATAATAATATTATATATTGATTCAAAAAATGAATGGAAATTAAATTTTACCATGATTTTAAAGTCATTGCTTTCTAATTGCTCAATATCTTCTAAAATATCATGTAGCTTTGATACATGAAATAACACCTGTAATAAAATAATTATCATTTACCAAAATATTATTTTTCAAGTTAAAAAAAAGTCTTCTCATCCAACTGTTGATTCCTGCTAGACGTTTGCAGAATCCGGCCGCCTCCTCACTGTTTGCTCACTGTTCACAGATCACAAGGAGAAGAGATCCCTCTTCTGTTTTATTTTATCTCTCTGCTCATGGATTTCTAGTTTTGGGCCGGATTCCCTCCTTACTGTTGATTCCTGCTGCAGTTTTAATCAGGAAAAAGAGAATGCTCCTTGTTGAATCTCTATAGGGCTGAGATCCAGTGAGCAGAGATCGGATTTTCACAGCCTTGGTCAGTGCTGGTTTGGCCCCTTCTCCATATAGTGCAGCAGATCAAGCCTACTGTTGTCGGATTCCATAGTTCATTTTCAGATTTTGTGAAGATCTGAAAGTAGATATCAAGTGAAGAGTTTTGTCGTGGATTTTTTTTTTCGTATTTGTGCAGTCAAAGCTTGGAGGAGCAAAACAAATTAATTCTATTGGATTGGATCCGAAGCTTTGGACTCGTCTCCACACGGTTCAGGTGACCTCGTTCTAGCATTTCTTATTTCTGCTTAAATCAAGTGCGATGTCGAAGAAAAGCGCGCTCGACACTATAAAATTGCAATCGTTCGACGCCTCCGATTTTCTCAGTTGGAAAATTCAAGTCCAACTAGGAATGAAGGAACGCGAGATCTTCTATACTGTTTAGAGCGATTTCGCTTCTACCGTCGAGGACGTGGACGAGTACCAGTGGAACAAGGATGAGGATTTCTGCAGGGATTACCTGTTGAATTCCTTGAATCCCCGTCTAGCGTTGACCTACCACGCTTACAAAACTGCAAAAGAAATATGGGATCGACTGAACGCGCATTTTCAGAAGGAAGAAGGATTGTCAAAGTCGCTCATTGGAGAGAAGTTCTTCAACTTCAGATTCAAGGCGAACGTGTCTATCACTTCTCAACTCTTGGAGCTGGTCAACCTGCGTCAGAAGCTGGATGATGATCATTCGAAGATGGACGACAGTCTCTTTGTGTACATAATTTTGAGCAAGCTGCCTCCTGAGTGGCTCTTTTTCAAGACCGAGATGCATCGACTGAAAGAGAAGATAAGTTTGGATGAACTCAAAAGGTTCATTCATATTGAGGACCAGAACATTGCTGGGAAAAGCATGGAGCAGGTTGTGCAGCCCTCACAGGCTGTCAACTTCGTTTCACGTCCTAGTAAGCCTTCTCGGAAGCCCCCGACACCTAAGGGTGATACCCACGCACCGTTGGCGGTCAAAAAGCCTTCTCTCAAAAGGAAGAAGGGCAAGTGCCACAACTGCCGCAAATGGGGTCACTGGGCCGCTGAATGCAAGGGTCCGAAAAGACAAAAGGAGGAAGCTCCACAAAATGTGGCGAACATGGTGGTCGACAACTCTGATCCCAAGTCCTTCGTGGCTATGATTGGGAGTAGTCACCGCAGTGCATCGTCTGAGTGGTGGCTGGACAGTGGTGCTACCTGTCATGTCACAAATGACAGGGGTCTTCTCTCAAAGGTCTCAGCGGTCAAGGATAGAGTCGAGAACTACAATGGAGGAGCGACAGATATTACTCATGCTGGGACTGCAGAGCTAGTCCTCTCTTCAGGTAAAACTTTAATTTTACAACATGTTAAAGTAGTTCCTAATTTAACTAAGAATTTGATTTCTATGAGTCTGCTTGATAAAGCCAGATTGTCTTTCACAACCATGAACGGTAGAATGACGTTAACTGTTAATTCTCACTAATTTGGTTGCGCTTACCTGATCAATGGTATGTATAGACTAAGCCTAGATAACGATTGCATAAACAAAGTGAGTTCCACTCTGATAGATCCAAAGCTATTACACAATAGACTTGGACATATTCACTATAAGAAGATGCAAGATCTAGCTAGTTGTCAGAACATTCCATTAGATCTGTCTATTCGATTTGATAGGTGTGAGGTTTGTGCCCAGACTAAGATCACTAGAAACCCTTTCAAGACCGTTTCTAGGAGCACGCAACTTCTGGAGTTGATACATTCCGACCTCTATGATTTCCGTAGTCACGCCACAAGAGGGGGAATGAAATATCTAATTACATTCATCGACGATTTTTCCAGATATTGTCATGTTTACCTATTGAAATCGAAAGATGAGACTTTTGAGACCTTCAAGATTTTCAAATCTCGGGTAGAAAATCAATTAAACTTAAAGATTAAGAGATTTAGAAGTGCTTGAGGAGGAGAGTACACTGCAACTGGGTTTAGAGACTTTTTGTGCCTCTGAGGGCATAATCCTAGAAACCACAGCTCCTTACTCACCCCAGTCAAACGACATTGCTGAGCGTAAGAATAGAACTTTAACAGAGATGTTGAATTCTATGCTCCTCACAGCTGGCATGCCTAATTCCTTTTGGGGGGAAGCAGTCCTAACTACAAATCACATTCTAAATAGAGTGCCTCATTTAAAGCTCAACTCTACTCCATATGAGTTGTGGCATGGGCATCCCTGTAGATATGACACTCTAAAGACTTGGGGCTGTATTGCTTATGTAAGAATACAAGACCTTAAGAGACCTAAGGTGGGACCTAGAACAACGACTTGCGTTTATCTAGGTAGTGCAGAAGATAGTGCAGCTGACCAGTTTCTGGATCTATCCACTAATTCAGTGATAGAGTCTAGAGATGCTATTTTCTTTGAACATAAATTTATCAAAGATCATGGCTTGACCGTCTCCGGGTCTACTGACATGATTTCAGAATCTACGGTAGAACCTGAAGCTGGCCCCTCTGGCACTGCTCCCCAACCTCTAGAGGTGGAACCTGTTCCTCTTAGAGTATCTACAAGAGACAGAATCCCTAAGGATTTTGGTGAGAATTTCGTCACCTACCACTTAGAGGATGATCCATTCTCCTATCAGGAAGCAATGCGATCTAGAGATGCGCTAATGTGGGCAGAAGCCATCGATGATGAGATGAACTCGCTGCTACAAAACAACACTTGGCATCTAGTTGACCTGCCGAAAGGAGCTAAAGTCCTAGGATGCAAGTGGGTACTAAAGAAGAAGTTACACAGTGATGGGTCTATAGCCAGATATAAAGCACGTCTAGTAGCTAAGGGTTATAAACAACAGGGGGAATTGACTACTTTGACGTCTATTCACCTGTTTGCCACCTATCCACTATTAGGATACTTCTTGCCTTAGCTTCTATCGAGAACTTTATAGTTCATCAGATGGATGTAAAGACAGCCTTCTTAAATGGAGATCTTGATGAGGAGATCTACATGGCACAACCTGAAGGTTATGTACATAAGGATCTATGAGAAAAAGTGTGCAAACTCGATAAATCGATCTATGGTCTTAAACAAGCACCTAAGATGTGGCACATGAAATTTGATCAAGTGGTAAAGAGCATTGGATTTCAGTCCAGTCTTTCTGACAAATGCCTCTACTACCGCTCGATGTCAAATCAAACAGTCATCATATGCCTATATGTGGATGACATGTTGATCCTGGGTTCAGACCTTGCCGCAGTGAGGGATACTAAATCCGCTCTCGCGAAAACGTTTGATATGAAGGACCTTGGTCCTGTAGATACCCTGTTAGGTATGAAAGTTAGAGTACACAATGGACGTGTCACTCTAAGTCAAGCTCATTACATTGAGCAGATTCTCACTACCTGGGGTTATAAAGATTGTAGGCCTATTGAAACACCAATTGATCCAAATGTCAAGTTGAGTCCGAATGAAGGGACCAACGTTGATCAAGTAAAGTACTCGAAGATCATTGGTAGTCTCATGTATGCCACAAGTTGTACAAGACCAGACATTGCCTTCTCGGTTGGCATGCTGAGTCGCTTTACCAGTAGTCCAGGCAAAGAGCATTGGGATGCCTTAGATCGGCTGATGAGGTACTAAAGATCACGCTCTGTGCTACACTGGTTACCCTCCTACTTTGGAAGGATACTCTGATGCCTCCTGGTGTTCAGAAGTTGGGAACAGCAAGTCCACCAGTGGATTTATTTTCACTTTGGGTGGCGCTGCAGTCACTTGGAAATCCAAAAGACAGACTTGTATAGCTTTGTCGTCTATGGAAGCCGAGTTGTTTGCCTTAGCTTCAGCTGGTGAAGAGGCAGATTGGATCAGAAATTTGATTCTAGACATTCCCTTGTCTAGACTTCAAGTCAATTCTTTGAGCCTGTACTGTGATAATCAAGCAGCAGTCCAAGTCGTGAAGAATGTCCTTTTTAATACTATGAGGCGACATGTACGACTGAGACACGCTCTACTGAATTATCTGAAAGAACAAGACATTATCACTTTGATCGATGTGCGATCGAAGGATAATCTGGCTGATCCACTGACGAAAGGAATGCCTAAAGACCGATCAATCAAAACAGTGGGGGAAATGGGACTCAAGGCGTTGTAAGTTCAGCCTTAATTTCAAGGTTAGACGATTCAGTTCCGCCTTTGTCCAAATGTTTTGATTTTTCCACTTTCCTTTGTCAAAGCAAGCGTGTTGTGCTCCGCTGATGCTCGGGGTTGCTGAGTACGAATCTGGTGAGTTGTTTCATTCCACATTTGATGTTAACAACTTCATCTGGTTTCGTCTTCCTTATCTAGGAGGAGAGTGTTATTCCACATTTGATAACACAATCTGACTAGGTTTGGCTCTTCTTCTGTTTATTGGTTCTATTCCACATTTGATGAGTTCCAATTAACTTTAGAAGAACAGTAACCGTGACATTCCACATAGGACACAGATACAGCTGCGGTGTCCAGAAGTCCATAACATCGTTTCTTTGAAAACAGATAATGGATTCTGAGGTAGAACCTAAATACTCTACACATGCTTTCTCATTCTGTACTACGTTCATATAAGTAGAACTAGATACTTGTACATTTTCCAAGGTTGAATTCATTCTGAATGAACTTCTCTGTTGGAAATTACAGGGGCTGCTGCCGATGGAGGAGCAATTGCAGGTTGGGATCCTGAGGAGGATGACCTGCTGGACGATGACGTCTAGAGTGTTTGTCTGGTTTCCTTTTCCTTCTGCTTAGAGCACTGTTTAGCTCTCCTTTCTTTCACTTGTTGTTTGGACTTTCTTGCTCTTTAGTTGGTCATGAGACACTAGGTGTTCTGGTACCTGTGCTGTGATTGTACTTTTGACTGTGTTATGATGCTGCTGAGTTTTTCTGTTCATTCTTATGCATGCATACAACTGCTCTGTTTAACGTCCAATATGTTCTGACAAGTGTTTCGGACACGGTTGTGTATTGAGTCGAATTTTAGTTGAACATTACACACACCACACCTTTTTTCCGACGTCGGTTTCACCGCGGACATAGGAGGAGATTGTTAGGATATTTGGTTAATATGTCCGCGCGTGTCAGGACCGACTCGGAACGACCCAATGAGTTTCGTGTCACTAGGGTGTAACGGCTCTACGCTGGAGATACTATATAAGGCCATTCCACATTTGATGAGCCTTAGTGGACTATCTTGAGCGGAGCCATTTACACTTATTAAGCTTAAATAAATTAACATTAATAAGTACAATATAGTAAAAAAAATAGATAAATTAAGAAAATTTAAAAGTCATAATATATGACACACTAGAAAAAATCATACACAATTTTATTGCATGGTGCAGGAAAAATAATTGCAACAGTCAAATATTAAAGTCCCCAGTTGCACAAATCAATAAAAATTTTATAAACATAATCTATAGTTTCTATACTATATATAAAGAAATTATTTTGCCATACCCCGTAAACTCTGGTGGTCCATCAAAATAATCCTAGCAGTTGATTGTAATGGGTATAATTTTATAAAAAAAAATGGCGCTGAGATTTGAACACCTAACGAACTAAACAAACAATTTTTATGTAATAATAAACACAACTTTATGATATATATAGGCATACAAATCTATATATATTAAAATTTTAAATTTCAATCAATACAATTTCATAATATTACGTGTGACATTATAAAGGGGGAACATCGTGCCGCCGCAATAGTACTTCAGTCACAATGGTGTCGCAGGGCGGCTTCGATCGCACCCCTAGAGTTCAGTACTCTAGTTGTCGGTCAATCTTCTAATACGCTCCAGGGAACGAGTAAGGGAGCGTTGTCGCGTCGCGGCACAATCGTGAACGGGATACTGCCGCGGTGGCACGGGATTCCTCCCGTGCACTGTCACCCGTTAATTTTAAGAATAAATAATAAAAATAATAATTTAATTACTATTAACAGCAGGATCTTCTGTGCAAGTGTCATTATCTTAAAGTCCTAATAAATAAGGAGCATGAAATTATTTCTACTATAACTTTATAAGTGTTAATTTAAAAGGGTGCTCAAATTAGCACCGTGATTTTGACTATGGACACTTTTACCAATCCACAACACTATTTTTTAAAATTGGCTACCTGCAAGCACAAAAGCTGTCCGCACTCAAAAATTGAAAAAATGGAGGAACAAAGCATCACCGCTTGGAGGAGGGATGAACGCTTGAAAATCGTGGAATAGAGGAGCACCGCCGCCAAAAGGAATAGATCGACGGATGTGGAAAAGATAGCCGTCATATAATGTAGGATAACACGCCGGGATAAAGAATGCTGCTCAGAAAATGAGGAGCACTTGTCAGATTTGGAGCCCTACAGAAAAAGAGGAGGAATAGTCGCCGACAGAATCACGGTTTGAAGAAGAGGCAGAAGTACGAGATGGGCGAGTGTGAATAAGAATAATTTTTTGTGCGATTCTTGCTAATAAGAATTCTAAAATTCTAACAAAACTCAAATTTTAAGTACGGATAGCCAAAAATACAGTGCTATTATTTACAATTTTGAGGATAAAATAATCTAAAATAATTTTGGGCTGCGCCTAAGTAATCTGAAGGAAATTGAAATTAGAAATTCAAAAAATTATAAACAGAATTAGGTTGCAATTATCAGTTTAATTTCAGGTAATAAAAATTATTAATCCGAAGCTTGTTTTAACGGTAAATGTTAGTTGAGAATTTGAAATCGCTGCCGTCTCCGTGGATTAGTATAAGTAGATGGCTGGCCTCCTCTGCGATTCACTCCAATCACTTTCTCTGCTCCCAAAATTCCCACATGGCCCGGTGGAAGAACGCCAATCGTGCTGCAGCCGCCGCATCGTCCAGACGCCAACCTCCGGCGAACAACCCCTCCACCGACGGCCCTCTGCAGCAGCTGAGAATCCTGAATGCCCGTCTCGTTACAGAGGCGGTGGAGCTCCGGAAACGAATCGAGCTTCTCACCGCCGAGCTAGCTTCCAAGGATTCCGCTCAATGCAGCCCAGCTGTCTCCTCCGACCTTCCTCATTCCACCGCTGCCGAAGGCTACGCCGCCGTATCCCAGCCGGTGGAGTTGAATTTGGAAGCAGGGGAGGCTGTCGCTGCAGAAACGAGTGTTTCTCCCGACACTGTTCCAACTTCGGAGATGGAGTCAGCAGCGGCGACTGTGGAGCTCCACGAAGAGGGCAACCAATTTGGCTCAGAGTACTCTGAGATTTCAGTTCAGGCCGCAGATGCAGAGGAGATACTTTCTCCGGTGAAGACAGCGCCGCCGTCCAAGCAGCTCTGCTCCGATCTCTCTGCGGGCCTAGAGCGCGAGAGCGACAATGGAGCCGTCATTCCCCTGCATCCCGGTGAGTTTCTGATTGCAGCAGGGCAGGCCACAAATGCAGCGAAGGCAAAGTTAGACAGGGAGGCCGACCACTCTGTTAAGAAGAAGAAGAAGAAGAATCTAACGGCAGGCTTGTATCCCGCCGGAATGTTGGCGGCCTTCTCCGCCGGAATGGTCGCTGCCTTCTCCGCCGGATTCCTTCTGGCCCGCTCCACATCCAAAAAATAAAAAATAAAAACAATGTTTAATTTTTTGTTTTTTTTTAAAAAACTTTCTTTTAATTTTTTTATTTCACTTTTTTCAGTATTTGCATTTTATTACTGTTTGTTAGGTGAGCATTTATTATTATAAAAATGATTTTGATCATATTAATTGATAAATATGGGGATTGATATTAGCACGTCTTAATTCTTAATTGAATATACTCAACATATGCCTACACCAATATTTGTACTTCTACTTTAGGCAGACCCCTCTATTTTTTCATTCACATGTATTGGAGTTTAGTTGGTGTTTTGATGAACCAAACGGTGCTTCTACTTATTCCTTTGAGCAGGCCCGTCTTCTTTGGGCAAGTCTATTTTTGTCGACTATTATAGATGAAATCAAGATTGCTTAGGCTCCGTTTGGCACGGCGATAGTGGTCATGAACGTGAGCGCAGTGATTATGAACTATCGTTCGTGAACGTCTGACCTCACCTAAGAAATTTCATTCCCTATCATGAACTATCGTTCTTGGTGGCTGTCATGCGAAACACACATTCTATGACGGTCGCATTTTTGTCCAAACTCACCGGAGCAAAAACACCGTTCCAAAGGGAGCCTTCATTGAAATTTTATAGTGTTGCGATTCATCCAAATTGAATGATTTGCCGGGAAGAGGGAGAAGACTAGAGATGTAGAAGTGGGATTGGAAGAAAAATTATACCTCGGAACGTAAAGCCATTTTAGGGTCCTTTAGGATCTACTTTATATAATTCTTGTTCACTCAGCCTTAATTGAGCAATTAAGCATAAAACTAAAACATAGTCTTAACATAAAATTAAGCCAACTGTGGATGATGTTCTAGAACGGTCGTTCGTGAACGTTCGGCCTCACCTATCTGCCTAACTTTAAGTACATAGATGCCAAACATACATTTTAAGATTCCATCTCAACATTTCTTCTATGTTCGCTAATTATATGCTATTGATATGCCATTATAAATTAGTTTTTGGTCAAAGATTAATCCACCAATGTGGAGATTCTATCATACTAAACGAATTATCATTGACAAAAGCTCCTCCCTACCTACATTAGCTCATTGAAGTCATGTTTTTTCAATCAAAATCTTGTCTTTTTCTAGATTTTGTTAAGACATATATGAACTTGCACAGTAGAATTAGCTCATTCCCAAGCCATGAATTCTTCGAGATTGGTTGTAACAATCCCCAATCTTTAACAAAATCCCAATACAATTGGTGCACAGTTGCTGTGCTTGACTTCACCACAACAAGTGATAATTAGGTAGCAGTTTTCTCCTTCACATAGACTATCTTAGCTAGTGTTGCTTGCAGTGATGATGCATTTGTGTTTTTGCTCAATGTCTTTGTGCTCTAATTTGTGTTATTATAATTCCGTATATTGATAAAAATATATGTTTCTTATTTGATTTTCTTAATAGTTGAATTATTTTTTTTGTATAGATTCATTTAATTTATAGCTTAAAAGAATTTATGCTTTAGCAAAATTGATCCACTTATTCTTAAGATTTAGTGTACATTCTGTGTGATAGAGTTATCTTAGGCTCGCTCATCTTGTGTGTTGTGGGCACCCAATATATATATATATATATATATATATTACTATTGTTCATGTGAATAGAATTCATTCAATCATTTATTCCTATCATGGTATCAGAGCTAGATTAGGGTTTCTGCAGCTCGGATCCCCTCTTGACTTCGCCGGCCTTACGCGCGTCTCCGCTCTTCCGCGCGTTCGTTTCCGCTTCCGCCGCTGATTTCCAACATCGTCCCATCTTCCGCAAACGTATTTGTCTTCCAAACGTCATCCGTGTGTATCCCCCGCTCCGTCGCCACTCAGTTCCGCAATCTCTGCACCTTCCGCAGCCTCCTGCAGCCTGCAAGTCACTGTTAATCTTACCGTCGACGCTTCCTGAAGCCTTATCCGACGTCGGGAACGTGTATTCTACCTGCCTTGGCTGCTAGCGTGCATGTATCCATCCCACACACGGAATTCCGACGTTCTTTGTCGCGAAAGCTCGCTTCCAACCCTGCGTCTGCTGCCGGAACCCTCATCGGCGCACTTCCAGTCTCTTGCAACGTCTTCTTGCAGCCCGTTGTTCTTCGCTACAGCCCGTTGTTCTTCGATGCCTCCTGCAGCCACCAGAACTCCTTCGTTGCAGCCCATTGTTCAGGACGCTCCTATTGCCCCTCTCGACATCGAATCGACGATGCTATCGTCGATTCCTGCCGCTGACTGATATCATGCCGCTCTTGTCTCTTCTGCCCGTCTTCTCGATCTTCTTCCGGCTCATCCAGCAGATCTGATAGACTCGTTGTACTCCTTTTCCTTTCTCCAGAAGGTGGATGTCATTCTCGATGGATGAAACAATAAGGCACGGCCTGCCATCGTCTTCGTAATCCTCCGTAGACTAGATCTATGGGGTCATGTTGACGGATCTGAGCCTGCTCTGCCTCCACCAACTGCCAGTCATGCGGACGACTCTTCCACTGTCAACATTGCCGCTTCCGTGCAGCGCTCCCACATGGCGAAGTGGTGCTCAGATAAATCTCACGCAATAGCCATCTTCTGTTAGTCTTGCGAGCTCCCTATTCACATGACCATCTACAAGCTCCCTATGGCCAAGACGATGAAGGATCACTTGCTTCGTCTCTACCTACCATCTAGTCAGGCCCTGTGCTACTCTCTATTCTAAACCCTTGGCATCTTCTACTAGCGTGATCGGTCTGTACATGCCTTATTTGTTGAGCTCCTGGACCTCTGACATCAGTGCGATTAGATGACTCCTTCCCTAGACTACTTTCCCTCAGCGTGTAGCTACATCTCGGGATCGCGACTTTCAACGCATGTATGAGTTTCTTATACGCTTACACCCCAAATTCGAGCCTATTCGTGCCCAGTTTCTACACTGGGACCCTCCATCTTCTCTCAATAATACGCTGAAGAGACTCGTCTCCACGCCTTGGACACTGCTACTCCTTCTAGCGTGCTGACTCGTTCTATTCTTGCTATTTATGAGCTTCTACCGCAGTCCTCCCTTTTGAGTACTCATTTGTTGTCTTCACTGGGTTATAGTGCGCGGTACGGACCGGACTGTTCTTCATCCTCCATCACCATCTGCTACTCAGTCCGATGCTCCATGAAAGATATGTTAAAGGAAATATTTGTACAAGAGCTTAATTCTTAATTGAATATACTCAACATCTAGCTACACCAATATTTGTACATTTTTTTTATACCACGAGTGCTATTGATTTTATGTCAGTGGTTAAAATTTAAGTGCTTCTCTTTAAGGTGCATGTTGTTGATTTTATGTCTGACTAATCATGATGATTTTATGTCAGTGTGGTTATAATACTTATTAGTTGTGAAAGAGCTCAAAATAAATGTTGAGAGTTCTCCATGAAAGATGTTAGAGGCGTGCGTGCAATGGTGTATATGTAAGTATTTTGGAAGGTCCATATAAATGATTCATTTTTACACAACATTCTAATGAAATTTTCTTAAAACTACCTCCATACTTTTAAGCTCGACAAAATGCTTTGGGGGGTGGAATGAAAAACTTATATCATGTGAGTTACATGTATACCAAAATAGTTATTTACTTCAACTTTGGATACTATGTCCAAGTCATAAGAGAAATCGACGCAATAGCATGCATCACCCGATTAGTCAGACACCCAGAGAAGAGGAACTCGACACACGGAATTCCCCGAGCCAGCAGTACAGTATTAAAAATGATAGCATCAACACCAAACAAGGCCGGATCACCCCGGGCAGCACCATCAGTTTTTCTTTGTTTTCTTATTAAAACCCTTCAGTGTTGGAAGATCATTCTTTTCTTCAGTTTCAACCTTTATCATCAGTGGCAGCTAGTTAACAGCAAAATTGCTCCAACCATGCATTGCTTTTTCTATATTTCCTTAATATATCTTAAGCCATAGTTGCTTCCATTGTGATTTGATCACATATTATCAGCCATAGAATATACAAGATTATGATGGAATCACGGCGAATATTCATCTCTCCATACTCGTATGTAATGAGATCTTTTTACATATTATTTCGTCTTCCTAACGAGTTCATTGCGGTTTATTGACTTTTTACATGTTATTTGCTCCACCGTAGAGGATGTTTACATAACAATGGAAGAATGCACTCAAAATTGTTGTTCTATCTAACAATTGTAATCACTTGTGGTTTGTATAATGTTGCTTTTTTATTCTACGAATTTGGTTTCTAAGTTTTTCCCCCGGCGACAAGTACATAGTGATGCCATTGATGCACAATCGCGAGGGCTTCCAACCGTATGAGTACAGTCGCGAGTGTGAGAGATCATCCATCATGCTTCAGTAGATGAATTGAATAATATTGCATGTGTTGACTTTGAATGCCTTGTCTGTTCTTACTTTTAATTGCTTCACATTGAAATGCAGGAATCACACTGAAGGTGGGAGAATTGAAACTACATTTGTGCTGCCCAGGTTTGGTTTGTGAGCAAAACATGAACCTGAAGATTAGTCATTATTTTGGCTAACACAAATATATCATTATTCTTTACTGTGTGATTTTGCAGATATTATATTCACACTCAATGATAAGTCGCCATCCATATGTTGTTGTATGATGAAAAAATGCCGAAATCTTCTTCCATTATGCCTTTCTCTCTTCTATGTTCTCAACATTACACTCGGGCTTAGTTCAACCTGAAGATGAACATAAAGAAGAGAGAATTTTTAACATAGAAATACAATGTCTCCAAAAAGCCCCATTGGGTCGGGCTGGGATCGGGCTGATCGGGCCCGGGTTTCTTGCCAATCGGGCTCAGCCTGCGCCCGACTTGAGTCGACTTAGGGCAGGTAACCATTGACTTAGGGCAGGGAACCATTGTGATCCTAACAAGTGGTCCGACCTGCCGTGCCGCCCGCTTGACAGCTGCTGGCCGTGAAATACCCGCTCGAACGCATGTTCGCGAAATCGCATCTCGTACGTCTGCCATTTGCATCGTGGGTTCGCCCGGTTCGCGATTTTGAGCCCTGCATCGCGCTTTTTTGCCTACGCACCACATCGCGGCGTCGTCCAGTTTCATCGTCCACCGATGTTCCTCCAGCCGGCGGCTCCGCCTCGCCGCCTACTGCGGAGGCTGCTGCTCCGCTCAATCCGCTCCTGTGCCGCGCCGATCCATCGTCTTCTGACATCCGCGTGCCGCCATCGCCGATCCGTCGCTTCGGGGCTGCCTCCGTCGGCATACGCGACCCGCACCCGCCGCCCGCTCTTGCCGCACCCGATCAGTCACAGAAGTCGCCGATCCCCCTCCTTTCTACCGATCTCCCGCAGGACGTCCGTTGATCCGCTCCTCTCCGCTAGATCTGTCGCAGGAAGACCGTGGGTCCTCTGTTACTGCCAATTTCAGCCGCTCTTCCGTCCGCCGTTCGTCGTCGCCAACCCATGGCTCCCAACACCCGCTGCGCCGGCGACCCTCCTTCAAGTGCCGTCGTCGACACCTTGAGCCGCCGCGTTGACGCTCAAGAGCAACTCGTCGCCTCCATGTACGCCTCCCTCCTCGCCCTCCATGCCAAAGTCGATCATCTTCCCGCATTAAGCGACGGGCTTCTGCAACCCCCCACTAGATTCCCTGCCTTAAGTCGGCTCCTCCACGTCTGCCTCCTGCATCATGCGAGAGTTGAAAAAAGATAATTAAATAAATTGTACTTTTGCAGTTATGCACTTATGCTGGATTTGGATCCCCTGGAGTTCGTACGGACAACTCCAGGGTGGAGTTCGATCCATCTTGCGCGTTGGATTGAAATCAACGCGCGAGATTTCCCGTTTTTTTAAAAATTATTTTTATTACTTTTTACTGTTCATTTTTTTTTCTTTTAGCGCCTTGATTCATCTCGCCGTAGGATTGACGAGATGAATCGCTCTCGCGCATTGAATCGAACTCCACCCTGGACTTCTCCGTACGATCCGGATCCACTTATGCTAGGAGATTTTTATTTATAAAAAAATCATTTTAATGAATAAATAAGTAGAAGTAATAATTTAATATTCTAATTACTATTAACAGCTGCAACCCTCTTCTTATATTCCTAATAAATAACGAGAATGGAGTTATTTAGCAATGTTAAGTGCACACCGAAAATTGTTATGTGCACACAAATGTTATGCGTGCATATCAGAAAATGTTATTTGCATACAAAATGTTCATGTGCACACTAATATGCAATGTTTTAATTTTAAAGAAAAAAATTTCGGGCCAGGCCGTCTTTTTGAACACCAAATACTCCTATTTTTATATTTGTGCACCCAAGTGTTGTACAAGTCTATGAAAACCGCATGATTTTGGGTGTGTACCTAATTGTTGTAGGCATGCCATGCACTTATGGGGTGTGTATTTACCGCATAATTTTACTTTATTTTCTCTGAGCACCGGGAAGGTTTATTGAACCAAAAATAGAAGGTAAAATTCATTTACACGTACTATTTATTTATAGAATGTTTATATTTTGTGGTGACGCCATTAAACTCCTCAAAATCTTTCAATCATTATATTATTATTATTATTATGTTAAACTTATTAATACTTTCATTATGTATATAATTATATATTGATTCAAAAAAATTCATAGCATTCTAATTATTCACTGTTTTTCTTATTTTAATTTTAAAGCAAAAATTTTATGTACACATCAATATGCAACTGAAATTAAGAATCCAATTTAAAAGCTTAGGCTATGTTTGGGGGGACTTATTTTCACCGGTCGAGCGGTTACGACCGTATAAACTGGATCTTAATTATGGCCCGGTTCATGCGGTCGTAACCGCTTGACCGATGAAAATAAGTCCCCCCAAACGGAGCCTTAACATGTCCTGAAATCACTTCGCAAGTTATAAAATGGGGAGCACAAGATTGCAAAGTCCCAAAATCTTGAGTGGAATTTACCGGCAATGGCTCCGTGTAGTCTTCCGGCGTCTTCCGCCGCAATCTTGACGACAAAGTCCCGAAATGTTGCAAGAATTGGAAACCTAGATGTTGCTGGAGGAAGTCAGCTCGTCTTCCGGCGCGATCTCGACTGCAAAATCTGGATGTCGCGGCTTCCAACATCTTCGGACAAGAAATGGAAAAATGATTCATTTTGGAAGGTCCATATAAATGATTCATTTATACACAACATTCTAATGAGATTTTCTTAAAACTAACTCCATACTTCTAAGCTCGAGAATATGCTTTGGGGGTCGAATGAAAAACTTACATCATGTGAGTTACACGTATACCAAAATAGTTATTTACTCCAACTTTGGATACTATGCCCAAGTCATGAGAGAAATCGACACAATAACATGCACCACCCGATTAGTCAGATACTCGGAGAAGAGGTACTCGACGCACAGAATTCCCTACATTACTTCGAAGAGGTCATCCATCAAAAAGGGTGCCACACCAGCCAGCCTACATTACTTCGATGAGGGTAGCGCAATCACCCTCAATCTACACAGATGACCAACAAAACTCAAGAGCAATCTCTATCGCCAACCAAGCCGCAAGTGCCTCTGTCGCAATCAGAGATGACAAATGATCTCAAGTTGCAGAACAACAAGCCAAACACTTACCAGAAGAGTTCCGAGCGATAACATTAACACCAACCAAGGCCGGATCACCCCGGGTAGCACCATCAAAGTTGATCTTAGCAACCCCCACAGGTGGGGGGGGGGGGGCATGCACACGAAGAAGAAGACTTAAAGGTGAAGAAATCTGGGGGGGGGGGCAACAAAAACGCATATATGATGAACAAAGTCATTCCACAACAAGGAAGCGTGAGCTGCCCGGAGCCAATCAAAATCAGAGCATAAACTCCCATCTTGGGCTAAAAGAGGAGCCAAAACTGGGAAGAAGAAGCTCCCCTGGATAGGATGGCACGAAGAGCTAAGCGGTACACACTCCGAACAGAAAAAATACCATCTGATGAGTAATGCCACACCAAAGCATCGGGAAGATCGCTCCGTCCCAAAGGGATATAAAGAATGGCCGAGCATCATCGACATCAAAAATGTCACAAACCAAATCTGTATCTCAAGCCCGTTAGTCATCCCAAAAGAGATCACACAAACATCACGACCCAACATCAACAGTTCATAAAGTCTGAACCCTGAAAGAAGTAGGTCGTGAAATTCACCAATCAGCCAAAATGTCAATGGTCATCCTTAGGCTAGTGATCATGTTGACCGTCGCTCTGTCACTGGTTTCTATTTATTATTAAGTTCTTCACTTATTGGATGGAAGTACATGAAACAGTATGATGTTTCTCATTCTAGCCAAAATAGATAAATTAATCAAATCAAAAAGTATTAAAAGTGAAATAAATATATTTCATACAAGATAAAATCATACACACGTTTAATATATGATGCTTGAAAAATAATCGCAACATCTACATAAAATTTATATATACTTATACTTGGGAATTTTTCTTTCTAACAAAAATATTTTTAAGAATAAATAAATAGAAATAATAATTTAATTACTAATTAACAACTATAACCTTTTATTAGTTTTATACTAGTGTTATTATCTTATATTCCAAATAAATAACCATGATGAAATTATTTTAGGTAGGTTCTGTTTTGATTTGCCCCCAATCATTTTTAGAATAAATTATGAAATAGGTATTTAATATTTTTTATTTAAAAATTTGATTTGGACCTATTTAAAATTTATTTGTTCATAATAATTACCTAAAATAATCTAAAATAAATTTGTAATAGGTATTTAATATATTTTTTATTTTAAAATTAAATTTACACCTACTCAAAATTGATTTGCCCATATCAATTGCCTAAAATAATCTAAAATAAATTTACTTGTAAGTTGTAATTAACTAATTTGAAGGAAATTGAATTTGGAAATTAAAATAATTAGTTTCCAATTATAAGTTTAATTTCAGGTAATAATTATTAATCCGGAGCATGTTTTAACTTTTTAGCGGTAATTGTTGGTTAATTTGAAATTGAGCCGCCTCCCTCAATAAGTATATAAGTAGATGGCTGGTGGCCTGCTCTGCAATTCACTCCTATCTTTCTCTCTCTGTCTGCTCTCTGCTCTCTCTCTCTCTCTCTCCCTCTCTCTCTCCCCGTCTCACTCCAATCTCTCTCTCTCTCTTTCTCTCTCTCTCTCTGCTCACAAATCCCGACATGGCCCGGTGGAAGAACGCCAGTCGTGCTGCTGCAGCCGCTGCAACGTCCAAACGCCAACCTCCGGCAAACAACCCCTCCACCGACGGCCCTGTGCAGCAGCTAAGACTCCTGAATGCCCGTCTCGTTACGGAGGCGGTGGAGCTGCGGAAACAGATCAAGCTCCTCGCCGACAAGCTAGCTTCCAAGGATTCCCTGCAATGCAGCACAGCTGTCTACTCCTACCTTCCTCATTCCACCGCTGCCGAAGGCTACGCCGCCGTATCCCCGCCGACGGAGTTGAATTTGGAAGCAGAGGAGGCTGTCGCTGCAGAAACGGGCGTTTCTCAGGTGGATACCGACATTGTGCCCACTTGGGAGATCAATTCGGGGGCGGCGACTGCAGAGCAGCCCGAAAATGCAGAGAAGATGTTTTCTCCGGCTGACACGGCTCCGCCGTCCGAGAAGCTCTGCTCCGATCACTCCGTGGTGGTCTCTTCCAACCTTCCTCATTCCACCGCTGTCTCCTCCGACCAAGGCTTCACGAAGAACCCAGCTGTCTCCTCCGACCTTCCTCATTCCACCGACGCTGAAGGCTACGCCGCCGTATCCCCGCCGGCGGAGTTGAATTTGGAAGCGGAGGAGGCTGTCACTGCAGAAACGGGTGTTTCTCCGGTGGATACCGACACTGTGCCTACTTCGGAGATCAGTTCGGCGGCGGCGGCTGTGGAGCTCTTGGATGAGGTTAAGCATATCGTCTCAGAGTACTCTCAGATTTCAGATCAGGCTGCAGATGCTGAGGAGATACTTTCTCCGGCCAAAGGGGCACCGCCGTCAAAGCAGCTCTGCTCCAATCCATCCGTGGTGGTCTCTTCCGCCCCCTGCAGCAATGACGGCGTCGAGGGCGGCCGTGGAGCCGTCATTCCCCTGCATCCCGATGAGAATCTGATTGAAGCAGTGAAAACGAAGAACAAATATGGCATCTTTTCTAAGTTGGTGTATCCTGCCGGAATCCTCGCCGCCTTCTCCGCCGGAATCTTTCTGGGCCGCTCTACTTCCAAGAAATAAAAATATTGTTTTTTTTTACTTTCTTTAAGTTTTTTTTAGTATTATTAATTTCATACACACGTGTGTATGTACTTGAACCTTATTACTTACTGTTGTTATCTGAACTTTTATTAATATAAGTATGATTTTACACATCTTAAGTCATAAATAAGGGGATTGATATTAGCATATCTTACTCTTTATTTGGCACGGCGGTGGCGGGTTGAGACAGGCGTTTGGGAGGGGAGGGATGGAACCGAAGGGCAGGTGGTGGGGCTGGGCTGGAAACGCTGTTTTTGAACGTTTTTCCTCTGCCCGGCGGGTACAAACGCCGCCGGCGATCGTTTATTTACCCGCCGTCCAACGGTGTTTACTCCAAACACAAGCGGTGAAACACAGAAAGAAATGAAGCCTTAATTGAATTCTATATTTGTATATTTTTTTGATACCACGAGTGTCATTGAGTTTATATATGTCACTTGTTAAAATTTAGAAACTTTGTCTTTTTAAGTGCTACTGATTTTGGGTGGAGCTTAATTGAAACTCTGCATCATCAAAAGAGGCCATGATATTTATTCCTAAATCCTTCTATCAAATAATCTCCTCATATTAAACTTTCAAGAGTTTTAAGTAGGAATGTTTGTATAAGTGTTCTTAAAAGCACTTCCAAGTAGGAAGTTTCCTCAGAGGAAGCTCAAACCAACTAGAAGAAGGACACACACAAAATGTAGGATTTGCATGAAATAAAGAAATACGAGTTTGCTACGACCACATTAAGACTAACACGGAGATATGCATACATACATAAATAGTTGTATGAGTCCGAACAAAAAACAATCAAAAATCAACAAACCGAAGAGAAATCCAAAACAAGAATAACTGCAACTTCATGGATACAAGAATGACGAGAAACGGGGACGACCACTAACCAAGGCGCCAAATCAAGAGAGAAGTTTAGGTCTCCTAAAGAGAGAGACAAAGAACCTGCGTCCGCTGCTTCTTTTGTGAACCCACATGAAGTAAGGCGTCAAATCAAGAGAGAAGTTTAGATACACGAATTCTGTATCTAAGCTAATGTCAAGTTATTCGCCCCCAGAATGAAGTAAGGAAAGTGAGTACAAAATAAAATACATCATAAAAATTTAGTTCATACCTTGGGTCGTTTCGCTGCGAGTCATTACCGTTCTTCCTCGATCAACTTAACCTTTCTTTGCGCACTTGGGTCGCTTCAGCTACCTAAATAAAATAGACGACGAACTTAGTCATAGAAATATGACTAAGTGAGGAACATAGTTCTTTAGCTGTTGTACATGCAATCAAAAAATTTTAATATCAATATGCATAAGTTTCAATTTCTCAATTCAATATAACAAGGCAATATCAAAATCAATAAGTGAAAAAAATGCAATATCAGTAACACTATGTTAATTTTCAGATTATTATATTCAATTCTTCAGGTTATCCAATGTATTCTTTCTTTTATAATTTCTCTTTTTCAATCAAATTCTCAATTCAATCTCATTTAATGATGGATTCAATCGTTTCATCATATCATTCCTCTCATTCAAATTCAATTATTTCACCCATATCATTCAACTGTTCGTTTGATTACATAGCTAAGGAAATGTCAAGGCATGCATCTAATATGGGCCCCACCCCTCCCGGGGTAATCAAACGTAGGCAAACCCCCTACGTGAGTAATTTATCAGCAGTTACATCCCTATATCAAATGATTCAATTCTTAACATTTCCCAAATGCAATTTTTTAGGTATTTTTTGTCTTTTCCTATTCCTTTGCGGTATGGGCGTGCATAAAAACCGGGCCCGGCCCGGTAAAAGCCCGGCTAGGCCCGGGCCCGGGCTAAGCCCGCCCCGGGCCCAGGCCGGGCTATGGGGCCTAACAAGGCCCCATATATGAGCATTTGCCCGGCCCGGGCCAGGCCGGGCAAAGCCCAGTTTTTAGGCCCGGGCAAAGCCCGGGGTCGGGCCGGGCAAAGCCCGGGCCCGGCTCCTACGCGCCTTTTAAAATTGTCTTTTATGTGCATTTTCAGGAGAAGTGTTCAACATGAAAGTTGTAGATCTCGACAATATCTACAACTTTCATGTTGAACACTTCTCCTAAAAATGCACCTAGAAGACGCAGTTTTAAAAGACGTATATTTCTTTTTAAAAAAAAGTATTTTTTTTAATAAAAACAGGGCCCGAGCTAAGCCTGGGCCCGGCCCGGCCCTGGGGGCCTTAGCAGGCCCCCTCCCGGAACCAGATGCCCGGCCCGGCTGCAATCAGGGCCCGGGCCCGGGCCCGGTTCAGAAAAGCCCGGGCCTCTTTAGGCCCGGGCCCGAGGGGCTTTTTGAACACGACTGCTTTGCGGTCTATAATGTTTTTTTTCTTATTCATTTTTCCATATTAGTCTCATCTCATGTTCTGAATTTCCATATTCAAATCTGAATTGATATGTTATCATTTTCAGCATCTTTAAGGGTCCGTTCGTTTCAACGACATTGATATTAAAGTATTAGTTTTAGGAAAATGAAAGTCATTTCCATTGTTCGTTTCAACAATTGTAGAGTGAAATTGGCTTTCTGGCGGAAAGTCGTTGATATTCACCCAAAACTAAAAACTCATTGGTTCAATGTCTATCTCCAGGTGCGGATATTTAGATTGCCAACAACGGCTTTTCAAAAGAAGAGTAATTTTCTGCATGAATGCGATTTTTTCGGACCAGACACGATTTTTTCGCTCATACGCGGTTTTTTTGCACGAACACGATTTTTTGGCACGGACATTACTTTTTCTCGCGGAAGCAATTTTTTTCGCCCGGGCGCTTTTTTCGCCAGGGCCCGATTTTTTTCGCCCGGACACGATTTTTTTGCCCGGTCCCAATTTTTTGCCCGGTCCCAATTTTTTGCCCCGGGCACGATTTTTTCGCCCGTGCGCGATTTTTTTTCCCGGACGCGTTTTTTTCACGTGAGCGCGAATTTTTCGCCCGGGAGGCAATTTCTTCGCCTGACGATTTTTTCGCCCGGGCGCAATTTTTGGCCCGAATTTTTCACGCATTCACGATTTTTTCATCCGATCGCGATTTTTTTGCACGAACACAATATTTTCACCCGGGCGCGATTTTTTTGGCCTGAGCGCGATTTTTTCGCCCCAGCGCGATTATTTAAACCCGGCGCGAATTTTTTCGCCGGGCGCGACGCGATTTTTTCTCCTCGGCCTGATTTTTTCGGCCGGGCGCGAATTTTTCCGCCCGGGCGCGATTTTTCCGCCCGGGCGCCATTTTTCCGCCCGGGCGCCATTTTTCCGCCCGGGCGCCATTTTTCCGCCCGGGCGCCATTTTTCCGCACGGGCGCCATTTTTCCGCCCGGGCGCCATTTTTTCGCCCGGGCGCGATTTTTTTTCGCCCGGGTGCGATTTTTTCGCTCGGACATGATTTTTTCGCCCGACCGCGAATATTTCAGTCGAACGCTATTTTTTTGGGCGAACGCAATTTTTTGTACCTAATTTTTTCGCCCGTGCGTGATTTTTTCTCCTGTGCGTTCTTTTTACGCTCGTGTGTGCTTTTTTCGTTCGGGCGTACTTTTTTCTTCTTGACGAACAAAGTTGCGTACGGGATTAAAAAATTACGCCCGGAAGAAAAAATCGCGTCTGGGCGAAAAATTCGCGTCTGAGCGAAAAAATCGCGTCCGAGCGAAAAAATCGCGTCTAGGCGAAAAATGCGCGTTCGGGCGAAAAAAGAGCGTCCGGGCGAAGAAAACCCCCACGGGCGAAAAAAAACGTGTCACGGCGAAAAAATCACTTCGGGGAGAAAAAATTGTGTCCGGGTGAAAAATCATGTCCGGGCGAAAAAGTCGCGTCTGGGCAAAAAAGTCACGTCCGGGAAAAACTATCACGTCCGGAGAACAAAGTTTCGCCCGGGCGAAAAAATAACGTCCGAACGAAAAAATTATGTCTCGGCGAAAAAATCGCGTTCGGACGAAAAATTTCGCGCTCTTGCCGAAATATTGAAGTTCGGGCAAAAACATCGCGGCATGACGAAAAAATCTAGTACACGCGATAAAATTTATGTTGGGCGAGAAATCCGCGTTTGTTATTTTTAATTAAGAATATTGACGAAAGACAATTCCTATGATTGAAAGTCTTTCTGCAAACGAACAATAAAAAGTGATTAATGTCAATTCCTGTGACAGAAAGTTATCATGCGACCGAACAAAAGAATTGGATTTAAACTCAATGTCATTTACCATGTGTATTGATATTGGATTGAAAGCCAATACTTTAATATCAATGTCGTTGAAACGAACGGACCCTAAGTGATTTTTTCATTTTCTATTTCATATTAATTCATGTCAATGCACACGCATGAAATGTATTTCTGTAAGAAAAAGGCTATACATGCAATTTATTTTCTGAAAATACATTAATATACACACAATTAAAGTGACAAGTACTCACATTGTTTTTCTTTTCTTTTTGTCATTCTTAGAATTCTCGTCGCGTCTATCGCCGCACGCCATTCACGGAAATATTTGTAATTTTAAACATCTTTTGATTGGGTTGGGTTACTTAAATAGGTATTGTCGGACTCCTAAGAAAGACGACCATAATTATGACCAGAGAAGAACTAGCTTAGACAACTCAAAAGAAAACATCAAAATCAAGTTTCAACCAGTGCATGACTCATACTTTCGCCATTTATACGCATAAAATTTAGCTATTATTTGCTACCAATGCTTCCATCAAGAGGTAAGAAGAGGGCAGCTGATACGAACTAAATATTAAGAGGTATTACAATGAGAAGAATGACTATGGGAGGAGGGAGCCGGAGGAGGGGAGGAGAGAAGGAGATGAGGAGAGGAGGAAGATACTTAGGGAGCAACCCTAATCCCAGAACATCCAAGCATGCTCAAAAGATAGTCTTCCCCCCTCTTATATGTTGTGAAATCGGATCGAGTACCGCGGTAGCGCAACGGAAGTCAAATCTGAGCAAAACGATCGCGCAAAATAAAAATAACAGAACGAGATTCCAGGCACACAGACGACAAAGAGATTTTACGTGGTTCGGAGAGAAGCTCCTACTCCACGGGGAGAGCGCGCCGGAGAAGATCCACTAAAAATCACGGAGGTTACAATATTACAAAAGATCAGAAATTGGAAGAACAAAAAAACAATTCCTGGAGCTGTCGCCGGAGCTGTCGCCGGCGATATCGCCGGGCGATATCGCGTCTGCACCAAAGCCGACCCTGTTGCTGCCGCCTGACTCCCTGCTGCCGCCGCCGCCGCTGCCTCGCCGATCCCGCCTGATGTCACCTCTGGACAACCGCACGCCGCCGCTTGCCACCGGGACCAAGTCCCGCCGCCGCCGTGTGCCTGGATCGCCGGTCGAAGCCGCCTACTGCAGCCTCTGCAGCCTGGACGGGAGAATACCCGCCGCCGCCTGCTGCTGCTGCCGCCGCCGGAGCACTGCCGCCGCCGCCACCTGTCGCCGAAGCCTGGGACCAAGTCCCGCCGATGTCACCTCCTGGAGCACGCCGCAGCAACCACCGGGACCGAGTCCCTCCGCTGCCTTCTCCTTTTCCGGCCGCCGGAATTGAGCCGCCTGATGCTCTCTCTCTGGATGTGAAGGGTTGCAGGTGTGGTGGTACCTTAGGCTTGTAGCAGTCATGAATTTATAGCTGTAAACTCAATGGCCGAAAAGGAGATTATCTCCTAATTTAGGAATCATGGCTAATAGGGGAAATGATCTCCAAAATAAGAGATTGCCAAAACAAATTTGACCGACTTTCCTGAAACCACCCAATAATTAGGAGAATAATACAGATTAGGAATAGACCAAGGAATAGGATATCCGGCCAGATTTGATTCTCCTAATTATTTCCAAAAAACCGGGCTCCTCTGATTTAGGAAAGTATGATCCCACGGATCGGTGACTTGGCGCAATCATGACGCTCCGGGAATGTGAGGTGTCATAATCCTAACAATCTCCACCTTGACTCCTCACACGACAAACTCCACCTCCAGCTTGGATCTCTCCTACCGACGACTACGAACCCCCCCTCCCTGGGGTCTCTGCGATCAACATGCACCGGTGCGAGTCAAGTCAAACTTGACTCGCCTCAAAGACTTCTCCCGCATGCTCGCAACGCACTCCTCCACAGGAATCTCCCGCAACACCACGCCTCCACCTCGAACGGACTCCCTCGACTCCTGATGGCGCACACCGACGTGCTCTGTCCCTGCACGACAGACCGGGTCTTCTGCAAGGTGACTCGCACTCGGACTCTCACTGTGCAACTCCACCTTCTTCT
Organism: Platanthera zijinensis; assembly: GCA_039513925.1. NCBI lineage: Eukaryota > Viridiplantae > Streptophyta > Magnoliopsida > Asparagales > Orchidaceae > Platanthera > Platanthera zijinensis. Next base: position 279,135,122 of record CM077079.1, read on the forward strand.
GAGTACCCTTGTGATCCTTGGTGGGACACCTGAGCCAGATGGCTCCCCTTGCGGTGCCTGGGCTCTCCTGAGATGACACTCTGCCCCTCTTCTCTACGACTGCAAAGATTTTACATTTGCCAAGGTCCTCTTTCCGCGCACACGCCCTTGCCGCAAATCCTGCCCCGCTCCTCCGCTTGTCCTTCCTAGCTTTTTGCTGAGAGCGGTCTTTGCTCTCTAAAGCTCTATCGAAGGAAACGCGATCTGAGGAGATCGCCTGAAATGCATACGCTACCGTATCCTGTAGCTCACGAGACGGTCTGACCTCTCTCCTCGCATTTCCCCTGGCAATAGTGGTGCCAATCAGTCTGTAGAGAGATCCGGAACGCTCTCCTCTCAAGACTGTCTGCGCGCCTCTCCTGACCTCCAAATGTCCATCGTTGCAAGTGAAAGAATACCCGGCAGACTCCAGAGTGCCTAGAGAAAGCAAGCTCTTCCTCAACTCAGGCACATACCGAACGTTGGTGAGGGTCCTAACCACTCCATCAAACATCCTGATCCTGATGCTCCCGACTCCTGATATCTTGCACCCCGACTGGTTCCCCATCCGAACACGACCACCCTCACACTGCCTGAAGCTGGAGAACCATTTTATGTTCGGGCACATGTGGTACGAGCATCCTGTATCCATGATCCAGGAATCTGTGGTCTCAGAATTATGTGACACGTGAAGAACGTCGGCATCGTTCTCATCCTCAGATGCCACCGCAGCCTGATGTGGCTCATGCGTCTGCTCCTTCCTCTTCGGGCAATTATTCTTCCAGTGTCCATCCTCCTTGCAGTAGTGGCACTTCGTATTCCTGCCTCTGGACTTAAACCTCGACCGGTCTTCCTCCTTGCCTCCTCCTCTCGATCTACCCCGGGCTGGGTCATTGCTCCTCACAAATAAGCCCTCGTCAGCTCTAGGGCTCGACTTGCTTCGCGCTTCGTTCGAGAGCAGTGTTGTCATCACTTCTTCCATCTTCAGGGTGTCCTTCCCATACAGAATTGTGGTGACCAGATGATCGAAGGACTTCGGCAATGAAGACAACAGGAGGAGAGCCTGGTCTTCCTCCTCGACTTTAACATCCATACTACGCAACTGGGAGATGAGCCTGTTGAACACGTTCATGTGCTCCAGTAACTGATTGCCCTCGGACATCCTTAAGCTGTACAGCTGTCTTTTCACGTAGAGTTTATTCGTGAGAGACTTAGACAGGTACAGCTCCTCCAGTTTCTTCCACAAGTCTGCCGTAGTCTCAGCTTCGGCCACGTTGTACATCACCTCGTCGGCCAAACACAGCTGAACGGTGCTGATGGCCTTCAGATCCAGCTCCTCCCACTCGTCGTCCTTCTTCCCAGATTTCTCCTTGCCAAGGAGAGCCTTGTGAAGACCTTGCTGCACGAGAACTGCCTTTATGCGTTTCTGCCAAAGGCCAAAATCAATCTTGCCGTCATACTTCGGAATCTCGAATTTTGCCGCCATTGTTTTGCTCGTAGTGCTACTGGTAATCCGATTAAGTTCACGGATCAGATCTGAGAAGATAGGGAGCGGACCGATGGTCGTCACCTACCGTTGACCCAAACCTAAAACGGAACTTACAATCAATCACCTCCGCGGAACCTCCCTCTGATACCAATTGTTGTGAAATCGGATCGAGTACCGCGGTAGCGCAACGGAAGTCAAATCTGAGCAAAACGATCGCGCAAAATAAAAATAACAGAACGAGATTCCAGGCACACAGACGACAAAGAGATTTTACGTGGTTCGGAGAGAAGCTCCTACTCCACGGGGAGAGCGCGCCGGAGAAGATCCACTAAAAATCACGGAGGTTACAATATTACAAAAGATCAGAAATTGGAAGAACAAAAAAACAATTCCTGGAGCTGTCGCCGGAGCTGTCGCCGGCGATATCGCCGGGCGATATCGCGTCTGCACCAAAGCCGACCCTGTTGCTGCCGCCTGACTCCCTGCTGCCGCCGCCGCCGCTGCCTCGCCGATCCCGCCTGATGTCACCTCTGGACAACCGCACGCCGCCGCTTGCCACCGGGACCAAGTCCCGCCGCCGCCGTGTGCCTGGATCGCCGGTCGAAGCCGCCTACTGCAGCCTCTGCAGCCTGGACGGGAGAATACCCGCCGCCGCCTGCTGCTGCTGCCGCCGCCGGAGCACTGCCGCCGCCGCCACCTGTCGCCGAAGCCTGGGACCAAGTCCCGCCGATGTCACCTCCTGGAGCACGCCGCAGCAACCACCGGGACCGAGTCCCTCCGCTGCCTTCTCCTTTTCCGGCCGCCGGAATTGAGCCGCCTGATGCTCTCTCTCTGGATGTGAAGGGTTGCAGGTGTGGTGGTACCTTAGGCTTGTAGCAGTCATGAATTTATAGCTGTAAACTCAATGGCCGAAAAGGAGATTATCTCCTAATTTAGGAATCATGGCTAATAGGGGAAATGATCTCCAAAGTAGGAGATTGCCAAAACAAATTTGACCGACTTTCCTGAAACCACCCAATAATTAGGAGAATAATACAGATTAGGAATAGGCCAAGGAATAGGATATCCGGCCAGATTTGATTCTCCTAATTATTTCCAAAAAACTGGGCTCCTCTGATTTAGGAAAGTATGATCCCACGGATCGGTGACTTGGCGCAATCATGACGCTCCGGGAATGTGAGGTGTCATAATCCTAACACTTATATACACGAGGAGGTGTGAATAACAAAACAAATAACTAATGCTGAATTTAAAGATAACGGGCTGGCGTGCGCAATTGTAACAGCAGCCAACAATAATTCTCAAAAACTCACAACAACTATCAATAGTAGCTCAAAAGGTAACCAACATCAGCACAATTTTAAGGCAACAAAAAGCCAACAAAAATCACCAAGTCTAATGTAAAACCTAAATCAAACTCTTATTAATGTATCCTGTCATAAAAGAAGCATGCTATTAAGTATCCAACACAAGTTATAACATGAGATTAGATAACTGGTGACTCCAGTAGTATGGATACTATGAGTTGTGCATGTCGACCCGTATAGTGTTGTAGCTAATGCGTTAAGTATCCTGTCTGGAGAGTTCGCTCACAAAAAAATGAAACTCAAAGAAATTGAGGCATCAGAATCAATTCATTTAATGTTTTCAAACATTGAAAAATAAAGAATATAATCTAAGAAGATGCAAAGCATATGAAAATCAAGAATATAATCTAAGAAAATGTAAAGCATAGCCGTCCACTCTGAGAAAAATTTTGGTGTGCGTAACAAACCTATTAATTTGTGCGATGAGTAATTTTATCCGTACAATTCACGATCATACGATGGGAATCTGCATGAAAATACGGCCGTGCTTTTGAATTTCAAAAAAGGTCGTATTTTTGTCACGTGTACGGTCGGAATTTCACCGACACGATACATTACGCACCAAAATATTACTCGTCCACTCCTCTCCCACTCGCCGACACATCATCCGATTAAAGTTTTCTTGTTTTTCATATCCCAACTTCCTTTTATATAGTGTGTAGTGTGTAGTGGTTCTTTTATATTTGTTTTACTATTCCTTTTTTTTTTCTTGTGGGCTCTTCCCAGATTTGCTCTCTTTACTTGTCTATTTTTTGCCCTTCTACCGGTATGCCATTGGAAATAATGAACTTCTAGTGTGTGTCTATATATGACTACTTATTAAAGAGCATCTATAAAGGCCAAGGTCCTTCAAACTATGAAGGGATGTATGACTAAGAAGGGATGTATGACTAAGCTGTTAGTGTATATATATTTGGACGAATAACGAGTTCGGAGGCATAACGGGTTAGTTCGGACACGTGTATATCCGATACCCGTAGAAATTCCTTGGGTTTGCCTATTTATACCTGTTAGGGTATTTAATATATGTCCGCGCGTGTCGAGACCGACTCGGAACGACCCAATGAGTTTCGTGTTACTAGGGTGTAACGGGTCTACGCTGGAGATACTATATAAGGTCATTCCATACTGATGAGCCTTAGTGGACTATCTTGAGCGAGCCAACTACAATACCCACCTAGGGGCAACGGGTAGGGGATTCCGCTTTGATCACCATCCGGATGCTTCGAGCGACATCTACATAAGCTATTGGAGCATAATCTCACACAATTCAGGCAAATTATTACTTTCTCCTATGTCAAAAACTTGATCCTACGGCTAAAGTAGGGCTCTGTTTGGCGGAAATGGGGGGGGTGTAAAGTGCATATTTTGCACTTTACGTTGCAGTGCAGCCATCCAAGGATTGCGAGTACATCACATCTCGTGCGGAAATGCGTGCACATCTCAGATCGCGATGTGAACCATCTTTCGTGAATGCTTGACTTCACCTAAGGAAACTTCATCCACTTTTATGTTCAAAACTAGTTTTTTTTTTCTAGTTTAGGATCGTAATTCACGACAATTATAACATAATTCTATGACAGTGACATTTTTTTTCTAAACTCACCCAAGCAAAAACACTGTGCCAGACAAAGCCTAAATATACTTCTTACTGCGAGGATATTTAAATGGACTTCATTAATGCACAAAACTCACGCTATTTATTCAAAAATTTAGCCTTTTAGGTTTTAACCCTTAATTAATGACAATCCTTTTGTGAGGTTTCCTATTCATAAAGGTGTTTGTGTAAGAAAAGAATGGTAGTTACTTTAAGTGTACTTAAAAGGTTGTTAAAGCTCAAACAATTAATTATAAATTCTAGTGGATTAATGAAAAAAAGCTAGGAGAAGGGCTCCCTTTGCGCTTAGATTGTTGGTGCATAGCGAAGGACTTCCCCCTAGTGGTGGATTCAAAAAAAAAGTGTGTGGAGTACTATTTAATTTGAAAAAAATTTAATCAACAATTTTTTAAAAATATGCCTATGTTATATTAATGTCACATTTTTTTATATTATGGGCATATTTTTAAAAAATATGCATATGTAATTGTAAAGTACCACTAAAACTTAAGGGCAAGTTTTACCGTACTGTAATTAGACCCGCGATGCTCTATGGTTCTGAGTGTTGCGGAGATGAGAATGCTTAGGTGGAGGTGTGGACACACGAGACTGGAAAAAATTAGGGATGAATGAATCGGGGATAAGACAGGAGTAGCACCAATTGTAGAGAAGATGCGGGAAGCTCGACTAAGATGGTTTGGACACGTACAAAGGAGACCATAAGAGGCACCTGTTATGCGTTGTGAGAGTCTAGTCACTAGGCATATTAAACGAGGGAGGGGTAGACCAATAAAGACTTGGAATGAAACTATAAGGAAAGACATGCGTACTTAGGCATTAGTGAGATTATGACAAAAGAGATGACACAATGAGGACAAATGATCCATATAGCCGACCCCACTATAGTGAGACAAAGGCTTGAGTGTTGTTGTTATGACTATATTTTTAATGAATTTTTGATACAATGTCTAAATATAGACAAAATATGTCTATATTTTAATGAATTTTTTTGTGCATTATGTCTACATACACAAAAATGCCTATATTTTTAATGATTTTTTAGAAAAACTTTCGGTAAAATTATGGTGCCAATGTGTCATGAAGAATAAAACTCATGTCATTTTACTCAAAACCATCAGACCATGACAACTGTGCAAAATCCTATTTTATTAAAAAATTAATGAATTTTTATGATAAAAAGGATTAAAAATAGTTTTAATTTAGTTTCTATTAGTGAAAAAATATATATTTTTAAAATTAAGTATGGGCAGTAGCCCCTACTTCCCACAATTAAAGTAGTGTTTTAACAACAAAATTAATTAGGGATGAATGAAAACTTGTGGAGTGCTCTTGCTTTTATTTTTTCACATTCATTTTGTATTTACTCCATTTCATTTATACTTCATCTACTAAAGTTAATGTGCTTAAATTTTATATTCTCCATGATTTATGGAGACTAGGAAAAGAGGAAATATTGTCGGGTCTGGAAATGAGGGAATCTCATGCATCACTGTTAGCATATGCTCATTTAAATTTGTTTCGGCGAAAAATGCGCGTCCGGATGAAAAATACGTGCTCGGGCAAAAGAATTCTAATATGCAGCTGAACAGTGAAATTACTAATTCCAATTTCTGTGATAGAATTCCTGCATTCAGCCGAACAACAAAATTTTAATTGAAGTCAATTCCAATTCTCATCATAAGAATTAAAGTCAACTTCAATTTCTGCATCTCAATTTCTGCAAAATGAACAGAGCTTACATTTTAAAAAAATATTCATCCTAAGTTATTTTAAAATATGAAGATGAAGGATCTAATTCAAATAAATTAAAATCTAGAGATTTATTTTAAATTGGACTCAAAATTTATGTATATATATCTGGTCAAGAACTATAGGTTACAAGAAATAATAAATTAATAATATATACATGCCTAATATATTATGTTGTTATCCATTAAAAAAAATGCAATTTGTATTTAAAAAATAATTTAAAATTATTACCGAGCTACTTTAAAAATAAATAAAAGAATTGAGTTTTCGCCAGGCAACATGCGCGACTGGAAGCTGTTCTAGCCTGTCTTCTCCCCTCCTTTCCCCAATTTGATGCGCCCGACCCTCCGATTCTCTGCAGCAGCCGGCCCTCCATCTCACCCCAGACTCTCCGGCCACCGCCGCCGATCCCTCGCCGGTCTCTGGTGACTGTATCCCTGTGATTTGTCCCTCCCCTTCTCCATCTCTCCGTGCTCCTCGCTTTCACCCTTTCTTTTTCTTCTCAGTCGAGGAGAAAGGCGATTATCTGACGGCGGGGACTACGGTAGGTATCTTTATAAGTGCTTAATCCGTCTTAAAGTATCTTCAATTCTTATGAGCTTCTCTCCTGGCCGTCTTTGATCTCTACCTCTAGGGCCACTTCCAAAGATTTCATCTTTTGGAGTTATCCTATTACTTCTCATGGCCAACTGTGGTTGAGCTGTTTGTTTTTTCATAGACTATTGAGACCAGTGAGATGAGCATTGACACAATTTGAAAAACTACATTTTGGTTATGTTTTCTTACTGAACAATTCATTATCCTTGGTGTTGGTCATTTGATTTTAGAAGGGGTACTTACTATGAATTCCATGATGTAAAATATTCTTGGAGGAGAGTAATTTTCATTGTTCATTGTCCATTTTTATCTTCCTACATTATGTCATTAATCATGATTTTGAACTTGGAGGTATCAGTTGATAATTGTAAATGGTGTTGCTTCTTACTTTCTCTTGGATTATATTTTCAGCTGTTTAATTTTCTTTAATCACGCACTATCAAGTTTTAATGATGATTCAAATTTTGGTGAGGATGATGAGTTGAATAAAAGATGTTGTATTGAAATTTAGGGTCTGTTTGGCATGGTGGTGGAAGTCATGAATGCGGTGGTTATGAACCATCGTTCGTGAATTCCCGACCACACTTAAAGAATTTCATCCATTATTATGTTCAAAATTAGTTTTTTTTTCTTGATTGAGGTTATGACCATTGTCATGTCAAACCCATATTTTATGGCGGTGGCATTTTAATCCAAACTCACCGGAGCAAAAACGCCGCAGCAAACGAACCATTAATGTGCATGTGAATTTATTCCCAAGTGTTACCATACTTACTTTTTGAAAATTTTTTGATGATGAAAAAAATTAATGAATTATGGAGATTCTTCTTTGGTATAATCTATAAATCTTCATTTGTTGTTGAGTAAATCTTTGTAGGAGAAGGCATAAGTGACTAATCTATTTTGTTATTTTCATAGGTTGGCTGGGTTGGGCATTAACACTAAAATAGTATTTTCATGGGATGGCAGTGAGTTTCTTAGAAGATCCCCATTGCAGATTTGAGAAAACCGCAATCATCTCCAATATCAAACATTTTCCAGTATCATCAGAAGCTACTGAGCTTACTGTGGCTGATGATAAAAAGTCGAATGAATGCAATCATTTTACTATTCGGTGAGCTTTTGATTATATATCTATACAATATTAAAAAGAAAAAATTTAGCTGCTCATGGTCTTACGACAACACCATCAAATGAATCCGATCCCTTCAATTTCAAACTCTTTGATTTAACAGAATATGTGCTTCTTCTAAATAGATTAGCGTAAAAAAATATCATGATTATAAATCAGAGACATTGAAATTGCTACCCATGCAGCCATGTACAAGGCACTGCTCGATTGATGACTGGGTACTGTAGCCTTCACACGCTGCACACGGGGGATCCCACACACACCTCCAGTGTTACGTTTGCTAATATTTCCTTGCACCAGAAACTTCTCTACACATGCATTTAAAGAAGTTGTTTTTGTAATTTGTTATCTATCTTTTGTGCAGTGGATATGTTGCTGAGGTTCGTAAGAGAAATTCTGAAAATTGTTTTCCATTCTTGCTTCATAAGTGTGCGCCAGTTGAATGCTCCAATGTGTTTCCTCCACTACCCGTTGTGAAATTTAGGCGATGGGGTTGCCCAAATTGTGTATATGAGATCATTGCTACAACAGGTCAGATGGATAGTGGAGGAGCTAGGAGCACACATAATAAAGATGTGAAAAGTAACAATAATTTGTTGCTGGGCAAAAAGGCTGAATCATCTCAGCTTGATGCAAGAGAAGTCTTTTCTAAATCATCACAAAATTTAAAAGAAAACAACCTAAAGGTAATGTTTGAGGTAAAAGATTTTAACGTCAGCCGGGTCGGAAAGGAAGGAAATAAATGCCTACATGGGGATCTAATAAAAGAAGGTATATGCTATTCTTGTTGCATCAGAAGGATTTTCTGACACGAATTTATGAACTCATTTACAATATTTTTTGTATGTTTTCTTAATAGGTGTTCAGAAGTACAAGAATGGTCAGAATAGTCAAGCTCAAATTGAAAATGCAATTGAAGTTGGCTGTTTTTCTTATGGACACAATGCTGTCAACAAAGGAAGACGAGGAAAACAGAGAAATTTTACTGGCAGGAAAAAACTTGGGGTTGCTTATGTAAAAGATGCTTTAAACACTGCATTAGTCAAACATAAAAGGGCTAAATTACATAAGGTTGGTCATTCCAAGATGCTTGATGTAGATTCCACATCCATCAGAATCAACTTCTCAGTATGTTGCTCGGAAGAAGACCAAGGGACTAAAAGAAAAAGGGACAAAAACATAACGAGTAACGATTTCAGGCAAGGCCATGCAAAGGTAGACATGCTCGGTGAAAAAAATGATGTTCTAGAAGCTGATCCAGCTCATACTTCTTGTCTTGGTACCTGTTGCCAGGACAAGAGAACCTTTGGGGTATCAGTAGATGGGCCAAAGTATACAAGTTTGACTGATGAAAAATATCAACTCGAAGATGAGGTTGAACACCTTCAGTTTAAGAAGATTAGAAAAGTTCGTCTTCTTGAAGATATAATAAGAAGCGAAAAACAACATATGACTGGAAATAGAAACACGCTTGATGAAGATGCAAAGGCTATTCAGCATGATTTCATAAGGAGTCAAGTTACTTCGAAGGAGAAAGATCTTTTTTTAAATCACAAAAATGATATTCAGAATTCCTTAGGTGAAGATGAGGTTGAGGGTGTCGTTACCCATATAGATCAGAGAAACCACAGTGTTCATCAAAGAAATCAACTTAAGTCTTTTAAAACAAAGGACATACATGAAAATTGCTCTGAAGATGGGGGACCTTTTCTGATTTATTGGGGAAATAGTATACCTAAAAAGGTAAATGCATATGAAGGAGAAGCAAATATGAAGCAGATCAATAGTAAGTTCTTTTTATCCAATTTTTCTTCTGATGAATCAAGCAGAAAGGACCAAGATCTTGGTTTAAGAGATAGTAGGATGATAGTAAGCAAGGAAAAATCTACACTTAATAGGGAACATAATTTAGAGCTGAAAGATGGCCAATCGATTTCAAAAACTGTGATTCATGATGACATGAAGTACAAAAAATTTAGTCCTCAGGATTTTAGTACAAGCAAGACTGTCAACACTGAGACAACGCAAAGAATTTCGGATGGTAAAAGAGAGGATGCGATTTCACACAGCATAGAAAACAAAAGGCCTCATCAAGAACAAGCAAGAGTTTACCAGGCAAAGGTATCTAATATTCTAATCTACCTTTCTCATTTAAATCTTCATGTTTTTCACGTGCGTCATCCTCATTTATCATTGAATTGTTAGTTGGTTTTATGCAACTTATAAATTTTTTTCCTTTCTCGAGCTTGAGGACATTTCTCTAATGACTTTTAAAGTTATTTTATTCGAAACTGCATTCCATTAGCCATGGATATAGAAGGCGATCAATGCAGTTAAGCCATTGCAGGAAACTTGTAGTCTATCTTTTTCTCCTTTCTCAAGCCTGAACAAAATTTTTTGATGGCGTTTGAAATTATTTTATAAGAATATCCAATTCATCATGCATAAGAGTTAAAATACCATCTTGTTTCAGTTAAAACCACTGCAGAATATTCATTCTTTTATTCTATAATCCATTTGACATTTTCCAGCTATGTTTAATGACTCTCCAGTAACTTATCCATGACTACTAATTACCGAAAATTCCATTTCAGGATTCTTCTACCAAAAAGAAAGGTTCTATGGAAGCGTGGGAAAAAGTATTGAAGAAGCCAAGAAGCAAGCGAAATACTGACCAAGAAGCTCTAGATGATATTCCAATGGATATTGTTGAATTATTGGCCAGGAATCAGCATGAAAGATTTCACCTTTTGGCCAAAACTGATTCTACAAACAAACTCAAGTTGCCTGCGAAGACTGAAAGCATCAAATGTAGGTTTGATATTGATCCCTCCCAAATAAGCAAAAACATTGCAGTAGATGCTGAGCTGGGGAATCTTTCATGCCAACATGTTCATGGCAGCAATAAAGGCTTTGATGTTAGGAGCACATTTCCATGCAATGGTGATATAGAATTTGAGCCAAAAGATTGCATTTGTTCCATCACTGGCCAGAGAAAACTTCAGATTGATCTTAGCCAACATCATAGTAGTTCTCTAATTGATGGGGCAGGATTTTGTAATGACTTTAATGTGAACTGCCATCAGCTGAATTTCTCCTGTTGTAAAAGTAATAATATGTACTCTTCGCAATCATGTGTCAGGGAGCAGACTACTGTTGGTGAGAATTTAGTCGGAAATCTACATTATGATGCACTACAACATAGAGAAGCTGCCTCTTTTGGAGTCAGATATCCTTTTTGTAATAATTCCAATGCTTCAGTTCTTGGAAGCAATCTGGAACTATTTGCTCAGTCAGGTGGCTATGAGAAGCTAAGAAACGCAGTTGGGAACCATCACTATTGTCGCTTCTCTTCAACAGCTCCAAATGCTTCATCTTTTATGGACTTAGCAAATGGTTGTCGTTCGAATTTCAGTCCAGCGGATCTATATAGCAATGAAACTATCTCTGCTTTGAATTTGCTAAGATTGATGGATCAAGCTGCATGGCCCGTTGAATCTCGGCCGCATTTTCAAAGTTGTTCGGGATTTATTAAGGAGTTCGATATGAGTGTTCATGGTCAACATAATGAGTGGCAATTAGAAAATGGACGCCAAGAAAAAGGGGCATGCATGTGTCCACTTGAAGTGGTTAATCCAATTACACGGCAACAATCAAGAACACCCTGCTTGCTTTTTCCGACCCCTTCCTAGAATTGGAAGCTTAGGACCTTCAGTACAAAAGGAGATCCTCAATTATTCAAATTTTAGTTCAATACCAACTAGAAATTCCCATGGATTATTTACAACCAATGGGAATGAGAGAATAGAATCTTCTCATTTGAATCCAAACACTTATCTATGTAACTCCCATAATTCTCGTTTTAGATGCAAATGTTCCGAAAAAATTTACCCGGATGGAGATCCTGATAGATGCTCCACTTCAAGCACAAGATGCTCTGTAACAAAGGTTGGTGTCACTCGGGCTGAGTTGAATAATAAGGTGGATGCTCTTCTTCCCTCGGGGAGCTTTTATAAGATGGAAATTTGCGTTGTTAATAGAAATCCTGCTGAATTTACTGTACTAGATGAAAATAATGAGTATATGACAGAGATAAAAAAATTAAAGATTAAATCTTTGTCGCAAAGCCTTCGAGATCCTCTACACGGTCATAAGAAGCAGAGAGTTATGAAGCTCAATGATCTAAAAGCTTTTGCAATGGGATAAAGTTGGGGCGCTATAAATATCAGCCTTTTTGTTTTGAGGAGTTTCAGTAAAATTCTTATGGAACCCCCTGTTGTCAATATGTATATACTTTATTCTAGTTTTCTGTAAAGATGTCATCATGAAGCTTCTAAAGCTTTGACGAATTGGAATAATGTCGGTCAGAGTATCCAATATGCATTGAGACTCTAGTACTTTATTTGGAGAGGTCTGAATGGCGAAATTTATGTGATATAGAAGCCGGAAATGGACCAGGAGTAGCAAACATGATTGGGTATGAAATGATATTTCATTGGATATAGGACTTCCAAGTACAGAGACTTAGTGTATAGAGGAAAACTCCTTCAGTCTTGTACAATATCAACAGTACAATTGTTCCTAGCCATCCAAAACTGCAGATGCTTGTCAATGCTATATCAATGACCTGAGGTCCTCTTACTTTTCTTCTATAGGACATTGTAGCTTTGATGAGGTTGCAGTAACCTATCTATCAATTTAATGTTTCAAGAGTGTATACTTTGTATGAAGCTTAATTTCCTTTTTCCAATTCTGGAAATTGACGAAATAAAACTGTGGATTATTTTGTTAGAACATTCAGGTCTTTTTGAAGGTATGCTGTTTGATTCCATGTTTCTGAGTTCACTTGAGGTAGACTCTTTTTATTGCTTGCTGAACACTTCTACAAATACTGAAATCTTTTGTAATATAAATTCCATGTTAAATATTTGCTATAATTTCGTTATTATTAAACCAAAACTCTTAACATTTTCTGTATCTATTTGATGAGTTCAGGTCGGCAGTGTTTCCCTTATATACAGCTCCACAAGTATACGACCCTGAATTTTCACTGTCCGAAAAGAAATTCAACCATGTTAAACCGGAAGTGACAAACCCTATTTCTTAGTCTTTTGTTGTGATGTGGTCACCTTCGAGTATTCTTGCCAATAGGTTTTCATGTTTATCTTGCAATTTAACGGACACCATAAGCTAATATTATAAGCATTCTTCATTTCTGTTAGAAGATAGTAGAAAATTATGTAAAAACCCATTGTAATTGTGGCCCATTTATGAGCCCAAGTTTGTCTTAGGTTTAGTCCTACATTGTATTTTTGGGATTTCTCTTTTCCTCTCTACCTATATATTTGTACTCATACATAAAGTTTATACATGAAATACATCCCATAAGGTTCATTGCTCTCTTTTTCTACATGGTATCAGATGGATACGGTCTGGTCTGTCTGTTTCTGTCCGCCTGGTTCTCCTGTTAACCCGGCGGTTTGGTCTCCGGCTTATCTGCTCTGTCTTGCGGCCTTCCCTGTTTCTAACCGCGGCTTCCTGCGCGGCCAGTTGTTCTCTTGCCGCTCCTCTTGCTCTCTCTCGTGGCTTCCACCTCTTCTTAACCCCCCCTTTGTTTTATAAACCTCTTGGTCTGGTGGGCCCCACTTCACCCTAACCGAGCGGTTTTCTTCTATCTTCTCGCCCGGCTTCCGCCCTCTCGCTACAGTCTATTCCTCTACCCGCAGCCTCTCCTTTCTCCTTTTCTTATCGCGTGACTTCTTCCCTTGTCGCTGCGACCTCTTCTTCTCGCTGCGGCTTTCCGAACCGCTGCGAGCACCACATCTTGGTTGCGACACCTTTCTGTGTCGCTGGTGTTCTCGCCGAGACCGTGCGGTCTCCCTTGCTTAAGTCGCTGCGGCTTCCCTTCCCTCCCGTTGCGGCTTCCCTCCCTTGCTTAAGTCACTGCTGCTTTCCTACTCGCTGCTGCTTTTCCCTGGTCTCTGCGGACTTCCCGCACGGCCTTCTTTTAGCCGCTGAGGCTTCTCTACCCGCTGCGGGCTCCACATCTTGGTCGCGGTCTCTTGCCGCTGGTGTGTTGACGCAGAGACCGTGCGGCTTCTCTTCTTCTCCTCCGACCGCTTTCTTCGGGTTGCGGGTTGCCTCTCTTAGCCGTTATGGCCTCTCTACCGTTGCGGCACCTCTACCTGCTACGGGCTCCGCATCTTGGTCGCGGCCTCTTGCCGTTGATGTAGTGACACCGAGACCGTGCAACTTCTCTTCTTTTCCGCTCCGCTTTCTTCAGGTTGCGGGTTAACTCTTCTCGCTCGGCTACCTCTTCGTGCGCGACTAGTTCTGTCCGATGCGGTTTCTCTCTGCTGCTGTCTTCTGTCCGCTGTGGCTAGCTTCTTCCTATTGCTTCATGTATTATACCACTGCCTCCGGCGAGTCCGCTGGTGCTTCATCTCTGCCACCTCGGGCTGCTTCCTCTGCTACTGAACCTCGGGATGAACTCAGGATTACCACTATATCTCTCTCTGGCAAAAGGAACTTTGTGTAATAGATTCATTCAGTTCGTCGGGTGCTCCAGACAAAAGGACTGCTTCACCACTTGACCCGGGCTACTCGTACCCTTCCTACTGACGAGTGGCTTCGTGATGACGGCCGTACGCAATCCTGGCTTCTCAACTCCATGGATACTGAGCTATACAGGATGACCATGTATCATGACACGGGTAAGTCCATGTGGGAGGAACTCTACTCCTTTTCTGGCCAAAACATCCTCCAGCATTTGTTTGACATCATCACTGTTCTTTAATCCCTTGATCCCGGGATATCTGGCGATATGACTTCCTTTGTTGCCATGGCTAAGACACTTGTTGAGGAATGGATAAAACACCAGCCTCCTACTACTGATTTGGTTTCCCAACGGGCACAAAAAGAAGCTGTCGGGATTGTCATGATGATGACAAGGGTTCCTCTGCATCTGCACAGTGTTCGAGCTCAAATACTCTCCTCTGCCACTAATCCCTCTCTCTCTGATGTTTCTTCATGCTTTTGAAGGCCACTCCGCCACCCGAGGCTCCTCTGCCTCCCTCTCCAGCTCTTCTCCAGTTACCTTCACCACATCCCTCCACTCGTGGTACCTCGACTCGTGGGGGTCGCCATTCGTCTCAGGGACTAGGACGTACTATAAATCACCCCCCTTAAATGCATTTTCTGCGGTCGGTAAAATCATCTGGAGGCTACCTACTATCGTAAGCATGGTCTGCCACCCCACCTTGCTGCTTTTACGAAGGCCGAGTCTCCGCCCTTGGCTTCTACTTCGACTTCCTCAAATGCTCAGTCTGACATTGATGCTATCCGCACCCTGTAACACCCCTTCCCAGTATTTCAGAAATCAGCTGTCCGACCGGGTCAGCGATATAAAGAAACTAGGAAACAATATTAAAAACTAATATACAGCAGGTACAGAAGCATCTACCAAAAATTTACAACTTACAACGGAAGATAGAAAAATAAACTAAGGATAAACACATACCTCAAATCTGGATTCACAGAGCTACTAAATATGAATGGAATCGAAATAACTGAAAATCTGTATAACATTAATAATCTGATACAAGTTATATAAAACATTAACCAGGTGCATTGTTCACGTCTACAAGTACATGCTGAAATAGAGTAAACTGAATGGGAAAAAATACTACAAACTGACGCCACCATAATGCTCATCCTAGACGTAGTTTCCCACCTGGGTCACCTTAAAAACATTGTCCACGAGGGGTCAGAGTAAGGAAAAATAACTCCTAGTGACACTAAAAACAATTTTCATATGATGAATGCATGCCTTTAGAAAAACAGTTTTGTGCATTAAAAACCTTTTATGCTATATGTTATGTATGCCTTCGCATTACTTCCTGGTAAAAAAAAATCTATTTGTCTATGTACGTGACTTTTAGTTCACTAACCCAAGTCCTGACATTCACTATCTAGTGTACTGTCTCACGTTAAGTCTATATTTGAGTTCTAGGTGGCTTCTAACCTGCACATCTACTTGGAAGGCTCTAGACAGAGTAGCTCCTAACGCGCAACTGAAACTGACGACCCGAGACCATCTTACGAACTCAATTGTTTTAGTGTCGCGCGGACACGGTCTCGAATCTACTAATTGTCTCAAAGGGAAGTAAACTCCCAAGACTATACTGCTCACAAGATACCATATGCCTTATGAGAAAGGTAGTGCGCCTCTACCGAGCACGGAAAGACTTGTGTGCTCATTGACCTTTCGGTCTGATGCTACTCTGCTTGGGATATCTCTTTTGGTGGACTACTGAGCGACCCTTGACTTTCTTGTGGTCGACTTGAAGGGACATTCACGCCCTTGGTCGGATAACCTCCAAATCCATGTACGCGGGTAAAGTTTCGTACCTAAAACAACTGTTCATAATTTGGCTAACTTGGGCATGGAGAAGGGCGTCATTCTACACGTTTTTCACGACCATTTTCCTACTGTCACAACTTTCGTATGCATGTTTATGATGCTTGTACGAAACTTACTCATGCGTATACAAATATAATTTTTGCAACGTCTAACTAACATGAATTAAATTTCCTTACAGCGGTGCTGCGGCGCTCGTAGACTCGACGCGGCGACATTAGCTTTTCTGAAGGCAATCCTACTGCTGGGGATCTTCAGAAAACTGCCTCGACCCTTCCAAAGTCCTGCAAAAAAAAGGGCAGCCCTAATTTCATAATTTTTCCCTTACAATTTTCCGGAGGAAAATTTCTATATAACTAGGGTTGTAAAATACAAGTGCTAAACTTCGGATATTACCTTAACGGGGAGGGGAGTGAGGCTCCCAAAATGCCCTACACAAATTCCGCGGTGGAACTCAAATCCCAAAACCTAAATAAGGCAAAGGAAATGAAAACTTAGTCTATCTTAACTTCCAAATCAACTGATTACCATGTAGGAATAAGGAGAAGGGAGACATAGAACTCACCAGAACCACAATCGTTGACCTAGCCTTTGATTCCACCGGCTAGGGTTGAAACCCGGCACTTCCACGGCCAAGAAATGAGGAGGAACACTCACCGGCGCTCGTGAGGAAGGAGGAGAAGCCGGAGTGGACTTCTGGAGGAGAATCGAGCGACGGCTAGGGCAGCGGAGGCGTCGTCGCTTGCGGAAACGGAAGACGTCGGGCTGCGGTTCTGCGGTTTTTCTCCCATAAGAAATGAGAGGCGTGCGGGTTAGGAAATGTCGGGAGAGGGGTTTATGTGTTTCGGGTATGCGGTTCATTGATAACCGCATGAGGAGAGGGGGGGGGAGTTGCTATTGACACCCCATTTCCACCCAAATACAACTTATTAAACGGCTATCGGTACACCCAAACTCCCACTAATTCTTTTGAATACTTACCGAAATCGCCGCGCGCATCGATTATAAAAAATAACATGCGTTACGCACTATTATTAACGCACTTAACGAACTAACGGTCGCTATCATTTGGAAAAGTAACATTATACCTTGACGACGCGCTGTCTCGATCAAAAACCGTCGCGACTTGCCCCTACAATTTTAAATATAATTTCGCGTTAGCATAGGATGTTACACACCCAGCTTCAACAACTCCAAGGGGTGATTGCTCGCTCATCGGGCTTCGTGGCTTCCATCGCCAATGAAGGTATAACCTGTCTATCTCGGTGTTCCCACTGGATTGTGGACTCTGGTGCCACCCACCACATTACTTGCCAGAAGCCTCCGCAATACATGGCCGCTTCTCATCCCAAGTTCATTACTGTCGCTAATGGTGACTCCACCCCTGTCTCCGGAGCTGTTGATATCCATCTCACACCTAACCTCTCCTTAGCCTCGGTTCTTCATGTTCCGGGCTCCCCGTTCAACTTGCTTTCTATTAGCCGACTTATACAGGATCTTGATTGTCATGTTGCATTCTCACCATCTTCTTTTGTTGTGTAGGATCGGCAAACACAGAATATTATTGGTAGTGGAATCATGGCCTAAAGAACTCTAATGAGTGGGTGTTAGCGTAGTGTCATGGAGAATCTAAAATGAAGCAATGCACACACAATTGCCCAACGATTAATTACAATAAAATTTGAAATTAATAAAAAGGTTGGCAACAATCAGTTTTGAGATTATGATATTAGTTAGAAACAAACAAGCTCAAGTTAAATTGAGGTTACGTGTGCTTTAATTAAATGTTAAATGAATAAATTTGAGAAATAAGACAATTCTTAGGAAAGTGCATATGAAATAAAATCCAAAAAATAGTATGTTCTTTCATCATTTGAACAACAATGCAAATACAAACTTACACTAGAAATTTGAGATCCGGGGTTGAGTGGTGGCTGACTTCTGCGGCTGGACAATAATGTGAGGCTGGAACAGTGCTGATTTCAGAAAGCTGGAGGGTTCTGCAGTGGATGGGGTGGAGTTGGCGCACTTGTATGGGTCCCATGTGTTAGCTGGTTGGATGAACAGTTCCTCTGCGCAGAAACAACAAATTTTCTATTTTGATAAGAGTTTTGCTTGGGAAATGGCTGTGGGCTGTGGAGCTGACAGTTTGCAGGGGAAGGGGGCATGGATGCTTGGGTACTATCACTGGTACTTAATGCTGAAACAAATGTTGGACGGGTAGAATTTTTTCTGGGCGCAGGGTCACGGAGATGTTTAGGCTTTGTCAGTTAATGTGGATTGGGAGAGATTAGTCGTAGTCCTGTTCCCCGTTGTAGTCAAAGTCTCTTTCACAATTGACGACCGGGATTGGTATCGAATAAGGTATTTTGGTCTTCCGAAGCTATTCATGTTTTTCTAGACCTCTGCCACTGCTACTCACCTAACAGGCATCTGCCCGGCTAGAGATTTCCGACTACTCTCTCATTTTGCTCCTCATTTGTTCTTGTTTTTTTAAACGGTAAGTTTGTTTTTGAAGTATTCCCTCCACCAACATGAATATGTGTGTACTCTATCAAGAGAACATTATGCATCTGCTTGATATCTAACATGATCTAGACTTGAAATTAAACATACATCTGAAATTATATGCTAGATCTGTCATGTAACTTCTATTTTGGTTTTAGGGCATTCTGAGTATATATTTTCTGCGATTCTGTTCTATCTTTTGTGTTTGTTTCTTAGCTGATTTTAGTGGTTTCATTTTATAAAGACTTGCTATATTTGAAATTTCACTTGGCTTGTAAAAAATCATGTGAATTTTGTACTTTTTTATTTATTGAGTAGTTTGCTGATAACAAAAAGGTTTATGAAGTTTACAATATAATGGTTGCTAATTGTAATGATTTGCTAAAATCCATTTCAGATTTACTTATAACAAAGACTCTAAATATAATCAGAGCAATTAAATCCAAAATTATACATGAATATATACTAGAACGAAAATGAAATATATCTAGTTTGTATTGTAAAGACGTAACTTACAATGAAATCAACTTGCAAACTGATGGCTTTCCGGGAGCTTGAGCGAAAAATTGCAGCAAACACAGAAATATGCAGGAAATCACAATTAAGAACAAAAAAGATACAAGATTTATCACACATGATGAAAAGGTAAGGTTTCCACAACTTTGGATAAGAATCAAACTCCCCGTACTTGGCAAGAATAAGGATGCAAGACATATTTTGAGAGCTCCCAATTCTTGTTGGGGACAGCGACAATGATTTTCATCAAATAGTCCAATTTTTTATGTGGATTGTGGATCGAGGGAAGAATGACTTACCAAAGCTCTCACTAGTCTATATACTCCTGAGGCGGATAAAGGATCATCGGATAGACGATCCAAGCAGTAGTCGTGTTAAGAGTGATGACGACATATTTTTATGTATATTTATTTAATTTTTGATATTTTTATTTCATGTAAATTTATTGCTTTTGTAATGACCCTAGCCGATCCAATGGGACAATGCCACGACTCCGCTCTAGGCGATGTTACCGAGCTGAAGCCCAAGCTCCCCAATCTCTCTCCACTGACGGGTTGTTGGTGACCACAACCTCCCTTCGATGAGCGAAACTCTCCAGTTAAGCGGGCAACACGGGAACTTCCCAGGAGGTCACCCATCCCTGTACTATTCCATCTTGAGCACGCTTAACTATTGGTGATGAGAAGTTGAAAAACTCCATAGTTAAGCGTGCTCTGGCTAGAGTAGTACTGGGTGAGTGACCTCCTAGGAAGTCCTCGTGTTGTCCGCTTAACTGGAGAGTTTCACTCATTGAAGAGAGACTATGACCACCAACAACCCACCAATGGATGGAGAGGGGTTGGGGAGCTTGGGATGCAGTCCGGTAACGTCGCCTAGAGCGAAGCCGTGACATTGTCCCGTTGGATCGGCTTGGGTCATTACAAAAAAAGTGCACTTTTTTTTGTAACGGCCTCCCCAACACGCAGCTCAAAAGGACGACCGTCAACACCCCCATCATCCAGCTCAAAAGATTTCAGCCTCAGCCGGTCTGCAGACTATGCACCCAAACCCTTATCTAGCCAACTAGCAGGTTGTTGGAGGTTGCAACCTCCCTTTGATGAGGAAAACTCAAGTTAGGTGGACAGCACGAGAACTTTCAAGGAGGTCACCCATCCGGAAACTACTCCTTCTCAAGCACGCTTAACTCCTTGGAAGTCCTCGTGCTGCCCGCCTAACTTGAGTTTGCCTCATCAAATGGAGGTTACGACCCTCAACAACCCGCCAGTTGGCTGGAGAAGGGTTGGCGTGCATTTGCAGACCGATTGATGTTGGGGGTGCCAGCGGTCGTTTCTACGAGCTGTGTGCTGGGGATGCCTTTAAAAAATGCACTTTTTTGTAATGGTCTCCCCAGCACATAGTTCGCAAGGACGATCGCTGACACCCCCAACATACAGCTCGCAAGGGTTCAACCTCAAATAGTCTGCAGACCGTACACCCCAACCCCTCTCCAGTTCCAGTGGCCCTATTGGAGGCAGCAATCTCTCTTCGATGAGCGAAACTCAATAGTTAAGTGGACAACACGGAGACATCCCGGGATGTCACCCATCTCGAGACTACTCCCACCCGAGCACGTTAACTATGGAGTCCACTTAACTATTGAGTTTCGCTCATCGAAGGGTGGTTGCGGTCTCCAACAACCCGCTAGTGGGACTGGAGAGGAGTTGGGGTGTATGGTCTGCAGACCATTTGAGGTTGAACCCTTGCGAGCTGTATGCTGGGGATGCCGGCGGTCGTCCTTGTGAGTTGTGTGCTGGGGAGACCGTTATAGCTTTTATGTTCCCAACTTTCTTGGTCTTTCGTACTGGGTTCTAAGTTTGTAAGTATGGATAGAGACTGATTTTCAATGATTACAGAATTTAAAGAGATCTTCCTGGCTCCCGGGAACTTCCCGGCTCTCACGATCTTCCCACGATGCTGATTTTGGTACCCTTGGTGTCACAAGGTAACTACTTTTCCACTACCTATAGCTACCTCTCTTCACTAGTTGCCCATAACCGCCACAAGTTCCAAAAATTTCCCCATTACCTACAGTAACTGCCCCACTAAAAACAGTTTCTTTTCAGTTATTGGCCTCTCCCAGCCCAATTGACACTCTCATCTTCACTAATTGCCAAGAAGGAGTACCTCTTGGCTGCTAATTCCCTTCCCCCCAAATCCGTTTACCACTATTCCTCTTGTGAGCCCCCCATATAGCAGTCCGTCTCTGGTTCAGACCTGTGTTCCTCTATCTGTAGCAACCAATCAGCATTTTCTAGCAATTCCAGCTACTATTCGACTCCATCATCCATCCCATTTCATTTTCTCACAACCTCATCGCCCTCCTAACATCACAACCACTCAATTTAACGCCCGCGCCTCTTTCTTACTGCAGAAAATTCAATTCAGAGTGCTGAATACAACGCAGGCTGCAACCATCACACCATCCAGCAGTTCAAATCAGCTCCATACGACTCCAATGGACTCCGATTACTTGGGTAAGTCTAATATAAAGATATTACTACTCTTTGTTGTTTGTTCAGTGAAGAAATATATTGTTTGAGACCTAAATTTGTACAAGTTTACCCAAATTTAATCCTATTTGAAAGGCGTATTCGTCGAACATTTAATTGAAACACTTTCTTTAATTTTAATTAGATTTTACTTGTGTTTCTAACGCCTAATATCTAATGTGAAAGTTTGTGAACGCTATTATTAATTTCAGAATTTATTGCAATTAAATGTTAGACAATCGCATGTGCATTACTTCATTTTTGGATTCTCTACATCACCCCACAGACACTCATTGTATAGAGTTCCGTTAGGGCACGACTAAACTCCCTATATCCATCCCGTGACAATGTTAACCCTCGATTCAAAGGGCTGCTAACTATATATGAGAAGGAAATAAGCTAATAGGTCCCACGAAATAAAAGTAAGTGCACATTAATATTTAAACCTAAAAGCCTATTGTTGTGGATATTTGGGAAAAAGAAAATGATAATGAAAAAGAAAAAGAGGTAATTGCATTTAAATTTTTTCATTGCCTTCTTCTTTAGCTTCCCGTGGTTTCCTGTGATCGATATTTATATTTACAACACTCTTCCTTAATGTTGATCGACTGAGGTGTTGAGTTTGGGTCTGTGCTGGAGAAATTTCTCGGGGGTAATGACTGTCATCATGTCTGCCACCTATTGTCTGTGGGACAGGTGATTTCAAATTGCCTTGTTTCGACAAGCTCCTCTAGGAAGTGATATTTCATCTTTGTGTTTAGTTCGGTTGTGTAAAATGGGATTTTTAGCTATCGCACCATATCTTCATAGGATTGTGTTTTTGATTTGCTTCTATATCTTCAAAGAGCCATTGGAGCCATAAAGCTTTAGAGGCTGCATAGCAGGAGGCTCCATACTCTGCTTCATCAGAAGACATGGCTACAACCTTTTGCTTGCGTGAAGACCAGGATATGAGTTTGCTTCCCCACAAAAATATAACCTCATGTGCTTTTCCTGTCATCAACTTCGCCTGCCTAGTCACTGTCGGTAAAACTTGTCAATTCATTTTCTTCATCTTCTTTATATAGGAGCCCCATAGAGAGTGTGCCTTTGAGGTAACCCAAAATTTGTTTTGCGGCTTGGAGATGTTCTGAGCTAGGATTGCTTAAGAACAGTGAGACAACGCTAACATCATTTTCTATGTTTGGTCTGCTATTAGTGAGGTATATTAGAGAGCCAACAAGACTTCTATACTCCTCTGAGATTCTTTCTCCATATCCATGCTATATAATTTTACATTGGTTGCTATGGGAGTTTAAACAAGTTTATAATTACTCATCCCAAATTTCTCTAGCAATTTCTCTGTGCATCTCTGTTGGCTAATAAATTTTTTTCCTGGCAATTGCTTGATTTGAAACCCAAGGAAAAATTTCATTAAAC
This sequence comes from Platanthera zijinensis, assembly GCA_039513925.1. Taxonomy (NCBI): domain Eukaryota; kingdom Viridiplantae; phylum Streptophyta; class Magnoliopsida; order Asparagales; family Orchidaceae; genus Platanthera; species Platanthera zijinensis. The sequence goes on from CM077079.1 coordinate 279,158,482, forward strand.
CAAGGCCACTCATCTGATATTCCTGCTCCGCTACTTAATTAAATTCTTGTACAATGCCGCAGTCAAGCATATGAATATGAGGTCGTCGAGTTGTCGACATACAAGCAGATCAGTAAAAAATATCCTCCATATGGCCTGATACACAGGGAAGGCTCATTTTTTACTTTTACAGACACTATTGAGTAAGAGATACAACAACACTCAAGCCTTTATTCCACTATAGTGGGGTCGGATATATGGATCCTTTGTCGCCATTGTGCCCTATCTTTTGTCATAATCTCACTATTGAGTAAGAGATATTTATTGATTTTTATTCCATGCTCTCGGTGTCTGGTTTAGGCCGTAAAGAGCTTTATGGTGTGTCTTCTTCTCCTAGCTTCTCCTAACCTTCTGGTTATTGGAAATACACTTCTTCCTTTGTTTCTCTACTCAGGAAAGAAAAATTTACGTCGAGCTAATCAACTTGGAGTTTCTTTTGGTCTGCAATGGCAAAGAGTGATCTTACTATCTCCATTCTTACAATTGGCTCAAAGATTTCACTATATTCTATTTCATACTTTTATGAGTACCACTTTGCTATTAGACGTGGTTTGTGATTCTCCCGGCTTCATTATACTTGTTCTTTTAAACCCACTTGAGGTCAGTTGTGAAGACCCTTTTTCTGGTCTCCACAACGGATTTAAGGTCGGAACATAGTTTTCAATTTATTCATCGCAACATATGACATCAAAATGCTCAAAATGTACAAACTAGAACAGTCAAAACTTTTATTCCATTTACAAAGTTTATACAATTTTTACAAACGATACATAGGTACAAATAATTAATCAACTTGGTTGCAGAAGGCACACTGTCAGTCTTCACAGGTTGCCCTATGCTTTTTTTGCGCTTCTTCGATCCCAATAAATATTTGAAGTCATACCTTCGCGAGTTCTTCGACATGCTTTTGCTTTTCCTCTGCCTTTAGGGGAGCCCTTCTTGGCGCACTGGGTGATGCTCCCGTTTCCTTAAAAAAAGGTCTATGATGAGTTAGTTATAAAAATATAACTATGTGAGTAAGGTATCTCTTGAACTGCTATACATACAAACAAGGTGATAAATAGCAATATGCATACAAAACATCATGAATTATATATTGTAATATTCAAAGAAGTTTTCAGTATCCAAGCTTTTCCCAATTTCCATCAAAATGCTTCTTTAGATCTCAATTACATTTAGATTTTCAAATGTTCTCTCATTCTTTAATTATTTTACTCCGAAAATATTAAGGGATGCATCAAATGTAGGCCCCACCCCTTTCGGGGTAATCAAACGTAGGTAAACCCCCTACACGAGAAATCCATCAGTAGGTCACCTTACATCATAGAACTCTCCTTAACATATCTCATATGCATCTTATTAGTTGTCTTTTATCTTTTTTTTTAATTACAATCTAGCCAATTTAATTCAAGCTTTCATGCTATGAAAACATGTGTTTTGAAATATGTTAAGAATGCTCAAAAGCTTGTATGTATTACTTGAGTATTTAAATACAAGGAGAGAATACAAATATATAGGGAGAAGAGAAGAGGAGAAAAATCCTATACAAGATGTGGGACTAAAGGAGGAGAGAATATAAAAGCAATAAATGGGCCCAATAATGGGCCCTTTACATGGGCTATTTTAACACTCCCCCGCAAGCTGGAGCGTACAAATCGTATGCACCAAGCTTGGACAAGCATTGATAGAAGAGCGTCTTGGAGAGAGCTTTCGTGAAGACATCCGCAACTTGTTCTGATCCTGGGACATGACTTAGGTCAATTTTCTTCATTTGAACCTTTTCCCGGATGAAGTGACAATCAACCTCAATATGCTTCGTTCTTTCATGAAAGACCGGGTTCTTTGCGATGTGTATGGCTGCTTGACTGTCACAAAGGAGACGAGCCGGTGATGGTAATTTTACACCCAGATCGGTTAGAAGACTTTCAAGCCATGTCAGTTCTGATACAACAGATGCCATTGCTCGGTACTCAGCCTCAGCTGAAGATCGAGCAACGACTGCTTGTTTCTTACTTCGCCAAGTAACAAGATGTCCTCCAAGGTACGTGCAAAAACCACTTGTAGATCGCCGGTCATCAAGAGAGCCAGCGTAATCAGCATCAGAGTATGCCACAAGTGTAGGAGCAGAAGAGGAGGTCTTGTAGACAAGTCCCTGGCCAGGAGCGTTTTTAAGATACCTGAGGATTCGTTCTACTGCTTGAAGATGAGAATTTCGAGGAGAGTGCATGTATCTGCTGACAAGACCAACAGCAAAGGATATATCAGGTCTGGTAACTGTGAGATATATCAGTTTTCCAACAAGGCGTCGATAGTATTCAGGGTTCTGGAGAAGGTGATCGGAGTCAGAAGCCTGGGCACATAGTTTGTGGTTTACATCCATAGGAGTATCACTTGGCTTGCATCCGGATTGACCCGCATCATGAAGAAGGTCAAGACAGTATTTCCGTTGGGAGAGAGTGAGCCCATCTGGCCTTCTAGCAATTTCAAGACCCAGAAAATAGCGAAGAAACCCCAAATCCTTTGTCTGGAAAACTGAGTTCAGATGGATTTTGACGGCCTGTATCCCTTGGGAGTCATCTCCAGTAATGATAATATCGTCGACATAAACTAACAGAATAACCGTTCCTGTTGGTCGGTGACGAGTAAAGAGCGAAAAATCGGCCGAGCTCCGAGTGAAGCCAATTTCACGGAGAACCTTACTGAATTTCTCAAACCATGCCCGTGGAGATTGTTTGAGACCATATAAAGCCTTTCTAAGATGGCAGACCTGAGACTCCCCCGTGGTCTCAAACCCGGGTGGTTGTTGCATGTAAACAGTTTCCTGGAGATCCCCGTTCAAAAACGCATTCTTAATATCCAGCTGAAAGAGAGGCCACCGGCGATGAACAGCCACAGAGAGAAGGACGCGAACACTATTAAGTTTCGCTACCGGAGAGAACGTTTCTTCATAATCGAGCCCTTCCTGTTGAGTGAAACCTCTAGCCACAAGACGAGCTTTTAGGCGGTCAATCGTCCCGTCCGCAGCATGTTTGATGACAAACACCCACTTGCACCCAACCGGTTTGTTGCCTGGGGGAAGGGAGACAACCGACCAAGTCTGGTTAGACCAGAGAGCAGACATTTCTTCCTCCATGGCCGCTCGCCATCCTGGATGTTGAAGCGCCTCCTGCACAGAATTAGGAATAGCAACCGAAGAGAGAGAAGTAGCCAACGTGTGTAAATGGGGAGAGAGGCGATGGAGAGAGACGTAGTTGGCCAGAGGATGAGCAGTGGAGGGCATTACCTGATCAGCGGGACACGGAGTATCCAGAGGAGAGACCGACGGCAGAGGGGCAACGGAAGTGGAAGGACGACGGTGGTAGACGCGGATAACTGGTGGTTTGGAGGGAACGGCAGTTGGTTCAGAGGGAACGACAGTCGGAGGAATGGTAGGAATCACGGGACGGGGGATGGACGAAGGAGAAGGTGTGGATGGGAGGTGTTCGGTGGAAGGAGCAGGAAAGAACGGTTGATCTTCGCGGAAAGTGATATCCGCAGAAACGGAGATCTTGCGTGTAGTAGGAGAATAACATACGTAGCCCTTTTGAGTGCGGGAATAGCCAACAAAGATATGCTTGGTAGCGCGAGGGTCTAGCTTATCCAAGGAAGGCCCCAAACGGTGGACGTAGCATGTGGAACCGAACACACGAGGTGGGAGAGGAAAGGCCGGATTGGAGGGAAAGAGTATGCTAAACGGAGTAGCATAGTTGAGAATCGAGGAGGGAAGACGGTTGATAAGAAAGCAAGCGGTCGAGACCGCAAAGTTCCAATATGGTTTAGGGACATGCATTTGAAGCATGAGGGAGCGGGCAACGTCGAGTAAGTGGCGATTCTTGCGTTCGGCAACACCATTTTGTTGTGGTGTGTAAGCGCAGGAAGTTTGATGAAGAATGCCAAACTCAGAACAGAGAGCAGTAAATTCGTGACTAGTGTACTCACGGGCATTGTCAGTTCGTAGAGCCTTGATGGTCCGGTGGAATTGAGTACGAGTTTCGAGGACAAATGCCCGAAAGACACGAGGAAGCTCGGAGCGGTCACGGAGTAAGTAAAGCCAAGTAGTGCGAGAGTGATCATCAATAAATGTGATAAAATATCGGAAACCAGAAATACTAGTAATTTTAAATGGTCCCCAAATATCTGAATGCACTAAATCAAAAGGAGCAGCGCTCCGAGTACAATGGGAAGAAAAAGATGAACGAGTTTGCTTTCCGAGGATACATGAGTCACACTGAAACGGAAGAAAGGAAACATCCGGGAGAGCCCGCTGGAGGATAGGTAGAGGGGCATGTCCAAGCCGTCGATGCCAATCAGTAGAAGAAACGGATGAGAGGATGGTGGGAGAAATGTCGAGACGGTAGAGCCCATTCTGCAGCCGGCCTTTACCAATGATAGTCTGCGTCCGCCGATCCTGTATAACAAAAGAAGAAGAAGTGAATAAAACTGTACAATCCAGATCATTAGTAAGACGACCAACAGAAAGTAAATGGAACGGGGAACTCGGGACATGAAGAGCCGAGCGGAGGGAGAGGGAGGAGGTGAGAGAGAGATCTGCCGAGCCGGAGACGGGGGCAGTAGCCCCATTAGCCACAGTAATGGACTGGGGATACGAAGACTTCAGGTACTGGGCCGGTTGATGTGGAGTAATGTGATGGGTAGCGCCAGAGTCCACAATCCAACCCAAGCCAGTGGAGAGACAAGCGGTACCTGTGTTAGAGACGGAGGCAATGGAGGCAGACGGTGGGTTGAGCAGGCCCTGGAGGTGCTGGAGCTGAATGCGGACACTCTCAAGATCAGGAGGACCAGCATCAGTAGCAACAGAAGCCGTCGGGCGTGGAGGATAGCCAACTCTCTTGTAACAAGTGACCTCGAGATGACCATCTTTCCCGCAGAAGGAACACCTCGGCCGACCCCGGCCACCACGACCACGTCCGCGAGTACCAGAGCGACCCCCCCGAGTGGAGGGAGGGGGGGAAGGGAGAAGCGGAGGAGCTTGTTGAAGAAGGGCCGGAGGAGCCGTAGTGTCGGGAGGAGCTGGAACACGGAGAAGCATGGCACACACATCAGAAAATGATGGCGTGGTAGAAGAGGCCAAGACCTGAGCACGAACGCTCTGAAGGTGTGGAGGAAGACGGGCCATAAGGATGGCAGTACAAGCAGCTTCCTTCTGAGCACGTTGAGCAGCAGCATCATTGGTGAACGGCTGATGCTGGATCCATGCTTCAGCAAGAGTCTTCGCACGAGCAACAAAGGAGGTCATATCCGAAGCCCCTCCAGCATCAAGAGAGAACAGGTCAGTGAGGATGTCGTAGAGATGCTGGAGGCTGTCCCGTCCAGAATATAAGGAGTGTAGCTCAGTCCACATATCTTTCGCGGTCTCATGATACATAGCCATTTGATACGGCTCACCATCTAAAGAGTTCAAGAGCCACGTCTGAACTCGGCCATCATTACGGAGCCAGTCATCGGTAGGAGGGGTAGGAGGAGCCTGCGTTAGGTGAGGAAGAAGGCCCTTGGCCTGAAGAACCCGTCGAACGGAATGCACCCAAGGGACGAAGTTCTTCTTTCCAGAGAGAGATATGGTAGTGATGCGCAGCTCATCGCGGACTTCGGGAAGGGTAGTCGGACAGGCCGGGCGGTCAGCAGGCGGGCTAGCCGTCGAACCAGAAGAGTTGCCGGAAGAGCCCATGCGGACAGACCGGGCGGGCAGCCGAGGAAGATGCGAGAAGGGAAGGAGGCCGCGGCGAGCAGAACGGGAGGTCGCCGCGAGAAGAAAGGAGGCCGCCGCGAGAAGAAAGGGAGTCCGCCGCGAGAGAGAAAAAGGGCGCAGCGAGAACAGAACAAGCCGTCCGCGAGAAGAACGGGAGGCCGCCGCGAGAAAGACTGAGGGAGACCACGACCAGAATGCGGATAGGCAGCAGTCCGCACGGTCAAGCCAGACACCAGCGAGTAGTCAGTCCGCGACCAGAGGGCGGGTACAAACGGGAGACCGCCCCGGTCAAGGTGAAACTAGCAGCGGTCAGCTTGCGAAGGAAACCGCGAGGTCGCAAGCGAGGAGAGAGAGGCGGGAAGCGGAGCTTGCAGCGGATATAGAGGAGCTCGCAGCGGAGAGGCAAGAAGCCGCAGCGGATAAGGAGGAGGCCGCGGGAAGAGAAGTGCGAGCGGACTGAAGAGGAGAAAGACGAGCTTGCAGCGGATAGGAAGAGTCCGCGAGGAAGACCGCAAGCAGCAAGAGCTCAGCGGACAAGAGGGGAGTCCGCAGCGGGTAGAGGGGGGGGGGGGGCCCACCGCACAGAGGAGAAGAAGGCTATAAAAGGGCCAGAGAAGGGTGGAACCACGGAGAGGAAAGAAGAGAGGAAGAGAAGCGGATACAGATTGCAGTCCGCAGAAGCCGCGCGGATAAGAGAGGAGCGGACAGACCGTCAGGCCGCAGAAGCAGCGGATAGGAGGAAGAGCGGGCTGAGCGGTTAGAGAAGACACAGGGCGGTTAGAAAAACTGGAAACCGCTGGGATCGTAACCTGGCTCTGATACCATGTTAAGAATGCTCAAAAGCTTGTATGTATTACTTGAGTATTTAAATACAAGGAGAGAATACAAATATATAGGGAGAAGAGAAGAGGAGAAAAATCCTATACAAGATGTGGGACTAAAGGAGGAGAGAATATAAAAGCAATAAATGGGCCCAATAATGGGCCCTTTACATGGGCTATTTTAACAAAATATTTATTCCCCTCAGAATTGATATCGCTTTTATTTGTCATCCATATTTTGTTTCATAACGATTTTTCAGTATCAATGATTTTAAAAATAATATGCACAGACAAGATTATCTTTAAAAAAAATAAAATAGTATGCAAGTAATATCCAAAATACTTTAATAGAGCATAATTCAAGAAAAAAGAAACTCATCATTGCTTTTTCTTTCCCTTTATCCTTTTCAACTTCATCACCACACCTATCACGAGACGCCATCCTCTGATTTCTTAGCCTCGAAAAATACTGAAATAGTACGTACCTTTAATTGGGTTGTATCTCTTAGATAATTGTAGTGTCGACACTAAAAATGATGGGAATTTTATTAAGGGTGTTTCGAAGGTTTGAGAAATATCATGTGAGTGTTTAAAAGAAAAATATACGTTGCAAGCTTCAAAATCAGCAAAAAAGCCATTTTAAAATAGGTAAAAATAATATATAAAGTGCCAAACTTAACTCTACGCAAAGCCTCAATATCAACAATTGTGATTCCTGAAACCATATAATTATGTGAATTGGAAAACCAATTGCTAACAGCCAAGCCCAAGAAATACTATCAGGAATCATAAGAACCACATAGCTGGCCCAAAGTGAGTGAAACAGCCAGCTAAAATACTTGCAGGATGAAGGAACTAAAGCCCCAAAATAATGTCTAATCAAAAATCAGAGAAGTCCTCATAAATAAAGCCAAGCCCAAAACATTATACTTAAGCAGCCGGTCAAAGAGAAAGAAAGCAGCATGGTGATTTCCCCTAAACAGTCATTGGATAACAGTGAATTCAAATATTATAGTTGGTTAACTAAAGAAAGATGATATGAAAGCCTGCCAATTAAAGTCAACATAGGAGCCGGCCTTTCTAAATAACCAAGTCCAAAACAGCGCGCGCACACACACACAAGTGACAGTGCACGGGGGGGCCCACGTTACAATACCCGGGCGCCCCTGGCGGGCTCCGCCCGTCCCCAGCCCTACGTGAGTTCAACAGCACGGGCCTCCGTCCCTAAGTGAGTGAACTGAGCAAAATGAATGAAAATTATTACTACAACATCCTTAGCACTCAATCATCAAGCCAAAAAAGCACATGAGTGATCTCCAATGCTCGGCTCTTCGCCTTTGGAGGGCCACTCCGACACGCTTGTGATATATGCCAAGAAGAAGAGACAAATACATGATCATCAGACGTAGTCCCGAAGCATGTAAAACGATCAAAAATAAAAGCTATTTTAAAAGGATGTACATAGAAATTGAAAAATACACATTCTTTAAATGATGGATGTACTTGCTATTTAAAAGCTATTTTCAATGTTAGTAGGAATTGAGTGGTTGTATTTTTCTCATAAGCATTCTTCCAGACATAGCAACATTTGAAAAAAAAACTAAGTAAAATCAAACAGATGATAAGCACCGAGCATCACAGGCAAAGCAAGTAAATGTACCTCCTCGGTGATTGAAAGATATTCTTGCTTTTCCTTCGACATTTTGAGGAGTCGAGACAGCAATTATCGAGTTTCATCTACTAAGATGCAGCGCCATGGGCATACTTCTCCAGCATGCTGTGAATGGCAGTCCAAACTATCAGGTGTTTCCTACCACCCACTAATCATGTATGTAGTGAAGAGTATGAACATCAAGTGAATAGAGAATACACAGAGAAATAGAGAATACAGCCATATCATTCCATCTTTAGATTGCTTCAGGATGTTCTAATAAATAAATTTTATGATAATTATAGTCCTATAGATAGAGAGGTTTGCTTCCATATGTATGGAGAGGTTTGCTTCCATATGTATGGAGAGGTTTGCTTCCATATGTATGTAGAGGTTTGCTTCCATATGTATGGTGATTAATTAGTTGAAGCTGAGCATGCAGAAGACTTGGAGTTTTAATGTACTGTAAGGCCATAATCCTACAGATGTGGCACCAATATTATCCCATATGTATTAAAAAATTACAACATTTTGGAAAGATTATTTGAAAACATAAAGCTTATTCAATTCAGTAAAAATTTATGCAACTAATATGCACATGGACGTAGTGTTACTTGTTTTATAAGTTATGTTGTAGTATGAGAAAGGACCAACCATGGTTAAAATGAAAGCACTAAAGAGAGATGCACAAACCTGAATAATGAAAGCTTTTCTGCGGGACAGTAACTGTTGCGGAAGGGAGAGTTTTGAGATAATGTATGATTGGGGAAAAGAAAAGAATCAATTAATGTTCAAATAAATTATACTCATATAAAACAATCCAAGAGCATAAAACTTAAATCTAAGAAACTATATTCATTGTCCACATAAAAAAACTAGGCCATGCATTAAGTTACTTACACGCATAGATAAACAAAATATAAGCTGTACATAATGATGAATTAATCAAACAATTCATATGTACTACTAAGCAATTCAGTTATTTTTCTACTTAATTCCATGAATACATCACATAAATTTGAAAAAAAAAATCTAACAACTTTCAAACATCATGAAGAACTCGGGACTATGCTCATTGCAAAAATCGCGGGCTTAACAGGATCGGTCCCATAGAAGCTTTTTTAACCACAATCTTTTCAAAGGAAGCAGAAAAAGGTAAAACAATCTCAAACATTGAAAACTTAGTAGTGTAATTACGGTGAGAATCCGTGGAACAAATCATGAAGTTACATGTGAAGAGGCCTCCTGTGGGCATTTCATCAAAAAGCTTGCATGTATAGGAAATTAGGCACAACAGAAAATATCATCCAAATTAAAGATTAAATTTCTATGTTGGTTTTAGTTGCTGAGAGCAGAAAACAGTAGTGCTGAATCAAATATCACTAGAGAAATGAGAGGAGAACGCACGGCTGTGAAGCAAACAGGTTGAGCTTGCCAAGGGCAAAGGTGGTTCTGGGACTATCCTGCAAGGTGAGGTGATGTGATTTAAAATCGAGGGGCTGTAGTTTTAAAATAGAAAATAGCTATCCTTCAAAATATTTGTGGCGCGGGAAACATTTGCGGGTGATTTCTAACAAACTAAACGGTCAAGGTGTCGCTCGCGAACGCAAGACTGCCGCACAAACGTAGTAACGTCACAAACATAATTCCACGGACTCAGAAAAAAAATGGTGGCATGCGCGTGTAACAAAAATAGCGGTAATCAGGAGAAAACAATTGATTAGGGCAAGCTCTAACTAATTACTATTCATTTAAAGCTTTAAGCATATAATCAAATCATGGGTTGAGAGTTGGAGGAATGGAGAGGTATACCATGGAGGGTGAGGGTCACAGTCGGCCGGGAATATGGCTGCGGCTGACTGGAAGCAGGGAGGGTGCTGGTGGCTGCCTGGACTGCCGGAACAGGCTCGGTGGAGGTGAAAACACACTGGAGTCTGGCCGGATCTGCTGGAGAAAAGTGCGGGGGAGGTCGTCAACACCCAGGGAGGACTCCGGTGACCTTGTCGGCGGCGATCGAAACTGGAGGAAACGCCTTCGTCGAGGAAGGTCACTGTTGTACAACCCCATATTCGCTGGGAAGGACCCAAAGGCTTCAACAGTCAGGATTGGGTTAGTCTCAGGCTAACCTCGGGTTAACCCTGAGGCATGCTTGTGGAGTTCTCGCCCTATAGGAGTTCTCGCCAAGGGCAGGCGAAAGCTGAGGAAACCAAGGCAGATGGTCGAGTACTCGGCAGGAGAGATCGTCGACCGACCAAGGCAGATGGTCGAGCTCTCGGCAGGAGAGATCGTCGACCGACCAAGGCAGATGGTCGAGCTCTCGGCAGGAGAGATCGTCGACCGACCGAAGCAGAGGGCCTGACTACGGAAGCTCCCGCCTTAGGTAAAGCTCCCGCCCAGGGCAGGCGAGAAGGCTTTAGGTGAACCTTTTTTCGCATTGACATCATGACTACCCAGCGCGAGAACCTTCCTGGCAGAAGCTCTCGCCAAAGCGGGCCTAGAGGGGACCCAGCGAGAGCCTTCTGGGCCGGGGGTCTCGCCAAGTGGGCCCACGGGGTGGGACCCGGAGTCCAGAGGAGATTATTTTATTATTATCCCGAGGTAAAATTACTCAAATGCCCTTGGGAGAACAGCGGGATTCGGTTATTGGCAGACCCCTCAGGGGTATTTCAGTATTTTCAGGTCAAAGGAAGACTATAAAAAGACCCATAGGGGCTCTTTGGAAGGCAGGACTTTCATTTACTCTCCAACTCTAGTGCCTTCTGAGGAGCTCCCAGCCCAGCATCTGGCTTTGGAGGGGAAGCTCTCAGAGATCTTCCGGGTGTGTGGTGGGACCTCCCAGCTGAGGCTTTGGGTCTGTTTTAGGACCTTAGCAGCCGGTCAGGGGTCGAGATTTGAGAGAAGTAGGCGTCGGCTGCACTCTGGTTTGTGAACATTCGTTGAGGTCATTTTTGGCTTCAACAGTTCTGGTGCGGTGAGCGTGGAAGCAGCCGGTGTAAGAAAATCTCGAGTTAAGTCCCATGGCAGGAGGCGAAGGTGAAGGATCAGGCGCAGGAGGATCCCCCACCCGGGTGGACGAGGCGACGAAGAAGATGTTTGAGGACTTCAGGCGGGAAGTCATGCAGACGATCAACTTGGCCTTCTCGGCAAGGAATGAGTGGGAGACGCCGCAGGTTCCGGTGGAGGTGGTTCCGCTGCTAGGCGAGAACGCTCCAGGGCAGCGCCCCGGGAAGGAGGTCCCGGTGGAGGCAGGCGAGAGGGACGTGGCCGCGCGGGAGCTTTTCCCAGGCCAGCACCTCGAGAAGGAGCTTCCGGCGGATCTGGGCGAGAAGGAGGCGACGGTGCGGGAACTCTTCCCTGGGCATGGTCTCGCGGATCGGTCCAGCCAACCGAGGTCGCGAGATGTGCCTTCTCGCCAGGCTGGAGGCGAGACCCCCTTTAGTGAGCTCATTGTCTCGGCTCCAGTGCCGGAGGGATTCCGGGAGCCGGACATGACCTACTACACCGGGAAGGATGACCCGGTTCAGCACGTGCAATGGTTCGAGGACGTGGTGTCCATCAGGCAAATGTCGGATGCCTTCAAGTGTAGGCTTTTTGCCATCACTCTGAAAGAGAAGGCCAGGGACTGGTTCCACCAGTTGCCGGCGAGTTCCATCTACAGTTTTGAAGATCTGCGCAGAGGTTTCTTGTTGAGGTTCTCGACTTCAAAGAAGCGGAAGAAGGAGGCTGAATGCTTGTTTGCAGTAAGGCAAGGGCCGGAAGAGACGCTGGGTCACTATGTCGACCGGTTCCAAGAGGAGGTTCTCCTGGTCCAGGAGGTCCCGGGGTACGCGCTGATGCTTGCCTTCACCCTGGGGCTGAGACCAGGGTTTTTCAGCATGGAGTTGAAGAGAGTGCCCCCTCTCTCTTTTGAGGAGCTCATGGAGAGGGCGGCGAAGGAGATAGACTTTGAGAGGGCAAACCCTGCGTTTGCGAGGAAGCTGGCCAGGTTGGCCGAGGATGATGTGAAGGAGCCGGTAGTGGGAAGGCAGAGAGAGCAGAGAGAGCAGAGGGAGCAGAGGGAGCAGAGGGAGCCGAGGGAAGATAGGAGAAGAGAAGAGCCCCGAGGGCAGGGACAACAGCATGGGGGGGCCAGGGAGCCAAACAACCGACTGGGTTGGAGGCCTCAGGAGGGTCGCCCCCAGGGCCAGGGAGGGCTTCAGGGAAGAGATAACTTCCGGGAGCCCAGAAGGCTGGAGCAGGGAGGATGGCGACAAGGACCAAGGGGTCATTTCCCACCGCCGCAGGAGGCTATGGAGGTGGGAAGGGGAAGAGGAAGAAGATTTCGGGGAGCCGGAAGAAGGGGAGGAGGAGAAGGAAGAGGGGGCAGAGTGGGGTTGCCTTATTGTGACTTCCATCAGGAGGAAGGTCACGCAACGGCCACATGCCCAGAGTTTCTGGAGATTAGAGGGGCCAGAGGGGCCGGAAGGCAGGATCCGCCTGTAAGGATCGTTGAAGTACAGCGGGAAGAGGTGGAGGACAGATGTGAAGACAGGATTGACGTGGGGACCCGAGGAGGGATCGGAGTGATCCACGGGGGAGTGGGGATCGAGGCAACCCGCAAGGGGAGCCTTCAAACCATGTTCCGCCGAGGGGTCGCCTCGACCTCCCAGGCTCCACCCCCAGAGGAGAAGATCACTTTCTCATCCGTGGATATGCCAGACTACGAGGATCCGTTCTGCGACGCGCTTGTGATCCAGACAGCGGTGGAGAACTACACCGTCTCCCGGATACTGGTGGATAATGGGAGCTCGGTGAATGTGATCTTCAAGAAGGCTTTCGATGAGATGAGGGTGGAAGGAAAAAGGGTCCTGGCTTCTGATGGTTTTTGGCTTCTCCGGCGAAAGGAAAGAGGTGGAAGGAGGAGTAGGCCTGCATGTGAGGCTTGGGGGCGTCTCACGGAACTGTCGGTTCGTAATCATGGACGCCCCGAGTAGTTACAATGCCATCTTTGGGCGCCCCCTCATCAGCGCCTTTCGCTGTGTACCCTCCTCGTACCACCAATGCCTCAAGTTCAACAATGGAGGGGTGCAGGTTAGGATCAGGGGGGATCCGAAGATGGCAAGGCAATGCTATGTGACGGCGGTTAATACCGTGTCGTGGATGGCGGAGGCTGAGGAGTTGGAGAAGGAGATGGATGAGCAGGAAGGGGTTGAGAAAGGGGAGGTAAGCCTGGGAGAGGCGATGGAGATTGTTGAGGAGTTGGCAGAGGTGGAGGAGATCAGCCTAGAAGAGGTGAGAGGAGTGATGGACGAAGAAGAGCAGAGGCAGGAGGAGAGCCTGGAGGAGGCGATGGAAGTTGATGAGGTGGGGGGAGAGGAGCTCGAGTTTGAGCAGGAAGAGGCAAGGGTAAGTTGGGAGCGGTCGGGGCTGGAGCCGGCCGAAGAAGTGGTGGAGATGGAGGTGCTTACAAGAGCGGGGGAGGCGCAAAGGATTCGGATCAGCGGAGGCTTGAGCCTCGAGGATCAGGAGCGGATGCGAGCCTGCATCCAAAGCAACGTCGACATCTTCGCTTGGAGCGCGGCAGACATGCCGGGCATCGACGCGGACGTGGCCTGTCATCGCTTGAACCTGGATCCCAGAGCCCGCCCCATACGCCAAAAGATGAGGGCCATCGCCACCAAGCTAGAAGCCCCCATCCGAGAGGAGGTCCAAAAGCTCCTGGACGCAGGCTTCATCTCAGAGATCCAGTATCCAGGCTGGATCTCCAATGTGGTAATGGTGAAGAAGGGAGGAGGAAAATGGCGCATGTGTGTTGATTTTTCGTTATTAAATAAATCATGTCCCAAGGATTGCTACCCCTTGCCTCGAATCGACGCGCTGGTTGACTCAGCCGTTGGTTTTTCTCTTATGAGTTTTTTAGATGCATTTTCAGGTTACCACCAGATCCGGATGCACCCTCCTGATGTCAAGGATGTTTCCTTCATCACAAGAGAGGGATGCTTCAGCTATAAGATGATGCCCTTTGGATTGAAGAACGCAGAGGCGACGTACCAACGCATGATGGATCGAATCTTTCGAGATCAAAGGGGAAGGAACCTGGAGGTCTATGTGGATGACCTCATGGTCAAGAGCAAGTGTGTTGATTCCCACCTGCGAGACTTGGAGGAGACATTTGCCACCCTGCGAAGGTTCAAGATGAGGTTGAACCCCTTGAAGTGTGTCTTCGGGGCTAGTCGCGGGAAATTTCTCGGACACCTCTTGACTCCCGCGGGGGTAGAGCCTAACCCCGATAAGGTTCAGGCTATCCTAGACCTGGAATCGCCTCGCAGTGCCAAAGAGGTCCAGCGCTTGACCGGGAAGTTGGCCGGGCTGAGCAGGTTCCTCTCTCGGTCAGGGGATAGATGTTCCTCTTTCTTCAAGGTACTTCGTGGCAACCAAGCATTCGAATGGACGGCCGAGTGTGAAGAGGCTTTTCAGGGGCTGAAGAGGCAACTCTCCCAAGCTCCGTTACTTCAAAGCCCGAAGGAGGGGGAGGACCTAGCTTTGTATCTCGGAGTGGGAGGAGAGGCAGTGAGCTCCGTCTTGGTTAGGGAAGAGGGGAAGAAGCAATTACCCGTCTATTATGTAAGCCGAATCTTAAAAAAGGCGGAGATCCGATACCCTATCCTGGAGAAGCTAGCGTATGCTTTGGTCATCTCAGCTAGGAAGCTTCGCCCCTACTTTCAAGCACACTCGATTAGGGTGGTAACAGACCATCCCCTTCGCAAGGTCTTGGAGGGGGTGGAGCATTCAGGAAGGTTGGCGAAGTGGTCCATCGAGCTAAGCGAGTTTGACATCTCTTTCGTCCCGAGGCTCTCCATCAAAGCCCAGGCCGTAGCGGATTTTCTGGCAGACTATGTTACCGAGGCCGAGGCTGAAGAGCCAAGGCCGCAAGAAGCGTGGAAGATGGTGGTCGACGGGGCCTCAGGAAGGCACTCCCTGGGAGGAGGTGTGGTGTTGGTAAGCCCTCAGGGAGTTACCATAGAGCAAGCAGTGACTTTCCACTTCCCTGTAACCAACAACCAAGCAGAGTATGAGGCTGTGATCGCTGGCCTTCGCTTGGCAAAGGAGCTGGAAATCCAGGATGTGGAGGCCTTCACCGACTCGATGGTGGTAGCATCACAGATCCGAGGCGAGTTTGAGGCCCGGGAGCCGACTCTCGCGAGGTATCTATCTAAGGTAAGAGCCCTCATTGGGGGTTTTCGTTCATTCTCTATTCAACATGTCCCCAGGGAGGAAAGCGCGGCAGCTGATCGATTAGCGAAGTTCGGGCCTCGGGGAGGAGGTACCCTAACCGAACTGTTCCGACCAGCCATTGAAGAGGGGGAGTTGATGGAAGTGAATCGGCGGTCCTCATGGGTGGATCCGTTGGTGACTTTCCTGACCACGGGAGAACTGTCGGAAGAAGTTAAGGATGCGAAGAGCTTTAGGCACAAGGCGGCTCATTATCTGATGCTGGAGGGGAGCTTGCATCGGAAAATGCTGTCAGGGCTCCTCGCGAGATGCGTAACCGAGGAGGAAGTCCCGAGGATCCTGAAAGAGGTGCATTCTGGAGAATGCGGCAGTCATTCAGGGGGAAGGACATTGGAAGCAAGGGTGGTAAGGCAGGGATATTTCTGGCGGACCTTAAGGAAGGACACAGCTGAATTCGCAAGGAGGTGTCAGAAGTGTCAAGTACACGCTCCTCTCCAGCTCTTGCCCGCCCAAAGGCTTCGAAGCATCACAGCGCCATGGCCCTTCGCCATTTGGGGAATGGATCTGGTTGGACCCTTTCCCCCAGCTAGCGGGCAGAGGAGGTTCCTCCTAGTTATGATTGATTACTTCTCCAAATGGCTGGAGATCAAGCCGTTAGCCAAGGTAACCTCCCAGGTCATCAGAAACTTCGTTTGGGGGGAAATCATTTGCAGGCACGGATTGCCCCAAGCGATAGTGACGGACAACGGTCCTCAGTTTGCCAGCGAAGAATTCATTAGTTTCTGCACCCAATTGGGAATTGACCTCAGGTTCGCCTCTGTCCATCATCCACGGAGCAATGGCCAGGTGGAGGCGGCAAACAAAGTCATTGTCAACTTGCTCAAAAAGAAGGTGGAAAACCTGAAGGGTAGCTGGGTGGAACAGCTCCCTTCCGTCCTGTGGGCCTTGCGAACAACTCCGAACACGGCCACAGGAGAGACCCCCTTCAAGCTCTCTCATGGGTGTGAGGCCGTCCTCCCGGTGGAGTTCGAGGTTCGGTCCCCGAGGGTCGCGGCCGCAGCTGAGGGAAGCGAAGCTTGGAGGGTGGAGAATGAGGAAGGGTTGCGCCTCTCATTAGATATGGTGGAAGAGCTGCGGGATGTTGCCGCCATCAGACAAGAAGAAATAAAACGGCGAATGGCCCGGTACTTCGATAAGCACATCAGAGTCAAGCAATTCGCCGAGAGGGATCTAGTACTGAAAAAGGTCGACGCTGCGGGAAGGTCGGCCGCGGTTGGTAAGCTCAACCCTAGCTGGGAAGGGCCTTACATAGTAGAGAAGGCTCTGGTTAACGGAGGCTATTATCTCCAGGATGCGGAGGGAAGGACCTTGAGTCACACCTGGAATGGTGATGACATGAAGCGCTTCTACCCGTAAGAGGGAAAGAAGGATTGTAATGTTGTAAACAACTATTGCATTTTCAATAAGTTATTTCAGAATGTTGACTATCGCTGAGTGAGCTATCTTTACGTTTTTGTTTTGACTGACTATGACTCCTCGTCTCAGTGATAGGATAGGCCTGGTTGAAGGAATCTTTATCAACACCCCGAGCTCGGCTCGGCCCCAGGTAGACCCGCTGCGCAGGCTCTCATCTAGCTGGCAGGTCCGAAGGCTCGCCTGTGGGGGAGAGGTTTGGTTATCTTCATCAACACCCCGAGCTCGGCTCGGCCCCAGGTAGACCCGCTGCGCAGGCTCTCATCTAGCTGGCAGGTCCGAAGGCTCGCCTGTGGGGGAGAGGTTTGGTTATCTTCATCAACACCCCGAGCTCGGCTCGGCCCCAGGTAGACCCGCTGCGCAGGCTCTCATCTAGCTGGCAGGTCCGAAGGCTCGCCTGTGGGGGAGAGGTTTGGTTATCTTCATCAACACCCCAAGCTCGGCTCGGCCCCAGGTAGACCCGCTGCGCAGGCTCTCATCTAGCTGGCAGGTCCGAAGGCTCGCCTGTGGGGGAGAGGTTTGGTTATCTACATCAACACCCCGAGCTCGGCTCGGCCCCAGGTAGACCCGCTGCGCAGGCTCTCATCTAGCTGGCAGGTCCGAAGGCTCGCCTGTGGGGGAGAGGTTTGGTTATCTACATCAACACCCCGAGCTCGGCTCGGCCCCAGGTAGACCCGCTGCGCAGGCTCTCATCTAGCTGGCAGGTCCGAAGGCTCGCCTGTGGGGGAGAGGTTTGGTTATCTTCATCAACACCCCGAGCTCGGCTCGGCCCCAGGTAGACCCGCTGCGCAGGCTCTCATCTAGCTGGCAGGTCCGAAGGCTCGCCTGTGGGGGGAGAGGTTTGGTTATCTTCATCAACACCCCGAGCTCGGCTCGGCCCCAGGTAGACCCGCTGCGCAGGCTCTCATCTAGCTGGCAGGTCCGAAGGCTCGCCTGTGGGGGAGAGGTTTGGTTATCTTCATCAACACCCCAAGCTCGGCTCGGCCCCAGGTAGACCCGCTGCGCAGGCTCTCATCTAGCTGGCAGGTCCGAAGGCTCGCATGTGGGGGAGAGGTTTGGTTATCTACATCAACACCCCGAGCTCGGCTCGGCCCCAGGTAGACCCGCTGCGCAGGCTCTCATCTAGCTGGCAGGTCCGAAGGCTCGCCTGTGGGGGAGAGGTTTGGTTATCTTCATCAACACCCCGAGCTCGGCTCGGCCCCAGGTAGACCCGCTGCGCAGGCTCTCATCAAGCTGGCAGGTCCGAAGGCTCGCCTGTGGGGGAAAGGTTGGCTCTTGTGATACTTCGTTCTTAGCCACTTCTACGACACCCCGAGCTCGGCTCGGCCCCAGGTAGACCCGCTGCGCAGGCTCTCATCAAGCTGGCAGGTCCGAAGGCTCGCCTGTGGGGGAAAGGTTGGCTCTTGTGATACTTTGTTCTTAGCCACTTCTACGACACCCCGAGCTCGGCTCGGCCCCAGGTAGACCCGCTGCGCAGGCTCTCATCAAGCTGGCAGGTCCGAAGGCTCGCCTGTGGGGGAAAGGTTGGCTCTTGTGATACTTTGTTCTTAGCCACTTCTACGACACCCCGAGCTCGGCTCGGTCCCAGGTAGACCCGCTGCGCAGGCTCTCATCTAGCTGGCAGGTCCGAAGGCTCGCCTGTGGGGGAGAGGTTTGGTTATCTTCATCAACACCCCGAGCTCGGCTCGGCCCCAGGTAGACCCGCTGCGCAGGCTCTCATCTAGCTGGCAGGTCCGAAGGCTCGCCTGTGGGGGAGAGGTTTGGTTATCTTCATCAACACCCCGAGCTCGGCTCGGCCCCAGGTAGACCCGCTGCGCAGGCTCTCATCTAGCTGGCAGGTCCGAAGGCTCGCCTGTGGGGGAGAGGTTTGGTTATCTTCATCAACACCCCGAGCTCGGCTCGGCCCCAGGTAGACCCGCTGCGCAGGCTCTCATCTAGCTGGCAGGTCCGAAGGCTCGCCTGTGGGGGAGAGGTTTGGTTATCTTCATCAACACCCCAAGCTCGGCTCGGCCCCAGGTAGACCCGCTGCGCAGGCTCTCATCTAGCTGGCAGGTCCGAAGGCTCGCCTGTGGGGGAGAGGTTTGGTTATCTACATCAACACCCCGAGCTCGGCTCGGCCCCAGGTAGACCCGCTGCGCAGGCTCTCATCTAGCTGGCAGGTCCGAAGGCTCGCCTGTGGGGGAGAGGTTTGGTTATCTTCATCAACACCCCGAGCTCGGCTCGGCCCCAGGTAGACCCGCTGCGCAGGCTCTCATCAAGCTGGCAGGTCCGAAGGCTCGCCTGTGGGGGAAAGGTTGGCTCTTGTGATACTTCGTTCTTAGCCACTTCTACGACACCCCGAGCTCGGCTCGGCCCCAGGTAGACCCGCTGCGCAGGCTCTCATCAAGCTGGCAGGTCCGAAGGCTCGCCTGTGGGGGAAAGGTTGGCTCTTGTGATACTTTGTTCTTAGCCACTTCTACGACACCCCGAGCTCGGCTCGGCCCCAGGTAGACCCGCTGCGCAGGCTCTCATCAAGCTGGCAGGTCCGAAGGCTCGCCTGTGGGGGAAAGGTTGGCTCTTGTGATACTTTGTTCTTAGCCACTTCTACGACACCCCGAGCTCGGCTCGGTCCCAGGTAGACCCGCTGCGCAGGCTCTCATCAAGCTGGCAGGTCCGAAGGCTCGCCTGCGGGAGATAGGTGGAGTCCTTGACTTTTTGATTCTTGGTTCTTGGTTGGTAGTTACTACGTTACAACGAGCTCGGCTCGAACCCCGGTAGACCCGCTGCGCAGGCTCCCATGTAAGCTAGCAGGTCCGACGGCGCGCCGGTGGGGTAGGGGTTTAATTGGTTGGAAAAATACGAGGGAAGGGCCCTGACCTAGACTGAAGGCAAGGCCCTAAAGGTCTCGGCCAGTAAGGGTCTCGGCTCCAAGGTCGCGGCCAGTAAAGGTCTCGGTTGAAGGGAGGGTTCTCGCAAAAGGAGGCTCCCGGCGGACCTGGGCAGGACGACTTAATCAACGGCGCAAGGTTCCCGCCTAACTGATATCTAAGGAAGGTCACCCTAAAGAGACTAAGGGTCTCGGCGGGAGCTCGCGCGGAAGCCGTTCGGCAGAGTAATATACGCTTAAAACACACAATGACAGTGAAAAATGAAACATTACTTTATATAAAGTTAATTACAAAAGTGAGGAGCTTCTCGCTCATTACAAAAGGATATTCAATAAAAGACAACTTAAGGAGACGCGCTGTAATCCCCACTGGTGCTCTCGCTGGAGTCATCGCCAGAGCCCTCTTCGGATGTCTCGCCAACGGCGGTAGAAGACCTCGGGGCGTCTGAGAGAGGCGAGTCCGGCGCGCCCGGGGGTTTGGGAACTGGGTCGTAGAGCCAAGGGAGAAGTTGGCGAGCTTCGATGGTCGCGCCGTCCTCCCGGAGCAGCTCGACGTCTCGCAGCGTCTCGAGCGTCAGCTTGACGGTTGCCTGAGCGTTGGCTTGAAGCAGCTTGTCCACGTCATACTCCGAGAGGTAACGACTCCGCAGCCTCGCATCTAGCTCCGGAGGCGGGACCTTCGCCAGCTCTGCGCGGAGCTGTTCCCTCAGGAGGACGCTCTCGCAGCGCGCGTTGGCCAGCTCCGCGCGAAGCTCCCTGACTTGGGCAGAATCCTGCAAAAGGATTAAAAGAATTTAGTCACATTACACAGTGGTAACTTCGGGGAAACGGGGGCAAGGGCTCAGGAAGATCTCGCCTACCTCGGTCGCGGGGCGCAGAGACAGCGCCAGTCGAGCATCCACGAGCTCCTGTTGAGCTCTCGCGAGTTCTTCTTCCGCGGCGTGCGCGCGAGCCATCGCGTCCTCCCTCGCCTTGCGCATATCAGTGAAGTTCTTGTCAATAGTGATGCCTCGACGCGCACACATGTGCGTAAGCTCGAACGCGCGCAATATGGCCCGGGTGGCGTCGAAGGCTAGGAGGCGGGTGGACATCTGGTCAAACACGCCGGCATCCGCCCGGCTGTAGAGACCATATCCAAGCGAGAAGGCCTCGCCGGTCACATTTTCCCCCTCCGCCCATCTGGGAAGGAGGGTCGAAACCCTGATCGAGTTTGACTCAGGGTCCCATTCCATCTGAGGCTTCCCCTCCGAGTCGGCGTACCTAACGCCAAAACCAAAGTTCCGGTGCCCTCTCGGCACCTCCTGGGGCGGGACGCTGGCGGAGGTTTCGGCGGCGACCACTTCTCCCCCAGCCTCGCTCGCGGCCGAGGGGTTCCCGGTAGAAGCCTCGGCACGGCTCTTGGCGGCGGCATCCATCTCGCTGGCTCTCTGAAGGATCGCTTCAAAGGACCTGCCCTCTGGGGGAGGTTGGACAGGCGGGGCGGCCGGGGCTTTTCCCTTCTCGGCGGCAGAAGGCTTGGGCCTCTTCAGCGCGCGGAGAGGAGGAAGGGTGACCTTTCGCTTCTTGGCCGGTGGCGGCATGGAAGGAGCTGGATCTTCTCGGCAGGCGCTGGCGCTAGCTTCCGCGAGCGCAAGGGAGCCTCTCGCCGCCAGACCCTCAACACCCCGGCCTTCAGCGAAGGGTTGGCGCAGAGGGACCTCCCGCTCTCCTGCAAAGTTAAAACGCTTTAGCACTTCAGCGCAAGAAAATCTTTGATAAAAAAGGGAATCTGAGGCGAGACCATACCTTCGCCCGAGTGAACAAGTGGGAGGGAGTCGACGTCCCGCCGAAGATAGGGGACGTCGAACTCCTTGGTCCCGAAGAATTCCAGGATTGCGCTCTCGCGCGATCCCAGAGCGGGCGGCTTGTAGGCTGCGTCTTCATACTGGACGGGCTGAAGCGGGACGTTGCCGAAGTCCCCGCTGACGTAAACAAACTTCTCGCCCCAATGGTGGTGCTTGTTGGCGAGACCGGTAACCTCGAGCTGTTGTCCAGAGAAGAAGACTACCCCCCCCCCCCCCCTTGGCACGGAAGTTGAATAGCTTCCGGAAGATGGGCAGGCTAAACTCGATCCTCTCGGATCGCATATAGCATATGAATGCTATAAGTATCGCGACGGAGTTCGGGTTTAGCTGGGCGGGGACCACCCCATAATAGCGGAGAGCTAGCCGAACCTCCGGCCAAAGGGGTAGGCGGAAGCCCACCTCGAAATGCTCAAGGGGGATGGCAAGCTCTCCCGCCCCGGGAGTATTCACCCTATCGTGATTCCCCGGGTTCCGCGCCGAGAAGCCGGCGGGAACGTAGCGGTCGACGATCATGTTGTATTCATCAAGGGTGAGCTTGCAGGAAGGGAAGAGGTGTTTCTGGAAGGCTTCCGCACAATGGGCGCGACCCTTGTTCTCGCCAGGCATGGCTAGTTCGTGAGTAAGAGCGAGAGCTGGAGGGGGGTCGAAGCGGAAGCAGGAACGCGAGAGCACGGAGGGAAGGCTGAGGTTCCGGATCGAAGAAGTAAATGTGGTTGGTGGACTTCTCTATTTATAGGGAATCGTAATCATCATGAGTTCATCCGGCAGAGAGAGAAAGTGACAGCGGAGTACAGCTGTCAGAATCCGGGCTAACGACGCCTCGGTTCTCCCCCTCGGGATGACAGCGGTCAACGGTCGCTTCAGGTTTCGACGCGACTACCTGGATTGGCGCAAGCCTCCTAGATTGGCGCAAGCCTCCTAGACCGGCGCAAGCCTCCTAGGTTAACGCAAACCTCCTAGACCGGCGCAAGCCTCCTAGGTTAACACAAACCTCCTAGATCAGCGCAAGCATCCTAGATTGGTGTAAGCGTCTTAATTAAAAAGCCTCGCGGAGCGATAAAAAGAAAAAGGAAAAGGGAGACATGAGTAGAAGCGGGATTCTCGTTAGCGCAAGCAGGATAAAACTTAATTAGTAATAATGTTTATTACAGACATTGAAAAAGAAAAAAAAGAAGAAAAAAGAGATACATTGAGATTCAGAGCGTGAAGGCTAGTAGGGCTTCCAGCTCCATCGTCCCCGTTCTCGCCGCCTAGTTCTTGGGGGCGCCAACGGGTTGAAGTAAGACGATAGCGTGGTACACCCAAGGTTGATCCGTCTGGCGTAATCCCGGATTTGCGAGATGCACCTCCCTGGCGAAGACTCGGCGGAAGGCCCGCGCGGGCAATCAGTCTCGCCCAAGAAGAAATCCCGCTCCAGAGCCTCCAGCCTTTGCTCCACAGATTCGCGGAATGCTTTCGCCGCGGCGGTATGGGCACGGTCTCGCCGGACAAGCTTGGCCAGGATGACCGAGATCCTCCTCCGTCTCCCCTTCGCGCTCCCAGCACTGTTCAGGGTTTCCTCTATCTCGCCAGACGAAGGGAGGGGGGACTCTTCATCCTCTTCTTCCTCGTCTTCTTCCTCTTCTTCTCCTTCCTCATTGACTCCCGACCGCAAGCCAGGATCACCTGCAGAAGAAACACACGAGAATTTTGGTCAAGGCATGACAATCGACAGTCCAGAAAAGTTTTCGCATACCTGCGGCTGGGCGAGAACCGTCAACCAAAGTTGGACGAGAAGGCCCGGCCCCTCCATTGGTTCCATAAAGGAGGTGAAGAGGCTTGCCCAGCCCCGGGCGGAAGGGCTCGCGCACGATGATCCCGGCCTGGCCGGAAGCATGAGGGGAGTTGTCTTCTCTCAAGGGACGGTCAGCATCCTTGAGAGTAGCGGAAGGTTCAGAAGCCGCCCCTCCCGCCTGCAGGATAGGGTTGGCCACCGCGGGAGGCACTTCGACGGTTCTCGCTTCATCTTCCCGGGTGGTTAGACCCGGGTCGGCGGGAGCTGACACTGCGAGAAGACGGTTCAGAAAAGAAAGGATCGGGTTGAAATATTGACAAGGGAAAATGTACCTATCGTTCCGGTCTCGGCTGGAGGAATCCTCTCCGAGACCCGTGTTTGGTCCTCTGGGGGATGAGCGGGTAGGTTCGAAGGGCTGGGCGGAAGTTCGGCGTCATTATTGGGAGCGGACTCCTGCGAAAGCGTACTTTAATCATCGAATCTAATGCAGTCAGCTCGGTAGACACGGGTGAAAGGCTTACATTCTTTGGGGAAGGATCTCCCGCAGGATTGGGAGTGGGGGAAGGAGGATCCCTGTTCTCGCGAGAAAGGTCCCGCCGGACCGCCTTCGCCCTTTTCTTTTCCTTCTTCTTCGGCTCCGAAGGCCCGGCGGTTGAAGTCTTTTTCGCTAACCATGGAGCCACCGCCGCACAGTTAGCCAAGGCCCGCGCTTGGGCAGCGGCTAATCGGGCTTGGAGGTCTTGCGGAAGCGGTTTGGCAGCGCGTTTGGGATGCATGGTAAGCTCGCGCGAAAATCCCTGAGGCGAGAGCTCAGTTGGAAAACCGTATTTTAAGGGCAGGGCGTATGGACGCCTATCAGTGCATATTTATAGCCGCAGTGGGACCCACCAAAAGATTCCCTCGATAGGCGGGCACGTGTCCAGCGAATATTTTGGGGGTTGGACTTGTCTTGTCGAGCGCAGGGCTAGCTCGAAAAGAGCGGGGATTGTGTACAACCCCATATTCGCTGGGAAGGACCCAAAGGCTTCAACAGTCAGGATTGGGTTAGTCTCAGGCTAACCTCGGGTTAACCCTGAGGCATGCTTGTGGAGTTCTCGCCCTATAGGAGTTCTCGCCAAGGGCAGGCGAAAGCTGAGGAAACCAAGGCAGATGGTCGAGTACTCGGCAGGAGAGATCGTCGACCGACCAAGGCAGATGGTCGAGCTCTCGGCAGGAGAGATCGTCGACCGACCAAGGCAGATGGTCGAGCTCTCGGCAGGAGAGATCGTCGACCGACCGAAGCAGAGGGCCTGACTACGGAAGCTCCCGCCTTAGGTAAAGCTCTCGCCCAGGGCAGGCGAGAAGGCTTTAGGTGAACCTTTTTTCGCATTGACATCATGACTACCCAGCGCGAGAACCTTCCTGGCAGAAGCTCTCGCCAAAGCGGGCCTAGAGGGGACCCAGCGAGAGCCTTCTGGGCCGGGGGTCTCGCCAAGTGGGCCCACGGGGTGGGACCCGGAGTCCAGAGGAGATTATTTTATTATTATCCCGAGGTAAAATTACTCAAATGCCCTTGGGAGAACAGCGGGATTCGGTTATTGGCAGACCCCTCAGGGGTATTTCAGTATTTTCAGGTCAAAGGAAGACTATAAAAAGACCCATAGGGGCTCTTTGGAAGGCAGGACTTTCATTTACTCTCCAACTCTAGTGCCTTCTGAGGAGCTCCCAGCCCAGCATCTGGCTTTGGAGGGGAAGCTCTCAGAGATCTTCCGGGTGTGTGGTGGGACCTCCCAGCTGAGGCTTTGGGTCTGTTTTAGGACCTTAGCAGCCGGTCAGGGGTCGAGATTTGAGAGAAGTAGGCGTCGGCTGCACTCTGGTTTGTGAACATTCGTTGAGGTCATTTTTGGCTTCAACAACTGTAGCTTCAAGCGGCAGTAATGGTGGTTGGGAAGGGATCGACCGGCTCGCAACTGGCCGGGGACGCAGCAGGGGGCTTCGCCGGCTTCGGGAAGGGACACCAGAGGCGGCGGCGGGCTTCGTCGAGCAGGAGTAAGGCGGCATCGGCTTCGTCGGGCTTGAAGAGGGGCGGCGGGAGAAGGATAACAGGAAAGGAAATTTCCTGTCGTTCTAATCCAGCCGGCTATTACAGGGGGAAGGGTTTGTTTATATAGGAGGGGGTTTTAGGGCAAAAACTTGCTATTGGCAGTCACACTTAATTAAATAGGAATGTTTTTTTTTCTTTTATAGGGGAAATAGGCCAAAGGAAATGGGATGAATGGGCTCACTCAAGGGGGGGTAATTTCATAACATAAAAATGTTTAAATTAAAATAGTTAATTAAATTAAAGCTTGCCCTACGCTAACCTCTCCCCTAAATACCGGACCTATGCATTTAGGGTCGCGTTGGCCGGTCACACCAACGCGCCAAACCAACATTGCGCGAACAACATGGGCGATACCAAATTACATCAAAGCGCTAATAACATGCGCGACAAAGCAAAAATACAGGTACGATAAAAATACAATAAAAAGATGCACCACAGGTTGCATCATGAGGCATATAATCTAAAATGAAACTTACATAAAAGGCCAAAAACCCAAACATAGAATCACAACAACAACCGCCAAAAAGCAAAAATGGAATACCTGGAGGAAACTGAAATAATAGAACCAAATGTCTAAACATAGGAATTGTTTTCAAGGAGCTTCAAAACTTGTGCAGGTGGAGAATGACGGAAATGAGCTGCTTTCATAGGGGCCGCATCCTGATCTTGCCCAATATCGCTTCCATTCTTTGAAATCTAGATCTTCTGTTTAGCGAATCAAATCAAAGGAAGCAAGAAAGCAAACATGAGGTTACTGTTTTGCAAGGAATGGTGACTTGTGGCCGTTGGTTGGGGATGCCGAAAGCCTTAGCGGAGGTTGGAAGAGGCGTCTCTTAAGCTCCTTGCTTGATCGGAGAGGAGGTGTGGTCGGCGACATCAGGTATGGGCGTGACGAGATTGCGATACCCTAGCAGAGCGAGTGGGTTAGGAGGGTCCGGAGCAGATGGCGACGACAGAGGCCTTCGGCGTCGGCGACGGCAAAAGGCGATGAGAGCGGTGTTGCCAGTGGAGAGAGTTAGTGGAGGAGAGCGCAGGAGAGCCGGGCGGTAGGGTTTGTAGTGGAGCGGGACGGGATAGTTGTTCCGATGCCATTTCAAAATAAAGTAGACGGTCAAGGGATTCAAAATAAAGTGGACGGTGTTTAAATTGGACGATGATGAGTATAATGGACGGACATGATCTGTCATTTGTCTCACATAATTTACAGATTTTTGATACCGCAATATTTCTTTTTAAATCAGTATATATATATGTGTGTGTGTGTGTAATCCTCTCAACCCATCTGGTCAAAATTAATGCAACTGAAATTCAAAACAACAACAACAACACTCGAGCCTTTATACCACTATAGTGGGGTCGGCTATATGGATGCTTTGTCGCCATTGTGCCCTATCTTTTCTCATAATCTCACTAATGCCTAAGTACATCATGTCTTTCTTTATAGTTTGTTCCAAGTCTTTATTGGTCTACCCCTCCCTCGTCTAAAAAGTGAAATTCAAAACCCACCAAAAAATAAACATAACAATTTTTTTTTGATAATTTGAATGGCCAACAAGTGAGTGAAATAACCAACAATCGAACACTCACAGGCAATAGCTAATAGATATTGGCTTTGGATAAACAACCAACAAGGAAGGCCCAAAATAGTAGAAAGATTATAGCCCAAAACAGTAGCCGGCCAAAGCAAGCAAAGGCAAAATTTCAACAACAGCATGATGACATGAAATATTATAGCCTCTTCCTAACTGAAATGTAAACCCACAACAGCCGGCCATTGGACAAAACAAAGCTATATATATGATGCCCCCAAGGTTAAATACAAAGCATCAAAGAGCAATTTTCCCCCTTCAGCATAGCAGCCGACTACAATTAACCTTTTTCATACAAAAAACTTAAATAATAGAAGGAGGAGAGATCTTACAGTGGGAGGAGGAATAAGTTATTGCACAACCGGTCCTTCTCGGACAAGCAGAGGTCCATTCAAATCCTTCCAAAAACTCCAAAAGATGCTCTGAAGTTGCTGTGTAGCAGGGGAGAAATCGACAACCTAGCGGCTAGCGGAAACAACGGCAGAAAAGCAAAAACAGGCGGCACAACTACCTTAAATCAGCGACAGAAGTAAGGCAGCAGCCCTAGGTCAGCCGTAGAAGCCAGCAGCCCTAGGACAGAAGCAAGGCAGCATAAACTCTCTTATCAAAGCCAACATAAACTCTCTTTACATTAAAATAAACCAGCCAATCCGATATATAAAAATATAAATTGAAACCAAAAAATGTTAATGTCACAAAGCTTTAGAAACCCAAAATTCAAGACAATTTTCTTAACTCAAAATTAGCCTAACAAAAATTAAACAAACAAAAGAAAACCAAAAAAATTTCTGCCTTTCTTTCTCGTCATCAGGGATTTCAAAATGTGTTATGCATTTTATTATTTGGTTGGTTACTATAGGGAAGTGTAAAAGCAACCTTGTATATATGTTCACTTGTATAGAATACAAAGAATGAGTACAAATATATAGATAAGAGAAAGAGAGAGCAAGGCTCTATACACAATGTGGGACTAAAGAGGAGAGAGAAATAACAACAAAAAATACTAAATGGGCCTAGTTAAGTGGGCTTCTCTAACACTCCCCCGCAAGCTGGAGCGTATAGATCATATGCACCCAGCTTGGACAAACACTGGTAGAACAAAGTGCTTGATAGGGCCTTTGTGATAATATCAGCAACTTGATCAGTGCTCGGAACATGCTTTAACTCAAGTTTTTTCATTTGAACTTTTTCTCGTATGAAGTGACAGTCGACCTCGATATGCTTCGTACGCTCGTGAAACACCGGATTCTTCTCTATGTGTATGGCCGCTTGACTATCACAAAAGAGAACAACAGATGAAGGAAGTTTTACTCCCAAGTCAGCAAGAAGGCTTTCAAGTCATGTGAGTTCAGAAACAACCGATGTCATAGATCGGTATTCAGCTTCCGCGGAGGATCGAGCGACCACGGCTTGTTTTTTACTTTTCCAAGTAATGAGATGACCTCCAAAGTAAGTACAGAACCCACTGGTTGACCGCCGATCGTCCAGGGAACCAGCGTAATCGGCATCAGAGTAAGCAACCAATGCTGGAGCCGAGGTGGAGGTTTTGTAAACAAGCCCTTGACCCGGAGCTGCTTTAAGGTACCGGAGAATCCGTTCAATAGCTTGGAGATGAGAAACTCGGGGAGCATGCATGAACTGACTGACAACCCCAACAACAAATGATATATCAGGTCTCGTGACTGTTAGGTAGATCAACTTTCCGACAAGGCGTCTATAGTACTCCGGGTTCTGGAGAAGCAGATCATTATCAGAGGCATGTGCACAGAGCTTGTGATTTGCCTCCATCGGTGTATTAGCTGTCTTACAACCTGACTGGCCAGCATCTTTGAGGAGATCGAGACAGTACTTCCGTTGGGAGAGTACAAGCCCATCCGGTCATTGTGCGACCTCAAGACCGAGGAAGTAGCGAAGATGCCCTAGGTATTTGGTCTGAAATACGGTGCTCAGATATCGTTTGACCGCTTGGATCCCCTGTGAGTCATCCCCAGTAAGAATGATGTCGTCAACATAAACCAACAGAATGACGGTTCCCGTTGCCCGATGTCAGGTGAAAAGGGAGAAGTCAGCAGAGCTCCGAGTGAAACCCATATCCTGAACCACCTTGCTGAATTTGTCAAACCACACCCGGGGGGATTGTTTGAGACCATATATGGACTTCTTTAGAAGACACACATGAGACTCCCCCGTGGTCTCAAACCCGGGCGGTTGGCGCATGTAGACGGTTTCGTGAAGATCACAATTCAGAAAGGCATTCTTGATATCGAGCTGATGAAGGGGCCAGTGACGGTGTACAGCGACGGAGAGAAGCATATGAACCGTGTTGAGCTTGACCATCAGAGAGAAAGTTTCCTCATAATCGAGACCCTGCTGTTGAGTGAAGCCACGGGCCACCAGTCTGGCCTTCAGTCGGGCAATAGTGCCATCCAGAGCATGTTTGATGACAAACACTCATTTACACCCAACCGGGTGCTGATGGGGGGGCAAAGGGACCAGGGTCCAGGTCTGGTTGGCCCAAAGGGCTGTCATTTCTTCCTCCATGATAGCCCGCCAGCCTGGATGTTGACGTGCCTCCCGTACAGAGTTAGGAATAGAAAAAGAGGATAATGATGTGGCAAAGTGGCGAAGTGGTGGTGAAAGGCGATGGAGAGAGACGTAATTTGCCAGTGGATGAGCGATGGAGGTTGGAACCGGAGCAGCAGGTGGCGGAGCATCAGAGGGCGAAGCCGACTGCAGTAGGGCAACGGGATGAGAAGTGCGATGAGAATAGACCCAAATAACAGGTGGAGTCGGACGGACAGGAGCCGAAGCAGGAGGAGGAGAGGATGAGGAGCAGGGAACCGGGATGATAGGACGAACGACGGGCTCTGGAAAGGTAACGACATCCGGAGCAGAAAATAAGGGAAGATCTTCCCGAAAAGTAACGTCCGCAGAGACAGTAACCTTGCGGGTAGTAGGCGAATAACACATATACCCCTTCTGAGTGCGCGAGTAACCGACAAAGATATGTATGGCTGCACGGGGATCCAATTTGTCGGTAGAAGGGCCGAGATGGTGAACATAGCAAGCACACCCAAAGATAGGAGGAGTAACAGGGAAAGGCGGAGTGGAGGGAAAGAGGAGGCTGAACGGAGTAGCATTCTGAAGAACGGAGGACGGTAGACGGTTGATAAGAAAGCAGACGGTGGAGAGCGCAAAGTTCCAGTATGGTTTGGGAACCCGCATTTGAAGCATAAGGGACCGAGCCACATCAAGAAGGTGTCGATTCTTGCGCTTGGCTACACCATTCTGTTGCGGAGTATACACACACGAGGTTTGGTGGATAATGCCGAACTCAGAGCAGAGGGTCGCGAAGTCATGTCCAGTGTATTCTCGCGCATTGTCGGTACGAATAGTGCGAATGGGCGCAGAGAATTGAGTGCGAGCCTCAAGAATGAATGCCCGGAAGACGCGGGGAAGCTCAGAACGATCGCAAAGAAGATACAACCACGTCAGGCGCGAATAATCATCAATAAAGGTAACGAAATACCGATAGCCAGAAATACTAGTAATTTTGTACGGACCCCATTTATCGGAGTGTACTAAGATAAAATGAGCGGAGCTCCGAGTACAATGCGAAGGAAAAGATGAACGTGGCTGCTTGCCAAAAATACATGTTTCACATTGAAAAACATGAAGAGATACATCCGGGAGAGCCTTCTGGAGGACAGGTAGAGGAGCATGACCAAGATGTCGATGCCAATCGGAAGAGGAGACAGATGCGAGGAGAGTAGGAGAGTCGTCAAGAAGGTAGAGCCCGTTCTGCAGTCGCCCCCTACCAATGATAGTCCGCGTCTGCCGATCCTGTATCAGAAAAGAAGAAGTAAAGGTCACTGATCAATGTAAATCAGAAGTAAGATGACCAACAGAAAGTAAATTGAAAGGAGAGCCCGGAACATGAAGAGCCGAGCGCAGGTGAAGAAAAGAGGTGAGAGGAATATCAGCACATCCAGAAACAGGGACAGAGGCGCCATTGGCCACAGTAATGTACTTCGGGTGAGGGGAAGACAAGCACTGAGGCGGCCAAACAGAGGTGATGTGGTGAGTGGCACCAGAGTCGAGGATCCATCGCGGGCCAGAGGAAAGGCTGGTGATACCTTCATTGGAGATGGAGGCAGCGGAGGAAACCGAGGCTGGCGGGCGGCTGAGCAGGCCATGAAGATGCTAAAGCTGAAGGCGAACCTCGTCGAGGTTAGTACGAGTGAGAGAGGAGTCGGTGGCAGCAGCAGACGCCTGCAGACGAGGTGGGCGACCATGCTTGCGACAGTACGTGGCTTCAAGATGCCCATCTTTGCCGCAGAACGAGCACTTAGACCGAGACCGGCCACCGCGCCCACGTCCCCGCGAGTCAGAGCGGCCCCCACGGACAGAAGATGGTAGAGGCAGTAAAGGAGCAGGAACCTGCTGGACAAGAGCTGGAGAAGGAGGTCCCGACACATCCGGAGGCGGGGTGACTTTGAGAAGCATTGAGCACACATCTGAGAAGGACAGGGTAACAGTAGAGGAGAGGATGTGGGCCCGTACACTATGAAGGTGATGGGGTAGCCAAGCCATCATCATGGCTATACCCACAGCCTCCTTTTGAGCACGTTGGGCAACAAGGTCCACAGTAGTAGGCTGATGTTGGATCCATGCCTCGACCAAGGACTGAGCCTGAGCCACAAAAGAAGTTAGATCGGTCGCACCACTGCTATCAAGGGCCTGGAGAGCAGTGATAATGTCATACAGATGGTGGAGACTATCTTTGCCAGAGTAAAGGGTATGAAGTTCATCCCACATGCCTTTGGCCATCTCGTGGTACATTGCCAGACGATAGGATTCGCTATCAAGTGAATTAAGAATCCATGTTTGCACACGACCATCATTGCGTAACCATTCATCAGTCGGAGTACCGGTAACCACCTGGGTCAAGTGATGAAGAAACCCCTTAGATTGCAGGACTCGACGAACAGAATGTGCTCATTCGACAAAATTCTTCTTGTCGATCAGAGATATAGTAGTAATACGGAGTTCATCCCGTATTTCTGGAATAGAGTCCGGGCGGTCTGCAGAAGGAATCGTCGTGCCAGTAGAATCAGCAGAAGAACCCATGGAAAAGAGGCAGCTAGGAGGGCAGACCGACAGCAGAGGAGTCCGCGCGACTAGAACAGATACCGCCCGGTCACGAGGTGGACAGCGACAGGAGGCCGCGACTAGGGGCGGATAGAGACCAGACCGCACGGATTGGAGGGGGAAGAAAAGTCCGCGCGACTAGAACGGAGACTGCCCGGTCACGATGTGAAGACACCAGCGGCAGGAGGACGCGACCAGAGGCGGATAGAAGAACTGGCGGACAGAGACCAAACCGCGCGGATAGGAGAAGGAGAAGACCGCGACCTAGATGCGGGAGGGAACAGTCCGCACGGTCAGGCTGAACACAACAGCGGTCAGAGACGGAGGCCACGGGCGGGCAGAGAGAAGATACCGCGAGTAAGGAACACTCAAGCGGATAGAAAGAGGCCGCGGCGAGCAACAGGTCGAGGCGAGCAAAGAAATAACTCGGCGACAAGGTTAAAAGAGACCGCAGACCGCGCGAGAAGGGAGTTGCGGCAAGGCAGAAAAATGGCAATCAGGAACAGGCCGCAGGAGGTCGCGCCGGATAGCGGGAGAGAGCTGCGGATAGCAAGAAGCCGCGGAACAGGAGACCGCGGAGGATAACACAAGGGAAACCGCGCGAGAAGAGAGTGTTGTTGGAAGGGGAGAGGCGGGCCCCACAGGAAAGCTATAAGAGGCGGAAGGGGAGGTTTGGAACCACGGAGGGGAGAGGGGAGAAGAGAGGCGAAGCGGACAGGCAAAAGCAAACCGCCAGAGACCGAGCGGGAAGAGCGGGGAGCGGACAGAAAGGGAAGTCCGCAGCTAGCCGCACGCACAGACAAGAGACCACAGGAAGAGAGGCGGTTAAGCAGAGGGAAGCCGCCCAAGGAGGACCGGTTGCTCTGATACCATGTAGAGAAGTGTAAAAGCAACCTTGTATATATGTTCACTTGTATACAATACAAAGAATGAGTACAAATATATAGATGAGAGAAAGAGAGAGCAAGATCCTATACACAATGTGAGAGTAAAGAGGAGAGAGAAATAACAACAAAAAATACTAAATGGGCATAGTTAAGTGAGCTTCTCTAACAGTTACATCAATAACCTTTTGATTTGTTGGTTTCATGACATTAGTCCAGGTCCGATTCTTTTCAATCATGTAGATTTCTTCATCCATTGCTTTAACTCAATGCAAATCTTTTGCGGCTTCTTTCTAATTTTCTGGCTCCTGCTCAAGAAAAACATCATGTTGTTCATAAATTTCTTTTAGGGAACAGTATTTGATGGGAGATGATGACTCTTCTTACTCATCTGAATCAGGAGAACTGATAGTGAGATCTTCTGGCCTAGAGTTGGACGGCTGTGAATCTGAGATCTCTTCTGATTCATTGGCACCCCTCTGAGGCAGAGAGAAATCCAGAGTCTGATTCCAAGCCCCAGTGGTATTCTCATCTATTGTTGCATCTTGGAAAATATTTAGTTGTTGTGAGATGAGATTATACAACTTGTAGGTGTTTGAATCTTGATTGTAGCCTAAGAAGACACATATCTCTACTTATCTAACTTCTTTCTTTATTCTTTTGGAATTTAGCTAAATGTTGTGCCCCAAGCACTCTTATATATTCTATGGGGGGATTTCTTTGGTACCAAAGTTCAGAGGGAGTACTTTAAGGAATACTTTTAGATTGAAATTTATTTATGATGTATATTGCTGTATGAATAGCTTCAGCCCAGAATTGTTTGGGGATTGAATGGTGTTGAAGCATTGCCCTTGCCATTTCAATAACAGTTCTAGTTTTTCTTTCTACGGCGCTATTTTGTTGGGGCGTTCTAGCTATATGGCGAGTTATCTTTGTATTCCATGGATTTTGCCAAAAGGCAGTCTCCTATAAATTCACTTCTCCTATTTGTTCTTAGTTTTTTATAGGTCTTCCAACTTTATTTTCTATGGTTGCTTTAAATTTTTTTGAATTTGGAGAATGATTCAGATGTCCTGCAATTAGACCCGTGATGCTCTATGGTTCTGAGTGTTGGGCAGTGAGTTATGTACATGAGCAAAAAATGGGAGTTGCGGAGATGATAATGCACTGTGGATGCTAGGGAGAACATTGAATGCTAGGGAGAACATTGATTCAGATGTACTGCAATTAGAACCTTCAATTGTGTACTGCAATTAGACCCGCGATGCTCTTTAGAGGCACCTCTTAGGCGTTGTGAGAGTCTAGTAACTAGGCATGTTAAACGAGGGAGGGGCAGACCAATAAAGACTTGGAATGAAACTGTAAGAAAAGACATGATGTACTTAGGCATTAGTGAGATTATGACAAAAGATAGGGCACAATGGCGACAGAGGATCCATATAGCCTACCCCACTATAGTGGGATAAAGACTTGAGTGTTGTTGTTGTTGTTGGAGAATGATTCAGATTTGTGGCTGACGAAGTATATCCAACACATCCTTGTGTAGTCATCAATGAGGCATAAGTAATACTTCCAAGTTGGCCTATTCTGGAAAGGTACTATGTGACTCATCGCATTTATGCAGTCTGTGCAGAGATTGTGTGTCTGCGATTTATGCTAGGCCATAAACTAACTCCTTTTGTTGCTACAGTTTTAAATCTTTATAGTTTAGATGCTCATACCTTCTATGCCAGAGTTTTGTGTTGGTGGGAATACAACTGAGCTTTTTCCTGCTCGCAGTGGGGTTATATGAAGAGGAAATAAACGATTTTCTGTCCTTTGGACAGTGGCAATGCAGATGTTTATTTTCTTCTCTGTTATCTAGCACAGGTTATTATCAAAAGCTACAATATACCCCTTCTTGATTAGTTGGCCTACAGTTATTAGGCTTTGGGTGAGTGCATGAACAAAGCAAACATCTTGGATGAGTTTGATTACTCCCTGCTTTGTTCTTATATCAATTGTGCCTCTTTCCTATATTATAAGTTGTTTTCCATCACCAAGTGATATTCTTGATTTTAGTGTTGTATCAAGGGAGGTGAAGGAGGTTTTGTTATGAGCCATATGGTTGGAACAATCACTATCCACACACCAGGTTTTGTCTATTCCTTGTATGGTATAAGACATGGATAGGAGAACTTTTCAATGGTTTTGTAAGGTTAGCTCATATTTATGTTTTGACTCTTTTTTGTTTTAAACGAACAATCATTATCAAAATGTGTGCTAGGGAGAACAATCATTATCTTCCTCTTTCTCCCTTGCCTCTGCCTCTTGTGGATGCTTGGGAGAACATTGAAGGTGGTTTCTTTTCTGTCAGACAAAAATTTCGTCTTTGTGACTCTTGTTTTTCCGTGACATGTTTGCTCAATGGTCGGTTAGCTTCTCTTTAATCATTCCTCATGTGTCATTAATGACCCAATTAGCTTAGTGATGGAGAGTGTAGTGAGATCCTTGGATTCTTCTATTGTAGTTACTACATAAACAAATATTGGTGGCAAGCATATAAGGATCTTGGGGACAATCTTCTTGTCTTTAATCATATCTCCCAAGATGTTTATTTGATTAACATTGCCCTGGTTCTGGAGACAAACTCTTGGATTGTCTCTAAATCCTTCATGAGCGAAGTATCAAATTGCTCCATTGTGATTTAACTTTTATGGATATTACCTTATCTGAGCCTTTAAATTCAGTGACCAGTGTGTCCCAGACATCTTTGGAGGTGGCAGCTCTCATGATTCGTGGGTAGATCTGCTTGCTTACTCCTTGGTGGATGTAGAGAAGTGCCTTTGAGTCCTTTTTGAACTCCTTTGCCTTCTGCTGTTTTAGTACGCCATTACAGCTTTAGGTTCCGTTTGAGGGGACTTATTTTTACCGGTGAAGCGGTTACGACCGCATGAATCGGACCTTAATTAGTGTCTTTGGAGGACACGGATGGGAATTTGGTTATCCCATTCTGCACTAAGCTCCAATGTTCTTGGGATTGAAAAAGTACTCTCATATGCATGCTCGCAAAATCATAGTGACTTACTTCAAAGATTGGGACCATTGATTGTGAGTGGCAATACATTTAAGGTGAATTTGATTGTGCCATGTGATGAGATTGATCACACGAATGATGTTTTCATGAAGTAGAGGTGATTGGGATCTGATGGCATTTGAGCTCAAAGAAGACGTTATACCACTGTTAGGGCTATGGCATTTGGTTGAAAATGATGAAGAAAAGGGGGAAAAAAAGGTAATTGCATTTATAAATTTTCATTGCCTTTCTTCTAACAATCTATTACATTTTATAGGTCCACAAGGGGATTCTTGAACTACTATTTCATCAGTTCAGATAAGTAATTTCGACTCTTCTTCATCTTCTCCCCGTTCCCCTGAGCAAACTGTCGTCGCTTTTTCTTCTTCTTTAACTTCCCTTGATTTTTGATGATGAGTATTAATATCTCCAACACTTGTAAGAGGTCTATAGTTGAAGTCTCCCAGTTCAGCACTTCAAGGCATTGCGAAGAAAATGGAAGGGCTGTAGAGAGAAAGTCTTTGGGAGCAGGAAAAAGTGGAATCAAGTCCTCCGTCATCATTATTCATTCCTCTCATCTCAACCTGTACTCATAATGAGTACTAATCCTATCTCCAAGTTACAACATTCCTCATTCGGGACATAGCAAATTTGAATAGAAACCGCACAGCCAATCTGAACATTATTAATTGGCCACATACTTGAATTTCCCCATGTTTCGATTAATCATAGAATTCCCTCTTTGTTATCACCCTCCTCCCATGGATTACCAATCACTTTAACCACCTTATCATGAACTATGTCAGAAACAACTATTCAAACTTGTATCACTGTTCATTGCATGAGTGATTGCATTTTTGATGTGGTTGATAGAGGTGTCGGTTTGGCCTGGGGATGTGGTTTGTGTTAAAATCGAACATCCAGGAAGGGAAAGAGAGAAACAGGGTAGAAACTATCGGAAACCATTGCAGCGGCAAAATGAGATTGAAAGCTAAAAGGTCATTTTCTTATTACAGAAGGAAGAAGACAACATCTATATATAAAGGTTACAACTGAGAAACTACTAGAAGTAAAACTAATTCAAGTAACAAACTAACGGAAACAGTTAAAAAGTAAAACAAATTCTGTTAAGAGAATAACAGAATTCCAACACCCCCCCATCAAGTTGGTATTTGGATCCATTCACAAATACCCAACTTGGAACAAAAAGTTTGGAGAGAGCTTCTTCCAACAGCCTTAGTAAAAATGTCTGCCAGTTGCAGCTTCGTTGGAGTGAACTGTGGTGCTATCATCTTGGCCTGTAACTTTTCGCGCACCAAATGGCAATCCAGTTCTATATGCTTAGTTCGTTCATGATAGACTGGATTAGATGCAATGTGTAGAGCTGCTTGGTTGTCGCAGTGCAGAGGGATAGGTGTTAAGTCATGCACTTGGAGGTCAGCCAGGAGATTGACGAGCCATGTCAGTTTACAACATACAACTGCCATAGCCCGGTACTCAGATTCTGCAGAAGATTTGGAGACTGTGTTTTGTTTCTCAGTTTTCCACGAGATCAGGGCTCCTCCGAGTTTAATACAAAAACCAGTGATAGATCGGCGTGTCATAGGACAAGCAGCCCAATCCGCATCACAGTATGCTTCTAATCTTAATTCAGTTAAAGCTGGAAACATTAAACTACGATTGAGAGTGCCCTTTAGATAGCGTAGAACCTTGCAGACCATGTTCATGTGGGGAACACGCGACTTTGCCATGAATTGGCTCAAAATGTGCACTGCATATGTTAAATCAGGTCTAGAAATTGTTAGATAGATGAGCTCCCCTACAATCCTTTTGTATAAGGTTGGATCCGGAAGGTTTCTCCGTCATAATCGTTCAGCTTGTGATTTTGTTCGATGGGAATATCACTTATTTTGCAATTAGTCATCCCAACCTCCTTCAGAATGTCATATGCATATTTATGTTGTTTCAAATAAATGCCTTCATCCTTTCTGACTGCCTCGAGACCTAAGAAGAAGTTTAGATCGCCAAGGTCTTTGATCTTAAATTTGGAGTGGAGAAAGGTTTTAAAATCTGTCGTGACTTGAGGATTGTCTCCGGTTATTAAAATGTCATCAACATAGATTAATAATGCAGTAAAATCTCCTGTTCTCTTTCTGATAAACAGTGAGTGATCACTTTGCGATGGAATGAACCCAATTTCTTCTATGGTTGAAGAGAATTTAGCAAACCACTGTCGAGACGCTTGCTTTAAGCCATATAGTGATTTGGTCAATCGGCATACAAGATTTTTGTAATGTTCTGAGATAGCAAAACCTGGTGGCAACTTCATGTAAACTTCCTCAAGAAGATCCCCATGTAGAAAGACATTGTCCACATCGAATTGTATGATGGGCCATCCCCTAGAAGAGGCAACTGCTATCAGACTTCTAACAGTTGTCATTTTAACAACGGGCGCAAAGGTTTCGTGGTAGTCAAGCCCCTCTACTTGAGTGTAACCTTTTGCAACTAATCGCGCTTTATAACGTTCAATTGAACCATCGGATTTATACTTTATTTTATAAATCCATTTGCAGTTGATGGCTGTCTTCTCACTTGGTAATTCCGTTATGTACCAAGTTTTATTTTCTTCTAAAGTTGCGATTTCCTTGGCCATAGCATTCTTCCACTGTTCATCTCGGTATGCCTGTTGATATGTTTCTGGTTCAGCAAGTTGGACAGTAGGATTATCCAAGGTGGAGGTATAGGAGCAGATATAGTCTTTCTGCCATGATGGTTTAGTGATGGATCGAGTTGTTCTTCGTAATTGATCCTGTATTGGACTAGGGATGGTATGTCCAATATTATGGGATGTACCAGCAAGAGGATTGTCATCATTAAAAACAGGATTAGAATCAAGAGAGTGTGTAAGTGGTTGTTCTGTAGTAACGTCATCAGCAAGTTCACTTATATCTGAGGGGTAAGGTAAACAAGGAGAAGTAGAATTGTTGTTTTGAAGAAATGGGAAGACATAGTTGCCGTGAGGACACTTTCCCCCCAAAATTGAATGGGTAATCCAGCTTGAAATCGCAAAGCTCTAGCTATTTCAAGCACATTTCTATGCTTTCGTTCAACGACACCATTTTGTTGAGGCGTGTATGTGCAACTGCGCTGATGTATGATTCTATCTAAGAAACAGGTTCTCAGTTTATGATTAATAAATTCTGAGCCATTGTCTGTACGGCAAGCTTTTACACATGTATTGAATTGGGTTTGTACCATTTGTAAAAAAGATGGTATTAAAATTGGTACTTCGTCCTTAGAACTCATTAAAAAAGTCCAAGTATTCCGGGTAAAATCATCAACAATAGTTAAAAGTATTTAAAACCATTGTGTGTAGCAGTTTTATATGGCCCCCATGTATCGCAATGTATGAGATCAAAAGCATTGGAAGAGAAAGTATCACTTTTATGAAATGGGTATTGAGTTTGCTTAGCTAATGGACAGATAGTACAATCATAGTGTTTAACAACTTGCAAATCAGAAATAGCTGTAGCTAAATGTTTGAGCTTATTGGTGGAGATATGCCCCAAACGGTTATGCCATAGGATGGATTTGTGGAAGCTGGTTTGTGTGGTAGCAGCAATGTTGAGGTCGGTTGTTGTGTTATCCTGATGGAAGTAGTATAATCCTCCTTGCTGAGTGCCAATTATGCTACGACTCTTCTTCAAAGGGTCCTGAATAATGCAACAATTAGAGTCGAAACATAGAGTCGTTCTGGAATCTGCGCAGAGCTTGCTGGTGGAGATCAAATTATGATGAAAATTTGGCACAAATAGAACATCATGTAAAACAATTGTTGGTGATAATTGAATAATTCCTGTATGAGTAATGTAAGCAGAGGATCCATCTGGTAGGAATACTGGAGAAGGTTTGCATAGTCGTTTGGGTTGTTTTAATAAAGAAAAGATGTGAGTGATGTGATCAGTGGCTCCGCTATCAAGAATCCAGTCAGTTGGTTTGTTAGATAGGGAGAAACAGTAACTGATACCTGCCAGGCGTTGGTTATTATCAGTTGGGAAAGATTTTGTTTGATTGACGAGGTCCAGCAACTTGGTAATCTGTTCCGGGGTGAACTGGGGACATGCAAAAACCTATGTAGGAGCAGTATCTGTTTTGCTACCAGATGATCCCGAGGAAAACTCTGCAAAATTCCCTTCAATCCGATGAGAAGTCGAATTGGGAATCCTCTGCCTGTTTTTACCCTTGTAGTTTGCTGGATATCCATTGAGCTTGAAGCATTTGGCTTTGACATGTCCTGCCATTTGATAGTAGTCGCACCACATAGAACGTTTATTATCATAATTAGGATTCCATTTATGTCGTGGAGTGAAAGAAGACGCGGAAGTGTTCCCTGTGTAAAACGCAGTGGAAATCTCATCCATAGGCAGATGGTGTGACACAAGTAATTGGCGTTCTTCATGTTGAATCATCGAGTAGACTTCCTCGAGAGAAGGTAGAGTTTTCATTAGGAGAATATGGCCACGAACGGGTTTAAAAGATTCATTTAAACCCATCAAGAACTGCATAAGCTTTTGTTCTTCCAATTGATCAAACCAAGCTTTGGTCACCTCACATGAAGAATCTGATTTACAGGTGGGAATTGAAGTGATGGCTTCGAGTTCGTCTCACAATTGCTTGATCTTCGTAAAATAGGTTTTGATGTTCAGGTTTTCTTGACTGCAAGACGATATGGCTTTGCGAAGGCCATAGATCCGTGAGCTGTTGCTATTTGCAAAGCGGCGTGAGAGATTAGACCACATAACGGAGGCTGTATTGCTGTGAATGATAGATTGGCCGATGTCTTTTGAAACAGAGTTGATCAACCATGAAATGACCATATTATTCGCGTGTTCCCATTGAGGTAATTTGGGATCGGTGATGGTGGGTTTGGGAATGGATCCATCCACGAACCCTAATTTATTTTTGCAGGACAGAGCAATCTCCATGGAGCGTTTCCAAGGAATGTAGTTTGTAGTACCAAGAAGAATCTGAGTAACAAGAATCATCCCGGGATGATCAGAATTTTGTAAGGAATATGGAGCGATGATGTTGGAGCAGTATTGTGGATCTTGATCCATCATGAAGAACAGGAAGAACAAATAGATTCAGATCTGGAAACCTCCCTCTGATACCATGTTAAAATCGAACATCTAGGAAGGGAAAGAGAGAAACAGGGTAGAAACTATCGGAAACCATTGCAGCGGCAAAATGAGATTGAAAGCTAAAAGGTCATTTTCTTATTACAGAAGGAAGAAGACAACATCTATATATAAAGGTTACAACTG
The DNA here is from genome assembly GCA_039513925.1 of Platanthera zijinensis. Lineage (NCBI taxonomy): Eukaryota > Viridiplantae > Streptophyta > Magnoliopsida > Asparagales > Orchidaceae > Platanthera > Platanthera zijinensis. The sequence continues at coordinate 279,199,994 of CM077079.1, forward strand.
AGAAACTACTAGAAGTAAAACTAATTCAAGTAACAAACTAACGGAAACAGTTAAAAAGTAAAACAAATTCTGTTAAGAGAATAACAGAATTCCAACAGTTTGTTATGGTGGTAGCAGCTGGAAGGTTGATGGAGTTGCCTCTGGTGGCTCTAGGTGAATGTAAGGGTTCTGTTGGGTCTTGAGGGTGTTGTGGGTTTGGAGGCTACTGGCGAGTCATGCTATTAGAGAAGCAGGGATCCGATAGTTGGAAGGGATCATAGCTAGTGGCAAATCTGGAGGACTCCCCCCCCCCCCCAAGAATTTTGCCCAAATGATAGTGGATTTAGATTCTGTTACGGGCCTTTGAATGTTGTCGGAGGTAGAGAAGATGACAGAGGTGGATGATACCGTGAAGCCGGAACCGCGGCTGGCTAAGCGGGGTTGCTCATTAGAGGAGAGAGCCACCAAAATCTCGCATTCAAAGCTGGGAACTAAAATTCTTCTTGTTTGCCTCATACAACACATCCAATGCCTTTATATAAGCTACAACATATAAAAAAAGACAACAATAATAATGACACATAATACTAGACTCGGAGCTCGAGGCCCCTACATAATGATAACAACTAGACACCTAGATAATAATAATAATAATACGTGACTCATAACATCTAATATGCGGCCCATAACATCACTCCCGCCGTCCAAAAAGGAGCTTTTCCCCAAACTCAAGGGAGATCACATGAAGGCGAGCGTCATCCAATGCCTTCCTCATCCGAGTCCTCGACGTCTAGGTAGAAAAGCTTTTTGCATCTGTGTCCGTGAGTGTACTGCTCGTCGCAATTAAAATATAAACCCTGAGCGCGACGGTCCAACATCTCGGTCCGAGATAAGAGGCAGACCGGCGTGGCAGGAGGACCCTCGAGACATCCTTGTGGAGTGCCGATGTCAGTGGGCAAGTAGGTTTCCCGGGCCAACTGGAGGCGACGGTCACATAGTCTGGCCAGACTCATAGCAGTCACTAAGTCTAGCGGAGCCTCAAATTCAACATCCAGTTGTAGGCGAGCTTGAAGCCCGACTGTGAAGATGGAGACTTGCATTGCTGGGGAAGTGTGACGTGTGTCAGGAGAAGCTGAAACTGCTCCAAGTAATCATCAAATGTGCCCGTTTGACGGAGGGTCGTAAGAGCACCGAGGGGGTTGCTACAGATGGGAGGGCTGAAACTAAGGTTGCAATACCGCTTGAAGTCATCCCCTGTCAGGCCTAGTTGGTCGGTAAGGAGACGAGTGGCCCATAGCAAAGCTGAGTTGAGTAGGTGAAAAGAGGCGAGAGGAAGTCGATCAGCGGCTGGAATTTGTTGTTGGCTGAAGAATTGCTCGCACCTGGTGAGTCAGGCCAATGGATCAGTTTTGTCGTCATAGGTGGGGAAGTCCAACTTGGTGTAGCGCGACTGCATAGCCACTTCTTGTCGGAGGAAAGCCTGCGGGTCATGGCGGATAAGCGGGGGAGGCAGAGGCGCTTGACTGGTGCTGGCATGATCCATAGGTGGAGTGGTGATCATGGGAAGTGCGACAATCAACTCATTATTCTTGAGGGTGAGGGAGACAATATCGTCCCGATGGCGTGCTTTAGCGTCCAGATGACGTATTTCAGCGTCCCAAAATTGGGTCTCGATGGAGGTCCTGAAATCTTGGAGAGCCTCCAAGAAATCTGAAGTGTCGGTCATCGTGCGGGCGGAAGTAGCACGCGAGAGAGAGCGGGTGATGGGACGACTAAAATCCTCCGAGACGGCTGATTGGGTGTTTCCGCGGGAGTTGCGTCGCCGTCCAATGGTGATATCTTAAAGAACTCGAAATGGAGCTGACAGAGGACAAGATAGAAAAGAATGAAGGCTGCCCATGGAAGGGCTGTGGAAATAGATATGCGTTGTGCTAGCTGCCAAAAAGAAATTAATTGGGGGGGGGGGTCGAGGAGAGAGAGACGACGCGCAGTGTTCGTATGGGAAGGTGTGCTCTGGTCTCCGCCGGATACCAAGTCACGGGGGGCTTGGGGAAGAAAATGGTGGAAGAGACCGCGTGGCTTGCGGAGTGTCGACAGGTTCTGTGTGCGCAAGGAGACGCAGAGGCGGAAAAAAGCCGCTGGGTCGAAGTTGGGTGACTCACTGAAAAGTCGCGACTGGATCGAGAATGCGGGGGGGGAGGGGGGGGGGGTCAGTGGAAACGAACAGTAGCTGACGGGATCTGCTGCGACTGGGTCGAGGCTGGGTATTACTGAAGTAGCCGAAAGGGGGGAGGCACGAACGAAATGAAGCCGGAGGTGGGTTTTCGCGTGGGATCTGTTGCGACTAGTAGAGGAGTTTCGTGGGGATGGACGATGAGTGGAAGAGGGTTGATTGGCTCTAATACGAGATGTTATGGGTCTTCGAATGTTGCCAGAGGTAGAGAAGATGGCGGAGGTGGAGTATACCGTGGAGCCGGAATCGCGGCTGCCTAAGCGGGGTTGCTCGTTAGAGGAGTGAGCCACCAAGATCTCATATTCAAAGATGGGAACTAGAATTCTTCTTGCTTGCCTCATACAACACATCCAATGCCTTTATATAGGCTACAACATATAAAAAAAGACAACAATAATAATGACACCTAATACTAGACCCGGGGCTCGAGGCCCCTACATAATGATAACATCGAGGCACCTAGATAATTATAATAATACGTGTTCCATAACATCTAATATGCGGCCCACAACAGATTCCTCCCGTCGATGCAATGAATTTTGATTACTTACACGCCAAAAACGGTATCCGAATGAGGGTGAAACGACTCTGGTAAGATGAAGACGTTCAAAAAAAGTTTGGCCGGAGGAAGATGATGTCTTGCCCCCTTTTCCTGTGTCCACCCCCTATCATAGCGGAGTCTGACTTGAGGAAGTTGGATGTTGGGATGGGTTATGGAGTAGGGTTGCAGAGCGGTGGCTTGGCTTCACGACAACAGAAGCTCTGTCAAATTTGACACGGAGAAGAAAAAAATGCACGGATTCGGTACCTTGAGTGACCGAGAGTTTGGATTACTTCTCTAACTTCTGTTGGAAACGTGGTCGGGACCTCTCCTTATCTAAACTTCAAAATAACTCAACTCCTCCACTACTCCACACGCCAACTCCAAAAACTTCTCGGCACTACTGCTTTAGCTCTATCCGCGCGAGCTGCAACTACCCCGGCGAGTTCGACAATTGGCGAGATCCTCCTCCTCTCGGCGAGATCGAAGTTCTGCTCTACTTCGCGCAAACAACTCCAGCCAAAACGCGGCGAGATCGACACAGCTCCGGCGAGATGCACTCCAACGAGATCAACCTCCCAACCACCTCGCACGACAACTCCGGCGAGCTCCTTCTCGCACCAGCTGTTCCTTAACTCCGGCTTGCAGCAGTACTTCCGGCGAGAGCTCCACCTCCACCTAGGCGAGACCAACACCAACTCGCAGCTCACAACTCCTTCCGCTTGACAGGCGTGCAACTTCCTTGCGCGACCACACTTCACGCCTGGCGAGATGAGTTAAGATTCGCGAGAAGTCACCGTGGCGGAGGTGATAAAACTGGAGAAAAATATACACACTCTCTCTATCTTCTCTCGCCTGACACACTTGAAAAAAATATTTTAACACTCTCTCTATCTTCTCTCGCCTGACACTCTCCCTATAATAATTATCACCTCTCTCTCTCAACTTCTTATTCGCTACCTTCCCTCTCTCGCATCTCTCTGCGGGCTGGGAAAGAAAAAAAAACGAGAACACTGTGCTGCGGCACTTCTCAAAACGAAACTCGAAATGATGAGGCTTTTCTCTCTCTATTTTCACACCGAAAAACAAAAGTGTACAAGCCTATATATATAGGCAATATAGACCAATACAAAATCTCCACGTGACCAACTCTGCATCCACCATAAATGCTCTCTCTCTCCTGCGTCTAAAAGAAAACTAAAATAAAACAGTCATTGACCACGGTCAACAACACAAGCCAACAACTTCTCTATACCTAAACCTAGCCTAATACACGATACCTATGTGGTATCAAATTTAGGGTAAATGTCATGGGGGGGGGGCAGATTGCTCGTTCGCCGCATTTACCTGTAACTTTAAATGCAACATTAAAAAAATAAGGAAAAAAACAAAAAAAATAGGGAAAATGTGCGTCATCTAGATGACGATCATTTAACTGCCGCTATTGAGAATTGAGGCTTAGAGCCGGTTTGTAGGGGCGGTATAGCTGCTACGTGCAACTGATTTCGATGTCATCCCGCCAGACGAAAATATAGGGACTGCAATGGTAGCTGTTGCATTTCTACGTGCTCCTACCCTTGATGCATCGCTATAGGAGTGATTGTTAATGTATTAACATATCAATGCATTACCGGGACCTCCCCCTGAAGTTTGCGTAATTCCAGCTTGCACCCCTCTAACTTTTGAAATTACAAAAACCTCCCCTCAATGTTTACATTTCATAACATCCATGCACAAAAGTACTCCCTTTGAGTAAATCTTCGGGGGGGTCTTTTTGTGCATGGATGTTATGAAATATAAACATTGAGGGGAGCTAATTGTAATTTTGAAAGTAGAGGAGTACAAGCTATAATTATGCAAACTTCAAGGGGAGGTCCATATAAATAACCCTTATAAATAATATACTATTTTTTATTAAAATTATATTTATTTATAATAAATATATCATTTATTTTCATGCACCACTGTTTCAAACAACTTTGTAAATACTGTTTTTCAAACAGTTTCATGAATTTTCTCATCACTATAAAATAACTGATTCTTCCACCATTGTTTCTCCCAGCGCTACAGCCAAGCTAAATAAAATCCTTAGTACTCTGAATGAAGCTCCTGATTCCCCATCAGATTTGTTTGTTATTTTGAACATCATCCTCTACATCCATGCAGTTTTAAATTTATTTTGATAGAAAAGATTCACCCTCTACTTCATTTTTACTCATTTTAGTGGATTTCTCCGCCGGGCGCAGCTATTCCGTCGACCGGTGACGAATATGCTCTGTTCTCCGCCTCAACGACAGAAGAAATGACGGATCAAATTCTTTTCAATCCGACTCATAGTGATTATTTATTCGTATAGCAAAGATTATACGACTCACGCCGTCAATTTCCTTATAATTCGCAGCTTACAATCCGTAGAGAGATTGATTCACAACTTTGTTTTCAGTATTTTCTCCATATACTTTTTAGGTCACATAAACATACTAATTATGCTTTCTTTCTTATAGATATATATATATAAGATAATAGTAATGGATTCACTGCTCCATATCAAAATGCTGATTCCTGGCTAAAGCTGTGCTGCACTTCCAGGGCTAATTCTTCCACACTAAGCTGGCATTGGAGTCCAATCTGCAGATATTTCCAGGACAGCATCAGCCAAAACTCAAAGGTATGCAGCAAAAAATAAACAGGAGCCTGTAGCTTATTCCCTTCACGAGCATCTCAAAGTTATATTTTTTTTTCACAAATTTTTTTCTATGCAAGAATTATAATGCAGATTATCCATAACTATGACAGAAAAATCAAATGGATATATGCTTTAACCTGTAGAGTCTACTTTATGATGACATTAGAAATATCAAAGAAAATGAACAAGGCATTAGAACTGCATGATCTAATTCCTCCCATCTTGTTTGGGAGGAATTGTAATTAGATATTGGAATTGTGTTGGATTCCAATTTCGGGCCACTCGGGGAGCTACTGGAATTGAAATTGATCTCTCCAATTCGAATTCTAAAGGCTCAATTTGGCCAGCCCAGCCTGAGGGCATTCAGAAGTTTTAATCAGTAAAAAGCTTTTTTTTTGGAGCTCAACACTTTGATTCTACACTTGGGAAATGAGGGGAAATGAGCCTCAAATATTTTTCTCCTTCAAAGAATGGATGATTCTGAAACATACTTCTAGAACCATCTATATACTTCTTTTTGGGCCTATCTATTAGGTACATGAAGTGTCCAAATCATAGTTTTTTTAGATGGACCTATCTTTGAAGCTCCCAATTAAGTATTTTTAACATGCAAAAAATTTTATTTTAATGGTTTATATGCACTGTGTGCGCGCGCATATGTGCTCGCGTGTGCGTGTATGTGTGAGCATGTGAAAGAAATCTTGAAATCGATCATACTCGGACTGATTTGTTGACAATTTCTTGTGAGTTGTTCTTGCAAGGCGATATTTCTCGAGTAGAATCTTCTTGGTTCCCTTGTCGTTGCCATATATCCCAAGTTCCGTCTCCAGATTTGAAGATGAGGCCCTTGCGATGCGGCCACGTGCAAGCCATATAACATTTTACCGTATAAGTAACATGTTGATTGTCAATGTATCCAAAGTGATATCCTTGCGTTCGTATTTGGTCATATAATGTCCTTGTGTTAATTTTGTATGTCTGGATTGTTAAATATGATATACATTCTGTGTGGTGGAGTTAGCTTAGACTCATCTTTGGTGGTGTAGGCACCCTCCCTTGTACATGTGTGTGTGTGTGTGTGTGTGTATATATATATATATATATATATATATATATATATATATATATATATATATATATATGCACGAGCATCTTCGCACGGGCTACGTCCGTGCTCGATGCATCGCTGTGGGCTCGAAGCGTCGCTGCGGGCTCGATGCGTCGCTGCGGGCTACGCACGCACCCGAAATCTTTTTTTTCAAAACATATGCATATGAGTACTTAAAATGACCACAAAAAATATGAAGTACTATTCCTATTTTTATTTTATACAATTTTGCAAATTTTAATCTATAAAAAATAATTCATCTCTCTCCCTCTCTCTCTCTCCATCACTCCCCCTTCTATCTCTCTCTCTCCTTCTCTCTCCCCCTCTCTCTCCCTCTCCCTTCACTCTCTCTCCCAAATCTCCCCCTCTCATGATTCAAGGGCAATATTCAATCTATGGTGCCTCCAAATATCTATATTCCCTTATATATACGAGCTTCTTCGCACGGGCTACGCCCGTGCTCGATGCTCCGCATCCAGGCGGGCTTCGCCCGCCTGCGCACGGGCTTTGCCCGTTCTCGATACGTCGCTGCGGCCTGTGCCCGCCTATGAGCGGGCTGCGCACGCACTCGAAATCTTTTTTATTCAAAACATATACAAATGAGTACTTAAAATGACCGCAAAAAATTATGAAATACTATTCCTATTTTTATTTTATAAAATTTTGCAAACTTTAATCTATAAAAATTAATTTATCTCTTCTTCTCTCTCTTTATCACTCTCCCCTTTCTCCTTTTCTCTCTCTTTATCACTCTCCCCTTTCTCCTTTTCTCTCTTATCTCTCTCTCCCTCCCTCTCCCTCCTCTCTCTCCAAATTCCCTCCATGTTCTCTCTCATGATCCAATGACCATCATTCAATCTTTGGTGTGCCTCCAAATACCTATATTCTCTTATATATATACTAGCATCTTCGAACGGGCTCCGCCCGTTCTCGATGCGTCGTTGCGGGCTTTGCCCGCAACCAAACGGGCTTCACCCGCAACCAAACGGGCTTCACTTGCTTGGCATTTCGGCGGGCTTCGCCCGCCCCCCGGCGGGCTTCGCCCGCCCCCCGGCGGGCTTCGCCCGCCCGTTCACGAAGCGTGGTTGCGGGCTTCGCCCGCAACCAAGCGGGCCTCGCCCGTTCACCCATTCTCGATACGCCCGCCCCCGCGAACCCACCCTAAACAATTATTTAAATTTTATTAAATACATTATAAAATAAAAAAACAAATTTTTATAATATATTTCAATATTTTAATAATCATTTATTTAATACAAAATCAAAAAATAAAATAAAAAATTCCTTTCTCTCTCTCTCCCTCTCTCACCACCTATTCCTCTCTCTCTCTCTCACCGCCTAATTCTCTCTCTTCCCCCTACTCTCTCCCCGCCTAGTAAAACAAAATTGCTATTTCTCTCTCTTCCTCACCCTCTCTCAGCCGCACACTCTCCCCCTCTCCTCTCTCTCTCTTTCTCTCTCTATCTCGCCTAATACAACAAAACCAATATTTCTCTCTCCCCACTCTCTCTCTCCACGCCCTCTCTCTCACTTTCTCTCTCTCTCCCTCCCTCCCTCTCTTCCTATCCCTCTCTCAGCCGCGCACTCTCCCCCTCTCCTCTCTCTCTTTCTCTCTCATGTAGGTATAGGAGGCCTATGAATATTCCCTCATCCCTCTCTCTCTCCCTCCTAAAGATTCCTTTCTCTCTCCGCATCTAGTGGATGAGAATAAAGCTGCCTTTGGATCCAAGGGTGGATGATGATTGTATGGTATGAGCAAAGAAGTGTATATTTTCTTATATGGTATGAGATATATAAGACAAGTGACAGGAACGGGCCTTCGGCCCTGGGGGCATTCGGCGGGGGTGCGACAATCGGCGGGGTGCGACATTCGGCGGGGTGCGACATTCGCTGGTGGTGCGACATTCGGCATGGGGACGACATTTGTCGTGGGCGGCGACATTTGTTGTGAGCGACGACCTTTGTCGTGGGTGGCAACATTTGTCGTGGACAATACTCGCCCCTATGACCTCGCGCGACAGTACCCGACTGACGACGGCAGGTTGTGCCCGCTCCCGGCAGGCTGTGCCCGCTTCCAGCGGGCTCCGCCCGCTCCCGGCATGATCCGCCCGCTCCCGGCGGGCTCCGCCCGACCCACAACATATACATATGAGTACTTAAAATGACCGTAAAAATATATAAATCAAGAATACAATTTTTATTTTGTAAAACAAATTATATTTTAATGTTAAAACATTAATTTTTCTCTTGTCATTCCTAGCTAAAGACAATAGGTTTAGGGTATCTAGTGTTTTTATTTTTTGTATTTTAATATTGTAAAGCTGTGTAATTACCTAAAAGGATATTGTCTTTATAATATATTAATATAAAGTTTGCTATAATTGTGTAATTATGAATACAACTATAAGGGCAATATAGGGACATCAGACAATGTTTCACCAAAGAGTAGTTTTCGTATATTAGTAGAGATATAAGATATATAGCTAGGGCCATTTACTGGGACCTCTCCTCTAACTTTGTTAAATTACTGACAACAGCTCTCTTATTTTCAAAATTACAAAAACTTCTCCTAAAGTTTTCATTTCATTACAAAAATCTCCCATGAAATTTTAATTTCATAACATCCATGCACAAAAACACCTCCCTTGTTAAACAGTGTTCAGGGAGATATTTTTTTTCATGAATGCAGTGAAATGAAAAGACCGGATGAGGTTTTGGTAATGAAATGAAAATTTAAGGAGAGTTTTTTGTAATTTCAAAAATAAGAGGGGTGCTCTCACTAATTATGCTAGTTTATAGGGGAGATTTGGGTAATTATTTATATATATATATATATATGAGCATCTACGCACGGGCTACGACCGTGGTCGATGCTCTCGGGCGGCCTTCGGCTGCATCAAACGGGCTTCGCCCGCCTGCGCACGGGCTTTGCCCGTGCTCGATACTCCGGGCGGCCTTCGGTTGCATAGAAGCGGATCTCTCTTCCACGCAATTCACCGGCTCGACGCCAAAACTGTAGTACTAATTGATAGAAAAATTTTATGGTGTATATGTCGCTACGACGAAATTAATGTTATCAAAATTCTACTTAATGCAGCGACACATAAAACCAGGATCGTTTTTAACCAAACCTTATCAGTATCAAATTGGAGTTATGCAGGAATTATTTTCTAAGATTAAGAACACGAAATATAATGAGCTTGTATAGATCGATATATAACTGAAGTGCGGAAAATTAATTTATACCGTTCTTGGCTTCGAGCTCGTGCTTCATGGTAGCGACCATTCCCAATAATCTCGGGGTGTTATTCCTTATGTAGTTAGCAGCGTTATCGCAATCCGTTAACATACAAAATTGTTATATCCACTACAACAATAAAATAGATTAGCACATAGAGCATATGTAAATGAATCAAAAGGATCAAAACTATATGTTTTGCAATCTCTTTGTCAGGAGAAAATACACATTGCACTTTTGTGTTAGCAAATCATCTTTCAAACCGCAGCAAAGACAACACTAGTTGAAACTGAAAATTATGGCAGGAGAATCAAGTAAAATTTCTGATCTGTCCTAAACCAAAGAGTACTACACAGTACTCTTGGTAGATAAAAAAAAAAAAGGAACGCACAGATCATACAACAATTACTTTTGATTCCTTTCACCTTAGATCAAACTCATAATTTCAACCTGAGATATTAAATAAGATTTCTCACCAAGAGTTATACCTGCTGCTCAGATCTGTAAGATTGACAAGTTCCTGACCGGCTGTGTTTGGAGAAAATGAAATAGGCCGCCGGTACAAGCAGCGATCCACGATGAAGATCCACTAGCTGCAGTCCTCCTAGTCCAAAACTGAAAACCTCTGTTCTTCTCTGGATCGCAGGGGAGACAGATTGAGGCGGTGGCGGTTTCAAAAACGATGAAGATTATATCCGGCAAACTGGAGCTTCTAGATACCGCCTGGTGACGGGAGAGGGTGAAGCCGGCAACTCCTCCTTGTGTCGCTGAAAGCCTTTGCCGACGATGGTGATCCGAAGCCGCTGGAGATCGGAGCAAGTCTCACCAATCGGTTGCTTGCCCTAAGGCCGACGATTCCACGATGGAGAGGAGGAAGAAGATGCGGCGGTTTCACAAAAAAAAAAAAGAGCACGGATTTCACCCTTGTTCAATTTCTTAGCATGAATAATTTTTATTAGGCCTTTAATAGGAGAGCCTCCAATGGGAGTTACCAAATGAGGTGAATTAATCCTCATAACTCCCAATTTAAAACTAATTAAATTAAATCTCATAACATTAATTGAGATTTAAATGTCATGCCTTTTCATATGCCAAGGGCGAGACCGGGTTCGCGGCTGTAGTTACGAGACGGTCGGGCCCACCTATCACAGGCTTCGACCGTTCGCGCGATTGAACTAACGTACGCTCGTAGGAGTCCAAATAGACCTAATATACACGTACGACTTTAACGGGTCGCCTCGATGAACCGAGTCCACATAACGGAAAATTTCCAACACTAATAACAATCACCGAAAAACATAACTCCAAGGAGAGCCATAATCATCGACACGACAAATAAACATTCTATAATAAGAACGTAATTTTCCACAATGACGGAAGCATAAATACATATGCGATCAAAAAGAACTTGATATTTATTGTTATATTTAAAATTGGCTAACAAATAATATTTTAGTAAATTAATTAGTTATTATTAATTAAGTTAAGCTTGCACAGAGACAAATGATGGACGTGTGTTGATAATTATTAATTATTTCATGTTTAATAATAAATAGTATAAGAAAATGTATAAGAATTTGAATTATAAAATATAGGTTTGATATTAAATGACCGTCCTTAAATCATGGCTAAACCGCCTATTTCTCTCTTTCTCTCTCACCACCTATTCCTCTCTCTCTCACTGCCTACTCTCTCTTCCCCCTCCTCTCTCCCCGCCTAGTAAAACAAAAGTGCTATTTCTCTCTCTTCCTCTTCCTCTCTCAACTCTCCCCCTCTCCTCTCTCTCTTTCTCTCTCTATCTCGCCTAATACAACAAAACACATATTTCTCTCTCTCCCCACTCTCTCTCTCCACGCCCTCTCTCTCCCTTTCTCTCTCTCTCTCTCTCCCTCCCTCCCTCTCTTCCTATCCCTCTCTCAGCCGCACACTCTCCCCCTCTCCTCTCTCTCTTTCTCTCTCATGTAGGTATAGGAGGCCTATTAATATTCGCTCATCTCTCTCTCTCTCCCTCCTAAAGATTCCTTTCTCTCTCCGCATCTAGTGGATGAGAATAAATTTGTCTTTGGATCCAAGGGTGGAGGATGATTGTATGGTATGTGCAAAGATATGTATATTTCCTTATATGGTAGGATATATATATATATATATATATATATATATATATATATATATATATATATATATATATATATATATATATATATATATATATATGTGTGTGTGGGGGGGGGGGGGTGTGGGTGAGAATCAAGTGCGAAGAGGATCAAGTGCGAATGTGCGAACAGTCCAGCATCCGCCGTCCATTGCACTCCTCGGGCACCTGCATCTAACTGTCAAGCTCTTCTCAACGCGGCCGCCGGCTGCGGGTTCGTCGGGCGGCTGCGGGCTCGCCGGGCACCTGCAGGCTCGCCGGGCACCTGCATCCTGTGTGAATGTATTCGCACGGGATCCCGCCCCTATATATAGGGGTGGGATCCTGTATTATATAGGGGAGGGATCCCGTGCGAATACATTCGCACCGGATCCCGTGCGAAGAGATACTATGCAGGTGTCAGGCGAGTGCAATGGACGGCGGATGCTGCACTGTTCGCACATTCGCACTTGATTCTCACCCTATATATATATATATCTATGTATATATATATATGTATGTATATATATATATATATCTATGTATATATATATATGTATGTATATATATATATATATATCTATGTATATATATATGTATGTATATATATATATATATAGGGAGATCATATGCCAAAAAAGCTACAGTGCGAAGAAGCCGTTCACACCAGCGGCGGCCAGCCACTGCGGGCTCCTCGGCCACTGGCCGCCCGGGTTTGTCGGCGGGGATGCTGACAAACCCAAGGCTGTCGGTGTCTTGCGAGCCAGCAGCCGTTGGTCGTTGCTAGTGTGAACGGCTTCTTACCAGCAGCGGCGTCCGGGGGCCAGCGAGCCCGCTGTCGCTGGCCACCACTACTGGTAAGAAGCCATTCACACCAAGCGGTTGGCCGCCGACCGCCGCGACCAGGGGCCGGCGTGCCCGCCGCCGTCGCTGCTGGTAAGAAGCCGTTCACACTAGGCGGTTGGCCGGCGGCTACCACGGGTGTGGTCGCCGCCGAGAGGGCGACCTCTGCCGGCCCTCAGTTGGCGCTGGTGTCGCCGACGGCCGCTGCTGGCGGATATCGCCGCCTGGAAGTGCCCACACCACTGGATTTGGCATGGACCGCCAGGATTCTCTGTTCGCACCTTCGCATGGGATTTTTCTGCGCATGGATTTGGAATGTGATCCATCAAAATGTGAATGCAAGATAATAAAAAGTGGTCGCATTGTAATAAAAACAATCACAATGCGTATTTAATATGAGTTGCCATGTGGCAGCATCGTAACGCAAGGGTCCCGAGTTTAGGGATCTTAATTAAGCCCCTTTAAAGTATTTGATTTTATTTTTCACTACATTATCATATTGTTTGTGTCAGCCCTAATCTTTTATTAATCTAATATACTTACACTCTATAATATATTCTTTATTTATTCATTTTTAACACATCACCTATATATATTTTATATAATTGTCTCATTATACAATTATTGTATCAAATTTTCATTTAGATTCAAGATGTAGACTCCATTTGGGATTTTGGGGTGACATTCTTGCTCAGGTGAGTTTCACAAACATCGCCGTCTTAGAATGTATGTTTGACATGACGGCGGTTATGATTAGGATTTAGGGTCGTCATCCAAGAAAAGAAAACTAGTTTTGAACATGAAAATGATAGAAGTTTCTTTTGTGAGATCGGTCATTCACGAAGGACGGTTCAAAATCACCGCATTCACGACCGATGCCCGTGTTAAATTTTCACCAATTCTTTTTAATAATCAACTTCATTGCAATCCTCAGCAACATTCTATTCACTTGGAAAATTCTACATTTAACTTGTGTGTGTATCTATATCTATGCTATATTAAATGACGACGTGTCTATTGTTTTGCTAATACAGTGATGCAGGACGGTTCTCCATGACAGGGATATAATGAGCGATTACTAGATGCAATCAATATTGGATCTAATGAATTTATACACGCTCAATGCTCTAACAAATCCTCGCCCGAAGTCGTTGCTCTCCCCCTCACCGGAAGCCTCGACCAAGCACTCGTCATAGTCCTCACTCAAAACCATCTATCATCCTCACTCAAAGCTGTAGGAAATCCGGAGCGCCGAGAAGTAGAAATCCGAATACGAATAACAAAACACAAAGCACAAAACAGAACAATCACAAACACAGCGATATACAGAGGTTCACCCAAACCGGGTTACGTCCTCTCTCCCCTTCTTCTCCCTTCTTGTATTCACTAGAAAGTTACAGATTACACCAAAGGTTACAAGGATTTAAACCTGATCCTACCTTCTTCTTCTTCTGGACAAGAAAATCGAAGAAGAAATACCTTCTGGATCGACGCCGACAGAAAACCTCGTACGCGTCTCCAAAAGAATACGCCGCCTCAAGTCTGTAAAAGATCGTTTTTTTCTCCGTATCCCTAAATGGGGAATAAACATATAAATAGACTTCCGCATCCGCGATCGTCGAACGAGCAAAGTTCGTTCGACGATCGGCAACCACGATCGTCGAACGACGATGGTCGACCGATCCGTGGACATCGACGATCGGCGATCGTCGAACGATCGCTGGGGTCGACGATCGGCGATCGTCGAACGAGCAAGACCGGTCGACGAAAATCGACCAAGGCCGCTCGACGATCTCCGAACCCCGATCGACCGGTCTTGATCGTCGAACAAGCAAGACCGGTCGACGAAAATCGACCAAGGCTGCCCCCGGACCCCCGCTGTCGTCGGCGCCAGATATGTCGGAGGGGGATCACACTTCGATTCCTCTAAGCTCACGTGGGTTAACCCGGTGTGAGAAACATGCAAGAGGACCGGAAGTGTTCCACAACCCCAACAAAAGCATCATACTCGCCTAAAGTCCTTGCCCTCGCCCGAAACTAGGGCACTTTGAAAGCACCTGGCCGTGGAGATTCTCAAAACCACGGCACATCTTCGTCTCTCAAAGCCACCTCCATCGTCCTTCCAGTGAACACCAAGGCGAGGACTTGTGCTCAAGAAGCCTTCTCCCTACATTCATTCTCCATGCTAACGCCTATTTAACTATGGCTCTGTCTGGCACGGTGGTTGCGGTCATGAACATGGGGGTTAAATTGTCATTCCTTAACACTCATTTAAGGAACTTCATCCACTTTTATGTTCAAACAGATGATGTTTGTTAGATGATCCTTAATGAATGATGATTTAACCCAAACGGAGCCTATGTTAAATGTGAAACTCTCTTATATATTAAAAGGTATTATTGTCTTAATCCCTTGCACTAGTTTCAATTATTTCAGTGGCTATAAAATTTTATGCTCATTGAGCCCAATATTTCGGTCGCCTCTGTATGTTTTTTCAATCATAGTTTTGATCCTAGTATGCAGGGACAGATTCAGAGGAGGGCTAAAGGGACACTAACATTCAATTTTTTTGCGAGTTATTATAAGCGGATCAAATTTTGATTATTCATAAACCACATTTGTTTATTCCTAAACCAATTTTGTGTTTAGAAATGTTTTTGTGCACCCAAATTTAAATTCAAATGACATTAGTATAATGTGTATAGTATATAATGTGTGTAATTTGATGCTGTAACAATAAATCTCCCCTTATAGTATATATTATATAATGTGTATATATAGGTTATGGGGACCTCCCCTCCAAGTTTGCATAATTCCATCTTTCACCTCTCTAGATTTTGAAATTACAAAAATCTCCCCCCTCAATGTTTTGCATTTCATTACATTCATCCACAAAGGTACCCACTTTGAGTAAATGTTCATGTGAGTGTTTTTGTGTATGGATGTTATATATTAAATGTAAACATTAAAGAGGATAATTGTAAATTCAAAAGTTAGAGGGCCACCGATTGTAAAGAATATGCTAGAAGCTCGACTAAAATGGTTTGGACGCCAACAAAGGAGATCATCAGAGGCACTTGTTATATATTGTGAGAGCTTAATCACCAGACATGTTAAATAGGGGAGGGGTGAATCAATAAAAACTTGGAATGAAACTATCAAGAAAGACGTACACAATGCACTTTCGACGACATTAATGAGATTACAACTAAAGATAGGGCATAACGACGACAAATGATCCATATAGCCTACCCCACACTATAGTGGGGGATAAAAGCTTCAGTGTTGTTGTTTGTTGAGTGGTGTACAGGGGTGTAAGCTATAATTACACAAACTTCAAGGGGAGGTATATATATATATATAAATACCGAAACCTTCCTTGTAAATTAGCATAATTAGTGAGAGCACCCCTCTTATTTTTGAAATTACAAAAAAACCTCCCTTAAATTTTCATTTCATTACAAAAATCTCCTCTGATCTTTTCATTTCATTGCATCCATGAAGAAAATTACCCCTGGACACTGTACATCGAGGGAAGTGTTTTTGTGCATGGATGTTATGAATTTAAAACTTCATGGGAGGTTTTTGTAATGAAATGAAAACTTTATGAAAATTTTTTATAATTTCAAATATAAAAGAAATGTTGTCAGTAATTTAGCATAGTTAGAGGGAAGGTCCCGATAAATGACCATATATATATACTATACTATACTATACAAGGAAAAACTTTTGACATATCATGGTGTAATCTTGGAGGACCATTTTATATCTAAATTTTGCTTGAACTCCTATGCCTAGGATATATAGTAGGAGATCCTAAACCTATATTTTCAGGTCACGCGAAATTACAATTTTGCCCTTATGAGTTTAAAAAATCTTGCAAGGGGAGGTATATATATATATATATATATATATACTATACAAGGAAAAAACTTTTGACATACCATGGTGTAATCTTGGAGGACCATAAACAAATGTGAATCACTCATCAACATTCCCCTAATACAAACCTCATATCTAAATTTTGCTAGAACTCCTATACCTAGGATAGCAGGGGGTCCTAAACCTATATTTTAAGGTCACGCGAAATTACAATCTCGCCATAAACTCATGTTGAGACACACACACACACACTTAAACCATAACACATACCTTGATGACAAAAGAGTAGAGAACGGTATCCTCCACAGTGCTGATATTAAGATGAAGAATCTCAAAGGCCTGCCTCTCCAGCACTGCCACTATCCTCACCACCTGCCCCGGGATGCGCTTCGACAGCGTCTTCAGCATCACGTTGGACCCCGATATCTTCGCCTCCACGTCCGCCGCCGCCGACCTGCAGAACGCCGCCAGCTCCCCCGCCGCCAAAGATGGCGGCTTTGGGCTCGGCGTGGGGCTCAAACTCCTCCTCCTCTTCTTCTTCCTCTCGAGGGAGTGGAACAGCTGCTGCATCTCCTTGATGAACTCGATGGCCCCGCCGATGACGGACGCTTGATCGCCCTGCATGATCGCTCGTGATCGCTCGTGATCGCGTGAAAACATATAGAATGATCAAGTGTATAAATATATATTACGTACCCGTTTGATGTAGAAAGAGGGGGTGAGAGAGCGGAGAATTTTAAGATGCTCGTTCATCTGCCTTCTGCGGTTTCTCTCTACAGTGATGTGAGACATGGTGAGCAGATCGCCAGTTGCTAGCTGCAGCTTCTGCCTCACGGCTTTATAACATGCAGTCAAGTACTGTTATGGGATATTCCTAATTCCTTCCCCCAAAATACAATTTTAAATACAATTTTTTGACGCTTCTGCCTGACGGCGTTAACGGCTAGCATACTATGCCTTCTGCGTGAATAAATATATATAGGTGCTATACTGCTATGGGCACACAAAATTTTCGCCTTTTAGAGCTCCGTTTTCTGGATGTCAGGGTTGTTAAGATCGAGATCCTAGATGAGATCGTTTTGAGGTAGGATCGGATCAGACAGTATGGTTGGATCGATGATCGCTTTACAAAATCAGGATCGATTTACAAAATCTGGATCGTAAGATTCTAGGATCCAGATCGCGATCCTGACAAGCTTGCTGGATACGTACTCTCGAAGAAGTATGTGAGGCGAGGGTAGAGGAGAAAGATAAGGAATAGGTGAATATTTAATTAGCTTATTTGGGGAAGAAAGACGCAACTGTGACCGCCTGAACACGAACTCGTTACAATATTTTTGGCCTTTAGCGACATTTTTTCATTGTTTTGGCAACAATTTGCTATTTTAGATAACATATTTCAATTGTTGCTAAAGATCAAAAATATCGTAGTGTCTCTGACTCCTTTACACTTCTCGGCTGCGTCCATGGACGTTATCAGACCAAAAAATTTCATTATTTGTTTTTTTCAAAAACGTTAACGCGATCGATTTCGACTTGTTTAGAACTTTGGAGACTAATATAAACTTTAATGACCTATTTAGTATTTTTGCCTAATTCTTTATATTTTTTTGGTTCAAGACAATACTATGGGTTTAGCGTGGCATTTTTGCTCCCGTGAGTTTGGACAATTAAAAACACTACTGTTGCGGCCAAACTCGGCGCTCCAGTCGGACCGGATAATCTTGGACCGTCTCAGCTCACGGAGCGGTCGAGCGCGCACACAGTCGATGAAAATGAAACAGTGAACACAAGGCTTGATGACGTGGAAAAACCCCTTAAATGGGTAAAAAAATCACGTGACCGGATCTGTGCCGGTCAAATTCCACTAGATCTGGGTGATTACAATATGTTCGGTGAATCGGGGCGACAGACGGCTCCCGTTACAACTTATGGGTAGAGAGGATGACTGTAGCTTCCGGCGGGCAACAGGCTGCCCTGCGGAAATGACTTAAACGGTGGAATGCGCGGGACGCTTCTGACGCGTGCGCTCGGGGCGACGCGCGCTTGAGGGCTTCGACTGTCTTCTTTCTTTTACTTCCTTCCACCTTGGGCGTTTCCCGTGCTAGTTGTGCGCTGATGGGGTGCCTGTAGCCGATGACGGGTGCTGGTGGCCGCTGGTGGCCGCTGGTGGCCGCTGGTGGCCGCCGGAGGTTGCTGGTGGCTGCTGGTGGTTGCTGGTGGCCGTTGGTGGTTGCTGGTGGCTGGTGGTGGCTGGTGGTGGTTGCTGGTGGCCGCTGGTGGTTGCTGGTGGCCGCTGGTGGTTGCTGGCAGCCGTGGGTGGCCGCTGGTGGCCGACTCGGTGGAGGAGGTGGGAGGTCTTTCACCTGAGGAAGAAGAAGAAGAAGAAGAAGCGTAGGAGGAAAAAGATGAGAAATGAAGAGCCCATGGGGTCCTTTTATAGGCTCTAGGGGGAGATCATGGTGGGCCCCCCCACTAACGTAGTGGGTTAGTGGGTGGTTTCCCCTTGATCGGACGGCCGTGGTAGCGCGTCATGATCGGATGGTGGAGGTTCGGGCGGCGAAATTCTCCCTCCCCTCTTTCCCCTTTTTGTGGATCTCATTTTTGGTGGGAGAGAAAGAGGGGGGAATTGGATGGAGGAGATAAAATATGAGAGAAAGTGGGTCCTCCACTTCTCCCATCATGAAGGGAATCATGGGGTTGACTAGTCAACCCCATGATTTCATTTTGGGGATTGCTATGTGCACCCTAAAGATATAAAATAGATACAATCCCCATCAATTGCCCCCCAAATCCTTTGTTGTCGGAGATTAGCACAAGCGACAAAACAAGGATTTTTCCTCAATCTTTTTTACTATGACGACGTCCAATGACATGCTAGAAACGTCCGCGAGCGACACCCGGCGAGCCCATGTAGCTGCATATTAAAAAATTTCTGCGGGAGAAGGGGAGACGACGCATCCATGATCGGACGGCGTGACGGCAGCCAACGCGCGTTGGCTGCCGTCACGCCGTCCGATCATGGATGCGTCGTCTCCCCTTCTCCCGCAGAAATTTTTTAATATGCAGCTACATGGGCTCGCCGGGTGTCGCTCGCGGACGTTTCTAGCATGTCATTGGACGTCGTCATAGTAAAAAATATTGAGGAAAAATCCTTGTTTTGTCGCTTGTGCTAATCTCCGACAACAAAGGATTTGGGGGGCAATTGATGGGTTTCACCTTAATTTATAGGAAGAAAGAGACCCCCATGATCCCCACCAAGGGAGATCATGGGTGGGCCCACCTTACTCCCATGATCTCTCATGGAGATCATGGGGGTGGGCCCCCATTTCCTCCCCTCTCCCGCGGAAGGAACCGCCACCGGCGGTTCCTTTCCGGCCGGCCGCGGCCATGGCCGGCCGCGGCCATGGCCGGCCGCGGCCATGGCCGGTCTCGGCCATGGCCGGCCGCGGCCATGGCCGGCCTCGGCCATGGCCGGCCGCGGCCATGGCCGGCCTCGGCCTTGGCTCGCGGCCATGGCCGGCCGCGGCCATGGCCGGCCCCGACCATGGCTCGCGGCCATGGCCGGCCGCGGCCATGGCTCGCGGCCATGGCCGGCCCCGGCCATGGCTAGCCTCGGCCATGGCCGGCCCGCGGCATGGCCGGCCCGCGGCCATGGCCGGCCCGCGGCCATGGCCGGCCCGCGGCCATGGCCGGCCCGCGGCCATGGCCGGCCCGCGGCCATGGCCGGCCCGCGGCCATGGCCGGCCCGCGGCCGGCCCCCCCCCCCTATGGCCGGCCCGCGGCCATGGCCGGCCCGCGGCCATGGCCGGCCCGCGGCCATGGCCGGCCCGCGGCCATGGCCGGCCCGCGGCCATGGCCGGCCCGCGGCCATGGCCGGCCCGCGGCCATGGCCGGCCCGCGGCCATGGCTGGCCCGCGGCCATGGCCGGCCGCGGCCATGGCCGGCCCGCGGCCATGGCCGCCGCGGCCATGGCCGGCCCGCGGCCATGGCCGAGGCCTCGGCCATGGCCGGCCCTCGGCCATGGCCGGCCCTCGGCCATGGCCGGCCCTCGGCCATGGCCGGCCCTCGGCCATGGCCGGCCCTCGGCCATGGCCGGCCCTCGGCCATGGCCGGCCCTCGGCCATGGCCGGCCCTCGGTCATGGCCGGCCGCCGCCTTACCCGGCCGCCTCCCCACCGTCCGATCAAGGGAGAGGCCCCGCCGGCCGTACGATCGGGTAAAACCACCCACTAACCCACTATGTTAGTGGGGGGACCCGTCATAACTTCCCCCTGGAGCCTATAAAAAGACCCAGGGGCTCCTCATTTCCTAACTTTCTCCTCCTACGCTTCCCCCTTCTTCTTCTTCCTCAGGTGGGAGCTCTCCCGTTTTCTCTGCCGGCGACCACCCCTCGTCGCCAACCACCAGCGGCCGCCTCTCGCCGCCAACCACCGAGAGCCACCCGCGACCTCCAGCGGCCACCAACGGATACTAGCACCCACCAACAGCTACCAGAACCTGTCATCGGCTATTGGCACCCCACCAGAGGTCAGTTACAAAGGAAACACTCCAAGGACTGAGAAAGACGCACAAAGGAAGCAGTGACAACCCTTGGACACGCGTCGCCTCTGAGCGCCCGCGACTGAAGTATCTCGCGCATTCCACCGTCCGAGTCCCGTTGGCGTGGCAGTCTGTTGCCCACCAACGAGTGCATACACTCTCTCTCTCCTCAAGATTGTAACGGGAGCGGCCTGTCGCCCCGATTCCCCCCATCAATTTGTAACCTCCAACAATCTAGTGGATTTTGATCGGCACCGACCCGGTCACGTGGTTTTCACCCGGTTGAAGGGTTTTCCATGTTAAAACTTCTCGTGTCCATCCCCCATTTTTCAACTGACTGTGTGCGCGCTCGACCGCTCCGCGAGCTAAGGCGGTCCAAGAATATCCGGCCCGACCGGAGCATCGAGTTAGTCCGCAACAACTACCGTCATAGAATGCATGTTTGGCATGACAATCGTTTAGCGTGGTGTTTTTGCTATGTTATGTGAGTCGGCAAGTCCGCCAAATCAGATAATACTTCTGATATTATACCCTAGGTCGACCTATATGTCAAGAGAAACTAAAAAACCTCTTCCATCTTTGAACATCAGCATCATCGGATCGTTTGCGTAGGCGTCGTCACCCATTGTCAGGTTTAGCTCCAAAACAGGCGATGGAGTCGACCGAAAGTGATTTTGTTTCGTTGATTCCTTCTGCAATCAACGCATCGACTCTGCTACTGACCTACTTTTATCAATTTCAATAACAAAATCGAAAAACAGAGCCTAAGCAGTTTGATGCGTATGTATAAATTAATATATAAGACGTACATTTCCTTATTGTGTAATGATGTGCACCATCTCTTTCATTCTGGCCGTTCATTTTAAATCAAAATTGCTTCTCTTCAAGTAATTACACATTCAATCTTGGCTATTGATTTAAAATTAATATTAGGAACACTTTTATTTTTTTCAAAACCATGACACTATTTTCGCTCGGAAAATGGTGTAATGGTGCTGTCGCTGCTGCACAGGCTGCTCCTCAGTGCATTGTCACTCATCTTATCTTATCTTATATATATAAGGGAATATAGGTATTTGGATGCACACCATAGAATGAATATTAGCCATTGGATCATGAGAGAGAACAATGGGGGATTTGGAGAGAGAGAAAAGAGGGAGAGGGAGAGAGAGGGGCGGGAGAGAGAAGGAGAGAGAGAGGGGGGGTGGAGTGATAAAAAGAGAGAGAGAGGGGTGGAGTGATAAAGAGAGAGAGAGGAGTAATAAATAATTTTTATAGATTAATTAAAAATTGCAAAATTTTATAAAATAAAAATAGGAATAATAATTGATATTTTTTTCGGTCATTTTAAGTACCCATATGTATATGTTTCGAAAAAAAAAAATTCGGGTGCGTGCGCAGCCCGCTCATAGGCGGACACAATCCGAAGCGACACATCGAGCACGGGCAAAGCCCGCCTGGATTCGGCCGCCCGAAAGCTTCGAGCACGAGCGTAGCCCGTGGGAAGAAGCTCGTACTAATATATAAAAATATCTTCTTATGATGATCTCATTCAATCATCCTAAAAATACATCCATCGCGATGCTCTTGGGACTGCAATCGTGCGCTCGGGAGGACTGCGAGTGGCGGGAGCGTCGTAGGAGCCCCCATGCGAATGTTGGCATTTAATGGAGGAGTGGAGTGGCACGTGAGTTGGGCTTTCACAGCTCCCATGGCATTCGCCGAGCCATAGATGAATACTTTGAACGCTGGCTGCCAATTTACCCCTTTATTTATTAGAGCGGGGAGAAGCTGCATGCATGGTTTTCCGGCACGTGTACATGCGCTGTGAAGTAATCGTCTTCCCACGTGCGAGCATTCACTGCCTTCGCATTCTCCCGCTCACGGGAACTTTCCCAACGCTGCTTAATTCTCCCCCTCCCCCAATTTATTTATTAGTTTTTTTTTTACTAGAAAAAAAATATTTAGGATTTTTTAAATTAATTTTTGCAGAACAATTCTGATTTAAAAAGTGTTTGATTTTTACAGTGGTTAGAAAAGTGTTTTTGTAAAAATTAATTTTGGGGGGTCTTTTTGAAAAGAATTAAATCCTCTCACTTTCAAAAGAGCTAAAAAGACTAGGGCTCCGTTTGGGAGGACTTATTTTCACCGGTCAAACGGTCACGACCGCATGAATCGGACCTCAATTTAAGATCCGATTCACACGGTCGTGACCGCTTGACCGGTGAAAATAAGTCCTCCCAAACGGAGCCTAGGCTCACGCTCGGATCTCATCACAAGTTTTCGGCTATATTTATTTGGGCGTTTCACTGCTCTGTTTTGGGCAAACGCCGTCGGAAGGAATGTAAACAAATGAACCTCCGGCGACGTTTGCTCCGTTTCCACTCGCCCGCCTTGATAAACGCCCCAAAAAGTTTCGTTTGGAGCAGTCATCTCCCCCCTCCGATTCGAACACTCCGTTTCCACCCGCCGGATCGGTCCGCCATCGCCAAACCAAATGAAGCCGACCGCTGCTTTTCAAGCAGTCATAGCCGCTCCAAACAGAGACTCAAGATCCGTTTGGCACGGTGGTGGCAGTCGTAAATGCGCGCATGAGTTAAACCGTCATTTGTTAAGAATCACGTAACAAACAACATTCTCTTTCTCTTGAATATAAAAGTGGATAAAGTTTCTTAGGTGAACATTAACGAATGATAATTTAACCCCCATGTCCATGACCGTCACCATGTCAAACGGAGCCTCAATCACATTTAAGTGGACCGCTTGAGCAGGCCTTGGAGCATTCACCCAAGGGATTTTCAAACAATATAGAATGATTCGTGCTAGGGCAATTTTGTCGTGTTGGTGTCATTCTCGACCGCGCTCCACCTCCAATGTGCGCTCTTCGTCAGCCGGGCGACATACAGTGCTAGATTCCCAAATACGGCCTAACAGTACAAGATGGAGGATTAAGGCTCCGTTTGGGGGGGGGGGAACTTTTTTTAACCGGTCAAGCGGTTACGACCGCATGAACCGGACCTTAATTACGGTCCGATTCATACGATCGTAACCTTTTGACCGGTAAAAATAAGTCCCCCCAAACGAAGCCTAAATCATATGTCTGTGAGGATGCAGAGGTGTTTATTTGATTGCATGAACACCCGACCTCGCCTAAAGATCATCATCCATTTTATGATATGACGTTTTTGTCCAAACTCAACCGAGCAAAAAAAAAAGTCCCGACATCAAACAGAGCCTTAGATGCACACTTTCATATTTTGAGATAACTATAAACAACTATCAGCAGGGACTTGTTAGTGATCCATGTTGAGTTTGAAGGGTTGTTAAATCACGCGTTAAGGGCGCGCTTGGGTGGACGATAAAAATTGAGCTTTGTTCTTGAACGAAACTTCCTCCATGTTATTAGAATCAAACATAAAAGGGTGTTTTGGGCATCAACGATTTCAAACGGAGGTTATTCAAACAAATAAAGTAGATTTTTTTTATTTCAAGAAACGCAATGGAGAGAAAACTCTCAAACAAACAGAGCCTAACCATTCCCCACACGAAGAACAGCTACGCTTCGAACACGGAGAGCAGTAGGCCGGGTTGATATTAGGGTAAATATATAAGCTCGTAAAATATTTTCATGTGCAACGGTTGTGATTATACACATATTTTTCATCACCATAAACTAGATATCACCCCTAGATGATCCCTTAGTTGATCCCCTAGATAAACTTCTAGATCAGCTCCTAGATAAAAACTTAGATAAATCTCATTTAGAAGTTTATCTAATTAGGGTTTATCTTGAGATTCATCTATGGGTTGAACTAGGGAATTATTTAGGGTTTTATCTAAGGGTTCATCTACGATTCATCTAGGTGTTCATCTGGAGGTTCATCTAGGGGTTTATCTAGAGGTTCATTGAGGTTCATCTAGATTTTTATCGAGGGGCTCATTTAGGTGTTAATCTAGGTTTTCATCTATGGGTCCATCTATGAGTTTATTTAAGGGTTTATCTAGGGGTTAATTGAGGTTTATTTAGGGGTTCCTCTATGGATTTTTCTTAGGATTCATAGAGGGTTTCATCTAATGGTTTATTTAGCAATTCATCTAGAGGTTCAACTACGATTTCATCTGGATCAACCCCTAGATAAACTGCTAGATAAACGTCATGATGAACCCCTAGATAAACTTTTAGATAAACTACTAGATGAACCCCTAGATAAAAATCAAGATGAACCTCTAGATGAACCCTTTATATAAATCCCTAGATAAACACCTACTTAAACCCCTTGATGAACTCCTAGATAAACACCTAACAGAATCCCTTCGATTAAAACCTAGATAAACTAATAGAAGAACCCCTTAGATAAAACCTTAGACGAACCCCATATGATCCCTTAGATAAACCCATATATCAACCCCTAAATAAATCTCTAGATGAACTCCTAGAAGAACCTCTATGATTTCATCTAGGACTTTATCTATAGTTCCTCTAGGGGTTCATCTAAGAGTTCCTTTAGTAGTTCATCTAAATAAATACCTAGATAGACTTCTAGAAGTTCATTTATGACTTATCAAGGAGTTGATCTATGAATTAATCTAGGGACTTATCTAGGGGTTCATCAAGGTGTTCATCTAGGGTTTTATCTAGAAATTTATCTATAGGCTTATCTATGGGTTCATCTAAGGGTTCATCAATATAAATCCCTAGATAAACCCCTAAAAACCCCTACTTAAACCCCTAGATGAATCCCTATATAAATCCCTAGATTAACTCCGGGATAAACCCCAAGATGAACCGCTAGATAAACCACTAGATAAATCCCTAGATAAACTCATAGATGAACCCCTAGATAAACTCCTATATAAAACCATAGATAAACTCTTATATGTTCATCTAGATGAACCCCTGGATAAATCTCTAAATAAACTCTGAGATGAAACACTAGATAAACTACTTGATGAACCCCTAGATAAACCCCTAATGAACCTCAAAATTAAATCTTAAATGAACACGTAGATGAACCACTTATATAAACTCCTAGATAAACCCCTAGATGGACTCCCTGAATAAATCACTAGATAAACTCATAGATGAACCCTTATATAAACCCTTAGATAAACCTCTAGATGAACCCATCGATTTACCCTTAGATGAACCACTAGATGAATCTAGGGGTTCATCTAAAGATTCATCTAGGGGTTCATCTAAGGATTCATCTAGGGGTTCATCTAGGGGATCATATTTGGGTTCATCGAGGGGTACATCTAGGGTTTCATCTAGTGGTTTCATTTAGGGAGTTCATCTAAGGGTTTCATCTAGTGGTTTTATCTAAGGGTTTATCTATGGGTTCATCTAGGGGTTTATCTATGGGTATATCTAGGGGTTTATTTAAAGTATTCTCATGGATTTATCTAGTGACAACTTTATGGAGTTTTTATGGGTTCATTAATTTTTTATATGGGTTCCTCTGGGTATTTATTTAGGGATTTATCTTGGGGGTTTATCTAGGGATTAATCTAGGTTTTCATATAAGGGTTCATTGAGGTTTATCTAGGGTTCATCCATAGGTTTATCTAGGGGTTCATCTAGATGGTTTATCTAGGGTTACATTTAGACATTCATCTAGGGTTTCATCTCATAGTTCATTGAGTGGTTCATCTAGGGGTTTATATAGGGGTTCATCAAGAGGATTCCTCTAAGTAGTTTATCTAGGGTTTTGTTTAGGGATTTATTTTGGGGTTCATTGAGGTTTATTTAGGGGTTCCTTTAGATGAACCCCTAGATTAACTCCTAGATAAACCCATATGTGAACACCTACATAAATCCTTAGATGAACCCATAGGCAACCCCTTGACGAACTCATAGATAAATCCTTTAAAGAACCCATACATGAACATCCAGGGGTTCATTTTTAATGGTTTATGTAAGGGCTCAATGAGGTTAATTTAGGGGTTTATCTATGACTTCATATAGGGGTTTATCAAGGATTTTAGCTATGAGCTTATCTAGGGGTTCATCTCAGGGTTCATCTACGGTTTTATCCAGAGGTTCATCTGGAGTTTATCTTGGTGTTTATCGATGTGTTTATCTAGGAGTTCATCTTGGGATTTATCGATGTGTTCATATAGGGGCTCATCTAATGGAGGGAGGGAGGTTCATCTAGGGGTTTATATAGATGTTTCTAATTTAAGGATTCATCTAGGGATTTATTTGGGAGTTAATCTTGCAGTTCCTCTAAGGATTTATCTAGCAATTCCTCTAAGGATTTATCTAGTGGTTCATTTAACGGTTCCTCTAGGGGTTTTATCTACGGTTCATTGAGGTTTATCTAAGTTTTATCTAGGGGTTCATCTAAAGGTTCATCTAGGAGTTTATCCAGGGGTTCCTTTATAAATTTATATTCATTAAGAGGTTTATCTAGGGGTTCCTCTAAAGATTCATCTATGGATTTACCTAGAGGTCCATCTAGGGATTTATTTAGGAGTTTATCTAGTGGTTCATCAAAGGGTTCATCTAGGGGTATATCTATGGGCTCATCAAGAGGTTTAATCTATCTTTTATCGAAGGATTTATCTAGTAGTTCATTTAAGTGTTTATCTAAGATTTATCTAAAGATTCATATAGATGCTCCACTAAGGATTTATCTAGGGGTTATTTAAGAGTTTATATAGTTGTTCCTTTATGAATTCATCTAGAGGTTTATCTAAGGGTTTATCTAAGGTTCATCTTGGAGTTCAACCAAGAGTTCATCTATGATTTAATTTAAGGGATTTTAACTCAGTATTCATTTAGACATTCATCTAGAGGTTTTATAGAGTTTCATCTAGGGGTTTATCTAGAGGTTCATTAAGGTTTATCTAGGAGTTCATCTAATGGTTTATCTAGAGTTTCATTTATGAGTTCAATTAGGGGTTCATATAAGAGTTCATCTAGGGGTTCATTCATCTAGAAGGTTCATCTAGGGATTCATCTAGAGGTTTATCTAGGGTTTTATTCTATTTATTTAGGAGTTCATCTAAGGAAAGGGTTTTTATATAGTTCATCTCGAGGTTTATCTAGAGGTTCCTATATGGGTTCATCTAGTGGATTATCTAAGGGTTCATCAAAGGTTTTATTT
This sequence comes from Platanthera zijinensis, assembly GCA_039513925.1. Classification (NCBI taxonomy): domain Eukaryota; kingdom Viridiplantae; phylum Streptophyta; class Magnoliopsida; order Asparagales; family Orchidaceae; genus Platanthera; species Platanthera zijinensis. The sequence continues at coordinate 279,228,285 of CM077079.1, forward strand.
AGGATTTCATCTTAGGGTTCCCCCATATGAACCTCTATATGACCCTCTAGATGAAACTCATGGACAAACCCTTAGATAAACCCCTAAGTGAACACCTAGATTAAAACTTAGGTGAACCATCTACATAAAGCCATAAATTAACTCCTAGATAAACCCCTATATGAACCCATAGATAAACTCCTAGATGAACTCTTAAATAAACACTTAGATGAACCCCTAAATTAAACTATGGATGTACCCCCTAGATGGACTCATAGATAACCACTAGATAAACTCTAGATGAACGCCTAGATGAACACCTATATAAACATCTAAATAAACCCATATATGAATCTCTAAATAAATCACTAGATAAACCCCTAGATGAACCTTTAGATTAAACCCTAGATAAACCTCCTAGATATACCCCTAAATAAAACTCTAGACAAACCTCTAGTTGAACTCTTAGATGAATCCTTATATAAACTCCTAGATGATATCCTAAATAAACCTCAATGAACCTCTAGATGAACTTCTAGAAGAAATCCTAGATGAACCACCTAGATGAACCACCTAGATGAACCCCTAGATTAAACCCTAAATGAAATCCTAGATGAACCTCTATTTGAACTCCGAGATAAACTCCTAGATGAACCTTGTACAAATCCCTAGATAAACCTTAATAAACCCCTAGAAGAACCTCGAGATGAACTCTTAGACAAACCATTTGATAAACCCTATTGTTAAACTCATAGATGAATCCCTAGATAAAGCTCAATCAACCCCAAGATGAACCCCGAGATGAACTCCTAGACAAACCCCTAGAAGAAGCTTGTAGATGGACTTCTAGATGAACTCCTAGATAAACCCTTACATGAACCCTTAAGTGAAACTTTGGATAAACACTTAAATGATCCCTTATCAAAAATCCCTAGATGAATCCCTATATAAATCTCATGAGAACCCCTAGATAAACCCTTAAATAAATTTCTATAAGAGTTTATCTAGGGGTTAACCCATAGATAAACTCCTAAAAGAACTTTTGGATAAACCTTCAGATAAATTCCTAGGTAAATTCTTATAAGGGTTAACCTATAAGGACTCTTAGATAAACCTCTAGAAGAAATCCTAGATTAACTCATAAATGAACCCCTAGATAAACCCTAAAGAAATATCCTAGATGAACCCCTAGGTAATCTCATAGATGAACCCTTAGATAAATCCCTAGATGATCCCTTGGATGAATCTAGGTAAACCCCTAGATGATATTAGATAAACTCTTTGATAAACCCTAAAGAAACCCCCTAGATGAACCCAAAAATAAACTCATTAATGAACCCTTAGATAAACTTTTAGACAAACCTCTTGATGAACCCCTAGATGATCCCTTAAATAAATCCCCTATATGAACCACTAGATAAAACCCTAGATGAGCCCCAAGATGAAGCCCTAGATTCTTAGATAAATCCCTAGATAAGCCCCTTAATAAACCCCCAAGATGAAACCCTGGATAAACCCCAAGTTGAACCCTATATGAGCTCCTAGATAAACTCCTAGATAAATCATATATATGAACCCCTAGATAAACTCCTGCATGAACCCTTATATAAACTCCTAGATAAACCATTAGATAAACCCCTATAGGAACCCCTGGATAAACCATTAAATAAAACTCTAGATTAACACATGGATAAACACAAGTTGAACCCCTTAGATAAATCCCTAAATGTACTCCAAGATAAACTCATAAATAAACCCCTATATAAATCTCAATAAAGCCTTAGATAAACTCTTTGATGAACCCCAAGATAAACCACAAGACAAACTCCAAAATAAACCCTCATATATAGGAGTTTATTTAAGGGTTCATCTAGAGATTTATCTAGTGGTTCCTTTAAGGTTTTTATCAAAATGTTCATCAAGATAATCTTATACATTTTTATCTATAATTTCATCAAAGGGTTCATCTAGGTGTTTATCTAAGGGTTTATCTATGGACTTATGTAGGAGTTTATTTAAGGGTTTATCTAGATGAACTACTAAATTAATCCCTAGGAATTTATTTAAGTATTTAATCAAATAAACCCATAGATGACCTCCTAGATGAACTCCCTAGACTCCTAGATAAACCCTTAGGTGAACCCCTCAATGAACCCCCAGAAATCTCTTGATAAACCCTTTGATGAACTATTAGATGAACTCCTAGATGAACCCCTAGATAAATACTTATATAAACCCCTAAATGAACCACTAGATGAACCAATAAAATGAAGCTCTATATAAACCTCTAGATAAACCCTTAGAGGAACCCCTATATGAACCTCTTGATAAACCCCTAAATGAACCCTTAGATGAAACTCTAGATAAACCCATATATAAATCCCTAAATAAATCCTTAGATAAACCCCTAGATAAACCTCAATGAAATCATAGATTAACTCCTAAATAAACATCATAGATAAATCCTTGGAAGAAGATGATCCCCTAGATGAACTCTAGATTAACCCCTAGATTAACCCTAGATAAACCCAAAAAATGATTCTTTAGATAAACATCTAGATGAATCTCTAGATGAACCCCTAGATAAAACCCTAAAAAAATTCTTATAGGGGTTTATTTATGGGTTCACCAATAGGAAGCCCTAGATAAACATCTGTATGAACCCCTAGATAAACCCTTAGATTAACACAGATGAATTCATAGATAAAATCCTAGATAAACTTCTAGATAATCCCCTAGATAAATTCTTATATGAGTTTATCTATGAGGTTTATCTAGGGATTTAACTATAGTAACCCCTAGATAAATCTTTAAATGAACCCCTAAATTAGCTCATAGATGAGCCCCTAGATAAATTCCTAAAGAATTCTATAAGATAAAATCCTAGATAAACCCCTAGATGAACCCTTAGATGAACTTTTAGTTAAAAACCAAGATAATATCTTAGATGAACTTGTATGTAAACCCATATATGATCTTAGATAAACTTATATAAACCCCTAAAGAAACCCCCATAGATGGACCCTTAGATAAACACTTAGATGAACTCAGAGATAAACCCCAAGATGAATTTCTAGATAAACCTCTAGATGAATCTCTAGATGATATCTTAGATGAATCCCTAGATAAATCTCTAAATAAACCTCCAGACGAGCCCCTAAATGAATTCCTAGATGAACTTCTAGACAAACCCCTAAATAACCCCCTAAATAAACCCATAGATGAACTCCTAAATAAACTTCTTTGATAAACCCTAAGATAAACCCCTACATAAACCCTTGGATAAAATCCTAGATGAACCCCAAGATAAAACCCAAGATGAACCCCTAGATGAACCCCTAGAAGTTTATCTCGAGATTGAGTGGTTCATCTATGGGTTTAAAGGTTATCTT